>OX637884.1:11135000-12335000 GCA_951802675.2 Boloria euphrosyne | reverse complement strand
TTTTGCCCTATTGTTCTACCAAGGTCACGGTATTACTGCGATCTATCACGCCATTCTTCAATGTCGGGTAATTAGGTGAGTCTTAGTTATGCTAAGGCTGTCTTGTATTTATAAACCAAAAATTATTATTTTCATTCATAACAATACCGACGTTTGACGAAGTTTGTAGAAACCAACTTGTCGTAGCCGCGGTTGCGGGTTTGAGTCCCGCTTAGGGCATTTATTAATGTGATGTGCACGAATGTTTGTCCTCCAGTCATGGGTGTTTTATACCAATATCCCAGCCCTGCTAGACTTTTCTTATTTTCTCATTACCTAACCAAAACAATGGGATTAGGTAGTTTAAGTATGGTCCATGACTGTATGCATACCCGTTAGTTTCGGCCGACGTTCAATTAAAAGGGACCCGATACTAAAGGTAAGTCAAATAGTATTCACTTTTGTTAAAGCTTCAGTGTTGATTATTACGTATGTTTCAGAGAATATCGAAAAATAAAATGATAATTACTGAAGATAACTCATATGGATAGAAAGTTGTAGACCTTACATAAAATGAAAAAAAGATAAGCAAAAACTGTGCGAAGGCACCAGACTGTGGCTAAACAACTCGCCACTTGTTAAAGCCGGCCGCCAACTTTTAACAATCTACTTTTACTTGTATATAATCTCTCCGGTTTATAGTGAAAATTGTTTAAAATTTATGTAATAAAGTAAAAAATGTATGAAAATAAAATTTGTGTAAAGAGAAATTTACATATATTAATATGTATGTGCTTTCTATTGTACCTTTAATATGTAGTATGTACCTTTTAGCCCAGCGGTAACGCGCTCGCTTGTATAACCGAGTGATGCGGGTTCAAATCCGGGTCTCGCACCTCTGATATTTTCATGTGCGAATCATTTCGATCATGATTACTACTTGTCTTACGGTGAAAGAAAACATCGTGAGGAAACCTGCATGTCTGAGAAAACCTAACAAGTTTCGTAAGGCATGTGAAGTCCGCCAACACGCACTAGACCAGCGCGATGGACTATGGCCTGATCCCCCTCGTACTGAGGGAGGCCCGTGCCCAACAGTGGGACGTTAAAAAGGGCTGATGACTTTATTATTTATATTGTATACATATAATGAAATTTTAGTTTGCTGTCTGTGACCGCATCACGATAAAACCATTGGACGGATTTTGATGAAATTTCGTATAATGATAGCTGCTAATCCGGATCAATATATAGGACACTATTTGCTAGGTGAGAAATCTATACCTGTGTCTACACTAATGGAGAACTAACGCGATCGTAGCGAGGGAGAGTCACTAGTCTATACTATCTAGTATCTATATTTATACTAATATTATAAAGAGGAAAGATTTGTATTTTTATATGTAACGAATAAACTTAAAAACTTCTAAACCGATTTTAATGAAATTTGGTACACAGATATTCTAGAGCCTGAAAAAGGAGAATAGGCTACTTTTTAAGGCGAAAAAATGGGTGTAAAGGGTTGAAATAGGGGATGAAAGTTTGTATGGAAATTACGTCATTTTTAAAGCTAGAAGCTTGAAACTTATTTTTTAGGCTTTTGATTATATATAAATAAGCAAGACATGCAAAGTTTGTAAAAATTGTTTGCTAAAGAGGGTTCCTAGGGACTTACCTAAGCGAAGCGAGGGTGAGTCGCTAGTTATAAAATAAACGTAGAAGATTATTAAATAAATCTAAAGAATAACATAAGATACTTTTTATCCCGAAAAAATATTACGACAAAAGGTATTTAGGTAGGTCGTAATGCCCTTACATCGTTGGCATAAGAACTATTCACTCGTAAATATTTATTATAATAGATATACTGGGGTAAATGCTTCGCTTGGGGACTTACAACCTACTGTTTTTGTGACTCTCTTTAACACATTTATCTCTCTCGAGAATCATTGTTCATCCATCATTCTTGATCTAGAATACAAAGCCTACGCCACCATCTATCACATTAACTAACTCACATACGTACTACGTACAGTTACATCCTCGTACCTTAGGTTTAGAATCAATAATTTGATCAAAAGCTTTTACGATGCAGTGTCTACATTTGCTTAGTTCATCCATCAACAACCCTTCCAGTTTAAAATGTTTCAATAAAATCTCCAAGTCTTATATAAAATTCCGATGTACGTGTGTTCGTAATTTTTATCCTCCAAAACTATTTGACCGATGTTAATGTTTTTAAATTTTGTGTACGATTTAAAGTACACAAAACTATAATGCTTCTTGTTCGTATTTGCCAATCAGATCCGGTAGTAAATTATAAAATATCTAAATATCAGGCCTTTGTATTTTTGTATCTTTTTTTTTGCGCTAATTTTCGAAAGTAGTAAGTCTATAATTTTTGTACACCCGCCCGCAGTCCGCATCCCTTGCCACTGTGTTATGAGTGTTATTTTTTTTTCAACTTCTTTAAACTTTTCAGTTTTGTGGGCACGGCGTGCCCCCGCGTGCCCCCTCAAAAAAAGCCCTGCATATAATCTTTATAAAAAAAAAACTTTGAACCTATAGTGTCTGTCTCTCTTTCTGTTGGTGACCACACTAAGAGAAATCCAATGGACAGATTTTGATGAAATGTGGTAGTTAACAGCATAGGATACTTTTTACTGCTTGAAAGGGTCATATCTTTGAAAAATCTATATTACCCGTAAAAAGGTACCTAGGGATCGATCCCGAATGGACCGAGGGTGATTCATTTGTGTATTATACTTATAAAAAAATATTTTGCTATTTAACAAGCATTTAATATGTAAGACAATCATATTGTAAGATACTTTTTAACTAAATAAGTAGGTCTAAGTGTATCAAATCAGAGTTTTCTCTCAATGAATTAGATACGGCTCGTATGTTTTCTTACCATTTTAATATGCTATGGTGTTTTCATCGCAGCTTTAAAACCATGACGTATAAGCCTTACTGTATATAGCATTTTGCTACTAAAAATTACATAAAAAAGCACGCAAGCAGACTTCCGGGCACAAATTCGATTAAAATGCTCTACTATTTAAATCAAATATAATGCTTCAACTGGAAATCGAATGGCCATACCTGATTAACCAAGACACTTTTCTGATATTTTACAAATATTTTAATTTATTATTTATTATATAGTTACTTTAGATGACGTTACGTATGCTGTTAATGGAGTTATACAAATAACGTATTGTGTTCTCAGTATGTTAATAGCGCATGGAGAAGACAATGAATAACGGTTTAATAAATGAGTTAGAATTAAAATGTATGAGCGTTTATTTTTCTGCACATACATATTTATGACAAAAAATAAATGATAACCCATTCAGCGTTGACAAAATACGACTGAAAACCTTATTTTTTGAAGTCGAACAAAACAAAGTTTTCTTAAAATCTTTTCGATATTTTTTCGTTATTTTTTATCTCTAGTTATAAATAATAAATAAATATGTTGGGACATTATTACAACAGCGCCATCTAGTTCCGCAGTAAGCTACGTAACGTGCTTGTGTTGCGGATACCAGATAGTTGATATACTACATATATAAATTTTAAATACATACATATTATAAATATAAACACCCATGACTGGAGTACAAACATTCGTGATTAGCAAATGAATGCCCCCAGCGGGACTCGAACCCGCGACCGCTGGCGCTAAAAGTAGGGTCGCTACCAACTGAGTCTAGCTAGCTAACGTCAAAATTCGACGACAATTACTATGGAAAATTTTATTGTATTTTTTTTTTTGATTGAGAAACATTCTATACGTTGAAAAAAGTATTTTAATTTGGTAATTAAATATTTACCGGTGTCCGATGTAAGTGAGAGCATGGTGAGCATGTCGGCTTCTTCATCCGGCGGCGGTCGCTTCTCCTCCTCAGCTCCTAGTACCACGATACTGGAACCTGATCGCCTTCGGGGCCTGGAATTAAAATAATGTACACATAAATAACGTTATTAAGTTTTGAGCATATTTTAAAAAACCGAGGGTTTTTTTATTAATTATATTATATTATACGTAATAAAATAAAAAAAATCATAAAAAATATGATTCGTTTGTTTGTTTGTATGTAATACAAATTACAAACTAAAGACATGACCTAACATTTTAAGCCTACTAAAACAAACTGTTACGCTGTTTCTTACGCCCAACGACAAGGGTGCAAAGTCGCCGCGCAAAGTAGTTCAACACTCTCTATTTTTATTTCACTTTTATTTATAATTTTACTCTACATTTAAAATTACAAAAGATCTCACTATAAATTATACGCATCATGCTGCGTATCGTTTAGAAATAAAGAAAATATTCATTATTTCAATGTATGTAGCAGTAAATAAACTTTAAGCACGCAACTGTAAAAAACCAAAATAAAACAATTTTACTTTTCAAACAAACGAGACTAGTGCATCAAAACTCAATACAAGTTCGCTGAAAACACCACCCTACTAAAAGTTTATTCAACATAGCACTTATGATCCAAAAAATAAGGTTTAAAATTGCTGCATTTCTTCTTATAAACATGAAGATGGCCGGGGCGACGGCGCGAGACGTTCCAGAGTGTGCACACGCCTTTATGTAATGTTATCATTCGAATTCATGTGTTGCCATACCGTAGGGTTAATCGTTTAGAAAAAAAGTTATAAATTGTCTTGAAATTGCGTGTTTTATTTATTCCCGGTGTTGCCATAAAGAAAAATACTTATAATTACTATGCACTGGTGTTTGATCGCAATTTTATATACATAGTTTGAACTTTCTGTTTTATTTTTATATCTAACCATATAACCTGCAGCGTGTACTATAATACTGAACTAACATAAAAAATTCTTTATACTACTTAAATAATATAAAAAATAGACCGTAAAAGTCAGATGTAACCGTCGAAATTTAGCGTTTTGATGCTCACATTGTGGAAATTTGAAGAAAACAAAAGGCGTTGAGAACACTCGTCGTTTTATTACACGTCCATGAACACTAGTAAAGTTACTTCATTCCATTTGCCCGCGTTGCAACTCTTATATATTTTTTTTATATTTTGACAGCAAATTTTACAAATAAATAGCATAAATGTACATGTATTATTTATTTTTGTTGAAATATTATTCGTTGATATATTATTATTAATAATACTAAGTTTAACAACTAATGTTACACATTAACTAAATATCTCACCTCACATCTCAAAGGCTTCTAGAAGAATTTCTCTATAGGAGATTAGATGTCTACATACTTTTCTTTTACTGAAAAATCTTAATCTGTCATCAGGTTGTGTTTTATAACATTACAACACATTTACGCTTAAGTGTTTCTTACTTCGCACCCTATCAAGAAACCAATAATTGATCGTAAAAATATTGCTTCAGACAGAAATTTCAATTTCGTGCTCTACTTTTTACTTCATATGTAATTTCTACCAAATGAAGGAAACGACTTTAGATATTTGACTATATGCTTTTAACTGTTTATTTTATTTGAAGAATTTAATAACCTAACATCTTGTGACATGTTACATACAAGATTATATGAGACTTGAGAGAATTCATAAACAGCCAAAATAAAGCTGTTAATTAACTTGTATAGTTACAACCTTAAAGTCGAATACTTTCTTAGGTTGATGCGAAAATTTGATATTATAAATGAAACTATATTTTCGAATTTGGTAGCGAATTTATTTTGATTTTTATTCCCGACTTTTCAAATGCTTAACAGCGAAAAGTTTACACTTTACAACAATCATGGCCACGGGAGAGACTCTGCAAAGATAGTTTCATTTATAACTTTGAAGTGTGTCCGTTAAACCTTATTTAATTAGATGATACGATTAATCAAAACAAAACCATATGGTTACATTGCAAGAAGTCGTCTTTTCTTTGCGAAAGTCGTATAAACGTCTTAAAAACAATGTTAGACATTCATTTGTAGAAACTCTTGCGACAATAATACAATCTCTTTTAAGCAGTCTTATTTCAACGAATTCAGCTTGGAACAATCCGCAGCTAGCATTAAGAGACAAGAGCGGTTACAATATTTCATTTTAACTACAAAGGCAACAAATAGTTACTAGATAACGTTGGCTCATACCTGTGTATTTGTGATTCTACATTAAATGTTTAACTCTAATTTATTAGCCCTACAAAATAAAAAAAATCCTTACTATTTAATGTTTTAAGATAACCTAGTTCTAAGATCTCCGGATATCCTGTAATGGACCGAGATAAAGAAGGTTGAAAGCTTCAGAGCTATCCTGAAAGGAGAATTTAGAAGAATGACTATCGTCTTTAGTAATGGTGAGAAAGAAATTTTCTTGAAGAAGAAGAAGTGAAAAAATAAATATGACACAGAAAATACCAGAGGCAGTGGTAGCCCAGCGATAACGCGTTGCTTGTATAACCGAGTGATGCGGGTTCAAATCCGGGTCTCGCACCTCTGATATTTTCATGTGCGAATCATTTCTATCATGATTACCACTTGCCTTACGGTGAAGGAAAACATCGTGAGGAAACCTGCATGTCTGAGAAAACCTAGCAAGTTTTCGTAAGACATGTGAAGTCCGCCAACACGCACTGGGCCAGCGCGGCGGACTATGGCCTGATCCCCCTCCTACTGAAGGAGGCCCGTGCCCAGCAGTGGGACGTTAAAAAGGGCTGATGATGATGATGATGAAAATACCGGTTCCATGATCTTGCTAAAGCATAATTTAAAAAAAAAAACAATCTTCAATATGAAAAAAGCCTCAACGAAAAAGCACTAACGATATTAGTTTAATACTAACCAATACGCTCCAAATAAACCTCTAAAAACACATTCTTTCCAAAAGTCGGGTGGTAAGTTTACTCAGCTTATCAGACACTATTAAATCTGAGCCATACTTAAGTTAAATATACAAATACCTAAAGTAACACATAAACGAAATAGGTCAACAAAGCAGTTCCTTCATAAAATAAAGACGATTAACGGAATCTCCGTGCAGTCAAAGCTAGCTTAATGTTGCCATCGTCCGGACGAATAAGAAACATCTACCATGAGAGGAAAGCGATTGCAAACTTTTTATTTCCTGTATATTCTTCTTCTAATATATAAAAATCTCGTGTTACAGTGTTCCGAAACGGCTTGGCCGATTTTAATGAAATTTGTTGTTACATAATATTTGGTAGGTCTGAGAATTGGTCGTAGGCTATTTTTTATTCCTCTAGATGAATTGGGAGGCCCTATCCAGATTTTTTTGTTTTCTATTTTAGACCAAAATTTAATAAAACCTACGTATTCAGCTTCAACACTTCTTCGCTTTTTTTTAATATATTTTTTAACTGTCTCATAAGCTCACAAGTTGAGCCACCCATTCTCCGCAATATTCCCAATTTCGGCGGCACATATAAAACTAAAACCAGGCTATTGTAACCATGCTTTTCTGAAGACTTGGAAATTTATTATTTTACGAGCAGATTGAATAATTTTAGGTACTATTTGTTTTTATGCATCTTCCTGTAATGTTTATTTAATGATTGTTGTGTTGTTTTGCAAAATATTTGACAAAATTTATTGCAAGATAAGACTAGCCAATTACTCTGTGTTATAAATTTGGACCCGAAGTTATTATTAATATCATTATCTTAAGACGTACAGGACCAATGCCACCTGTATTTCAGCAACCGCTTAAACCATAAAAAAGTATTTTAATTTTATCACTATATTCTAAGTAAAAAAAATGTTTTAACCAATTTTACTTTAAAGTTATATATTATGTAGATAAAAAAGTGATTAGATGCGAGAATAGTCACCCTAACTGAACCATTTGTGGATCAAGAGCTTCAGAGCGGCGTCGATGCAAAATTTATCTCTCGGCTCAGTTAACTATAGGATTTGCTTGCTAAATTAAACTTTGACAGCTTTACGAAAAAACCTCAACAGTATAAACTTCGCCACTTAGTTACTCAAAGTGAATGGATGCTGCTTAAAATTGAGAGCTTTTGAGTTTTAACTGCCCCCGTTGAAATTTTAGTAAGAAAAATATGATTTTCCATTTATTTTGTATGATTTACTTTATTATATATATATTAAAAATTAGGTTAAAATATATTTCATAAAAAAAACTTAAATGTTACATTATTATCAGTAGGTACATATAAATAAAATTGAAGAGTTTGTTTGTAATTTGAAATTAACAGCTTTTCACTAAATAGGTACTTATGATAGTATCTGTCCGTTGGTTCCGGCTAATCTCCGAAACGGATGGAGCGATTTGCGAAGAGCGAAGGGACTTGCATGAAATGGGGCTTTACATAAAAAAATACATATAAATGTGGAATACATACATTTAGCATCATATTCGTAACTAACCAAAATATTCATAATGTATTATCATGTAGATTCACAAAACGCCACTCTATCAAATACAATTTTTATTACTATAATAATAATCCCATTGAAACTAGCCTACTGTACAGGATATATTATAATGTTACGTAGTCCCGAATTTACGCACAGATCCACTCTCTATTCCTCTCACAAAATTAACACAATTGACTCCTCGATACAACCAGTGAGAGTTAATATGCAGGACCGAGGGCTTTACGTGCTCTCCGAGGCAGGGGGATGACACATCGCCAACTTCCCAGCTCTGGGCTGTTACTGAGGCTTAATAAACAAAAGGACTCAATAACGAAACCCGATCCGGGACTCGAACCCGGGACCTCCGGGTGTGCGGCCGTACATGCTAGCCACGGCACCACCGAGACAACTACTATAACAACATGCCGAGCTTTCATTACAAAAATTAAATTATGCATTAACGTTATGTTCCAGCGCGTCAACAATCGAGCAATTTGTTTAAGCGTTTTGCGGCGTTGGGTTTATTGAATTTATTACTTGTGATCAACGTTTTTATGCTCCGACGATTTTAAATTAGTGTCAGAGAGTCAATCTACACTTAAAGTCTAAAGGTCGAAGTCCGTGCTGAATACTTTTTGATTAATCAGTGTTCTACAAATGTTTCATTCCTCTGTAATTGCATTTTGCAAAAACTATGAATGCAGTGTTAGCACAGAAGTAACGCGGTTGCTTGAGACACCGAATGAAGCGTGTTCAAATCCCGGGTTTCGTACTTTTGGCTGAATAAAAACAAGAAAAGATTTTTAGGTTACATTTTTATGTAATATTATGTAATATTCTATATAAAAAATAAGAAAAAATTGAGTATACACATTTATTAGCATTTTATATTATAAGCATCGACTTTATTATATTTAAATTTAAAGTTCTTAGTACTTGTAAGGTTGTCATGGAATGAGATAAAACGATTGATGCATCGCGTCCATCCATCATGCAACATTATTGCAAACGCCATGTTTATCATGCCGCAATATCAGGAGAACTTACATGAAATTTTAATCTAATTTAAAGGGTTTATTTAGCTTTTTCTCTTCTTCGAATTATAATGCTTGACATTTTCATCTATCAATCCAGATTGTTTCGTTGATTATGAATGAGTAATATTATTTTTGGTTCCCGAGGTTTCGAATGTTTAAAGAACATAAGCACTTGTACCAGAAGACTGAAGATAAATCAGCAAAAAATCATAAAACAACTTTTGCTTCAAGTATATTTAAGTATATTTTCAAGAATAGGGACAATTAAGTCGTTATGTAAGTGACTTTTTAAATGGTAAGTTCATATGCATCTACATTTTGCGGAAAAAAGTGAGCGAAAAAAAATACAAGCAAGCTCTCTCATGCACGTAGACACGTAGTAGGTAGCATCTTTAAAGAAAAAAGACGTAAACAACGCTATTTAATAAAAGAGATAGCTGTTTTCACATAAGTAGTACTAACAACATACTAAAATCCGTCAAAATCGGTCCAGCCGCAGCCGCACACGAGCTTGTATTAATAGCATCTGCCATACATAATATTGATTTTACGGCATTGAAACTGTTGAAAAGGCTATAAATATTTTATCCAATCCAAATTCTATTTATACTGCGGGTTCCCTCCGCCATATTTAGAACGAGTCGTCACTTGTGTCACTTGTAATGTAGAGCATATAAGTAAAGCCTTCAAAACTTTAATAGTCCTTATGAAAAGCTTAATAATGAATTAGTTTAATCACTCCAGATTCTTTACGTATATTTATTGATAAAATAAATAAATAATATTGCGATATTAAAACACAACACCGTCAAATTCCATAGTAAGACTTGTGTTACGGATACCAGATAGTTGATACACCACTCATCTATATTAATAATTCCGTGAAGGGGTACGGTAGACTCGATCGAAACCTTAGCTGAATAATAAGACATGAAGAAATAAACATTTCGAGTCGACAACATATATCCGCAAAATTCGGATTGTCGAGTATTTCGTTTAATTCTAATGGTGATAACAGACAAATCGCAGTCGCCATATTGGCCACTCAAGCGAAACGTCACTCACATCGGATGACACCTGTGTTGCCAGAAGGTTACATTTCTTACATTTTACGTAATTTTTAATAAACTAATAAAGTGCAGGTCACATATTTTAATAAAAATATTTAGAATTTAACTTAATACATTTTATGTAATAATTAATAATGTAATAATTCAGTTTGTTTTTCATGTTTATTATTCCTTAATTTGTGTTTCAAGTGAAATTATGCTTAAGTTATTTTAAAAGCGTAATTTGAAATATAATAAATAAACCCCCCTGTCTACATATTTTACGTTTAATTTAGTAGTTCACTTGATAAATAAATAATAAATCAATCTCTTCAGTAAGATGAAGTCGTTCAAACAGATGTTAGCAGATGGCGGTATTTTATATATAAAAAATCCTTAAAACGTACTTCGTTTGTAAAATATACTGTTAAAAATAATAATATTTTTATTATTCAATTTGAGTAAGTGTTAATTGTATTTTGCTATAATATTTTATATATTATATAGGTATATTTAAAAAATAACGATAATTGGCTTAATATGAAAAGGAAAAATTATCACGATTACGTTCTTTATTTTTGTGAATTGTTTTATAAAACTGTAGGTTAAACTGTAGGCCTCTGCTAAAATTTCATTCTTCGCCCAGTGGCGTATACACAATACTTATTATTATTTGAATATTTATATAATATTTTTGGTGGATAAAGAAGGGTTAAAGCATAACCAAGTTTTGTTATATTATTATTATGAATACAATCTGAGGCATATATAATGAGTATACGCTGTAACATTTTATATAATTAAATTTTAAATAAATAAAATGTGTTTAATTATACACTGCAGCCCACTGACCTCTATATTACCACTGGACTGGCTGTTCTAAGCGTTTGACAGCAATTTTTTTGTGTCCATTTGAAGTGCCACTAGCGAGAGGGTCGAGAACTAATTTTGACGTATATTGCAAATGACAGCGAGAAGTGTTTGTTTACTGTAAAGTAATTTTGCATTTTCGTTGTTAATATAACATAAGTAGTAATTATGATGATACGGTTATTGATTAATAAAAATAAAAAAATAAAAATCTTTATATCGACATCATTAGTTTTAGTACCACGAACTCTCGCTACGTCCGATAGCGGCGGACAGCGCCAAAATGGCTAATATCAAGCAGCCACAAAAGCACGTTGACAACAGCCAGTCCAATGGTATTATAGAGGTCAGTGCTGCAGCCCCTGTTAAATATTTTGTACTAGCGACTCACCCTCGCTTCGCTTGGGTTCATTCCTAGATTTAGCGCGAGCGAAGCCGCGGGTTCCGCTAGTATTATATAACTTTAAATAGGTACATCTATAATATTCTAAATTATAAACACCTATAACTAGAGTACAGTATAGGACTTATCAATGATGCTCTTTCTTTGCTCTCGCAGATAAACAATATTTCTGACATTGATTAAAATAAATTTAAAGTTAGGTTAATCATTTAAAAATTATGAATTTTGGCGTTACTAAAATATTATGAGGTATAAAGAGAACGATTGTGACGTCGCGTGGGTTATGCGTGAGAAAGGGCGTAGGTTGTTTGAAAGAAAGATAAAAATAGATATTGTAATGATAGAATAACTTTACATCGATAAGTATAAGGTAGTAAAGAAAAGAAAACATACTATTATTAGAAAGCCAAATTGAACAAATGTATAAACCCAGGTATTTTTGTACGTCAAGTATATAATATTCTCTTCAATCACAATAAATTTTAAAATCATTTTAAATTGGGTTACGGTTTAGAATATTTATTATTTATAGCAAAAAAGGCAGTGGTAGCCCAGTGGTAACGTGTCGCTTGTATAACCGAGTGATGCGGGTTCAAATCCGGGTCTCGCACCTCTGATATTTTCATGTGCGAATCATTTCTATCATGATTACCACTTGTCTTACGGTGAAGGAAAACATCGTGAGGAAACCAGCATGTCTGAGAAAACCTAGCAAGTTTTCGTAAGACATGTGAAGTCCGCCAACACGCACTGGGCCAGCGCGGTGGACTATGGCCTGATCCCCCTTGTACTGAGGGAGGCCCGTGCCCAGCAGTGGGACGTTAAAAAGGGCTGATGATGATGATGATAGCAAAATTTAACAAGAAAACTGCGTAAGAACAGTATTACATACTCGTTATACAAACTATGTATGTGTGTATGTGTATACATTTATGAACATTTTAGATCATTTTGTTTTCCATTTGTAAAACTAAAGTAATTCTCTTACAAAATCTGGAAATTTCTACGCCATTGTAGATTAATAAGCATAATATTAGAAAGTTCTCCGCTGCTAATTTTACTTCGAGATGCTGCAGATTTCATCTGCATTTACATTGCGAAAACATTCACCGTTAATTTTCAGAATCTTCAACTTAATATAAATTAAAGCAGTAACATTTGAATGTAGTTTTGCCAATTTTACTAGCTCTAGAGAAAATTAATACTTTCGAGATATTTCATATAAAATGACTTTTACAAATGGCAAAAGGAGTTGAAACTTGAAAAGTTTATCTATAGTCTATAGAGATAAATAAATTTAAGTTGTCTGATTGTAATGTCAAAATGACAGCTTTTAACTAAGTTTGTAAAATGTTTGTTGGGACTAATGTCCAAAACGGCTGGACCGATTTTGACGAGACTTTAACTGCTGCAGCTGATCTTTAGGATTAACTTAGGCTACTTTTATATTGGAGGTACGACAGTCGGATTTGAACCTGCAGGTTTCCGAAACGTGCACGTTACCACTGGCCTACCACTGCCTTTCTTTATAAACTGTAAGTGATAAAATTTGTATAAGGCGTCGCTACCTTTAGATATAAAATGCTACAAATATTAAAGGGTAAACTAAGTATGTATATCAAGACATTTTTTTTATTGTTTCAAATAAACTGTACTGCAAAGTTATTTAAGGGAGGGTTTAACAATAGATCTAAAAACCATATATAGCAAAAAGCTGGTTATTATTTTTAACAAAAAAACAAAAACCGACTTCCAAACTTAATAAATCTAAACTAAAAAGTAGAAAATAATACTTTTAAGGACTTTGTTAATTTTGGAGTCGGTGCCAGCCAGGTATTTTTATTATGTTTACAAATTGATAGATTAATCGAATATATATCTATTTAGGGCTATTTTGCTTTGGCTGGCACCGACTTCAAAATTAACAAAGTCCTTAAAAGTATTATTTTCTACTTTTTAGTTTAGATTTATTAAGTTTGGAAGTCGGTTTTTGTTTTTTTGTTAAAAATAATTTATTTTTAAATTTTTAGCGGAAAGTAGATACGTATTGTGTTAATGACTATAAAAATTTACCTTCTATTATGAGGTAAACCTAATAGCCTGAAAGTATACAACTATCGGTCCATAATTGCGTATTATATTGAAAGAATTTTCTTTAAACTGCTAACCGTTGAGGAGTTGTACCTTTCATCATCAGTTACGGTACGTGACTCAAATATCCATATAGCCTATAAAAGATTCGGCCGAGCATCGTTAATTTGCTCCTAAAAATTGAAGAGTTCCGATACTTTGTCATGGATCCCATCATCAGAACCTTACCAAACTCTCATCAAAGTACCCTTGAAGTATATCCTTTCCATTAAAAAAAGAATCATCGAAATCGGTTGGCGTGATATTGAGTTATTCGTCCATTTGTCGCGCAAATACGTAATGCAAATTTAAGACTTTTATGGTTTTCTCATGGATGCCATTGTCAGAACTGGAAAATATTAAAATGGGACCACATGGGAAGCACTACCTTTCAAATAAAAAAAGAATCATCAAAATCGGTTCACCCAGTTCAAAGTTATGAGCTAACAAACATAAAAAAAAAAAAAAAAAAAAAAAAACAAAAAAAAAATACAGACGAATTGATAACCTCCTCCTTTTGGAAGTCGGTTGAAAATACCACCTGACGCGTCAATATCTATCAATAATATCTACTGTGTTTGTACTTCCGGTAGCGAAACAGTTGTGGGATAAGTTAAACGACATTAACGAAAATGTTTCGAGTTACTTTACATATTATTATAGTGGCTTTGCTGTTATTCCATGTTGTTTAAAAAAATTAAGAAAAACAAATACAAACATTCAAAATGACACATGAAATACACCTGAATAGTTTATTGAATTGAATTTGAGAGAATATAAGTTTTTAAAATGACGGCGTGCATTGAAATGAAAAGTGACTGTAATATAGCTTATTATGATAACAGCGGAATCACAAAAAATACCTATACAAAATAATAAGTGTCTGACGTTTAAGCTAACTTAAAGAAATCTATTTTATGACTTTAAAAAAACTAAAAATTCTAAACATATGTAATTCTAATAATTCAAATTTTTATTCAGATGTAGAGTCTATAATTATAATAAATTTAATTGAGTTGGGAAAATTCTGTCAATTTATCGGCTAAGTAATTTTATAAGGGACTGAGGCACGCACCCATGCGAAGAAGCAAGACGTGTATGCCGCTAGTAAAACTATATATAAGCTATAAAAATTAAGAATTCTTCTCATAACTTTTCACCATAAAACACAACAGCATACTGAACAATATCTATAGAATAGAATAGATGTACCGGAAGTACTACAGCTATATAAAGCTACCTGTCCTTCACGGCAGGTAGCGATGCTTTGTGCCTCCCCTTCTGACACACATGAGTAGCTGGCGGAGAATACCTTTTATATTATTATAACAAAATGCTTGTTTTAGTTGCTTCAGAACATATGTGAATAAAGCTTTAATTTAACTAGTTATTCACACTGGCTCTGCTCGGATTTTTCCCCTAGATCCATAAAATTTAAGTATTATTACGTAATTTGTTAGATTTTTACTAATATTTCCTATTCAATGAAGCCTAATTCAATAATAAATTAATTTTTTATATAAAAAATGACTAAGTGTTTACCGACTTCGTTTAATTCTCTGACTTCAGTATTTTTATTATACGGAGATTCTTTTAATACTTATTTAAAACGAGAGATAGCTTGTTAAAATGGCACACATTATTTTATGTACAAATATTCTATTATTATTAGATCAAACAATACTTGTTGTTGTTGATATAAAACTTCACAGATGGCATCGTGCATCTGGTTTCCTCACTGATGTCTGTTTGTAAAATAATATTACAACTAACGTTTATTAGGTACCTATTTACGTGTTTTTGTATTATTAATAAATGATAATAGAAACAAAATTACATAATGTGTTTTTAATTGATAGAAAGTTTTGAAAAAATACTTAGTTAGGTTTACGCGAATATTTGATATTATAAATGAAAATATCTATTTGGATTTTGTCGCGGATTTATTTAGATTTTTATTTCCCCAGAGAAGTTAATGTCACTAGATTGGTAATGCTAAAAGCTTTAGAAATAACATTTTATTTTAATTACATACATACATATATCAACATAAAATGTATATAAAAAACTACCGTTCTTATATATTTGTTTACTAGCATTTCCCTTGGCTCCGCTCGCGTTTTAAAGACCTAAACTCTCAGATTTCACATACCGTGTGATATATTTTTACAGTCGCTTTTTAACGGTTACATTAGATTACTCCAAAATTAGATATTTTCTAGCAGTAAAAAGTATCCTATATCCTGACCCGGACAACCAGCTATCATCATACCACATTTTATCAAAATCTATCCAGTGGTTTTCTCGTGACGCAGTCACAGACAGACAGACACAAAATCTAAAAACTATGGATTCGGCCTCTGTATCGATAATAATGACTATTTCAATAAGAATTTCCGAAAAATATTCAATGTACAGATTCGACTAAGTTAGAATTTTACTATATGTATAGAATACTTTCTTAGATTTACGCGAATATTCGACATTATAAATGAAACTACCTTTTCGGATTTTGTCGCGGACTTATTTTGATTTTTAGTTCCCGACGTTTCGAATGCTTTACAGCAATCATGGTCACGGGAGAGACTAAGGTATTTGACGTCTCATAGGTTTATATACTTGTTACAGACAGTGCCTACCCACAATTTACAAAAATTTTGAAAATGGCTCTCTAATGCAATTATGAAAACTCTGATGCCATTTTAAAAATCAAAATAAATCCGCGACAAAATCCGAAAAGGTAGTTTCATTTATATATGTATAGATTTATGCATGTATGTATGTTTTACAACGTCCCCTTGCTGAGTGCGGGACTGCTTTCATTATGAGGGAGAATTTATTACATCACACTGTCCAAGGGCAAACTTTCTGATTTCTTAAATATGTTTAGTAGTTACCACCACCACCACGTACTTGTACCACCAGTCATCACTTTACCTAGGCGTAAAGTGGTGGTAAAATTACGGATACCTTGATCATTCTATATATATAGATTGACGAACAAAAAAAATAAAAATGTTGTAAGTGGATTCAATAGCTGTATTATAGATGGAGAATATCAAACGTTCAGAAGTTATGTCAACTCATCTTCAAGGCGTAGGCACTTACATAGCAATGGGCTGAAGGACAAGAGATACAATACTTGAAGAGCAAAGCCCACTCAGCATATCGTAGCTTAGTTTTTATTTACTCATGAGCTTTATAACTGTGAATGAATGTAGCAAAAGAAAATTCAAAGTAAAAATGAAAAGTATTTTTTGCCAACGTGCTGGCCTAGTGCGTGTTGATCGGCTTCACATGTCTTTCGAAAACTTGCAAGCTTCTCTTAGACATGCATGTTTCCTCACGATGTTTTCCTTCACCGTAAGACAAGTGGTAATCATGGTAAAAAATGATTCGCACTTGATAATATCAGAGGTGCGAGACCCGGAACTGAACCCGCATCACTCGGTTACCGCTGGGCTCCCTTTATTTTTGCCGTAGTTCAGTCGCTTTAATTTACTTCTATATTATTAGACATACTAACAATACATCGTAAAACAACTCAATACAGTTCAAAATAAAACATACTTGCATATTATCAATTATAAGTGTACACTGTACATAGCATTCATATTGATAACATTAATTACGTGGTTGGTTTTCATATAGGTAGATAAATTCTATTCATATACGAGTATATTTTCCTCAATTTTGTGATCGAATAAACCACCAGGCATATACTATTCCATATCAATATTTATGGCATATATTTTTTTTTATTTTACGCATATCATAAGTAGTTACAGAAAAATTGTCTCATCGAGAGGTCGTAGTGACCGCTAAATAAAACTGCTAGGAAACCAATCACTGACTTAACATCAAATTACTTCATAAACCTACCTGAAGTATTTACCTAAATATTAATTAGTAACACCTACATTTGACATTGGTTAAAAGTACATAAAAACACATAACCCTCCTTTAGAGCTAGATGCAGTCGGGTTTATTAGGCAATTAGTCGTGGACTTAGGAAAATACAAAAAATATCTTACAAAAACGTATTATTTTTCGTTTACGTCCAATTAGTGTTATTCTCGAATGTATTTTATATAATCCGTCCTTACTGTAACAAGGTCGTGACATCAAACAAAAAATTCAACCAATTTTGTATTTGTAATTTCTTTTCAACCCACACTTGTTATTTACATTCCTTGTTATTTTATTATATCAGGATAATGATTTCTTTCTTGCGAGATTGTATTACAATATGTAAAATTTTCTTCATCGTCTCGCTTTTTATAATAGAAAAATAATGTCTAAAATCTATAACATTTTACTAGCGGGCATTTCAATTTTTTATAAGAATCTCTCCAAAGGTATTTTTTGTTATCCTTCCCTATTATCCAACTTCAAAATAAGGAGATCGGAGGGCATGTCTGTTTGTACTAATATTTTATTTTAATATATTTTCACCGATTTGTTGGAGACGGCTAGATTGAGTTTTTAACGTATAAAGTGATTATTAACTTGTCATATTCATTAAATATAGAGATTTTAAAGCATTGTTGGTTGGCACTGAAACGTTGTACGGAAATTACGAAATTAAGTGTTTCTTCTATAGGATTTTGTATTTACTCAAATATAAAAAATATTAATAGTTTGTGGACGGGATATTCGACAATGGCTCCTACACTAAAAATGATAATCAGCAATCAAACTGTTCAATTAGAAGTACGAAGAAAATAACGACGAAGAACGCCAGTTTTGGGAACTAGTGTAAAAATAAAAGCAATAGAATTTACTTTTAATATATATCATGAACAAATTAGAGAGGAAAACTGTTCGCTGGCAACCCGCCAGAGGCAGTAACGTTCTTCGGAATGTGAAACTTCACTTCCATTTCCAACTTTACGTACATTTAATGGTAAAAATTTACTTGAATATTATAATCATATTCACTAGCGTATCTATTTTGTTTTTCTTTTATTTTCAGTGGTTTTTAAGAATAAGAAAGAAATTGGTTTCAACAGATTAAATTTATATAATCCCAAATTATTAATTTTACTTTTTACTATCTATAATTAAACATGGCTACTTTATATAAAATCTTTCAAATGCCTTTTTTCTAATCTATTAAAAAATGAAGTAAGGAACGTAAAGTCATTTCGAGATTATAAAAACAAATTGACGATTTATTTAAATAGTTAATTTGAATAATTTCAGGTACTAATTAATTTTTAATTATTTAAAAACCAGCTTTTAATTAACATTTGAAATTGCTAGAAATTAGCTAGATTGTAACCCCAAAATTTAAGAAAAACAGTCATATAATATAGATGGTTATAGCAGATTTTAAAAGAAAATTCAGGCAAATCCATAAACATTCACTAGTGGTTTCGGTTAGTTGGTTTTTATACAGAATGCACCTCCCGGGAATATAACCTGTGACATCTGAGGCACTAGAGATATATAATAACAGTTATAATCGCTAAATAAATAATAAAGAAATAGATATGTTGGGATATTATTACAACAGCGCCATCTAGTTCCGCAGTAAGCTACGTAACGTGCTTATGTTGCGGATACCAGATAGTTGATATACTACACATATACATTTTAAATACATACATATTATAAATATAAACACCCATGACTGGAGTACAAACATTCGTGATTAACAAATGAATGCCCCCAGCGGGACTCGAACCCGCGACCGCTGGCGCAAAGTAGGGTCACTACCAACTGAGCCAAACGAGTCGTCTAAGTCCATACTCTTACATTTCCCACTACTCAAACAACGGTTGTGGGAAGACCAAACAGACGGATGTTACACAATACCCATTGTGGCTTGTTTGGCAAATATTGTGAATTTAACTCGCTAGGTTGATGTTAAACGCCTGTCTTGCTTCGTAAAATTCTATTTATGGTGTAACTATTTTAACTTTAATTGTTGTCTGTAATTGTGTAAGTGCTCAAAATTCGACGATGAATTTAAGGAAAATTTATATAAATGTAATTTATTTATCCATACAAAAAATCAGTTTCTTGTATTAATAACATTAAAGTTCGTCATCAAAAAATCTAAACAAAAAAAAAATCTGTTGATAAATAGGCGAGAAAATACAATAAAAATAATAACCCGATGCTTACAAAAGCGCAAACTTAAAAGATGAGAAAATGTAGACATAACATGTATTATACTTATTATGAAGGTAGGTAACTACAAAGCCTATAACTACTAAAATCGCTAGTGAGTTCATAAAATAAAGACCCTGACGAACCGTTAAGATCAGCAAGGAAGACGTCAGTGGAAGGCCAGTTAATGCAAGCTTACAGGCGTTACCCATTACCAATGTCACGGTACATTGAAGAACACAGAAACAACTAATAATTCAAGCTAAACCAATCATAGATAATATCGTCACTTCCGCTATCACTACTGATGCATGTACCGAGGGGGAGAGGGAACAATTTCGGTTTTCATTTTTATTATAGCACTTGTTTATACTCGCGATATAAATAAATGAATGATACAATATTATGCATGTGTTCATAAAACGAAAATAAACTATTCCGCAGTTACAGAATTATGAAATTAATTTATTTATAATAAAATTTTCTTTTCACAAGTTTTTCCAAGCATTTTATATCTTAAAATTGCCATAAAATTGTAGCTTAGTTCACAATATTCACACACCATACTTTCTTAAAGGTAACAATATCTAACTACGAAGACGAGAAGTAACAGAAGAACCACAGAAATACGGCAAATAACTTATTAACATGTCGTCCTGAACGACCGATTTCGACCACAGCTGCATTGTCACAAGCACATGCGCAGGAGATGATAATACAGTGCACAAATGATCGGAAATACAGCAGGTAACTTATGATTATGTCTTCTTGAATGACAGATGTTAATCACGTAACACAGATGCACAGTAGATACTATAGTGCACACGTGTACGCGCAGACACAAGTGCACTCTCTTACATTACTGTCATCATTACTCTGTTGGGATGACTGCTCAACACGATCAGTGGGAGTTAAAGAGAAGAATCGACGTATACGTACCCTCCGAGGCACGAGGGTGTAATTTCCCCACTCCGGGCGGTTACTTAGAATTTTGTAAGTTCTAGCAATACTTAATAACTAAACGTGGCCCGAATCCAGGCCTCTAGATAGTAGCCGTACATGCCAGTCACTACACCACTGAGGCAGATAAAATAACGAACTAAATTAAAAGCTTGTTTTATAATTAATTTTTTTTATTACTTCTAACACTTAGAAGGTTTTCATTTATCGAAGCCTAGATTAACTTTAGGCATTAGGAATCCTTTCAATCAATTTAATGTCAGCAAAGAATGTGCGACTATGAGAGTAGTTTGGTTAGTACCGTAAAATTACCTACAATGCAAAAATTATATATTTTAAAAATTCTAACAACAAGCATTCTTTCTCAATTTCACATTACATATTAAACTTGTTGATTATAATGATTTATGTATTTTTTATTATAATAACAATAATTGGGGTAAAAATTAGAATCAAGTAAGTATCAATTTAAATCCTGCAACCCACTGTTATGTTCCTTCCATAATATCGTAATATTATGTAATTCGTATTCTTTTATTTGAACTTCGAAGACTTGATAGGTTCTTTTAGAGTTAGACATGCAGATTATCTCACATTGTTTTCCTTCTACGTGTAACCAGACATTATGTAAAGTTTTAATACATGAGAGCAAGCAAAGGATATTTTATGATTATTACCATAATATATCGCTCAAAATATGCTAGTTTGAAGCAGGGATCATTCTGTGACTAATTTTCCATTATAAAATAATTTTATAATGAAAAGTTATAAGTTAATGCTTTAGCGGTAATCAAATTAACATGTAATTGGATTGGTATAACGAAACCAAACAAGCACCCCTACAACGTTTTTGGCAAAACCCACTTAGCATATCAAAATATCGAATTTCCTAAATTAAAAAACAAAATAAACTTTTAAATTCTAACAAAAAATAAACAATATAGACTGCAAATATACCTATTGTATCTGTTGGTGGAAAAAACAAATACAGCACTAACTAGACCACAGTACATGTAACATCACTAAATAAAAAAAAAACTTTAATATGGGCGTATATGAAATGCAACAGCTCGATGTGACACATACGTCAGAACTCAGACTAATTGTTCTACAGATAACGAACGATAAAACAATACACGCCAATCGTGGAGCGCAGTTACAGGAATTAATTGTCGAATGTTAAAATTTTAATCATTCGTATAAATGTAACTACGAGTATCTATTCTGATAATTTCTGATTCATTTAGATTTTTGGTTATCGATATTTGGAATGCATTGGTGAACATGGTCACGAGTTAGGTCATACTAAGTTTTTAGACTTGTCAAGGTTTTATTTTACATTTTATCTGACAATATCAAAATGCCTTCTCAATTCGTTTCACTAACAAAGCCCGAAGGAAAGAAGTTTGACACGACCGATGGGAAACTACACTAAGTTATGCCAACTGCCAACTCTAGCCATACTTTGCCCATCCGGAGACTCGAACCCCGGATCTACAGCCGCATGTACTAGTTAATAGACCAACGAGACATATATGCTAATATTTACATAAACACAATTCTTATAATAGGATTTAGAACTATGTAACAAATTAGTTTCCGGTAGAAAGAGTAATTTGCCGTCCTGAGAGCAATGTTCCTCTCATTAGAGCGCACGGTTGTTATTCCTCAAGGGTCATTTCCCTGCAAAGGGTCTTTCTAAACGAACATACCGCTATAATGATGTTTTGCTTCACTAGAAATACTATACGAGTATATTCTATCACAATTACTATTATGGATGAAAAATTTTGTATTTTGAATGAAATTTAGTATGGATACTGGAGTAAAAGGCGCTGATTATTACATAATATTATTTATAAAAGATGCTTCAAAGAGAGCAGCTGAGTTCAGCAACTTCAGTTGTACGAGGATGTCTAAGTTTGATGATATAAAGCTTGGATATTTTTCGAAATTCGATATTAGATAAAAAGTATTAAAAATCATTGTGAATAAATCAGAAATAACTTGTTCCCAATACAAACTTTCCGTCCTTATTTCACCCTTTTCAAGTTTCATATTAACTACAAAAATACTTCTATTTCTTCAACTTAATGCTGTTTAGACGTAAAAACACAGCCACAAAGTTACTTTTACATTTATAGTACTAAATGTTTCCGCCGTTACATACAAGTTTATAGCAGGATATTTGAAAAATCTATATTTTGAAACTTGAGATCGCTTTTGTCATGGTAGAAGTAAAAGTATGAGAGATCGAATATTTATGATGTCACAAATATTACCTTACCGTCCCGTATATAGAAATCAAAGGACCAATAAGATATCGTCCGAAATCTATATAATACATATGTAACGTAAGTCACGCTAAAGTAAAGCCTATGGCTATGATTGATACTCAAATTAAGTTTATTCACTTCCGAAACACATTATGATGCCTGAAATCTTATTCTAGGTATATAATGAAATAAAAAATAAATTAATTGGAACAAGTTCAGAACTTAAAAATGACTATTATTTTTCTATAGTAATAAAAAAAATATAAAAAAATATACAAAGAGCTCATAGCACAGTAGTAACGTGCTCTCTTGGGAAACCAAGTGAAACGGGTTCAAGTCCAGGGTCTAGCACCTCTGATATATTCAATATTCATGTGCGCATCATTTCCAACATGATTACCACATGTCTTACGGTGAAGGAAAACATCGTGAAGAAACCTTCATGTCTGAGAGACTAGCAAATTTTCGATAGACACGTAAAGTCTGCTAACCGTGTGGACTATGGCTTGATCTCTCATCTCTGTATTGAAGGAAGGCCCGTGCCCAACAGTAGGACTTCAAAATACGTTTTAGATACAATATATTATAAAATATAGCAAATATAAGCTTTTCTTCGTTTGGGGTTAAATTCCATGACCTGCAACAACATTGCTACTGCCGATGCAGCACCTCAACCGTCAAATTTATTTGTGTATTTCTAAAATCATACGTATTTGTGTCACTTGCTATTGCAATAATAAAATAAAAGTATAACATGTCATAGTATCTACTATCTATGTAAGTAATATGATGATGTTGTACGTTACGTAACAGAATACGTCGGCATTCGCAATGTAAACACTGTCATATAAATACTCGTACCTAGAGATATACATCAATATAATACAGAGGTGAGTTTGTTTGTTTGTAGGAAGTAAACTCGGAAAGTACTTTAAAACGGGACTATCTAATACAAACACTGAATGTGGAGTCCCAATAATCGCAAGAAAATAAGGACATTTAACCGCCGCACTCATAGTCACTTATTGAACCATTAATTCGAGAATCTCCATACTACTGAACGATTTAATGGTTCATTAAGGGACTGTGAGTGCGGCGGTAAAACACGACTTTGCATTATAAATGAAACTACCTTTTCGGACTTTGTCGCGGATTCATTTTGATTTTAATTCAGTTTCATTTATAATGTCAAATATTTGCGTAAACCTAAGAAAGACTACATTGCACTAAAAGCGAAGGCGAGTTAAAATAATATCAGCAATTATATTCTAAAGTAGGTAAGTAAGGTAAGGTATACATTTGAACACATACACGTACATATAATACTATGTATAAAGTTACATATAGTTTAATATAATGGAATATCGATAGAAACAGGTGTTTCGCAAATATTCGCACTATAGGATTTGATTCGTGCAGTTTTTTTAATTTCCGCGGGATGCACGCGTCACCGGCGGCGCGGCGCGCGGCGGCTGGCCGAGCGTGGCGGCTGAATTTGCATTACATTACGTTATTGACATTGTGCAAAAGTGTAATCACTATCACTACGTATTATAAAACAAAGCCCTCCGCCGTGTCTATCTGCCTGTCTTCACAAAATGATAGAGTTCTAGTGGAACCCGCGGCTTCACTCGCGCAAACCTAGGGTCGAACCGTGCGAGACGAGGATGAGTCGCTAGTACATTATAAACCGTCCCTGGACTAAAAGTAAAACCTATTTGTTACTCAAGGTCATAAGGTCTTGACTATGTTACTAAATTTTTAAAGAAAGCTGTCATTTCGAATTTTTTCTTGATTTATTTTGATTTTTGATTCCCGAACTTTCGAATCTTTTCCAGCAATCATGGTCACGGCAGAATATTAAGCACACATGAAAAATTTTCACGTACATCTCAGTTTTATAAATTCTTTATGAATTTTATCTTTATTATGTATTTAATGTGAGAAAAATATTAAAAATGGCAAACTGTGGTATAGGACATACAAAACTACGATATCCGATGTAGAGAAATGTGTTTTAAAGCGGTTTTTGTCGTCGATTTTCACCTAGTTGTTCAAAGTAACACTAAGCGTATATTATGAGTAAATAGATTTTCTAAGTGAAAAGGAAAATATTCAAATATTTTAGTACTACAGTGTAAAATCGTGTGTCATTTGGAAAGTTTGAAAGTTTAAGCACGTCTTTGCTATTTGCTCATCGGTATGGATGGTCCATGCGGGCTTGTTGAAAGTATCTTCGATAAGCAATTTAAATTGTTGATATTATATAACATTAAAATACGAAAATAACACTGACTGAAAGTATTGCTTTCTTCGTTTTGGAAGTCGGTTAATAAAATATTGTGCAAATTGTAAGATTGTCATATTTGCTAAGAAATTAAATTAAATGAAGCATATTCAAATCTCGGTTCTCGCACTCTCTGATATTTTACTGTAGATGGTTTTGACTATGATAAAAACCAGCATGTTTGAGAGAACTTAGCAAGTCTTCGAAAGACATGTGAAGTCCCAAAAAGAACAAAAGAAATTATTTGTTTGACTTAAAAGTTGTTTAATAAAAAAAATTGCAGCTTTTCTAGACATAACTAGTCAAACACAAAAACACGAGCATCAATATAAAATAATATTAAGCCAGTACCACACAAAAGACCGCTCTAACACAAATCGGTTTATTTGTTATTGCCTAATTTACTCACAGATACCTATTATCACGAGGAGCACTAAGCTATTCGGAGCGTCATTGAATATCAATGGAATATCTCGGAATAATAGCCGTGATTGGGAAACGCCGGCACACATCGGTTAAGCCAGATTATATACATACATATTATATATTGACGATTTATCAAATATATACTAGCATTTACCCGCAACTCCATTCGCTTTTATTTAAGCGCAATTGTTCTGCTTATTAAATTATTTTAATTTTGTTAGAAGATAGTGACTGTAACTACTGTATAATTACTTTTGAGATATCAGTCTTTATTTTTCCCATGACCGTTATTGCTGTAAACCATTCGAAACGTCGAGAAAGAAGAAAACGTGTTTTCTTTTTTACCTGTTATCCGACAAAAAATCCAATTATGATTAATTACCTACCTACTTATTTAAAACATTGCAAAAAATCAGATTAGTTTTCTTCATAATATATTAAAGCGTCTTTTAACAAACCTATATAAATAAATATTTAAAAGTTTTCGACGTGTAACGACGTAAGTATTATGCAAATAGAATTGTATCTATCCAACGCACGCCTTAAAGCCATTAACTAATTACAGGTCATAAAAAATAATAAAACAACACTAAGTAGTAAATCTAGTAATATAAATGCACGCGTATGAATTTTTATATTCATATTTTTATACTAAAACATCTCGAAAAAATTGAATGAAATATCTTGTATTCTGGAAGCATATAACTCAAATAACCTCCTACTTTTTGGAAGTCGGTTGAATACATGACATAAGTACTTCAATTTTATCTTTTAAGACAACGATTAAGTCAATTTAATTAATACAAAATTTGAATGCCTTGGGCATGCATCTACACCTGCTCACCTAGCTAAGATCGGGGTCAGGGACCATTCACTGTGTGAATGTGGCCTTGACGAAGGTACTCCTTCTCATATTCTTTTTAACTGTCCTAGACTCCTCCATCCTCTGTATGATGTCCTTCCTTTAAAGGTTCCCCGTCCCATTAATGTTAACTGTTTGTTGATGTTTGTGTTCAGTCCTTTGTGTAAATTTTTATGTAAATATATTAAGAATAATAAAATTAAATTATAAGACTAACATTTTGTATAATATAACTAACATTTTCTAACCATTTTTTTTCTATTTAAGGTTTATGTGTAAATACCAACTGTGCTGTCTTTTGTTGTAGGTTTAGTAAGGATTTACTCCCCCTATTCAATAAAACTTAAATAATATAAACTTATTGACTCTATATTACCGACCAATCTCCTTCGTGTCTTCTCCATTCTACGTGACATTGGCGAAGTAATCTGTGCTCAACTGGCACGCTTTTAAGCCATTAAACAAGAGAATTGAATTGAATTGAATTCTATTTTGAAAAAGATAGTGATATATTGAGATTAAGATGTTCTTGTTCAAGACCTAGATAGACATTGACCAGTGTGAACTAGTTCTTAACATAATAGGTTCAAGCAAAAATTTCAATAGGCAAAGAAATACAAATATTTCATAGTATATGAATGCTTCTCACACTGTCACCCCGTTCCATTGAGTCAATAGACAGCCTTAGCTTATTCACAATGGCCGTGACCAAGAACAGTTATTGGCACATCTCAAGAGGCACGTGGGAAGAATCACCTAATAAGGCTCTTTACACACGCTACTTTTTACGCTATATGATAAACTATGTGTGAATGGACTTATTCTGAATAATTGAAAGTTATACAAACAAGTCCAAATAACACGTTCTACTAATAAGTAGAACATGTTATTTGGACCTTCTACCGAGAATTAACTGGACGAAAATAGAACCTGCGATCACAAACGTACTATGAAATTTTGCCTCGATTATAACAACAAAGAAACTTGTACAACTAGTAGTGTAATAAAGAGATACTAGTAGCTTGTAATAAAGAAGAAAGTCCAGTTTTAGTCATTGTAATGTCAAAATATAATCTAAGCTGTAAACGAGACCAGTTCACACACGTGGGAAAAATAATTAATTAAGGTCATCAACACGGCCGTGAAAATCCACCAGCTTTCCGCTAGAGTGTATGAATACCGTTGAATTTTGCTCTTTTATCCTAGCGTATGTTACATTTATGTAATTACAGATAAATAAAATTGAAGTAGGTAGCTTTTTTATTTAAAAATTTCAAAATAACGAACTTTTTACAAAATACTTTTGTTAAATAAAATAACATTTAAAAACTGTCTATCAACTGAACCGATTTTGACTTTCTTTCACTGGTAGATTTTTTTATTATATGATTATTTTTACAAAATCATTAGGGCTCCAAGAAAAAAAAATATTATTTATTATCTATAAGCCGAACGGCTAAACAAATTAAAAAATCTCAGCCGATACATCTATGATGACGTTTTCTACCAATCGTGACTTTACTGATTTGCAAAGGGAAAAGGTTTCCATAGGTTTCATTCATATAAGAAAAGGTATTAAATGCAGAGTCCTATAGAAATAATTGATAGTATACAAATCAACTGATCTCCTCGGTTCTCATAAGGGCTTATGAAAACCGAAGCATATTGCTGGCATCTCAATATGTAATTGGAAATGTAAGCCCGATTTGCCTCATTATAATATTAGCATACCACATCGACACAATGGCCGAGATGGAACACTTATTGTTATGGGCGCACCCTGACGCGTGACGCGTGGGAAGACAATATAAGGCTGCTTACACACTAGTTAAAATATATCTCATTCTTTATTAATTTAGTAATTTATTTATTTGTTTATGTACCACACAAACATACATACATATAAAAAAGAAAGCAGATACATAATGTACAAAGGATGACTATATATCACTTTAAGAGGTTTCTACTAGAAACCCTTAAGCGTGATAATGAAATTAGATGCGGTGAAGGTAGTTTAAATTTAAAACTTAGTTCTTCGTTGCTTTTTCGCGATGGAAAAATATAAGGTTGCGAAATTTGTGCATTTCTAGCGCGATATCTCGAATAATAATAACTTTTGGAAAAATTTTTTATATAGTAAATATACGAAATTTTATTTTAAAGAGAAAGGTTTTTTTTTGAGTTTTTACGTAGGATGGATGAATCGTTCAGGAGATATTGAATCAAACGCGTTTTGCGCAAAAAAAGTGCCAGCGCCTCTCGAGCGACCGCTCAAATTAGGCTTTAGGCTTAGAAAATATCCTTAATCGAATGTAAATCCCGACAAATATTTCATTCTATGTAGATTTCACGGTTTTTATTATACTGAATGAACCAATGATGGAAAACAGAATAATTGGTAATATAAAAAATAAATAATTTATCTAATTAAATTAATTAACCAATATCTAAAACTCACGTAACCGTACGCAAGAAAAGAACGTGCCAAATATCAAATATGCGACGGGGTGTGTTTATCGGATAATCAGTTTTCTATGAACTTTGAAACAACACGCGTTACAGCACGTATTTATCGTGTTCTACAATATATTGCAGTGGAAAGTGATGAGAACAATATACTTATAACAGTCCGTGAAGAAAAGAATTTTTAATTTTAAATTTATAATAAATTAGGTACATTTTGAGGGTTGTATAGATTTATCAGAAATTTGATATTTTCCCGCAGCAAAAACTATCTTATGTATTGACCCGGGAACCAGCTATCACAACACCGAATTTCATCAAAATCCGTCCGGTGGTTTTCTCGTGATGCGGTCACAGACAGACAGACAGACAAAAATTCTAAAAACTATAGATTTGGCCTCTGTATCGATAATAATGACTATTTAAATTAGAATTCCCAAAAAATATTCAATGTACAAATTCAACTAAGTTAGAATTTTATTATATGTATAGATTTATACTTCACTAGAGATTAGATTTAACTCAGAAATGAGATATTTTATCCAAAGCCTATGAAACATATAGTCGGCCAACGGACGTGACAGCCCAAGCTGCCATACACTAAAAACACGTACACCAAGCGAGTGTATGGCAGCTTGGGCTGTCCTGTCCCGTCCGTTGGCCGATTATATGTCTCATAGGCTTTGTTTTATCGCAAAAAAGTAACCTATATGTTGACCCGGATAACCAGCTATCATAATACCAAATTTCATCGATATCTGTAGCGCGGTTTTACGTAATGCTATAGATTCTGTTATATAGTTATGATATTTCAATAAGATTTTACAAAAAATATTTAATATGTACACATTCAAAATCGTTTAAATTTTATTAGGTAATAGATTTTTTTAGTATCCAAAATAATTTTGAATCACTTTAGAATACACCAAAAATCAATAGTATTATTTCTTTTTGAGCGAGCCATAACGTTCTCAGATAAGACTATGAATCATTTTTATGAAGAATATTCTACAAACTGTAAGTGTTGTTTAAAATTAAAATACGCCATTAAAGTTTTCGTCATTAATCAAACAGATAGTGAAACTACTCGTAAATGTTCAAAATTACATTTGTAAGTTTTCTCATGAAAAATGAATGATGAGCGATTTCTCATGGTTTAAGTCAACTTTCTTTTGGTATCGTACTACAGACTTCAGGTCTGGGGTTCAAATCCCGTCATACCATCCGTAATACTACATATTTGCAATCAGCATCATTTTTATACGATTGTTTCACCAAAATTTTTATGGTAAAAGTTTACGTTGTTCAGCCATTTATAACAATTTTGTCATACAGGGCACGGTTTGTCAATACGAGAGAGATTTGGACCACCACGTTGGTGTGAAACCAAGTGCAGTGAAAACTTTCTAGGTTTCTTTCCACATAATATGAAGATTTCCTCACCAGTTTTCCTTTACCGTTCGTTAAACGGCAGTGGTAGCCTAGTGGTAACGCGCTCGCTCGTATAACCGAGTGATGCGGTTTCAAATCCGGGTCTCGCACTTGTCTTACGGTGAAGGAAAACATCGTGAAACCTGCATGTCTGAGAAAACCTAGCAAATTTTCGAAAGACATCCGCCAACACGCACTAGGGCAGCGTGGTGGACTATGGCCTGATCCCCCTCGTACTGAGGGAGGCCCGTGCTCAGCAAAGGGACGTTAAAAAGGGCTGATGACAAGTTCGTTAAACACAAAAAATAGCACTCTACCACTTAGCTACCACTACCTTTTTATCTAGTAAAAATGATACATATCGCATAATATCAATTTAAAACGTAGCTTTCAAATAACAAATTTTCGCAAAGCTTTATTTTACTTTTAAATAACAAAATGTTATATTTGTGGAGCAACATCAAATATTAAACATCGGCGGTACGGAAACATTTCATTGACGGAGTAATGAAAAACTTTTTCCTATAACAATGAAAATATTAGTACATGAATGTATTGTTATTTTTAATACAAGAATCTCTTGGTATGCGAGAGGTCGAGGTTTGAATACAATGATGGTATTAATTCTGGCTGGAACAAAGTACATTTGTGCATAATGTTTAGGTTTGGCGAAGTAAATTAAGCAGGACTGATATTTCTTATTATACATGATTATCCTACTTAATATTATAAATGCGAAAGTTTGTGAGTATGGATGTTTGTTACTCTTTCACGCAAATACTACTGAACCGATTATGATGAAATTTGGTATGTAGGTAGCAGACGACCAAGAATAACATATAGGCTACTTTTTATCCCGGAGTTCCCGCGGGATTGACTCCTAATATTTAAAAAATTTACGCGGGCGAAGCCGCGGGTACTGCTAGTATAACATAACTAGTAGTTCATCCTTTCTCCGCTTGGGGTCGTCTGTTGAAATTTAGTATAGATTTTTGAGAAATGTGATATTTTCCTGCAGTAAAAATTATTCTACATGTTGATTCGAATAAACAGCTATCATCGAATTTAATCAAAATCTATCCAGTGGTCTCAAGATACGTTCCCAGATAGACGATAATTTTAAAAATTATAGATTCGGCCTCGGTGTCGATAAAAATGTAGTCATTTTCAATAAGATTTTCTATAAAACCATTTGTTCTACCGATACGACAAAAAATTTTATTATATGCGATATACAATTGTCACTATCACACAAACACGTGTATTCAAGGTCATCAATCTTCCAACATAAAAGGATTTAGTCGGCATGAAGAACTCTGACACCATAGATAAGTCATAACATTATCACATCTACGCCATATAGCTCTACGACTTATATTTTTCCCGTAACAAATATTTTTTATAAACGACTGCGTCATTTCATCAAGGGTTCAGAAGGTTCTCGACGATTTGCACCCCAGTTTACAAAGTATTTTTATAATGTAATTAATGTAAGCAGTCAGGAATCCGGATAGAATTTATCTTGTTAAATACAAAAATATTGTGAATTGTTTATATGCTACATATTTTATATATATTATGTACTCGTATGTTGAATTTAAAACTCAGGAAAACTATGACTTGGACGCAAGCTATTGTCAGTTTAATTAAAGACAAAATATGGTGTCAATTTTCATTTAATTAATTAATTAAAATAATTATACACCTACTATGCTACGAGTAGTTGTATATAATTTGAGATCGCAAAATACTATCAAAAGTGATAATTCAAATGGATTCTTCACTAGAAATAACATAGCAAATGTTAGTGACTACTGACTTTAAAATGAGTTTAACGCTGGTTTATAATTCTATACAAGAGCATTTTGAAACAATGGATTGCGCAACGGCAGGGAAAGTGGACGAATTGCAAATTAACTCCGACACTCGACCATTTCTCCGTGTGAACGTTACTTGACTTTATATCTGCCCTCGTCTTGTAATAGCTAGTAATATCTAGAATAGCACATCTAGAATAGAATAACTAAATTAAGCACCTCGGAGAGCTTTCATCAATATAATTTGGAAGACGTGTTACGTTGACCCTTAGATACTTACTTCGCAACTTACACTGAATTGTTAGACAAAATAACGTTTTCTGTTACTAAGATTTATTATAAAATAGAAAAAAATAGATTAATTTTTGTATTATAAGCACAAATAATCAAATGAGAGAATCGCAGCAGTTGGCTACTTTGATTTATATGATTTTCAAAAACTCTGTGGAATAAAAATGCTTTATTTTAATCGATTAATCTCATACACAAAATAGATTCTTTTTCTTTAGCTTTGGGATAGAATTTGTAGCTAAGGATAGCCGTTTTTCGCTACAAAATCCCTCTAAAATTCAACGCGGATAAATTTTTTTAAGTGTTGAATTGAAATTGCTAGTATAGTTATAATATTAAAGATTGTACCTACTAGACTCTGAAATACGAGTAAATTATTTCTGTTTAAAGTCGTTCGTCAGCCGTTGAAGAATCAGTAACGAGTGTATATATATATATATATATATATATATATATATATATATATATATGTATGTATGTATGTATGTATGTATGTATTTATAATTCAATACATAAGGAAGGAACACAAAAACTACGTATTATACTTATACTATATTCAAGGATTTTCATAATTCATAACATTCATTTAGTTACAAAAACTAAAGGAAATACTAAAAATATACATTAATTATAAGTTATTTAAATAACGTGCACTACGAATACAAGTACGAGTTTTTAAAAATTACCACTAGACTTATGATCGCGGTGTAAAATATATAAAACTTTTAAATGAACATTACAGGATGCTAAAGCTTGCACTGAGCTTTAAACTTTATCGGCTTTTAACTTTAAAATAAATAATATCCTAGAAGCTGTTAAGGACTTGTTATAATCGGATTACCTTCACTATTTATGAAGGGAGGTCCTTATAATATGTATGCAGTAATATTTACTTATAACAGGCTTATATTTAACTTTTATAACTGACGGAAGACTCAGGAGCCATTTAAATCGTTTTTTCTCTGATATATAAATGTTATATAAATATGTTGGGACATTAGTATATGACTTTTGACTTTTATATAAAACTAGCGATTTTGCACGTGGCCGCAGGATTCGCTCGCACTAAACAGTAGGCAAGACAGTGCGCTTGAATTTTATTCTCGCGTCCGTAATTTTTTGATAAATGTTTTGTCTGAAAGTTATTGCCTAGTACTTAATTTATTAGCAGAGCCGGCGGTAGGTTACACTAACTACACAGATTGTTCTGAAAAGTCATCTGGACCAACTCCAACCAAAAACCACACAGATGGTCACGTAAGTTCAAAACTCTTCAATATCAAAGAAAAATTTAGGAAGAGAAAAATTACGAATACCACGACTCCATGTTCCGAAATTTATATACTTAGGTATATAGAGATATTTAATTTTTATGTATTAAAACGAGGAATTTGAAAAACAAAAACGTTTAAACATGGTTAAATAAAAAATGGAAATACACACGGACAACGCAACAAGCTGTGCCAATCCATTTTCCTCCTTTACAAAAATATTATTTGTTAGTCTACAGAAAGAAATGTGTACAAAAATAAAACAATAGATTTAAGGAAAACAAAGTCCCGACCCAAAAATATACACAAAGCCTCCTCCACAGAATTCGCTTCTTTCATTGCGTAAAGAAAATGAAGTGAAGCGGGTTCCATACTTAGCGATGAGACTTGAAACTACTTAAATTGAAAAAACGAAATTAGATCAAAGTTAATGTATTTTATTTACATTTAGGGTATTATTTACGAATGTACAAGGTCGGTACTTATGTAGGCTACATGATTTTAATTAAAACTAATAATTTCTCCAATCTAAAATCAGATTTAAATATCTTAACATATAAAGTACTTCTGTGGGTGTGTATATATAATTAAACTCCTCCTAAACGACTGGACCGATTTTGATGAAATGTTTTGTGAGTGTTCGATTTATATTCATAATTCGGACCACTACAAAATGTATTTTATGTATTAGTAATTAATTTTTTATACATTTATACAATAAATGACATTCAATTGGACGCAATTATGCAAAATAGATCCAACCATAAAAACTTTTGAGAAACTTACTTTTGAGGAAATGCGAGTTTTAATAAAATTGGTATATTCCAAGTGGTAGTGCCATGCTCCAAGTGGTAGTGCCATGCTTGTTACCTTCGGGTAGCAGCCGAATGGGCCGGCACGCCCCGTATAGTACCACTCTCTCACAGAAGACCGGCGTGAAGTGGCAGCTATGCTGTCGCGTTTCGTCCGGTAAGTGCGAGTCCGGGAGGCCCCCTCCCTATCCCTCCTCCCATCCTTCTTCCTCCTCCCTCCCCCCTCCCTCCCTTTCCTAAAAGGCCGGCAACGCAACTGTAAAACTGCAAGCCCTGCAGTCTTGCAGATGTCCATGGGCGGAGGTGATCACTTCCCACCAGGTCAGCCTCCTGCCCGTTTGCCCCCTTTGTCACATAAAAAAAAAAAAAAAAAAAAAATATTAAAATAACGAGACCGTAGTTTTTTTAAATTCATCTTAATTATTGGGTATTGTTATCTACTTACTAAGAAAATGGTTGATATGTAGATGCCATTTATGACAGCAACTTAAAAAACGGATTTTGTTTGATGGATCCATTTTGCATAACTACGTCCAATTATAGATAAGTCGTAAGTCGTTGATTTGCGTCTTGCGTACTAAAACATTACACTGGGAGCAAAAGTTTATAAATATTTTCTATATGTACAGAACAACGTCTGTCATGTCCGCTAGATTATTTATAAATGTTTAAATATATGTGAGAAAATGTCACTACTTATAAATACATTGGATTCTTTAATTGGAAATCGAACCGCCTACCCCACTTTTTACGACTTTGATAGGCATTTTACCAACTGGTTCAGCGAATAAGTTCATAGCTCTTAAAAGAACTAGATCTCACAATGTAAGTAAATTACTTATAATTGTTACACGCCCACACTTCCAGGTGATCACAGTAACGGTATCGAACTCTTAATCGCAGTGTCTCGAATAAAACTCGATTGAAACATGTTTAAGGACATATCGATTTCTTATAATTACAGTCAATTTGGGTTTCCTTATAGGTCTTGCATTATTTGAAATACCTACATACAATTTAAAATAAAACAATCATATACTGAACATGCGTTTTCACTATAATTAAAACATTTTTTACTAAACTCTTCTTTCTAGGAACTAAAGAAGTTAACCAAAAACATATAAAAAAATGTAAAATCTCGTTAGAGCCCCTGCGAAATAGACAAACAGTATCTTATTGTTCACAAATGCAGACTCAACTAAGATAAATAATAAAAATAAAACTTTTGCAGTATAACAATGTCGCAAGCGCTATCCCATTCCTTTAACTCTCTCATTCCAATGAAACATTTCAACAGACTCGGTGAGATAAGGCGAAGGACCGAAACCTTACCTGGTATCAGGCTTAGGTCGCAAACAATGTCAATTTTCCATACTGCAGGAACGGAAAACCCTGTATCTTTTTAATCCCGATTCGGGACTCGAACCCAAGACCTATGAATCTACATTCGTGTGCTGTCCAGTTGACGAACGAGGCATTCAGAACAACAACAATAATAACTGACAAACAATAAGACATTAATGTTTACGTTCCCAGGCCAACGGTCCTCGCACCCGACACGCGTATCGCCTTACATTTGCAACCTGTATCTCTTTCTTGAATAAATCAGACTGTGACTTGAAGCACGCGTGACGAGAAACCTGAGAAATGTCCGTAGGTCTTGAGATTTTCATTTGATCCGTATAATATATTAGCTAGTAGCTACGCTTCCGACTTCTTTCGTAGATTGGAATTGGTTAATTATGGAGGGAAAGGTTTTACCCAAGCAACCCTCATTAAATATAAAATAATATCTGCTCAGCAAGGTAGCTAAACCATGAACGTCTCCCTCGGCCTCTTTTGAACACTCAGGGGACGTTCAACGACCCCAACGTTCCTACCTTATTATAGTATCAGCAAATATCTTAGAAGATACTCTAAAATAACTACAAATAATATATTAACATAAATCTATAAGTACTTAATATGTGTAATACAATTTTAGTTAAAGTTGAACCTACATTATACACGTTAAATATTTTTTGCAAATCTCTTGAAATAGTCATTATTATCGATACAGAGACCGTGTACATAGTTTTAAGATTTTTTTGTCTTTAATATATTGATTAAAATAAGATTCCGTTTTGTTCTTACCTATCTATACATCTATACTTAATATTATAAAGAAGTAAAGTTTGTGTGTTTGTTAAATTGTAAGGGGTAATCTCGGGATCTACTGAACCGATTTTAAAAACTCTTTCACCAATAGAAAGCCACATTATTGCTAAGTGTCATAGGTTATATAAAAAACCGAAAAATAAAAAGGCTTTTACGTGGTAGTTCGTTTTGCAAAGTGAATCGGAGAAAAAACGGTCGAATGAAAGCGTTTCTTACGAACGCTGCCTTAACTATGAAAGATATATTTTTGAGTTCTAGAGAAAAGATGTGGAGCTTGAAAATGCCTACAAAAAAGTCAACGACAGCATATGTCTAACTTTTATATTTAAGTTACAAAAAGTAGTTTTTTTTTAAATATTAGTATAGAGCTAATATTTAAAAAAAAACTACTACCCAAGCTTACCGTAATGGTACTTCTTGACTTTAGTAATGCATTTAACTCTGTTGACATTGATATCCTTCTTGGCACACTTCGCGCAGTTAACATTTCTCCTGCAACTCTAGGCTGGTTCCATTCATATCTTTTCGGGCGACGCCAGTGCGTGAAATCTAATAACTTGTCTTCAGACTGGTTGGATCTCGCAGCTGGAGTCCCCCAAGGCGGCGTTCTTTCACCACTTCTTTTTTCTGTTTTTATTAATAACATCTCTGGCGTCATTTCTTCTCCCTACCATCTGTATGCAGATGATTTACAACTATATCGTCACTGCGAATTAACGGACTTGTCTAATGCTATTGAAGCTCTAAATAATGATTTAATCGCAATTAAAACTTGGGCTGAATCTTTTGGACTATTAGTTAACCCAAAGAAGTCGCAAGCGATAATTATCGGCAGCAGTAGGTTAAGGTGCAAAGTAGACTGGAGTTCAGTGCCTAGCATTATTTACTGTGGAGTTCTTATTCCTTACTGTGATAAGGTGAAGAATTTGGGTCTCATTATGGACTGCAACATGACATGGACACCTCATGTCAATGAAATTAGTAGGAGTATGCACTTCACCTTCCATTCTCTCAAACGTCTCCAATATTTTCTACCTTTCAAAACCAAAATTATGCTTGCGCAATCTCTTCTCCTGCCAATACTCGACTATGCCGATGTATGCTATTTGGATGTGACAGAGGAGCTACTGAATAAACTAGAGCGTCTTCAAAATCTCGCCATACGCTTTATCTATGGTCTGCGCAAGTATGATCATGTCTCCGACTTCCGAGCTCAGCTTAAGTGGCTCCCTATCCGTCTTCGCCGTGATATGCACATCCTTTCTTTTATGTTTAACATCCTTCATAACCACAACTCCCCCTCATACCTCCGTTCCCGGTTTAACCTCCTTCCTACTCCTACACGTTCCTGCCGGCCCTGCCTCACTATGAGGCTTAATTTTCCAAAAAGTAACACCAAGTTTCTACAAAATTCTTTCTCAGTGCGTGCTGCAATATTATGGAACAGACTCCCTAAAGCCCTACTGGAGAGCCCTTCTATTGCTGCGTTTAAAGTAAAGCTAAAAGAATATTTTCTTGCTCAAATTTAATTTAACTACATTTCGTCTAGTAATCACTTGTATTTAGCACACATGTGTGTATGTATATATGTATATATGTATGTATATATGTATGTATGTATGTATGTATGTATGTATGTATGTATGTATGTATGTATGTATGTATGTATGTATGTATGTATGTATGTATGTATGTCTGTATGTATATATGTATATAATTGTATATTCATTGTATTTAAGTATATATTTTACTTATGTATGTTTTACCCTTAAATATATTTTCAATTTGTCTCTGTGCACTTTCTCTTTTTGTCCCGCTCTTAACACTATTTCTCACATGCAGGGTTGACTGGAAGAGATCTCTCATAGAGATAAGTCCACCTTTTGTCACAACTTTTCTGTATAATTACTGTTCTGTTTACTTTTTGTGCAATAAAGAATATAATAGATAATTTAATTTTTAATATTAATAAAATACCTACGTATAACCCTCCTTTTGGCAGTTAGAAATTAAAACATAACACTCTGTACTAAAAAAGGATTATTAACATTATGCCCAACGAAGTGGGCACGGGTCAGCTAGTAATACATATTTTAAAACAATGTCCTCCGCCGCGTCTTGTCTGTCTGTCTGTCTATCTGTTAGCGATAAACTCAAAACTACCAGACATATGCCATCGCGGACTTTTTTGTACACCTATATAAGATACACAATTCCACCATACATCATTTAGTTATATCTCAAAAGGTTTAGTCAGCGTTTTCGTTGAAAGCTCCCAGACGGCTTATTTTTCCGACACCTCGAACAGACATCATTATATTTCAGCAATGTATACAAAAACATGACAAATTATATACTTAAACCTTCCTGGAGAACCATTTTCTACATTGGTGAAACCTGCATGAAAATCGGTGCAGTAGATTAAGAGTTTATCGCAAACAGACAGACAAACGCGGCGGAGGACTTTGTTTTATAATAATACTAGCGACTCACCCTCGCTTCTCTCGGGTTCGCCCCTAGGTACGTGATGTATATATTTACTTCGCACCGCCCGGTATATATTTGACTTGATTATATGAATTACATTGCACGCACCATGGCAACGGTCATAACACGATACGTCAAACGCTGTTAATTTTATAAAGTTTTTTTAATTTCCTAACTTTTTTCGATATAGTATGTTATCCTTAAGAGATAAACATATGCCATCGCGGACTTTTTTGTAGTCCTATATAAGATACACAATTCCACCATACATCATTTTGTTTTATCTCAAAAGGTTTAGTCAGCGTTTTCGTTGAAAGCTCCCAGACGGCTTATATTTTTCCGACACCTCGAACAGATATCATTATATTTCAGCAATGTATACAAAAACATGACAAATTATATACTTAAACCTTCCTGGAGAACCATTCTATCCATTGGTGAAAACTGCATGAAAATCGGTGGTAGTTTTGAGTTTATCGCGAACAGACAGACAGACAGACGCGGTGGAGGATTTTGTTTTATAATATGTATTATGTATAGATTTTAGATGATCCTAAAGCTTATATTATGAAAGAAAAAAAATAATCTGAATACGAGGTTGAGATTAGCGCGAGAAAACGTCTTCTTATAATTTTTAATAGCCTAATGGTAGTTGAACCGTGAACGCATATTTGGTAGATTTATTATACGTACCTCCAGGTACGCATCTCAAAAATAGTTATATCAGAAGTGGGATCTCTTGACCTTCCCTCGGTCAAGATGCTGCTAATAGAGCAACCTCGGTATATATTAAATTAAGGTGAACGTAACGATAGCGCGATGTAACTTACTAGTAACGCCATCTAGTGTACAAACTACGAACCCCTATTCTCATTTTATTATGTACACAGATCACATAATACTATTCTAGATTATGTATAAGCAGATCCGAGCCGCTTCGCTGGGCGTAATTTAAAATAAATTAATAATAATAAATCATAATAAAAATATTTTTTAAATAAACTTATAAGAGAATTTCGCATAAAACTTATAAAAATAAAAACATCTACACGACATTGGCGAAGTAATTTATTTTTGTCACTCTTCCAAGTAATTTGTGCCCAAATGTCATGATTAGAAGCCACAGAATAAAGAAAAAAAAATAAAAACATCAAGTCAATCATGTAAATAATTGCCTAATTGCGATTAAAAAATTTAATTTTTAAGAAACTTTGAAAAAAAAAAATTTAAGTGTCTGTCTTTAGTTTCAAATTAACAGCTTTTCACTAAATGCATATGACAATATATACGGTACTTACATAAAAAAGTCAATTTTAAAAATTTTGTTTGTCTGTCTATCTGTTTTTCCGGCTACGGGCTAATGCGACTGGACAAATCTTAAGGGGACTTTCACTCGCAGTTAGCTAATGTTATAAAGAGTGAATCGAAGTAGGTGCCAACCGACAATGCTTCAAGAATTCAAAATCTATAATATACGTATAATTGAATGATTGACGGATCAACGCACTGCCTAAGCTGCATATCGTAGAGACCTGAAACTTGGAGGGTGTGTTTTTTGTATGACGTAGGCATCCGATAAGAAAGGATTTTCCGAAATTTTACTCTAAGGGGGTGAACAATGGGGGCAAAGTTTGTATGGGACAACGTGACTCCTTGGTCCAATATATTTCAAGTTTTGCATAAACGTCCTTTAACAGAATTGATGGAAGACGTGTTTCGTATTTTATTGTAACTCATCGCCTAACGGGGTTAAAAAGGGGTCGAAATTTATTTTAGGGATAATTTGCTTCGAAGTTGATATCGAGAAAAGTCTGCAATATTAAATATCTGTCTCCTAAGCCACTCGCAATCCCTTTTTATATAAGTACGTGTAAAAAAATTAACGTAAATTAGCGAATCAATGTATAGGTATTGATTACAAGGGTCTATATTTAGGATACCCTTTATTACAAGAAAATATTTTACAGGAATACACAAGAACTGATTTATTTATTCTGTATTTGTCATAAAAGTGGGTGGGGTTGAATTTAACTAAAATAAATTGAGGATCAATCAAGCATAAAGCCAAAAATAGTTTTTATACTTTAGCGCGAGAGAAGCCGCGAGGTTTGCTACTACTTTTGAATCATAAAAACCAAGTAGGTACTTATTTTTTGGTCAGTATGGCTTCTAATATTTTGGTTAAATATAAGAAACGTTAAAAAATCAAATGACTAATAACGAAGCAAGCCATCAAGTACAAGCGACCGATAAGGCTTTGTTTGCCGCATTATCGTGTGAGCACGCCTTAATCTTTCCCAGGAATGCTAACGCTAGCTTTCCAGTGAAAGTAAAGATTTAAATATCGATAAAATACGTAATAGTTGTATCATAAGCTAGAGATTACCGCTTGGAAATTTACATATTCGAAGTTTTGATTAAAGATTTATGATTATCATCCTGAACTATGACCTCTGTAACTAAACTATACTGTACTGTAAATGTATATAATATACTTTTTCACTTGCATTTAACAACTCACTCTCACATCGCTTGCGTTCGTTCGTTGTAGAAACTACATATATATACATATAATAAAAGGTGTGTATATTAATTGGTAACCCTTATTAGTATCCTCATATCTTCGTCTATTACAAACAAACATTCAATTCTTTCCCTCTTTACTATAGTAGTATAGACTATAGAGTACTATACGTAGGTATACTGTATAAAAATAATTAATAATGAAAATTGAAACAGATGAAAGACGACCACGGTACCTAATAATTTCAAGAAGGCAAATGTTTTTTTAACTAAACACTTATTCCTACCCATTCTCACAGTCTGCTTTATAATGTCATTTACTTAACTTTGAAGTAAAGTAAGGACGCACTTAAAACAAACTGCCCCAGTTACTTGAAGTGGTATTGAAACAACGTCGAGTGGACGACAGTCATTAATCGTGCACAGGAATGTTAAGAAACGTTATTAACTTTGGGAGTTCATTATTTACGTGGCACGGCGAACGCAAGTTGCCTCATTTTAAGCGCCTTAGCGTCGTTACACGGGATTATGAAAACGGGACTTATGAACTTACTTTAGCTTATGAATTATAGTTTTTATTAGACATAGCATCTGAGAGGTAACAAGTGGAAGCGGGATATCATCAATATAATATCATATTTTGTTGATCAAATTATGATTAAAATCAAAATTTACAGTGTTCTAAAACGTTTTACATAATTCAAATAAATTTTATTGAAGAATTTGTTTGTGAATATAACGATTCGAATTAACGATTATTATCTTCAAAAAACGGTAGCTTGAAAATATTAATATAATAATACATATATATCGCTCTAAAAATTAACAATAATTGCCATATAAGAATGTAGAACAACAAACATGAACAGTTATGAAATGTAACCACCGACAACTTAAATCAATCAAGTCATAATCAGCGGACGTGTAACTTCAATTTTATTAAATCAATTCTAGGTAATTTATTTGAATTAAACTTAGTAATAGTGGATGAGTAGTAAATATTACGAACGACCTCAAATTTAAAACGCAGAGTATTGAAAACTAAAACTGTTAGGAAATTTAAATAATTACGAATACCGCTACAGCGCTACGTTACCTAAACAAAGTAAACAATAGGGTAAAACGTTCGCAAAACATTCTGGAAACTATAAAATCGGCATTTCTCACGAACGACCCAAACAAAGGAGTAAACGCAGCATTCCTAAGTAATCGGTGGAGAATCCCCAAAAAAAAGTCAGGTAGGCAGTTTTAAAACATGACGTAACTGACCAAAGAACTTTTCAACTCAGGTTTGTTTTTCATTTGATACCGCAGTAAATAATTTAGCTTTTAAATAATCCTGACTCTGTAAATCAATGCAGAAAAATATTACTTTCAAGTTTTATGTGATAGATCAAGAAGAATAGGCCACCTTTATGCTTTAAATAACCTTTATACTATAAACTTAAAAGTATTCATTTAAATTTGTACTGTAGTACATATTTAATAGCTTCATCCTTACTTCATTCGATTGTTCGAGGATTAGCTAGAAGATTGACAACTGACTGATAATTTAAAAGTATATTATAACAATGCCTCCTTAAAGTTAACAAGTTTAGTAATATTATGGTACCAAAGTACCATCCAGAATAAATCACGTGCAACTTAGTTAAATCTTTATAAGCTTACACATTTAAAACTATTATAACCTGTACCACCAATAATTGTAATTTTTTGCATCCACCGCAGAGCTGTGGCAATGGCCTTTGTTACTGTATCGCGATTATACAAATGACCTCATCATGACAATTAAAAAGGTTTTATATAACATTAATTATTAAGGTACTTTGAAAAATTATATTTATTGTTTGCATAAACATTGATAAACAAAAACTAACCTTTCCTACGAGAATGAATATTTCCGGGATATAAACTATAACTTAATGCCGTTCGCAGATTATAATCTATCTCTGTGCCTAATTTCGTCCGCCGTTCTGGCATGATTGAGTGACAAACGTTTATCCATCCAAATTAATTTATAATATTAACTTTACTCATCATTTATTACTTACTTTAAATTCAATAATTTAATTGATTTCGTTCAAATCTGTTAATTCTTAGAAACCACCGAAATGACGAGACTTTAAATAAAAAAATACTTGAACTTTTGACTTTTTAAACGAAGTTTTAAATGTCTGACATTATCTGAATATATATACAACTTCAACAGTTTATTTTTTACCATCAATCTATATTTATAAAGGAGTTAGAGTAAAACAATTTCCGAAACGCATCCCGAATCCTTAGTCTATAATCCTACTGAGTTCGAATATTAATGTGATATCGCGGGAAATAAGAACGCCCACAGAATTTAGAATACACCGTAGAAGGCGTTTGTCTCTGCAGCAGAGTTGTGGAACAAAATGTGCCTTATCGTGTGACGATAAATTACTTTTTCACTTAAGTGTGTTATGAGTTATGGCGTTAATAAAATATGAAATGAGATGCTTAAAGCTTTCTTTCCAATGGTAGACAAGGCGAGTAGACGCAAAAAATAAGCCATTTCATAATACTTTGTTAGATATTGGACCTCTCAAAACTATCAGTTCGGATTTTTTGAGGAGAAGACCTCTAAAATCTTAGTCTTACCCGTGACCATGATTGCTGTAAAGTGTAAAGCATTCGAAACGTCGTGAACTAATAATCAAAAGAAATCAGCGAAAAAATAATTTTATGTAAAACCCCTTTAATTCTCTCTCGATGCTTTTTACTTAATGCTATTATCAGAACGACTTCCTCTTTAGTTTAGACTTTATAGCAAGTAAATGTAGAAATAATCTCTAAAATTCGCACGTATCATTTTAATTATTTTTATATAATGGGTCTATAATAAAATATTCGAATAATAAAACAAATGGCGTAAAAAGTGCATTAACCAAAACTTCTTATTTTCAAGCATGAATTGAAAGTTCACTATCGCATCACATAGCATGACATCGCTTCGCATCACCAGTGGACGAGAGTCGTTTCCTTCAAAAGCGGTTATTCGGAAGGCGACAGTTTTGATACTTTCCTTTGTCGAGCTTTGTTACGGACGCCTTGCTCCATGTTTATGCGTCGGAAATTATTGATTATACGCGTCTAGACGGATGTCAAGAGTCTATGAGAGATTTTGACAAAGATGTTATAACTATATCAATTTATATTGGTTTTTCTAAATCGAATTTCCATTTATAATGATACTTCTGTAAATAATCTCGATACTACCAAAGCCTATGAAACATATAGTCGGCCAACGGACGTGACAGCCCAAACTGCTATACATTTGCTTGGGACACGTCAGCCGGGGTTGACGCCTTAATTTGATTGTTTTAAGTGTTTCGTTTGAGTAATGAGTTGTACTTATTTATAATGGTTCATACTACATGTACCGTGGGAGACTGCATGTCATCTCGTATAAATAAGAATTAAAAATTTTGTGTATGGCGGTTCATAGGCTTTGTTCCTATTGTTGATTGCTTCACGTATTAAGTTATATGTAGGTATTTTTAAATCAAAAAGTAATGTACAACTATATTTTATATAAAAAAAGAGAAAGAGAACAGGTGTCTCTTTCTAATTTGCTGTAATGAAAAATAATGTTTCTGTTGGAAACATAAAATTTTTCGTTATTACCTTTAGTTTTCCTGAATAGGTATTTGATATTTTTTTTTAAGTTTTTATATCATTTTTGACGAAATGCCAAAAATGTCTGTCTTGCTCATGTATGTTTGTTAAACATCTAAATAAAACTGTAGAAAATAAGAAAAAAATAGCTGTATTTTTATTCAATATAATTATAATACCTATTTGTTTGATTTTTGAATCAACTTTACTTAGTGTATTGTAACTCTTTGTCCTTAAAAACCCTTAAAAAACCAAAAGAAACAGTAATCGAATCTTTTGCATATCGTTGGCGCAGTAACCTACCAGTTACTTCATATAAAACTTTAGGTTAAATATTAACTAGATAAGACACAGTTAAAACAACCTACAACATTCATTCATATATACATCTGCGGTTTTTCATGGCATATAAAAATTTTATAAGCCATCAAAATTGCGAATATTTTAAGTTAAATAAAACACTTAGTTGGTACCTACCTATATAGAGATAAGAAGAAATTAAAAGTTGATGCATGCAGTTGTTTGCTTGACGAGTTTTTTGAATACCAGTTAAAATGAAGACTGGTTATCTTGTTATTTAAAAAAAATGACTTGTTTTTCTTTTAACTCCGTAAAACTGAATATGTTGAAACATACCTCAGTCCTATAGCAAATTTGTTTGACACAGACAAGTTGATTTATCGACACGATGGGTGTTGGATGACGCGTATCGGATAATTCGAGTCATTTTGTTAGTTCTAATCACTATTGCTACGTCGCGCGGAGTTTGTTTGTTCATTTGCATGTATCTCAAAAACTGCTAAACATATTTTCATACGGTTTTCACCAATAGGAAGAGGAATTATCTAGGAACGTATTTTTTAAATAAGCTACTGGTTATTTTTAAATTAAGCGAGCGTCGTCTCTTCTGAGAGCTTCCGTGTAATATAATTGAAGGGCGCCTAGGGACGTACCCGAGCGAAACGAGGTGTATCACTTGTAATGCATGTAATAAGTATGCCCCATAAAAACTTTGAGGTAGGTTTGTATATAAGGTTTATTATTAGTTACATGTTTGATATATATAAAAAGCAATTGATAGTCCCCTTTTCAAGCTTCATATAGGTACAAAATATGTGGATAGTGAAAAATACGAAAAATGTACTAGATCGGATTGCTCTGTCCCGCTTAGACCGTTAGGACTTCAGAAATAATTTAGGACTTAGAATTTAATTCATTGACACCGTTCCACAATTATGCATGAAATATTTTAGCTTTTAAAACGACTGAGTCATAAATACAATAAATGAAGACTGAATGACTAAGAAATTACTATTATTATGTATAAATTCTAATTTGAATAGATTATTGTATATATTAATGTTTTCCTCATAATTATTCTAAAAAAATTGGTTAAGCAAATATGTATGTACTAACTAAAGATCAGTAAACCCAAAGAACGCCTGCGGCATCCACACATTGCTCGCCACTCTTTGCATTCTCAGCGCACAGTGCAATCCAACACGTAAATGAAATCTATGGGAATCGCTGAGGTAAATTAAAACCTCATAGAAAAGAAATGATAGAACACGAATGCGATTTTCTAAAACCGGTTGTTATCCGCTTACCATCCAATTCATACTAACGTAAATAAACTGACAATTGAAAATGTTATTTTATATGAACGATTTGATACTTTATTAATATTTACTTATTACTTACAAATACCTTTTGAATAATTTGTAATGCATTGTAATCCTTCAAATCATGGACACATTCACTGAAAAACACTAACACTTTTGAATTCACTTTTATTTTTGTTTAACACACACTCGCGACACGTCCGCTTTGACGCTAGATCGAAAAATTCTGAGTGAGAGAAGAGCACGACTGGTTTGTGTGGGAAGGAGAGAAAAAAACTAGTTGCGCGGGCGCAGGTGGGGACAGGTAGCAACCCTACGCTGCGGAGGGATTTTTTAAATAATTCAAATAACGACAAGTGTTCTGCTCACTTTGTGTGGAAATAAACCTGCCGAGAGAGCAGTATTGTCACGTACGCGTTTTCAGTTTTGTGTGATAAGAATATACATTTTATATTTACATTGTTTTTGCATAAATTACAATATGTACACGATTTTATTCTGTATCTCTAGTATAGACGTTTTATTATTTTCTGCCTTGCTTGTGTGTAAACTTAAAGTTTATACATGAAAATGTTATATTAAATTACATTTTTCTTTTTTCATTCACCTATTAGACGACACGTTTTGTACAGTTTTCAGTGACCCTACTTACTGTGCCAGCGCGATCGCAAGTTCGAGTCCCGCTGGGGGCATTTATTGGTGTGATGAGCACGACTAGAGACTGTCAGTGCAACAACAACGTTGTTGTTGTTGCACTGACAGTCTCTAGTCATGGGTGTTTACATTTAAAATATATATGTACTTAAAGTTATATATATATATATATATATATATATATATATATATATATATATATATATATATATATATATATATATATATATATATATATATATATATATATATAGTGTATCAACTATCTGGTATCAATAACATAAGCCATCATAATATTCGCCTCACAGCTTTTTATTAGTATCAGTTTTGCCACCAGACTGTACCTCCACTGCAATTATCTTCCTACTGAACAATTAAATAATTTACAATAGCCAATGTCAACTCCATAGTTTTTATTACAATATGATCTTGAAGCAGTTCCGTCCTAGCACAATATCAATTACAAACGTATATTATTTAAATTGTAGTGAATTTTATTATGTGTTGAAAAATAACTTCAATTTAATTAGGTATTAAACAGCCTTTAAGACGTTAGTTGGATATTTTGACCAATTGTATATTATTGATATACTATAGAAATCGTTATCAAACCTTCGTCGAATACGAATTTTGCAATAAGCAATGAAAATACACATTAACCTGTGCTTGTTTATAAAAAACGGAACTTACAGCATGTTCTTGAATCACAGTAAAGGCGCATTTCGGGAATAGATGTGAAGTCCGCCAACCCGCATATGGCGTGTGTTGTAGGCTATGGCCTAATACTTCTGGTAATGAAGAGAGGTCCGTCGGAGAGGGACTTAAAGGACTATATAATACAACTAGCGTCTCACTCTCGCTTCACTCCGGTTCGTCCCTAGATTTAGCGTGAGCGAAGCCGCGGGTTTCGCTAGTAAATGTATACAAAAACTTGACAAATTACATACTGAAACTTTCCTCGAGATCCACTCTTTCCATTGGTGAAAACATCATGAAAATCGGTGCAGTAGTTTTTGAGTTTATCGCAAACAGACAGACGGACAGACAGACGCAGCAAAGGACTTTGTTTTATAATATGTAGTGCTGTACAATATACTTTTAGTTGGATCGTTTAGTAAAATTACATTTTAATACTATATTTTCTTCATATCACATTTAATAAGGCAACTAAAGACTTCAAGGTTCACTTTATCTTTTTTTATCTCGAGCATGAGTCACAATAATTACATGAGGTAAGTGAAGGTATATTTTAACCGACTTCAAAAACGGAAGGGCATTGGGCATTTCTAATGAGTTAGCGAAACATCTTGTAAAGTTAGTTAACGTTATAAGTAGCGTCGCGTATACAATATGTATCTTTAAAAATATTAATAATTAATTACATAATTAACAAATTAAAATAAGTATCTTGTTCGATAACAAACACTGTGACACGAGATTTTTATATATTAGATAGATACTCCGAAAAAACAAACTAATTTTTACCATTTTGTGTATGACAATTAATTATTGAATTTTTGTTTGAATTTGTTTGGTTTGTTTGTTACCGAAGTTGTTAAACCCTACAGTTTAGAATATTTTCTATGCATGCAACATTAATAACACGACTACGTGAATTGTAATACGAAGTAACCAGATATTACCACTGTTCTATGACAGGTTCGTGACGTAAAAACTTCTTAGTTAACTAAAATTTTGTTTTCGGAATTCCCTAGCGTGATTATTAAGTTGAATTAAATTGTACACATTGACGTCGTGAATGGAGTCATCATTTGCTAATAAAAAATCCTATTATCCTTATTTATAGGTAACATTATATTATTTTGTATAATAGTTAGTTTTTTTTTCTATGTATGTATTCTGTATTCAGCCCACTTTAACGTCCCACAGCTGGGTACGGGCCTCTTTTCAATGTGAAGGGGTTCATGCCATAGTCCACTAAGGCCAAGTGCAGGTTAGCAAACTTCATCTCTTTCGAAAGAAGGTTTTATCAGACATGCAGGTTTCGTCATGATGTTATCCTTTAGACATGGGATAATCATGTTGGACATGATTCGCACGTGAGAACATAGGAGGTGTAAGACCCGGGACTAAGCCGGCGCTGCAATCCGTGTTCCGAGCGAGAACGTTACCACTTGCACTGGACTAACACTGCTAGGTAATTGGTATATTTAATACGTTTAAAGTACGCTAGAAGTTTAAAAATGTATATAAGTATTAATAGTCGGTAGGTAATAGGTATTGTAAAAATCATAGACAATATAATATATTCTTTAAAAAACCTTATAAAAACATACCTTACACACACAACACATATTTTAAATTTACTTTAGATGTTTTTATATTATTTTGTAGTAAGCGTTGGCTTTTTACAAAATTTATATGATGGTTTTGGGGAGTTTTAATAAAAATAGTTTATTATTATAACAACAATATTAACAACTAGCGAAGACAACAACTTGCTATTCGCATAAAAATTGAAGGAAGCACTTGCATGAACGCCACACTATAAGTGTAAGTCGTAAAATATATGAAGCGAGCTCCAAACAAAACCAAACACAGGTGTTTATAACTACATACGAATACATATTGTGTAAACTAAATAAAGAAACATTGCGCGTGCGCATTCATCTGCGCATCTATTGTAAATATAAACCATAATATAGACTTTTAGTTACATACCTATTATGTAAATAGGTATGTATATAGAATTGAAATATCTTAAAGAACTGTGGAATGTGCTACACATATCGGGTTCTCCTTAGTTTCGATAGATACTACTTTTGATAGGTAAAAGCATTATTAAAATTTTAACTTTATCATTTTACATATGTTTCGGCTTTACATGCTTAAATCATACCTACACGTAAATCAATTCCATTCTGCTTTTAAAACGGTCAGAAAAAGCTAGCAACAATTACTGTTACATATAGTGCAAGCGACTTTTAATTGGTACGAGAAGCGCCTAGTGATCGAAATTCCACCATCATTATTATTGAAAAATTGAAGAAAACGTATGAATAGAACTTAACTATCCATATAAAAATTATCTGCTAAAGGAATAAAAGGTACGCCTATTCAGCTTATTTTATATATGTCGCAGGGAAATGAGGATATTAGGGATTTCATGAAATCCCTAGGGATACCACGAAATGTTTAGGGATATGTCGTTTCACTAGACTAAATCTAGTAAAATGAAAAAAAGCTTTGCTGGGTGAAACAATATTTCAAATTAACTGATGTATTTCAATTAAGTTCAAAATCTCAATCCACTAGGTAAGCCCTATTCTATTGGATAAATTAGTTTATAATAAAAATATACAGATATATAGATTTATTCAACAGACGTCGAAAAGTGAAGGCAAATAATTCAATAATTGTTGGCTAGAAGTGACAGGTGCACGTCAACAGCCAGTTTTTAATTACATTTATCTGTTTCCTTGTATTGCGAGCAGAAATTCGGAGACTAGTTAGGAGTCGACGGTCGATTTCACGCTCTGCATACAGTTTCTGAGAAAGGCGTCCATAGCAGAATGCTAAGTATAGCCGATGTAAAAATAAATGACTTCTTAAATAAAATATCACACATGTAATATTTAAATAGAATTCATGCAACTGACGTCACTCTAGTGGTAACGCGCTCGCATGGAAAACCGAGTACATAAAGCGGGTTCAAATCCTGGGTCTTGCATGTCTTATATCATAACGTGCGATTTATTTTTGACATGGTTACCACTTGTCTGACGGTGAAAGAAAAACCTGCACATCTAAGAAAACCAAGTAAGTTCTCGAAAGACATGTAGTCGGCCAACCCGCACTTGGCCAGGTTGGTAACCTATCATATAAAAAGAATAGTATTATATTATAAACATTAAAAAAATAGAGTTTCCATCTTTAATAATATTTACGAAGGATTTTACAGTAAATTCAATATTCAGTGTCCCAAACACTACATTAATCAGGCAGTCGATTAAAACATAAAGCCTTGAACAGCGCGTGACTTCCTATCTCTGTCTGATATCAGATTCATTAGTAATTTAGAACGAATTACATCAATTGCGAAATGGTTTGAAGATGACCACAGGGGAATGATTCCGCGAACAACTAATGGATATTTTATTTAACTTCTTGCTTTACTACTTATTAGTTGTTGCTCGAAGTGATTTCCTCTTAATTCATAGTTTGTAATGATTATGTAACTTTGATGTAATACATATTTTATTGCTTGGGACGGTAAAATATTACATTTGTATGTTAAAACTCAAGTTTTGAGTTAAAGGCAATTCAGGAAAATTAATCGTCTTATTTTACAAACCCAACAAACATGATTTTATTTTCGCCTGTACTAAATAAATAGGAAAATTTTATTATGCGCAGGGAATTGAGAATTACAAAAACATTGGCAATTACCGGCCGATATTGTACAGACTTGAAAAATAGACTCTGAAACCATCAATCTACTCACCCTTTTTCTCCCGGTCCTAATTTATTGTTTTCCACGACAGCCGTCGCTCGGATCCTGTGATCTGTCTCACCCAATAGTTTCTCACATCTACCGTTATTCAAGTGCTCCCTTGCAACATTGTACGCGTCACTTATATCACTTTTCACTTCACTTTCCACTACAACTTTAACACTTTTCTCACTCGAATCCTTCTCGTGTTTTTCTGGTTCAATTTTGTCTACTAATTCTTCTTTTTTCTCTATTCCATTAGCTATTAAAGGCGCTGATTTGACTTGCAGCGATTTAGGCTGTGATTTCGGAGATGATATTGTCGGTTTACTTTCGATAGCCCCGTTTTCATTTATCGACGTGACGTATACAGAAGAGTTGGCGATGTACCCGTTTAGTTCTTGTCTATTTTCTGGCTGAGATCGTTTTTTTCTATTTAACTGGAAAGAAAAATGTTAGTTTATTAACTAATTCTTTCATATGTAATCCTTTATACTATGACACAAATTCATAGGAAAAACCAGTGATATTCGTAATGACAACTGTAACATATTTATTTCCTCATATTAATTTACCAATGATAGATAAATCTTGATTTACATTTGCAACATTAAAACTAGGTACGTTGTCACACAATTTTATAGACGTTTATATGATATTTATTTATAATTCTAATTAAATATCTAACGACATGCTTACAAGGTAAATAAATAATTACCCACTTTCATAAAGGAAGTACAAAAAATTAATATCTCATAACATTTCAACTAGGTCATAACTGTTACGTAACCGCTTAAAACAAGCAATATTCCGGACCAAGAACCTTAAAACTTAAAACTAGTATTGCAGGCGAGGGGAAACTTAGAAGGGTAAAACCACCTCTTCGTAATATTAAGATTATTCAAACAATAGCACATCACGCGCTACAACGAGCCATTGTTGTCCAATCGTTGACCATTTTCAGTCATTTGGCTCGCCTTATCGTGATGGTGTTTATCGACAAATAGGATCTCCAGTTTTCTATAGATCTTTCTTGAAGCAATTTTCTTGAATAAACTTATTATTAGTTACTAGGAAGACGACTCGTTTGGCTCAGTTGGTAGTGACCCTACTTTCTGCGCCAACGGTCGCGGGTTCGAGTCCCGCTGGGGGCATTCATTTGCTAATCACGAATGTTTGTACTCCAGTCATGGGTGTTTATATTTATAATATGTATGTATTTAAAATTTATATGTGTAGTATATCAAATATCTGGTATCCGTAACACAAGTACGTAACGTAGCTTACTACGGAACTAGATGGCGCTGTTGTAATAATGTCCCATCATATTAGTTACTAGTGACTCAACCTGGCTCCGCTCGTGTTAATTTGTTCATAGACGTGAGATTTTCCCGCAGTAAAGTATCCTATAGGTATTTGTTAACCCGTCATCATACCAAAATTCATAATATTATGTTAAAAACATATAAAACATATAAAATACTAAAAACTATTCTGCCTCTGTATCGATAAAATCAATAAGAAAAATATGTATTGTACAGATACGATAGTAATAGCTAGAATGTTACTTGACTTGGGGTATATTTTCAAATTCAAATTCAAATTCAAAATATTTTATTCAGCATGAAATTATTACAATTTTTTACTGAACGTCATGAGTGTACTACCAGTTCGGAAAGAAGAAACCACTGACCTGAGAAGAACTGGCGAAAGAAACTCATTCTAAATTCTACATTCTAAATACATTCTAAATTCTATTTCTATGTACAAAAATAGACCTGTAACATTTTTGCACATTTCAAACACAAAAAACATCGTGTGGTTAAAATGAGAGCTGTTAACACTCGTCCTTAGAACCTTTTTGCCACATGCTTATGTATTGTATGGGAACCACTTAATGTGCCACTAAAAAGACATGGCAAATAATTACTTCTTAAGTTAAAATATACACCACCATCAAAATAATTTAAAAATCATTAGGCCACTAATGTGTTTTAATTCCGTATATTTATAATATGAATGTATTCAAAGTTATATATGTGTATTGTGTAGTGCATCAACTATCTTGTATCCGTAACACAAGCCTCGTAGCTTACCATGGAACTAGTGGTGATGAGTGTTAATGTACCAATTACCAGCCTTTAATCAGAAAATACTAAGCAAAAACAAATATACACCCAAATCATTTTTTTTTGTGTCAGAAAAGATAAACCAAAAAACACTCGAATTTATAATATTGATAAGAAACATAAATCAAGAGAGCTGTGACGAATGGTTTTAAAATATTAATTGTTGTAATCTCCCTTAATCTATTAAACCGGTCGCGGTAAAAACTGAAGCAACAAGTGGTATAAAATTGTTTGGACGGAATTATTTTTTATGGAAAGGGTGTTTTTTTGGGGGTAGATTTATTATAAAAAAATATCTATAGCAATGTACTCCGACCGATTCCGGCTATGGCGGCCAATCTCATGGAGACTGGCCAACTGCGCAGGAGATACGTACTCGTATTATAGTGCACGAGAGTACGCGCAGACACAAATGCGATCTCTATTCCAATATCTCATACTCTGGTGTGATGACTACTCGACACGACCAGTGAGAGATAAGGCGCAGGACTTACTGCTTTACGAGCTCTGATGAGACACCGCCAACTTACCAACTCCGGGCTGTTATTGAGGCTTACTAAACAGAAGGACTCAATAACTAAACTTGGCCCGACCCGGGACTTGAACCCAGGACCTCTTTATGGTCATACATGCTAGCCACTACACCACAGAGATAATTAAATATCTATAAAATATGTGTTAAATTATTGTATTTTTAGACATTGATTTAAAGAAGGACGTACGCTGGTACAAAAAACAATGATGGGTATTTTAACCAAAATATGCATTTGACCACCTCGTTAGTGCAATGAGGTCGTTCCCCGGAGTTTAGGGTTCAACTTGAACGTGTAGTGGCTGCCTAAAATAATGATCCTATAGTAATATTATGGAGTACTTGCGACGTGACGTGACGTATGTATGCTTAAAATTTATCAAAACTTTCAAAATATCAATAATTTGTATAGCGCTTTAAAGCTTGATTGTTGAGTTGTTGTTGTTGACAATTTATTTTGCTTCTCTATACTACTATTATAAAAAGAAAAAAGTCCTTTTTTTGTGTTTGTTTGTAATGGATAAGAGCTGTAATTCTGCTTTAGCCTTTAAGTACCTTTTATTTTCATTTTTTCAGCTTTCTTTGTTTACACTGAATACGACTTATAGTTAGAATTTTTAAGACACGAGCAAGCTCTACAAAATTTAACGGAAATAGTCAAAAATAAAGCCGGTAATAAGAAATAAAAAAAATTTTTGGTAAAAATTGCAAATTCCTGTTCGTGAAAATATTTTTAAAATTGGGTCAGTAGTTTTAAATATTACTTGGATATTTTACATTAAATATATTCCTTGCCTCTACATTTATACCTGTTAGAGAAGTACAGTAGAAAAATATATATCTTTCTGTGTTATTAACATAACTACGTGTCTCTTTTCTGTTGAACTAATTCTGAATAAAACTTAAATAAATTATAAATGAAACTACCTTTTCGGATTTTATCGCGGATTTATTTTGATTTTTAGTTCCCGACGTTTCGAATGCTTTACAGCAATCTTACGGCTTCTACTATATCATTGCAAACATAAAAACACTTCTGACAATATTCGAAATAAATCGAATATTCGAATTGACCGTTACATAACATACCTATATTGAATTATAACACTTTTGTTCAAGAAAAATACCAAAAAAACTAATCCAAAAGAATAGAAGTAATTTATTAAAGAGATACCAAGTCCATGGACTTGGAGCAAAAAATGCTAATGCTTCATATATCAAAATAAACCCAGTAAAACACAAGACGTGCTCATTTAAATATGCACATCCGATTTCTCGCTACTTTATATGTACAGCAATATATCCATGTCAGTCTGTTAATCATCCTCCCTCCTGGCACGTATGGCCTAATTCCCTATGCAGTAATTGGACTATTATTCATTTCAACTTAGGGTTCTTCTAAAAAAAGAGTGACGGAACCCTTTATTTCTGAGTTGCGGATAAGAAGAATCACTGCAACCATGTCTGGTCTATTCCGCTGAGTTGCCTTCGCCAATTCTTCTCAGGTTAGTGGTTTCTTCCTTCCGAACTGGTAGTAGACTCATGACGTTCAGTAAAAAATTGTAATAATTTTATGCTGAATAAAATATTTCGAATTTGAATTTGTCTGTCTTTAACAGCCTGTTTTATCGCATTCAGGCAAAAGCTTGTGCTTAAGTTAAATTACCCACTGATAGATATATTAGAAACAATTGCTCATTTTGGAAATCAAAGAATAAAATTAAAAAAAAAACTTGTACAAGATGCGATATCTGTACATATAATAAAATGGTGAGTTTGTCGAATCTTTTTCTTATCTATTGAAGTAGTCATTATTATCGATACAGAGGCCAAATCTACAGGTTTTTTGTCTGTCTGTATCTGGGAACGCGTCACAAGAAAATCGCTGCATGGATTTCGATCAAATTTCGTTTAATGGTAACTGGTATCCGGATCGATATAAACGATTATTTTTTACTACTATATTAAAATATTATGTCATCTTTAAGCGAGAGACTCAGCAATGGAGCGATCACTATAGTGCAATCCACTATATTTTTCTCAGTTTCCAAAAAGTATAACTATCTTAGTTAGGAAAGAACTTTAACGTACGGTAATTTTAAAACTAATTTTACAAATTTACACATAACGGTAGAATAATTAGTTTTTAATTATATCGGTATATCTTTTTTATTTTTTGCCAAGTAAAATCGATGAATACAATTTCGCCTACAACACAATATAATTTTATCATCTAGATAATAATAATTAATAAATAATTAACTACAAGTATGTATTATTAAATAACTTCTCATAATTACCGATAAAATATTATTTACTTTTTAAAACAAATATCAAAACAGTGGCAATTTCCCAGTGATCTTGTTAAAGCATGTCACGGATTAAAGTTTAAAGCCCGACGAGCTTGCATTGAAGCAACTGAAGTAACTGAACATTGTTTAACTCATTTTGTGCCTTTCGGTATATCAGTTTTGTTTCAAACAATTTGAGTGTAACAATGCGAGTAGGCAATACTAAGGCGTATTGTCTAACCGAATGTGGACGTTCGCGAGCCGTGCCTGTTATTTAAACAAGTGAAGTCATGTAAGATACTAACCTACATGACTAATATCGATAGTATTTGTTTTACCCGACTAACCTAAGGAAAGTCGCAACTTCTAAGTATCTAATCTATACATATAATAAAATTCTAACTTAGCCGAATCTGTACATTGAATATTTTTTTGGAATATAGGATACTTTTTATCGCTGGAAAATATCTAATTTCTGAGAAATCTCAATTAACCGTTTAAAACTGTCTGTAAAACGTCACACGGTGAGTGGAAACTAAGCATTTAGTTTCTTTAAAACGCGAGCGGAGCCGCGGGAAATGCTAGTATTAAATATAGATGGAGTAGTCTTTTAATATACGTACATATGTATGTATTCATTTTAATATTATCTTCCCACCTTATTTGTGATAAATTATACTACTAATTACTTAAATTATATACATTAATAGCGTATTCAAACAATTTATATTTCTAAAATTAAGTATTATTATATACATATAGGTACTAAAATTGTAACTGGCAATATTTTTAGAATTTTGAATTTTTTCTCCGTCTGCTTGTGACCGTATGGGCCGAGAAAATCACTGAACAGATTATGATGAAGTTTGGCGTGATGATCTGATCCGGGGAAATATGTAGAATACTTTTTAATGCAAGAAAACATCTGATTTCCGAGAAATCTATGAACACGAGCAGTGCGAGGACGAGTCGCTAGTTATCTAACTATACCACACTAATTACACCACAAATTGTATTGGTCAAACATTGTGTTATTAGTCGCAGTGTATTTTGGTTAGTGATTGTTCCGCAATCAAGCACTTATTGTTCTAAAATTGGCCAATGTAATGTCTACTACACGATTGAGCTCGAAGTTTTAATAAAATTAATAGCCCATTCAGGCATTATTTTAAGTCGTATTTATCTTCTTAATAAAAGATATCTAATTACTAGCTTTGAATATTATAAATGTGAAATCTAGTTAGTACGTTTCAAAGTTTGCTCGGGTTCTTCAGGTAGATTTTAACGATTAGTATGGAATTGAAGCTATAGACTATATATATATATTGCTAACCCTTACCTCATAAAGGAATCATTTCCGGGACAAAAACTACCCTTTGTAACTTCGAATCACTTTAATTAAATTTTCGATTACTAATAGACGCCATTATCCATTATTAATGAAAGGAAATAAGGAAATCCATTTTTTAACCAGCGATAATAAATTAAGGAACTTACTTCTAATGAAAGTTTGGACATATCCACTGGTGTGATCCGCTTGAGCGCAGACAGTCGCTGCAGACGCTGCCTCGCTTGCTCCTCCACCGCGATGAGGAATGCATCTTGAATTATATTGTGACCGATGTCCGACACTGAAAATATTACACAGCTTTACAAAGAGATAACAATTTTATATATATTTTTTTTCAATATTATAACCGCACGCTTGATTGAAGGTGATGGAAGGTGATGATGTGGCCTAAGGTGGAAAACGCATGCCTTGTAGATGTCTATTCACTCAAAAAAAGATACCCAAGTTGTACGTGTTAGGAAACACAGATCTCTGAAGAGCATTCCAAACTCTGGCTGTGCGAATTAGAAATGATGACTAAAATGATGATTAAATCGTTTGCTAATTATTATTTGCTGTGATAATGATATATCATTGTCACTACTTATCGTCTGTCTGTCTATCTATTCGCTATTAACTCAAAAACTACTGCACCGATTTTCATGCTGTTTTCACCAATGGATAGAGTCGTTCTTGAGGAAGGTTTAAGTGTATATCTACCGGAACCCGCGGCTCCGGTCGCGCTAAATCTAGGGACGAAGCCGAGCGAAGCGAGGGTAAGACGCTAGTTTATCATAAACTAGCGACTCACCCTCGCTTCGCTCGGGTTCACCCCTAGGTACGTGTTGTATATATTTACTTCGCACCGCCCGGTATATATTTGAATTAATTATATGAATTGCACGCACCATGGCAACGATCATAACATAATACGTCAAACGCCGTTAATTGTATAATGTTGTTTTAAATTTCCTAACTTTTTTCGATATAGTATGGTATCCTTAAGAGATAGACATATGCCATCGCGGGCTTTTTTGTAGACCTATATAAGATACACAATTCCACAATACATCATTTAGTTATATCTCAAAAGGTTAGGTCAGCGTTTTCGTCGAAAGCTCCCAGACGGCTTATATTTTTCCGACACCTCCAACAGATATCATTATATTTTAACCAATTTATACAGAAACTTGACAAATTATATATTAAAACCTTCCTGGAGAACCATTTTATCCATTGGTGAAAACTGCATGAAAATCGGTGCAGTAGATTTTGAGTTTATCGCGAACAGACAGACAGACAAACAGACAGACGCGGCGGAGGACTTTGTTTTATAATAAGTATAGATTAATATAATATGTTGGGACCCGAAACAGAGCACTATTTAATTCCATGGCAAACTTCGAGGCAAACACATATGTATATAAATATATTGTATCTAATATTACATATATAAAATATGTATCTAATATTACATATATAAACTCTTACGACTGATTATATACAAAATAAATATATTGTCTTGTGGTCAGTTTGTTTTTCTAGTGACTGTGTTTACTATAGTAGATCAGAATGCCAGAATACAAAAATCAAAATATAAATAAAAACGCTGAAATATGTGTAAAAATACTTAGTTGTATTAAAACGCCAAATATTTTCATATTATATATTGTTTAGTTAAAAAATTATTTAGTACAGAGAAGTTTTAATGTTAACAATTTTTTTTAAAAGTACTAAAAGCTTATTTTATTTTTTGTACTTTTTGAATAATTTACTGAGATTAAGCTTTCGAATTAAGAAATCGAATTGTTAAACAGCTGCAACAGTGAAGAGCCAACAAAATCTGCCTAATTTAGCAAATGTGACTAATTGTTTCTTCTTTCCTTTTACTGTGGAATGCGGTAAGTTAGAAGAAATACCTGTCTAGAAAGTTATTGAAGTCACGAACAGTTTTGAAAAGTTCAAGTGTAGAATGTTCATGCAATGGGACGTATAAAGGCCCGTCATCTGGGAACGAGCCAGTTTGAATTCAAGAAAAGTATAAAGAAATGCAGATGAAAACTATTTGTTAAGAAATATGATGTTTTATGAATTGCAGAAACTTTATTAAATATGATCATGTTAATAGCAACACAAATCATTGTATTTTTTTACAGCTAAGAAATAGATCATATAAACTATGGCAACACCATGATAAGCACCTTGAATATGTAAACTTTTTTTACTGTTTTTTATGGCAATAAATGTTTCTTTTTAGTATTTATTTTTTTATTTATTGACTAAAAAGACCTCGTATATTATAATTTTGAAGCCTAAAAAAAACATCTATCGACATGTTGGCTGTATAGCATTTGGCAACAAAACATTAAAATAAAAAATAAAAATGTTAATTATAGTCTATAACAGTTTAAAATGTTAATTATATTCTAATCAAAATGATATCAACGGTATGCCGTGTAGTCATCAACTCGACCACCCGCCGCTGTCGCCCGCACTATCAACTACGCTGTTTTAACGCGGTTTTTCATATACATTTCCATCATATTACAATGAAAAACTCTACGTATTATAAACAGACGGACATATTTGTCTGTTTATAACATATAGTTTAATGTCTACATTCTATACGGTTATTGTAAGCTAGATATTTTACAGAACTACAAAATAAATCTAATTAAAATAATAAGTATTGCCTAAAACATATTTATTCTTTATTAAACTGATTTAATCGTCATCGACAGATTCGACAGACAGACATTCAACATCGACAACTATAATAATGATTGATTAATAGTTGACAGAAAATTCTAAAGTGGATGAACTTATTTTTCCTTTTCCCCGATATTGTAGTATTTGTGCCCAATGACATGTACCTGCTTAGTACTAAACAAAACAGAATACAAAATTAAAAAGAATCAATAATTATAAAAATTATATACCTAATAAATTATACATTCATAAAAAGTCCGAAATAACAGTCTTATTGCAAAAGACTAAAATGTTGTCAGTCAAGTTTAAAAATATAACAGTCCGCCCGTGACCACGGCTGGTGCAACCCGGTCGAAACGTCGGGAATAAGGTATTTATTTATACCATAAAAAAATCACGCGTTAAGTCCCCTAGTACGATATATGGTATAGTTATGAAACACGAAAGTTAGAAAAGTTATAAAGTTTAAAAATATTCATTTTTATAAAATTATAAGACCTCTTAGCATTGGTGTTATTTAGATCCATCATGAGACGGAACGGTGGAAATCTATTAAATATTAGTAGCCACTACGGTGTTCAAAAAAAACCACAGGAATGTAAACGGTGATTATTTGTCCACGATGTACTTAGAAACTAGTAATTCGATCTGAACGATTTTTTTAAACGTATGATTATGTCCCATATTAAAAGATTAAAATTTTTTATATGATATATCCTGGATTTTAATCAATTCTTATATTAACACATCTTCAGACGAATTCTAGGGAGAATCTTAGAATGGGACACAACTCTACCCTCAAGCTAATAAGAGCAACAATTATTATAAGTGTGCAACAGAAACTCGTGGCCAGGTTTGCTAATCTATCCTATTACCTACATTATAATATTATGTCATAGATTTTTTTTACTAGCAATTCCCGCGGCTTCGCCCGCGTTCTAATCACTATAATACAAATAGGAATTGGTGGTAGAACGTTGAAAACTTTTTCCATTGGTGAAAACAGTATGAAAATCGGTGTAGTAGTTTTTGAGTTTTGCGCTAACAGACAGACAGACAGACATACGCGGCGGAGGACTTAGTTTTATATGTATAGATATACAACAGTATAGATAGGCTTTTTTGCTATCAGCTAACTTCGTCGCAACTTCATTATACTATGTTACTTTACAATTCATATTATTCAATAAGCAATCCTAAATTCTTGGACTGTTTGTCTGATGACTCAAGGGGCTGTGGCAAGACCACTACATTAATCACCTAAACCCTATTTCTATCTCGGTAAGATTGAAAATCGATTAGCTTTAATAGATATAGCATCACTAGATGGGTTAGTCAATTAGTGAATTGCTTTACAGGATTATTGTCACTATTTGTATAGGTTTAGTGGCTATAATTAATTGCCAGGTTTGCTAGTTTCAGTACCACAAGCGTTGACTAATGTAAAGGTATTGTGACGCCCTCGTGTAGAATACTAAATTATAAGTGCTCTTGCATACGGGATGTTGATTCTTCCACGTTTTAATTAAAAAATGTAACGTGAAACAGCATTGGAATGGCTAACCAGATTACTTATAAAATTAATATGAAAAATACTGAATATTATTTTATTGCCTACAAAATATGAATTTTCTAGGAATTTACCAAAAAAAATTAAAGATTAAATATTTATTGTACATATTAGCATATGGTCTGACACAACTGGTCACCTCGCCAACGCGAATCCCTGATGTGGAGGATCATATACCTTCCCTGTTGGACCTTCTGTTGACCTCTCATCCGGACGGCTACCTGGTATCCGTCGATCCTCCTCTTGGTTCGTCGGACCACTGCCTTGTTCGGAGTATAGTGCCAGTTACGCGCTCAGCACGACCTCGCTTTGCGGGCTGCCGCCGCGTATGGCACTACGGGTCAGCGGATTGGGACGGGATGCGGTCATTCTTTGCGTCCTACCCATGGGGGCAGATTTGCTTCTCGCCGGATGATCCAGACGTCGTTGCTGACTCTGTGACCGATGTGGTACTGCAGGGTATGGAACTGTTTATTCCGTTCTCTGCAGTGCCCATCGGAGGCAAGTCCCAGCCTTGGTTTGGTCGCTCCTGCAAGGTGGCATCTCGCCGAAAGCTGGAATGCTACCAAGCCTGGGCTGCCGCGTCGGCGTCTAATGATGCAAATACCAGCGCTTTTAAAAAGGAGTATAACTTTGCCTCCAGGTCCTTCAAAAGTGTAATTGCTAATGCGAAGTCGAAGCACATTAGCAGAATTGGCGAGAGATTGGGGCGTCTCCCCTCAGGAACACGTGCGTTCTAGTCTCTCGCTAAGGCTGTTTTAGGGAATTTCTGTCAGCCTTCTTTTCCACCTCTGCACACGGAGGATGGCTCGCTGGCCCATGCCGCGAAAGAGAAAGCTGATCTACTGGGCTCTCTTTTCGCGTCCAACTCGACTCTGGATGACCAAGGAAACTCACCACCGACAATCCCGCGGTGCGACACTATGATGCCGGAAGTTCAGTTCCGGCAAAGTGCAGTACGCAAAGCGCTTCTCTCCTTGGACATTTATAAGTCGAGTGGGCCCGATGGCATCCCTCCGATCGTGTTGAAGACATGTGCTCCGGAGTTGGCACCGGTCTTAACGCGTCTTTTCCGGCACTCCTATTCATTAGGCGTAGTCCCGAAATCCTGGAAGGCCTCTTTAGTGCACCCGATCCCAAAAAAGGGCAACCGCTCGGATCCGTCCAATTATAGGCCAATAGCCATTACCTCCTTGTTTTCCAAGATAATGGAGTCCATTATCAACTGCCAGCTCCTGCGGTACCTAGAGGAGCATCGGCTGATTAGTGACCGCCAGTACGGCTTTCGTCGAGGTCGCTCAGCCGGTGATCTTCTAGTTTACCTGACACACAGATGGGCAGAAGCAGTTGAGACCAAGGGGGAGGCGCTTGCGGCCAGTCTGGACATAGCGAAGGCCTTTGATCGGGTATGGCACAAAGCGCTTCTTTCGAAGCTACCTTCCTATGGGCTTCCCGAGAAATTGTGCAACTGGATCACCAGCTTTTTGGCAGATCGGAGCATCAAGGTCGTTGTCGACGGTGCTTGCTCTGATCCTAAATTTGTCAATGCTGGTGTACCACAAGGCTGTGTACTGTCTCCTACTCTGTTCCTTCTGCATATCAATGACATGTTGCAAATCAGCAACATTCATTGCTATGCAGACGATAGCACTGTGGATGCCCTGTACACTGGCCGCGCTAATATTTCTCGGGAATACGTCAACGAGTGCCGGAACAAACTTGTGTCTGAAGTCGAATCTTTGTTAACCAAAGTCTCGGATTGGGGTCGACGAAACTTAGTCCAATTTAACCCCAAAAAGACACAAGTTTGCGCGTTAACCGCTAAAACAATGCCGTTTGTCGTAACTCCTCAATTTGAGGACACTCCCCTGTCTGCCACAGCCAGTATCGGGATACTTGGCGTCGACATTTCGAGCAAAGTCCAGTTCCGTGGTCAATTGGAAGATAAGGCCAAATTGGCCTCAAAGAAGCTTGGTGTGCTCAGTAAGGCGAGACAGTACTTCACGTCTGGCCAGCGTCTTAACCTCTATAAGGCGCAAATTCGGCCGCACATGGAGTACTGCTCTCATCTCTGGGCGGGAGCTCCCCAGTACCAGCTACTTCCATTTGACCGCATCCAACGTAGGGCGGTTCGACTTATAGACGATCAAGCTCTTTCCGATCGGCTTGATACTTTAGCTCTGCGTAGAGATGTTGGATCACTCTGCATCTTCTACCGCATTTATCACGGGGAGTGTTCTGAGGAATTGTTCGAACTGATCCCGGCCGCAGAATTTCATCATCGGACATCGCGCCAAAACCGTAAATTCCATCCACACCACCTCGATGTTCAGCGTTCCACAACAGTGCGATTCCTTAGGCATTTTCTGCCTCGCACAATCACCCTTTGGAACCAGCTGTCGCCGGCGGTCTTTCCGAACCGTTACGACCTGGCAACCTTCAAGAAGAGAGCGTATTCTTTCTTGAAAGGCCGGCAACGCATTTGCAAGCCCTATGGTGTTGCAGATGTCCATGGGCGGCGGTAATCACTTACCATCAGGTGAGCCTCCTGCCCGTTTGCCCCCTTTGTCCCATAAAAAAAAAAAATATATATATTTAAACATTTACTCTTACTAGAACATAAGCAATATGTATTCCCCGTCACCACATATTATATATAAAATTCTACGCCGCGTCTGTCTGTCTGTTCGACATAAACTCAAAAACCATTAAACGGGCTTAAAAATAAAAAAGCGTACCAATTTGTATTTTCCGCAAGTTATTTTAAATTTGATCTAACATTTGAAGAAAACAAAACAGGCAATTAAATGTCAGCCATAACAGGGTAACATAACTAGTGTCATTACTTACTGTATAGTGTGTAAAGAGCTTTACTCGCATCGAGAATAATAATAACTAAAGATAATCTCGTCATTAGTGCGCATTGGTATACCTACTCTGTTACCTTGCTTCGAAAGATTTTGCGCAGCCAACATTTTACATGAAGATGATATCTGCATTTTAAAACAAAGTTTCACGCTGTGTCTGTCTATTTGTGATAAACTCAAAAACTACTGAACGTATTTAAATGCGGTTTTCGCCAATAGATTCGGTGCTTTATGAGATTTAGGAGTATAATTTATCAATGTTTTGTGTAAATTAGCTGAAATGTGAAAATGATTTTTGAAGATATCCGAATAATTCATGTCGACATGGATCTATTAGCGTGCACCACGTTAATAAATTTTAATTAATTTAAAATTTAAAATACTTTATTGCACACAGAAAGGAACAAAGACAGAAAATAACAATAATCATTATGTGCAAAGGCGACCTTATCACTAAAGTGATATCTCATAGGCAACCAGGTTATATAAAAACAATATATGTATTACAGAATTATTACCCTTTAAAAGATTTTCGATTGAACTATAGCAATGCCATGTGAGAGAAGCGAGATGAGGTAATAGACGGGTAAAAATAAAATGCTTTTTGTTAGTCAACGCATAATCTGAAAATTCGTGAGCTTAAATTTTCATGTTTATGTAATAGAATTCGAAAAATAAAGAGGGACATAAATTAAAGGATAGTAAGTTGTCTTTAGTCCAAGTCAAACCAAAGGCAACTATTTAACAGTATTAATTTAGTTACAAATGTACTGTATATACTCATACATAATATAAGTACAGCGAGTATTTATAATTTAATCCGTCATTTGACAAACGACGACGTCTGTAACCAAACGCTTATTAGTGTTAGAATGCTGAACGCAAATTAATTATGTTTCTAAATGTAATTCAAATTTAATTGCCAATATATGTAATCATGGTTTAAAGACCGAGAGTCAGCAACTAAAAACTGCAAGCAGTTTCTAAAGCCAGATTTTTTTTAATTTTACGTCAGCCGGTTTTATTAACTTCAACAAGTAACTGACGCGCTCGTTTTCGATCGACATGACGATCTTAAAATTTATTTTTTATTAATATAATATTAGAAATTAATTTTCAGTCTTTAAAAAGTAATTGCGAAGTACGTATATGTTTTTTTACAAAATTAAAACCTTGCACCGAACGCTAAAGAAACCAGTTGACTGATGACAGGCTATTTCTCTACTCCACCATACAAAGTAAAAAATCAGCCTTAAGAAAAAGTTTGCAATTATTGGTCTCTCGTCTGTTGGGCTATAAAAGATAAATAAAAGGTTGTAAGTCAGCTATTTTATACATAAAGTTATCTGTAAATAAGTGTATTAATTACCAACATAAACACCTTAACTTGGAACTACATGGTGCCGAGTATAGTAATAAGTAAGAGAAACATTTTTAATCCGTATACTTATTTACAAATTAGCAAAGATAAAGAAGTTGAGTACTTTTTCCCTATGTTCTATGTTATGTTCTATGTTGTATCATTTGATTTTCGTAGTTTTATTAAAATGTTCTTATTTACATAATAAGTGAACATTAGTATCGTAAATTGTCGTAAGTGTCGTAAAAAATGTAAAAAATTTTATGGTACTTACCGACAGAAATTTTAAAATATTTAAACTGGCATTGGTTTAAAATTGTACAGAAATTTCCTGTTTAAAAGAAGAATTTCGACATCACTCACACAATCTGTTGTCAAAAACAAAGCCTCTAAAGTCTAAAGCATATTAATATGGCAAAAATTTCATAACTCTTGCGGTTTTGCATGATGCAGATGTATGTGGGGACATGTTGTGGAGTCGCTATCTAATTATTCTCGCTCACTTGCGCTACCAAATAAAGTTTACTAACGTCGCTTTAAATTATATTACCAAGATTGATTGAATTTAAAACTATTCAATATTTCTACCGGGATATTAGTAAAAAGATATGGCATTATAAAGAAAAAGATATAAGACATTAACATCTATCTATGGCTTTAAAACGTGCCAGTTGAGCACAGATTTCTTCGCCAGTCTCACGTAGAATATAGAAGATACGAAGGAGATTACGAACCTACTCAAAATCCACTTCTGATCCTAGACTTTAGTCTAGCCCTTTAGGGCAGCAGCTCTGCATCTATTATTGTAGTATATGATGTCGAATGTCTGGTCTGGTCATAGTCGTATCGTCGAGTAATTGTTAAAATAAGATTATTAAAGATACCTATAATGCACTATAATATGAAAAAAGGGAGAAAGCTCCCTTCAGAGAGAAATAAATTCCTAATAAAACTTGGACTACAACACAGACATTTATTAGGGCGCGCGAAGCGAGACCTAACACCACGGAATAGGTAAAAAAAGTCTCTTCATCTAATCTGTGCCTAACACTATACCACAACCTGCGATTTGTGTGGTACACTTTACTGAAAAACTATCATGCCTATAGATTTGTGTTTTAACATAGTAATATAACTTCATATCTAGATGTGTTCTCTGTCAAAAAAAAAAACCATTTTGTGTTCATTGGATAGAATGTTATTGAACTATTAACGCCATCTGTTAGAATACCAAAGAGTTTACATCGTTGAAAACATTATTACTCGTTAGAAAAAAGTACAGCTTCTTGCTATTTTTCATTAGTTCCTTCTTTAAATTGTATTTGAAAATCGTATAAAATTGAAAAAAAGATACTAACACCTGTAATTAACTGGTTGTACATTACACACTTACACACTATTAGTTTTGTACGGCTTCGTATTCTCATAGAAACCCTACGATACTGTAGCAAAAGACCAACCATGTGAGCTATCGTTAGAAGTCACAGCAATTTAAAAAATTGCTGCTAGTGACTCTATCTTTCTAATTTTATTTTTTACACTTCTAATTTGAATGACAAGTTTAGAAGATAAACATAACCACTGTATCAGTCTCTTGTCCAGCATCTCTACTATTAATCACATAGACGCTTCCTGGAAGACGAAAAACTAAATAATAACTAAATGTATTCTTTCGTATATCGATAATATAAGCTGTCTTTATTCGTAACTAGTGTATATAATACCCACTCTTTAATCGGGTGCACTCATAGTATTCTTGTAACCATGATTGCTGTAAAGCATTTAAAACGTAGGGAACCAAAAATAAATCTGCGACAGATCCGAAAACATAGTATCATTTATTATTACTTATCCGTTATGTTTATTTTTGCCTATTTCACGGAAAGGTAAAACCATAGAGTATATAAAATAGTAAAAAGTGTGAGAACTCATAAAGTTTTCTCTTAACTACCTCAATTCTTTTTCAAATAAAACGTAAAAAGAACAAAATTTAGTTCAGTATATTATCTTTATTTAAAAAAAAGGTAAAAAAAGACAACTTTAAGTGCAACTCCTAACCTCAACCGCCATTATGCGATCTTAACTAAATTGTGAACAGATGACTGAACAAAAACGGCACTAAGCTTAAACGCTTGAAACGAGATATCTTAAGTTAATTTTTTATATATTCTTTTTTTTATTTTCATTTTGAAACAATTTATAACGACATTGTAATAAAAAAAGAATATTTTTTACGTGGTTACGTTACTACGTCGAATTTTTTTCTGGTATATACTGATATACCTACGACTAATAAATGACATTGTTCTAATAGATTAATATAACAAGGTATGAGCTCTAATTTATAGTAAAAATATTATACATCGATCGATATTTGAATTGATTTGAATTTGACGTATTTATAAGTATCGAAACAGATTTGTTTGCATGTAATCACCTGGCACTGACTTATCTAATATCTATTTAGGTATCTATAGTTTTGTTTTAGTTGTTCTTAATTATTTTTAGTGCCTGGAAGTAGGGTTTTTTAAATTAGTTTAATGTTGTTTTCTAATACAAGCTTCCGTATTTTAGTGTTATCGTGTCATTTATATCGTATCCTGTATCACGACTTAAAGCTTCGAATAAATGAAAACAATTTACCTCAAAAGATAGTAAAATCATATGATCCGGGAGATAATCTTAACGACCGTTATAAAGGCAATAAAAATGCCTACTATTGTTATCTGTCCGGGTGAAGTCCACAAAGAATAGTATAATTATGGATGGGTGAGCTTTATTCAAACCGTAATCGTTTTAGGATGGCTTTTGTTTAAGAACTCATTTGCAGAGATAATAATATTCGTACTTAGAAATGAGTTAGGACTTAGAAATGTTTCAATAAACTATCGTAATAATAATATTTTATGACTTGTTTTATCTTATCATACATGTAATAAATTTCTGACTGATCACTCTCTGTACTTAGAAAATATTTGAGAAAAACTATATTGTGGAAGATTAACAGGAAAGAGGATGTTAGAGTGGGGAGAAAACTATAGAAGTCGATGCATAACTGGCATCGGGGGGTAGTTGTGTTTTGACACTTGTCACTGTAGCGTTGTTAGGTCTCTCAGTTTATAGTATATAGTCTATGGTTAGGTCGTCACTCTGTTGGTTTATTTGTTAAAATATCATTGTTGGTAGCTTAGTTGTCTTTTTGTTTTCTTAAATTGTGTTTTATCGTTTTATTGATTCTTAAAATAAACTGAGGTCGATTTAGTAATCTTGTTTTTTAGAAAAAAAACTCACTTCTGGTCTAAATTCACAAGAATATAATATAATAGGGGGATATTTATTAACGCAATAGAACCCTAAACATCTTGGCGTGGCTTTCGTAATAGATAGAAGAAAATAACATAAATACTTATCTCATACAATATCTTGTGTGACATGCAATTAGAAAATTTCTATTTACTTAAAGTCGGTTAAAAAATATTGACAAAAAATTTTTCTAAGACAAACGTAAATTAAAACGAGATGACATTTATTAAATGAATTATTACGAAACTGAAATTTCCTCAATCGAAAACCGCTTTCGTGGAATCACAACAAAATCCAAAATCAAATTTCACTACATTTCATTGGTTTCATCTCCAAAACTTTGTCAATACGTTTTCGTAATTACATTTCTTGTGTAATGTAAGAACATCTAAGTCCTTGGCTGACCCTAATGATCAATTAAAGACCTACGACAGCAGTAAAGTGAAAAGTTGGGCTTTTTCAATCGCGATAAAACTTCCACGAGTTGATAAGTAGCTAAGAAGAAACTCGCTCTTTAAATGAATTATTTTGTGACCTAACTTTGTTTATTGTTTGGGAAATATAAGCTTTTACATGTACTTTTTATATCTTTAATCTAAAATGTTATTGTCATGCTTGGTTGTCTAATATTGCTTGCAATACTAATTATAAGCATCACAATGTTGTCTTTCGAAAAGAAAAAAAGAGAAAAAATAGTAATTACGCTCTACAATAGTGTATGTATAATATGCCTTTATTGTTTAGATTGTTATTTTTAATGATACCAACTTTAAAGAAGAAGCTATTAAATTCTGCAAAATTTTTTGTAGTGCGATTATTAAGCCAAGTGTGTACTAACATTAATGCCCCTATATTAAATAAAATGGATATTAGATATTAACTGGTAAATATTGTCGCATAATAGTGTGAACCCGTCATAACTGCACGGTTGTAACATGCTGTAATACATTGTATGACAATTTTAAAATTCTGACAATAAGATGACAAGAACAGATTATTACAAATTTTAATTTTCAGGAAGGATTCGAAAATACTAGCAATGTTTTAAATTTTCGTTACCCAAAAGTTCTATATTTACAAAATAAGAAGGCCGGCAGTGTAGCGAGAGATCAGTTGACATTCGAAGTTGAGTGAAGACTAAGAAGTTATACGAATAACGAAATAGTGGAAAAGTAAAGAAGACTTGGTTGCAGACTTAGTAAAGGAGTATCGAGAAGTAAAATATAGTGTTCAGAGAGAAAAATAAACTAGTGCTGTGTACAAACTGTGCATGTATATAGTGGAATTAAACATCTTTAGTGCAAGAACGCTTATAATTTCCGATCCCGAACCCGTACTTTTTTAGAATGATTATTTTTATATGCAATGGTTTAAAACTAGCTCCACTTACAGCCGATTAAATTAGTACCGTTTTCACTGACCGTAATAGAGTACGACACTTTTCGAATTGATACTTCAAATAACATGCTCTTCTTATGATTATTTTTTAATATCCACACGAGCTACATAAAAATAATTAATATACAACTCAAAATAAACTCTAAACTAAGACAATAAAATTTAAAATCATTTGTATCTACCAATAACGATTGTCGCTATCAAACAATGGGTTCGTGTAAAGGAAAAAACAACTTACAAGTTAAGCATCAGAGTTCAAATTGCAGTGTTTGTTTACATATGTTGGTCATTTAGCGCCCCGCTAACTGTGGAACCAGTTCCTTACAGTACACCACTAATACGTTCTCGAATATGACTCTTGGGAGTAGCATTTATAAAGGCTAGACTGCTTTAGGGAGATCTATGTGCTGTGGAGTGTACATTCCTAAGTTGATAGAACGGTACACAAGTAGAAAAAGTAAAAGGTATCGAAAATATGAGTCTAGTGGGTCTTAAAATTTTATGTTTTGTTTTGCATCTGATATTGACCTACTCATGTAGGGTATTAAAATATAGAGCTTAGTATCGCTAGCTTTTATCAGGAGAATCTTTCATTTGAAACGTGTTAGGGTAACTTGACTGACGTTTAATTAATTTGATATTTAAAAAAGCGAAAATAAATGTTGTTAATATGGAATTTTGAGATAGTCTTTGGTAAAAGATGATACCTAGGTATTTTTATTTAATTTTATACCGACTTACTAATATAATATTATTAATGCACGAATTTGAAAAAACATGTTTGTGTTACAAGCCGCTGGATATACCAGCCAAAGGCTAACTATACAAGCGGAGACTAGGACAAAATCTAAGCTGTACTATAATATGCTTTATGCTCAAGCCGCTGAACAGATTTCGATAAAACAAGGATAAAAGTTGCATCCTGGGCACGGACATATATTAATATTAAAAACCAACTACCCTGCGAGGGAATCCGCGGGCAACAAGTAGTATTATAATAAATGCCAAATATCTTCTAAGTTTGTGCTTCTTTCAAACAAAAACAGAAGCAATAGATAGATATGAAAGCAAAAAATAAGCAAAAGGGCTTCAAAACCCCAAGTAAAGCGAGTTCAAATCCCGGGTCACGCACCTCTGATATTTTCATTGCGAATCACTTCCAACACGATTACTAGTAACTTAGAACTTCTTGAAGAAACTTTCACATCTGAAGATTCTATCGGAAACTTGCTAGGTTTAGCAATGTAACTTTGGCGTGGGAAATTACGGTCTGTTCTCCTTGTATTGAAAGGCCTGTGCCCAGCAGTGGGATGTTAAAAATACTAAATACTTTATAAGCTTCGGTGGTGTAATGGCGAGCATGTAGGATCGCACATCCGGAGGTTCTAAGTCCGAATCCCGGGTCGGGCTAAGTTTAATTATTGAGTCCTTCTGTTTAGTAAGCCTTAGTAACAGTCCGGAGTTGGGAAGCTGGCAGTGCTTCACCCCCGTCTCGGAGAGCACGTAAAGCCGTCGATCCTGCGCCTTAACTCTCACTGGTCGTGTCGAGCAGTCGTCCCACTGGAGCATGAGAGTGATAGGAATAGAGAGTGCACTTGCGTCTGCGCGTACACGCGCTGCACTATAATATCTCCTGCGCAGTAGGCTCAATAAGATAAGCCGCCGTTGCCGTAATCGTTTGGGAGGATATTATTATTATTATTACTTTACAAGCAAGAGACGGATAGGATACTTTATATCCTAGTATCTCAAATGGTACTTAGCGATATAAAAATGCAAAAGTAATTATAGTGAAGGAGAGTTGATAGAGATACCTATACACTTTTTATATAGAGTACCGATATTCGTACCACTCATGAAACAATAGTGCACGAGCAGTTATGTGTCGAATGTAATGACGATAGCGTGACCGAACCGCCGTTATGACTAAGATTACTATGATTCGCTCATATTACGTTCTTGAGCTCCTTGGTGTTGCACATGTTATGATCTAAGGATTTGTTTGGGAAAATTAATTTTATACTAGCAGCGTGACTTGACTTTGTCTGACTGCTCTTTAAATTACATCGGCATTATAACATTATTAACATATTATAAAAACAGGTAAATATCTGTCTGTGTAGCTGTACATAGTTGATAGTTCCAAATGTAAAGCCTACATGAGACCTAATCTTTCACTACTGTCGTAGTGTAACTAGTAGCGAAAATACGATTATTTAAATAATCCATATAAAATTGACTAATCCGTGGTTCGTTGCTCTCGCAACCAACAAAAATCGATAACGAATATAGCAATTAAAATTATATTTATTACTATGTAAATTATGTTGAATTTTGAAAACTGGACTTAAATATATATGTTCGTAAATGCAAAACAAATAAGGATTAACAAAATCTTCCTAGAACCAAATGGTACAAAACTTCGGCTGCAAACATTTGTAAATATCGTATCGCTGTATAAAAGTGTTACGAGTACACAAGTTATTTTGAACTTCGTCAAAGTAAGTAATGTACTTAGATAATAAAGAAAATAGAAGTAAAATACGAAAAGCTCATGTTCGTTCCAAAATAGTCTCTACGGACTAAAAATATGGGAAAAATATTCCATGACACTATGAGTAATCATAGAAAATATACCAACTTCATTGATAAGAAATACTATAGACTAGCGACTCACCCTCGCTAGATGCTCCATATTTAAGGTTTGTAGCACAAAAAATGAAGGACTCTAATACGAACTTGCGAGTACCCTGAAACCTCCTTAATCCGGCCCTGGCGCAAAATCTGTTCTTATCGAACATCTACTAAATATGAACTACCTCCCTGCCAAATTTCATATTTATCCCTCAAGCACTGTTTGATATTTCGTGATAAGTGAGTGAGTGAATGATTTACCTATCACTTTTTTATATCAGATTTGATGCACATTTTATATATGTATGTTTGTTCATCCACATATACTAACCCATTTTCTGTGAGAATTGTGCATTGTTAACAATAGAATAGAATGTAGGGCGACATGAAACAGGATTACTCCTAGAACCAACGGAAGCCATATATTATCAAAGTTTTATAAAGTTCGTAAGCTCTACATTGTCATAAAGACTACTTCTACCAGCTTACTACTTAGTTTGTAATGCAATTACTCACTCTATCTCTACTAAACTCGTGTAGTTTTTAGTGTATATAATAAACTTGGAGATTAAACTGTTTAATTATATCTATAATTATATTATATGATAATTTTTCGAATGCTTTACAACGTTTTCGGTCGAGAGAGAGCCTACGAGTATTTGCTATAAAATATTCGTAGGTAAAAAAAATTAAAAGTCTTATTTAAAATGATAGTATAAATCTAAAAAAAATTAAGACATAGATACAAAATGGAAGAAACAAGTTGACAAAAGTAATAAAAAGTAACTACGGTCAGTGCGTGTCTCGGTACAATTAGACGTTTTCCAAATTATTTATATTTGCCGTTAATTTTTACTAAAAACAAATTAAGAAATTAATTAAAGTGGCACTTAGGTAATATATTGAGTTTATTGTGATTTTTCACGTAATATACCATATTATCATAAATAAGTAGCGATTCAAAAATCTCTAAATGAAACATCTCCATAATACATAAAGTGTTGAAATAAAGTTAAGGTACTAGTAATAAAAAATGTCACATTTAAAATTACATTCTGTCGGTCTCTCCCGTTGCTATCTCATAACATAAAAAATAACTGTATAGAATTCTTATGGAGTTTTTACAGTTACAGCGTACGCTTTAATCTAGTAGTTTAGTGGTTAACTTAAGTATTTTGTTATGTAAGGTAAAGTAAAAGGCAGTGCATCTCATACCTATGTTTAAACAGCACCTTCTAATTGAGGTTTACGGGTTTGATTCCCTTGTAAAATTGACTTGTAATGGGGACAAAATATAAATGCTTATACTAATACGAACGAAATCAGAAATTCATTAAAAATTGACTTGTAATGATTTTTTTTAAGTTTAAACTAGACAGTAATATCTGTCGAACACATGTAAAAATTTGTTTAAAAAGTCATCCAACTTTTCATTAATAAAACATTAATACCCGCTCTTTTAAACTCCCACTGGAAGAGGGATTGGATCATAGCAACGCTGGTCAAATACGGGTTGGCGGACTTAACACGTCTTTTGAAAGGTTATTAAGTTCACTCAGGCATAGTTTGTCACGAGGTTTTTATACTTTTCTTCTTTTAGCAACTTCCTATTAGCAAATGGCAATATTTTGATTTGATTTGTATAATATTTTCTTAGATTTATTAAAATATTTGACATTTTGAATAAAACTATGTTTCCAGTATTTTTCGCGCATTTGTTTTAATTTTTATTCCTGACATTTGGAATGCCTTACACTAAACATAGTCACAGGAGACACTTGTTTGTACCTACATAAAATCCTCCACTATACTAGAACCAGATTTGAACCCGCTTATATAATTTGCCAAACAAACATGTCACCATTTCGCTACCACTATACTACACGCATCACCAAACAATAGAAAACCAAAAGACCATCGTATTTTGTTAAATTACATACTACGAGTATGCATTACGTTTGCGGTTACCATCTAGCCACTTTTATTCTCGTCCAGAAGTCAAAGTCTGCCGTTTACTATTTACAATGTTTTAAATCTATGCGATTTATAACGAGAAGAGTGTGAAATAATTATTAAAATTCAATTAAAATCTTCTTAGAGAACCAACTATTATTATTTTTGAGTGTCAATAACTGTCGGTACTGTAACTTTGTTTACTGGTTTAATATCAATATAATCATAATAACAATATCAAATCAGCTATTATACCTACATTTAAACAGTTTTTTAGGTAGAGGTAGAGTTTTGTAAGTACTTTGTTATATAATTCAGGCGTTATTACGGCTTAAGCTTTAAGCATATTATAGTACTTCCGTCTCTCACTGAAGTTAGAGTACTCGGTTGATATTCATGAAAACAGAATATTAAGGATGAAAGAACAAATAAAAACAAATTAACATCGTCGGCGTTCCTTGAGACCTGCCATTCTTCGTGTTTGATCTTCATTTTCAAAACTTTGAAATCATATTCAAACAAAAACATATTTAAGGAGGATATGTATACGAATATATTCCACGACCTCAGCTTCAATATATTTACGTACATAAACAGAATATTGTTTTACAATTTTTTTTCTCACGGAAACTACTTAATTTCTTGTTCTAATTTAGCCTATTGGATAACTTCCGAATGAAAGTGTATATTAAACCAGTTATTTACTAGCAATCTTCAAATGTTACTTTTAACTCTTCAAAGTGAAAAATGTAACTTTAACCAGTTAAAAAATTAACTCTGTATTTACGTTAATTATGTAAAGTTTAGTGTATCAACCATGATATTTTAGAATTTAAGGAGCTCAGGCTTTTCTGTCTGTTGCATTCTTTTAAAACTAAGTAAATAAATGTAATACGATAGTTGATGTCACCTAGCTAATCTAATCATAAAACAGTGAAACTCTTCAATAGCTAGTAAAACCTTCGACGTCTGTCCATTTGTCTAGTTTTTAAAAAGCATTATTGTGAACAAAAAAGTTTTTTATAAATTATAATTTATAGGTATATATATCTACTCGATTTGTTAATTTTTATATTACTGTTCAAGAAATAAGGATACCAATATTTTCAACAATTATAGTGAAATAACACTTAAATTGTTTCATTTGTTTAAAGTGACCGTGGATTAATTATAAGTGAATATTTCTAATGAAGCATTATAATAATTTATTAAAGTACCTAATAATAGCGTTAGAAGGGGAAGCTTTTGTCCTCTAGAAAAGCTGTATTTGTTTGAATCAGAGGGATTGTTGCGTTATATAGTAGTGTCTCGTGAATCATAAACTACGCGAATTCAAATGGATTAATATCTTATGATTAATATAGTAAAGTAGGTCCTAGAACATTTTTTTAAAAGTAAACATGGCGGTCTAAATGTAGAGTTGTTTTAAATAATAAAATAATTTTGTTTTCAATAATTACATATAGTTTTCCTTACTTTCATTTGACTGAAGAAAATACAAAGTTCACATGAAAGAATTAACTACATGAGGCGCATTACTCGAGTCCCGCCAAGGTTGACCGGTTTTTGCAATAGCGATTTAATATTTTTTATAAGCCGGTTTAACTTCTATTATTTGAAAGATAACTTTGAATATAGCTCTGGTTATTACGAAATTGAATATGTAATTAATAAATTATTTTGTTTTTCTATCTAATAAATATCTATTAAAAATTTAAGGCTGTATAGACGATACCGTTATTGCTATGCTATTATCTATGCACCTAAATAATAATGATTAATGACGTAACAGATAACATTTTAAAATTAATGCGGAATCACAGATTATACAACAACAAATAATTGTATTTTAATAATATAATAAAAAAATAAAACCTTATAACTGTCAAAGTACAGCAAAGGCGAGCGCGACCTCAGTTCAGTCACCCCGGCCTGACCACTCACTTTCTACCACTTCACCACACACCACCACTACAATAAATAATTAACTAAATATTGTAAAATACGTGTAATTATTGGATAATTTTCGTAAAACATTAAATTGCACCGGTTTGCTACGTCGCGGTGACTCGACAACGTTTTCCTTCTCACTCACACGGGTTTTTGGACGGTGTTGCCTGAATGATAGAATATATTAACCAATTTTCCTATAATATAAAGATAACAATGATATTATTTTTAAATATTATATTATTTTTTGAAGTAATATAATTATTTTTTGTAGTCTTTTTTCGACATTATATATAAGTATTTGTTATATATAAACTTCAAACATGTGGATTGTTATATTGTAATTCTTTATTTGCTTATTAGATTATCTATGATGAAGCACTACTTTGTAAATAACCGTGACGCTCATTTCTACGACTCAATTAAAGCATAATAAATAAAAATTTCATATTTAACGATGAATTAAAAGGTTTTATTATCATATTTTGAACAAAAATTACTTATAAATAAAATATGAAAATAAAATATATTTCTTATAAGAAAACATTACAAATTACTAACAGATTCTAATAAGAAGACATCGTAAATCTATATATATAAAAATGAAACCCGTTTTCCGTTGTCACGACATAGCATGAAAACGGCTTGACCGATTTGGCTAATTTTGGTCTTGAATTATTTGTGGAAGTCCAGGGAAGGTTTTAAAGGTAAATAAATATGAAAGTTGTGCGGAAAAAAAGGAAATTAAAAAAAAATCTTTATAACATTAATGGTGTTTGACGTATCATGTTATTACCGTTGCCATGGTGCGTGCAATGGTAATTAAATCAGCGAATACATACTGGGAGGTGCGAAGTAAATGTTGTTTTGCGAATGCGTAATAAAACATTTCACCGGGAGGAAAAGTTTATAAAAAATTTATATGTGGACAGAACAACGTCTGTCGGGTCCGCTAGTAATTTAATAAAATATCATATATGTATTTTTCATAATATGAATATACTACATTTTTCTCATGGCTCTACTCTCGTATTACTTTCTACGTTCCCAATAAAATGAAAAAAAAATACTTCAAATCTAAATAGATCCAGAAATCGCCTTCAAACAAACTGTTTATATATTACAGTAAAACGCACAGTTAATTCTCACATATTATATACATATTTAAATATATATGTTGCTAATATTCCTTAAAATAAACTTTTATATATCATTGAAGTAGTAACAAGAGTTTCACTAACAGATATGATTCAATACACAAAGTTTCTACAGCTTATAATTCCTTAAACTCGGGTAACACAATAAACTGGCAACACCTATGTAACCTCAAAGGCTGTGTCCAGTAAAGTGGTCGGAACTATACTTAATTCATTCTATATTACGACACAGTTGTAAGTAAGCGATTCGTCACCAACTTTAGAACTTTGTTAAAATCTGTATTATTCTTTGTTTTAGGTGCATTTGGGTAACGCATTCTAACAAAGTTTTAGATAGTTTCTTTGTTATTATCAAAATATAGACCTTAATGTGGAAATCATAAAGGTAAAAGTTATTTGTTCTGTTAGTAATAGAGACTTGCTTTGAGGAAGCCATTCTTAGTTAATCATATTAGTCGGGAAAAGCGCGATACAATCGTATTAACGTATAGCCTAACATTTGTTATATAAAAATTATGTAAACTAAGAGTCCTTGCGAGATTTAAAATACTCAGTTACATAGTGTATACATACAACAATTATTGTTTTTTTATGTAAAATAGAATAAGATATTAGTGATGTCTCTACCTTATAACAAGCGTTTATTTAATAAGTAGTAATTTTTATTTTATTATAATTATTTATAATTTATTTTTAATTATCATTTGTTATTAGTTAAATTACTTATATTAATTATTTTTTAAAATATCAAGATATAAACTATAACGTTTTCGTAATAATAATATTCACGTTATATCAGAAAACCTTATGTGATTGCATCAAATCAGTAAAAAACAGAAGAAAAAATGTTACTACTGAATGTCCCAACATATTTATTTATTTATTAAATATCGTAAAATATCTTATAATAATCACTACATACTATGAAATAAAGACCTCCACCACGTCTGTCTGTCTGTTTGTCTGTTCGCAATGAACTCAAAAACTACTGCACCGATTTTCATGCTGTTTTCACTAATGGATAGAGTGGTTCTCGAGAAAGGTTTTAGTATAAAAGAAGCGGAACCCGTGGATCTGCTCGCGCTAAATCTAGGGACTAACCGAAGCGAAGCTAGGGTGAATCGCAAGATTTTTCATAAACCACTCTAACATATACAGTTTTAATGGACAAACAGACTCGTAATACTATTAAATAATAATAAATACTGGTGTAACTAATAATATAAATAAGGAAAAATTAATACGATTAAAGTAAACTTACATAGTTTTGTTTCACTCCGACGCTTCACGCGCAGTTTTATTACACAGGACGATATACACTGCAACAAAACAGAATGATTAAGTTCGATTATTATTAATTAATTATATTAATATTTACATACATACATTCAAAACAAGGCAGTGGTAGCTCAGTGGTAACGCCGAACGCGCTCTCTTGAGTGAACTATGACGTGGGTTCAAATCCCGAGTCTCGCATACGGCACATCTGACATTTTTATGTGCAAATCAAGTGATAACTTGTCTTATAGGGAAAGAAAACATCATAAGGCGACCCGTATGTCTGAGAGAACCTAATAAGCCGCACATGGCCAGCGGACAGAGTGGCCCGTGCCCAGGAGTGGGACATTAAAAAGGGCTGAGTGCATACATTAAATGTTATCATATTGTTTGATTTAATTGACATACATTTTTTATTTGCAGAGTAAATAATACTTTCATAGGTTTACGCGACCATGATCGCTATAAAGCATTCAAAACGTCGAGAACCAAAAACCAAAATAAATCCGCGACAAAATCTGAAAAGATATTTCATTTATAATTGCAAAGTAAAGTTAGTTAATTAGCCTTGTAATAAATAGATTAAAGTAACGTACTGTTACGTATTTATGATTGGTAAAGAATAAATAGATGAGACTCTCTCAGAGTCTAATAAGATTAGAACGGGTAAATTCCGGTATATGCAAGTTTGTGCATAACTATAGCTATGTTGTATATTCTTAGTTATCCTTCTCCTTTTAAGTTGCTGAAGTAGAAGTTATGATGGTTTTATTAAGTATAGGATCTCCTAAGAGCCATCTCCTAATATTAAAAGAAGATAGGCAACGACTCAGTTCATAAGAACCATTTTTTTTAAATAAAATTGACAGTTATTATTAAACTTGTTACGTACGTGTAATTTGGACTCGAAATTTGGTTATTTAAAACGTAAAATAACGTTACGTAAAGACAATTTTATGGAAAACAGTCGTAATTTATTAAAGTAGCATAATTATACGTGTTTGTGCTTATTTTTTACATGTGAGGAAAATAAAATGAAAATAATATTTCTTACGTCTTACATTGTGTAACGAAAAAAATGTGTTAACGTATACTGTATCACATTTATGTATACACATAGTAAAATTTTAAGTCTGTACATCGAATATTTTTTGAAAAATCTAATTTAAATAGACATTATTAACGAACCAGACGCCGAATCTATAGTTTTTAGAATTTTAACCTGTTTCTCTATTTTCCCATTTCGAGAACACCACTGTACAGATTTTGATTAAATTTGATATAATGTTAGATGGAAATCCGGGTCAAACATACAGGATACTTTTTACTAAAGGAAATCATCTTATTTATGAGAAATATTTACTTACAAAGCATATCTAGGTACGAATTCAAGCGGAGCGAGGGAGAGTCACTAGTGCCTTTGTATTTACTCTGTATAATTCATTTGTTTAAATCTATCCTTGCGACGAAGACTTGCTACAAATTATATCATCAGAATTGATCATTACGTAATTGATAACATCATACGTTAATTAATTCTTATAATGACATTTATTATATTAATGTGGTATAAGTACCTGCCATTAGCGGTTTACGATCTCTAGCTGTACTGTAATATGTGTAGAATTAATATTTAAATTTTAGACCAGCCTTTGTCTATGGATTTGCTTGTGCTTATTTTTATTTAGTATTTTTAGGTTATAGGTTTCCATTTACAAATTCCGTACTAAAAATAACTTATCGCTCTCTCCTTGCAACGATTTCACATTACTCGTATATATTTTGGCACGAAGACGCTAAACAGCTATGATGAGGTTATCTTATCGAGAAATGATGACGTTCGTACTTCGATCAAACAAACAGTATAGTAATAATTAGATATATAAATATATACTTTGTATTATTTTTTAAAACTTTTTTTTACATTATATGTTTTAAACTTTTTAACTGACTTAAAAAAGAGGGTTTCTAAATATTGCAAGTTTTTTGAAAATATTTTATCTAACATTATTAGAAATAATAACTTATTCCTGTTTCTATAAATAGCTTAAAGCTTAATAATAGTCGTACTAAGATTTCCACCTGAAGGCGAATAATATTAAGGTAAATACTGTAACTTAAACAATCTAGATATTAAGCAGCAAATTGTACGCAAACATAAAATGCTGTTCAAGTATATTAGCAATATGGAACTTAGTTAACAATTATAAATCGGTAACAACTTTTAACTCGCTTGTTCGAAACTACACTAACATACGGTCACATCAATAAATACTATGATTAAAGACATTTATTTCTCTTAAAGAAAACGCTGTTCACTTTTACGAAATGTAAGTATTAATATTATCGGTAATCTCTACATAGTGTAAAATAAAGTTGCTTCCCGTCGTCTGTAGTATGTACGATTAGATCTTTTAAACTAAAACTAACTAACTTTTAAACTACGCAACGACTTTTAATGCAGTCTTCATTAATAGATAGAATGATTCAAATGAATAATTTATATGTACATCAGATGCATATTATAGTAGAAATAAGCAGAGAATTTCAATTCCGAAAAAACTCATCTCTGAGAATATACTAACCGTTCAAATGTACCGAAGGATGAACACGAGCGGACCAAAGCTAGTCTTTAATAATAACTACAAACTTGGGTGATCTAATAAATATTCGATATTTTTATGTTAGACCTTAAATAATTTATAGCAAAGAGGATTTTGATATTTTATTTGTACAAGTCTATTATAAAATAAATCAATAAAATAAAATAAGCATTTATTGCTGTAACTCTGTAAGATGCATATACATATATCAACATTTTTTAAAAATTATTATTATTATTAGCTATACTATTTTTTTACTATTTTTTTAACTTTTCAAATTTTAACATTTAACTAATTATTTTTGAAAAATCTTTTTTTTTTTTGTAAAAGTCTACATTATGCGAAATAATGTATATTTAAATGTCTTGTACGTTCGGACTAATTGTTTTACGAAATCTGCATACGGCCAATCGATTTATGTAGAGGCCTTAACAATAATACAGGCAGAGTTAGCGCTACAACGTCCAAGTTATTAAACTTGGCAGAAATCCAAGCCCAGATGCCGACTCTACAAGTCTTTGAGCTCTATGTTTTGATTAACTAAGATCAGAAGCCAATGACACAAAACTAGCTTCCAAGTCCCAACAACATTTAACCTTTAATTGAATTGTTTACAGCAAATATTTTAACCGAAATGCTTTATGAAAAATATGATCTTTAATAATTCACCTATGTAAAAATTATTTATGTGCAAATACTGATTTAATAATAATTATTTATTAAACTTATGTCTCTTTCAAAATTACCTCTCAAACCCATTTTGTCAATGCACGACTCTGGCAGAACTATAAACTAAAGAAAAATCGAGCAAAAAATCTAAACATCATAAAAATCGTATTATTTGGCTAGTTCTTAAAAAATGTAATATAATATACATTAAAAATGAAATAAAACTATCTTCTCGGTTTATGTCGCGGATTTATTTTGATTTTTGGTTCCCGAATCCCGACATATAAAAATTAATGCCTTTGAGACTTTTAATGTCTTTGTCTTTCCCGTCGCCAGGATAAAGCAGCTGTAAAGCATTCGATACGTCAGGAACCGAAAAGCAAAATAAATTCACGAAAAAATCCGAATTTTTTTTAAAGTGTCAAATATTCGCGTAAATCTAAGAAAGTATTATTAAAAATTAAATGAATGTCAACTCACCTCATGAATATGACTAAGGACTTCTGTACGAGTCATATCTTCGAGCTTGGTTTCATTAACGTCCATGATCTCGTCGGCTAGTTCTAGATTCTCCCAATTTCCGGCTGATGGAGATCCTGTCAATATCACTTTATTAGTAAAATTTTATTTTTCATTTAAACCTCAGGTAGATTGACGGCGACAGACGTTGTATTTTATAATTTGTTACATGTAAATGTTTATATCTATGATCTTTGAAAGCATACGAAAAATGTAAGTTTGTTTTCGCTTTTTCTGGACAACCTTAAAAATTTTCGTCTAAAAACTAAACTTAAAGTGGATTTCAGCAGTTCTCAAGTGCTCTTCTCTACGAATAACCGGAAAATATATTATTATGCTGAGAAACATGTCTTTCCTATACACGTTACTGCGTGCAACGTCAAGCCTATTTTCTGCATCACCGCAGCATACAATCTCATTAGTTATATCAAAAATAACAAAATTAATTAAAAAAATACAGCAAATTCATAATATCTAATGATATTATTATCAACTTAGTTAATTTAAATATTTCGTAACACAATAAAGGCTTATAAATTATTTAAGGGTTTGCCGTAAAAAAACCTGTCTGAGGGGTAAATCAATACCCCGGATGTCAGACAGTCGGAGTCAAATTTATTATTAGTAATTTAAAAATATGTATTAAATTTATGTAACTATTATTAATTATATTAATCAAAATTTGTTACTAGTATTTTTATTAAAAATATTATATTCTCATTCTTTAAGTAGGTCAAAGAAGATTTACTTCAACCGCGTACAGGTTTAGACGTAAAAATCGTTACACACATTCATTTTTTAACTTACGAAGGTTTTTTTTTTTTTTTTTTTATGGGACAAAGGGGGCAAACGGGCAGGAGGCTCACCTGATGGTAAGTGATCACCTCCGCCCATGGACAACTGCAACACCACAGGGCTTGCAGTTGCGTTGCCGGCCTTTCAAGAAAGAATACGCTCTCTTCTTAAAGGTTGCCAGGTCGTAACGGTTCGGAAAGACCGCAGGCGACAGCTGGTTCCACAGAGTGGTTGTGCGGGGCAAAAAATGTCTTAGAAATCGCACTGTTGTGGAACGCTGGACATCGAGGTGGTGAGGATGGAATTTTCGGTTTTGGCGCGATGTCCGATGATGAAATTCTGCGGCCGGGATCAGTCCGAACAATTCCTCAGAACACTCCCCGTGATAAATGCGGTAGAAGATGCAGAGTGATCCAACATCTCTACGCAAAGCTAAAGGATCAAGCCGATCGGAAAGAGCTTGGTCGTTGATAATTCGAACCGCCCTATGTTGAATGCGGTCAAATGGAAGTAGCTGGTACTGGGGAGCTCCCGCCCAGAGATGAGAACAGTATTCCATGTGGGGTCGGATTTGCGCCTTATAAAGATTAAGACGCTGACCCGACGTGAAGTACTGTCTCGCCTTACTGAGCACACCAAGCTTCTTAGAGGCCAATACGGCCTTACCTTCCAAGTGACCACGAAACTGGACGTTGCTCGAAATATCGACGCCAAGTATCCCGATACTGGCTGTGGCAGACAGGGGAGTGCCCGCAAATTGAGGAGTTACGACAAACGGCGACTTTTTAGCGGTCAACGCGCAAACTTGTGTCTTTTTGGGGTTAAATTGGACTAAGTTTAGTCGACCCCAATTCGAGACTTTGGTTAACAAGGTTTCGACTTCAGACACAAGTTTGTTCCGGCACTCGTCGACGTACTCCCGAGAAATATTAGCGCGGCCAGTGTACAGTGCATCTACAGTGCTATCATCTGCATAGCAATGAATGTTGCTGATTTGCAAGGTGTGAGACAATAATTAAATACGTAAAACTTTGTAGCTTAAAATTAAAAGCTCATAGCTAAAAGTTTCAGTGGTAGCTTATTATCTTCACTGTTACTAATTACAGCTTACATATAAAATTATGGGAGAGTCTCTAAATACAATTTACGAGAAAGTCAGAAATCAAAAGAAAATGATTTATGAATGAAAGAATTCTTATCGGCACTAATAATAATTAATAATGATTACGATTATATCATTATTAATTATTATTAGTGCCTTATATAGGCATACTGTGACTTAAAAAAATCCAAATTTTTATTTATATATTTGATCAATACTTAGTACTTACCATATAATTTAATTTTATTATCTTTAGTTTGAACTACGATTATCACGTAGCCTTCCAGATCGACAGATTTACACTTGACTGTTGTCATTTTGTCAATCGCATTGATCTGAGACGTCGGTGCGTTAAAAGAATTCATTTTTCTAATATTATTTAAAACTAAAAACACATAAATAAGCTTCCACACAAATTACGACTAATGCTACTTCACTCCGAACCAACGTTTGCGCCAACACCACTTCAGCCAATATCTCTTCAAAATAAAACAATTTGCAGGCATTTTGTTAATTAAAACCATAATCTAAACATTAACCCGGCGAAAATATATTGGCCATTATATATTATCACTGGCAAAAAATATATCAAACACTCCATTTAATTTTGAAGAACATTTGAATTAGAACGTTATTATCACAGGGATCCTCTCATGAATTCTCCATTTTCTTCGTTTCTCCGCGTGATAAGATTTCCATAGGTTTTCCACTATGTCATGTCACGTTTTGAATTTTTAAGGTTGTTTTGAGATGTTTTTGGTGAATTATGGCGTTTCTTACATCAAAATGTCGGCGGATCTCTTAACGATCGTATTTAATTTATATTTTGGTTTATTAAACTAATATTTTAAGGCGTTTAGGTGTGATTTGAGGTTGAGAATGGTTTCCACGTCCCGCGGGCTCGGTGATCGCCGCGAATGGATACAGCCATCCCATTTTCGCGCGATCAATAATGCTCCCTCCCAGCATCCGTACAGACTCCCACAAAAAGTTCCACTTGAAACTTATTTAGAGACTTTTTTAATAATTTCGTGTCGTTTTTAGTTAAGTTTTCAATGTTTTAATAAAAAAATATATATAATTAAATTATAAGGATTATTATAAAAAGGCAAAAAAACAGGTCCCACCGAGATTTGAACTCGGATCGCTGGATTCAAAGTCCAGAGTGCTAACCATTACACCATGGGACCTCTTGTCGGTTAGTTGAAATTAACAATCTAGATTTTAGCATTTTATTATAAATAATGATTTTATTAATATAGAACATCTTATAATATACGAATGTAATTATTTAATATTTAAAACACCATATATTACAAAACGTTTACACACAATGTCTTATGCTTGTTTTTCTTACAATAAGGTACGAAATTAATTATAATAATGTAACTAGATGGCGTTGTCAAATTAAAGTAATCTGAGCTACAGTAATGCCATCTATGGAAAAAATGTAGAACTAGAATGTTGATTCCACAAATTTATTTCATTTTTAAACCTGTTTACTAACGAATGGTTTTATAAAACATGTATAATAATTATAAATAAATCCATCTGTGATTTATTGATAATAAGATTATCATTTATCATATTAGGTATACAGAGTATATAAGACATAATACGAATGTGTTACGTCAACTAAGATAAAATTTGTTATGGTAACATCATATGACAGTTTGTCACTGACTTCGCTGTGGTATGGTTGTCATTTCGTCCGTCTATCGAATAACGTGATAGATGAATGAAGAATAATTAACATTATCGCAGCGGGTCTCACACTTGTATAATATTTCGAAAACGATATTTGTGACAACGCCAACGAACGAGTGCTTTAGGTTTACGTTCGGACACACCGCCATGATCGATGAGAGAAACAAAGATGGCGGAATAATACGGTGATCGTAACCAAACGTTGTGGACTGTGGTAGTTATGAACGGTGGTGGGCGGAGGTCGCAGCGGTGTCGCGGCGCCTGAGCGAGCGCGATGGCCCGGCCGGGGTGATGCCGCCGCGGCCAGCGGCCGGCCGCGCGGCTATGGCGGCTGAGGATGATCGACCGCCGCTCGCTCTGTTTACCGCCGTCTACGACTACACGGCCCAGGGGGAGGACGAGCTGTCCTTGCACCGGGGTGAAATCGTCGAGGTCCTGTCCAAAGATGCCAACATATCAGGAGATGAAGGCTGGTGGACCGGCAAAATCGGTGACCGCGTTGGCATCTTCCCCGCGGTGTACGTTACTGAAGACGACCCTCTCGCAGTCACGTCGGTGATTGGCGATGTGGACCCACCCCGCGTGTCGTTCTCAGAGCTGAAACTCGAGGAAGTTATAGGGGTGGGTGGCTTCGGTAAAGTGTATCGCGGGTACTGGAACGACGAGGTCGTGGCAGTGAAAGCGGCGCGTCAGGACGCAAACGAAGATATTGAAGTGATTAAAGAAAGTGTGCTACAAGAAGCGAAACTTTTTTGGATGTTGCAGCACGATAATATAGTGTCTTTGAAGGGTGTGTGTTTAGAGGAGCCCAATTTGTGTTTGGTGATGGAATATGCGCGTGGGGGGCCTCTAAATAGAGTATTGTCAGGACGAAAGATCCGGCCAGGGATCTTAGTAGACTGGGCTATACAAGTGGCGCGCGGCATGGCATACCTGCATGTGGATGCGCCTATTTCTCTTATCCATCGTGACTTGAAGAGCTCTAATGGTATGTATTTTTTATGTAAAAATCTATAAAAACTAAAATTTATAACTTAATTACTTTTAATAATAATTATATAAATTTAGTATTCCATGCTGTACAAAAACTTGTCAAGATTATTGGATTTGAAGTTAATGATGTCGTTGACCCATTAACATTTTAATAAGTCCTTGAGAGCCTATCAATTAAGGTCAGGTATTATCAGACAGGAAGTGCATTCCTCTGATAACTGGTGATAAGCTCACTGTCAATATCTTCATTGTTTAATCGAGTATGCTCGCATTCCACTTGAATTAATATAACTGATTTTGGGAGTATGTCTTGAGTGATTAATAGATCTTATTTTTTTTATTTATTACTTACATACATAGGTATATAAGTAATAAATAAAAAAAAATAAGACTTAGAGTATGTGTTATTACTTCACAGTAGTCTAACTTTATTAGATTTGAATCAGAATGGACATAGTAAGGATTGCTATGATAGATATAGGTATATTATTTTATTATAAATTTTTTTTATAACTAAAATTATAAATGTAATAGAGATTTTTACAGATATTTCACAGTAAACAATTGTTAGATCATCACTAGCAATTGTGCCATGTAAATTATATTTAGTACAATAATTATAGGTGCCTGTGATTTTATAACTACAAACATATTTCTTATCTAATTAGTATCAACTACTTTACTCCAACTAAATAGTTGGTCGAAAACTTTATACCTAGTTAAGCAGTTACTTATACACTGATACAATCTCAAGCTTAAAAAGAGATTATTTATAATGTTTATAAATATCTTACTCATCAAGAGAAAACCTAGAAACAAATCATTCTTCTCGGAGCTTATATATAACTGTCTAATGTCTTAACAAGATCATCTCCATGCATGATTCACACCCATTACCCATGATCTTAATGCAAAATTTTGCAATTTTCATCTTCAGTCTGTTACTGGATCACAGAGGACAAGAATGAACAAACATAAATATATACATGTATAGAATATATAAAAATTTGTGTGTTTACAATAACAAAAATTTGAAGGCAAACATGTCCACATCGACAAACCTAAGCCCTTATGCAATGTGTCATATTGTTCAGCCCACACCACATAATGTCACTCCCACACAGTATTAATCAAAATTAAAATGCAACCAATGTTTGGATTGCGTTCATATTTGACCTATTGACTTATCTATTTATTACAAATAGCTTAATTATTGTTAAGTAATGGCAATTATGGTAGAGTTGATTCTATTTGAAGTAAATTCATTTAGAACTAAAATTGATGTTTTTGATCTATTTGCCTTACTTTTCTTATATGGTGATCATGTCTTGTCTCGGTAACATAATAAATCAAACCTTACAATAAGTTACAGGTACTGAAAAAAAAAGCTTATCAATATTTATCAATTATGTGTTATGGAAAACTTTGAATGTTTTAATATCCGTCAACATAATATACAAGCACATAATATGATAAACCTTAAATAATGAAGTTTTCTTTGTCCAGGATTAACCATAGATAAACTGCTTTTATCAAAACCTACCCATTCATTTAGAATTGTGACTTTTTAACCTCTGATTTTTCATCACAAAAACATATTAATTGTAATTATTTTTATAATTGTTTTGTTTTTCAACTTTCAAAAAAAACCTCTCGTAAATTTGAAATGAAAACTGTATGTACATTCTTCACTCATAAAAGTTACGTTTTAAACAATATCTCACCCTATTTCACCATAACTAGTATTATCTCTCCCAAGTAACCCTATATAGATAGTTATTGCTATGGTGCTATGGTAAAAACAAGATTGTAGTCCAGTGGACATGATGTAATATAAGCATTTGATTTGTAAATCAAATAACATGTGTTATCCTTGCAATCCCTTTTAGCTTATTGATTTTTATTTATATGTGTATGCATGTATAACATGTAAAACTATCTATCTGCACCACTTAGCCGAATTTTTTTTAATAAAGTTCATATATTTTTTCACATAGTGCTAATCTTTTTGATGCATTTGAGGGTTTAAACTTCAAGAAATCGTTTCTTCTAGTTAGCTGTGTCATTACTGTCCAGGACTTGCAGTAAGATTCTAAATCCTGGAGAGTTTATTTTCGATCGAAATAGAAATGGATGATTTAAGGCCAGTAAAAAAACTACTAACTTACCTAGTATTAAATCTTTTACAACTCAGTAACTGGCTTGTATTTAAAAAAAAACATGAATAGCATCAATTTATTTTTATAAGAAATAAGGGCAAAACTAATATTTTGTTTTATATTTATAACTTAACATTAGTCAGTATAATTAAATTAATAAAACAAGCGCTTGATAAACACAATTCTAAGCCATTACGAGAAAAATAAACAACTGCTTCATTTAAATGCAAATCTTTCCTTTTTAAATAATTTGTAACTACATGTGTTAGTTGTTAAGTACATTAGCAAAAGAAAAATCTAAAAGCTATTAAAGATACATATCTTGCATTCGCTCGTATATGATTTCTATCACTGGTTGATCCCCTTTATATGGTCGTAGGAAATCGGCACCCCTTCGCTACGCCTTCCCATGGCACCTTTTCTGTTTCAATCAGCTGAAAGCTTCCTGACATCTCGTAATCCCTGATGGAATATTGACGTAGATTTGATGCTATTCTTCGCCTGTTTAAAATTGGATCTCACACTTTCGTGTAAAGTAGAAGACTGCGGTATTTTTTTCCTCTTCGCATGCTTTTACGTAGGTTTTTTAGAGCTTACATACTTTTAATAATATCTTGAATATATTTAGCGTGCATCTTCCTTATTTATACATTTAGTTCGTCATTTCCGCTGTAAGTTGTCTAAATTCTAAAGTATACATAATACAATATGAAAAGCAAGGCAACTCAAGAAATTAAAATTAAAATCTGTGCCATTTGTCAAAAAACGCGTACAAAAACTATTTAAATACTAGATTGTTTTGGATAACTACATTTTTTGTTTGTTTTTTTTTTATATTTATTTAATAATATTATGACTATAAAACTCTTGTAACTTCCACTTAAAAGAAACCACTTAACCTTCAATTTGTATTTTTCTATGAACTCAAAACTAGTACTGTTTATTGCCTATAATAAGCCATAAAAATTCTAACTTATTAATAATATTTTTTTACAATAATATATGTCCGTCTACATATATTTTGACTTAATTAATATACCTAAGTGCATTTTACAATAGTGCATATTATGTAACAGTACTATCATAATATAAGAATGTTGTTATGTAATGAAACATAATAAGCTTATTTCACTTCCACACTTATAGTACGAGTACTATTTTCAGCTTTTGTAGATTAAAGCGTATGCAACGGTGACACTCATGTGTTGGAAGAGTAATGTTGATTGCCCCTCGTTTTACAAATGACTGCGTTAACTCAGAAAATCGAGTAAAAAGTTTAACTTAATGTCGACACCATTTGCCCTTTAATGTTTGAAAGATCATATTTTATGGGGTCTATAACATTTTCTATTATATACCTCCACGTAAAGGACATGGACTATTAAATTGTATAACTAATAATTGACTATTAAGTGTAGTCGTTTTTGATAGATATTAATCATTTTGGACTTGGTAGACTTAAAAACTTGGTAAACTTTTTTGTTTTTATTAAATGTGTATTTTTCACTCAAACTCGAATTCTGCCTTAAATTAATAACATGCAAAGTGGCTTCCTGTCCACGTCAAAGATCTGAATAACAACATACGAAAAAATAGTGTTCGTGTAGCCGTGTTTGAAAGAGACGAAATCTTTAAAGTTATATCGAACTTATGTCCTACCACAGTAAGTATCAATCAGATATTTACTTTGTGTCAAGATGGTCTATAATATATTCCTATTTATTTTTGTTTACGAAAAATTATGTTTCAAGGATATAGTAGACCATTGACTTCTTTATTTTTAAAGCGAACTTTCCTTGTGTATTGAGGACGAAAAAGTAAACATTAAACAAGCCGTAAATCGGCGTCGTATATAAAATGAATATATTACAAGCTGGCACTGCACGCTAGTCCGACTGGTGACATTTTGCCAAAACTTTAATCTATACTTATAATAAAATTTTGAGTCGTCGAATCTGTGCAATACAATCAGAATCAATCAATACCACTGGTCAGATTCTGATGATATTTGGTATGATGATAGCTCTAGCTGGTTATCCAGGTCAAAATAAAAAATAGTTTTTAATGCGGGAAAATAACTTTTCTTTAAAATTTATAGGTACCTACTAAACGTTAAAACGTTGTAGGAATGTGTTAAATTCATTTGGTATCACCTCTTGTCGCTGCAGTATGTATGCGTTTCAAAACTACCCGCTTATAATTAAATATACTTTCTTAGATTTATGTTATAATTTGTTTGAAAACAAAACTATATTTTGGATTTTTTCCGAATTTTTGTTAATTTTTGGTTCCTGGCGTTTCGAATGCTTTACAGCAAGTATGGTCAGTAGAGACTACTGATGTCTCAACGGTCACAGATTTCAAAGGTCAATATTTATATTCCTTCTAGCCCGATTTACTTGAATATAATTAACTTAAACTTCGTTTCCAAAAAATTAAATTGTCGTATTCTTATGCAAAGGCATATGTGAATTATATGTATAATAAAAAATTAACATTACTTTTAGCATAATCATAAGTTGTTCTTTTAAAATATTCAACCGATCTTATCTTAAAATTCCACATAAAAAATACATTTAATAAAGTGTCCAGAGTAGCAATCATCATTAATTTCAATTTGGTCTTCCATATTTTTTACTTCGTAATTTATTATTCATATTTTGGTGTAAAACATCGTATTAAAACCGCCATCAGTTCGCTCAAAGTCAATGTCCTTAAGCCCTAGCCATTTTTTATTATCATTATACCGATACTACTGTCTCTGTTGTACCATCGCTACGTAAAATAAGGTAAAGACTAAGAAACATACATTAGCTTTTCAACCGACTTCCAAAAAGAAGGAGGTTCTCAATTCGTCTGTATTTTTTTAACATACAAGTAGACTAGTTTCCCTCCTCGGGCTTCGCTTGCGTCGTTTATTTATTTCATCCGCCATGACATATTTAAAAATATTAATTGCAATATGCAATGCCCTAACTTTGCTAATGGAATTTTATAATTTGTAATCCGTATTGCGTTCCACCAAAAAGTTTTTATGTAAATTAAAAAAGGTCTACATCAATATCGCAAATACTAAGAGTATAGTCTCTTTCTTAACCCAATAGTACCATGCCATTTTTCATTCTTCCAATTCACTCTGTCAGCATTCACCTATACATCTTGACACATTCACATCTCATATTCGTCGGTCTACATTTACTTCTTTTTCCTACCATACCTAATAAACTGTAGGTTATAAATAACTTCCGTTTTCATGATGTTTCCATAAAACGCTAACTAACAAAGCTAACCCATCAAGCTCTGCCACAACGACCTTCAAAATGACACACGGTTTTTCAGTCATATTCGTTAAACTACTTAGATATGAACAAAATACATATTTTACAGTGTACACTACAAATTATGTTCTACTTTGACCTTGTTTATGGTTTTGTTTAAGTTTAAATAATAATTATTGTGATTGTTATCAAGAACGTTATTGCAATTTAAACTCCATATGAATTAATGATTTATTACATTAATAAAGCTCAGATTCACTTAAAAGCTAGTTGGAACTTAAAGCTTACTTTATTATTCGGAATGAAGGGGATTGCAACGGAAATATTTGTCTTAAACATAGTATAGGTAAGTTAGCAAAAGCAAATGGCAAATGACTATCAATCTTACGTCAAAAAATTCCATTAAATCATTAAACGCGGGTGTCGTGAGTTACGATGATCATTAAGTTTTTCTTGCATTCCGACCGCTTTTTGGTGTAGAATTGTAGGTCGTGGTTACGTGCTTTGAACCAGTTAATACTACCTCGTATAATTTTACAGGCTAAGTTATGATATATGATACTTTTATATTATTACAGTTTAATGAAGGCAATAAGTTATTGTAGTAAATTAACGATTAATCTTTTTATATACGAAATGCCGGGTCTGTACTTTACTTGGGTATTTTTGATTATGACTTGACCAATTTCACTATTTTTTTTATTTTCCTATTATTTCGAAGAATTATTTAGTACCAAATTGTTATGTCATCCGGATAATTAAGAATTTAGAGGCCGTATGAACTTAAATTGTCATTCTCAGTCAATCTTTCAGTTTAAAAACGTAATTTTGCTTCTTTTAATTTTAAATCACATTAAATTCTTTCTTGTAAAACATTACTCTTACATTTTTACTGCCTATTATGAAATGGAAACACAAACCATGGAAATAAATATTAATTAAATAATATATGTATAACATGTAGATTGTCGATTTTTTACAAGAAAATCTGTTTCAAAGTTATCGGAACCACCTTGTAGGTCGCGATTGCGTGCAAACACGACAGTTGTCACCCGGTGATTTTCCTATGCACTGAAGTTGATATCCTATTACCTTCAACACACAAATATGTTTTTTTATGATTTTATAGAAACAAACGAGACCGTATACAATATTAGTGAATTATTCATTGTTCTATACATGTATATCTTGGCATATTTCAGTCATTGTTTTTAAAGAAAAACAGTTTTTTTCTCGAGAATCTACTATAGAACGCCTTAAAATTAATCTTGTTTAAATAAGAATGAATAATGTTGTTTAGATTTGGTTGATTCGATTATTTATTAGGTATATTATAGGTAATTTGGTATATTTATCAAGACCAATACAGTGCAGTGATATAACTAATTTTAAAAATTAAAAACTTATCTTATTTCTTTTCTATGTTTTATTTAAATAAAGCCAATAAAAAGATATTTCTTATCGTCTTTTTAATATATTCTTGCATCTTTCGAAGTTGCACCTATAAAAGTCCAAATGAACGGAGTCGAAGACGAAAAACTGTTTTTATTAAGAGAGATTTTTTATTATGTTAACCCTAATTTGTTGCCTCACTCAAGAAACTAATATCCTAACGAAATTAACTCCTCACTGGGATAATTGTAACACAGCTGACCCGATCATTAACTCCCCATCATGCCGATGTAATAAAACACTACAGCTTGTTACTTCGCCTAATAGTTTGACTTGACTTGTTAGAATCTTGCTGTAAATTTGGATATTTAAAAGTCTAAATATTAGCATAGTTTAATAAGCTTGAGAAGTCATTTTTTGTTAAATCTAAATATTTCTAAAGAAATAAATTTTCTATTAATTTATATATCTGTACTATTATACGAATATGAACTGGCAACCCGACCGCGCGTTGCTGTGGCCCACATAATGTTTTTTTTTCTTTTATACTCTCAAATTAGAATTTCTAGGATCTTTCTCGGGAATCCCTCTCTGGATAGGAAAATCGATAATTTTGCAAGAAAAAGGTACTAATATTTTAAGTTTGAACTTATTATATATATAAAAATGCGTTATAATCGGATAAGTAGTTTAGAGTTCAACGCGTACCAACATCGTGACACGAATTTTTTAAAGATTGTTTTAAGACAAAATAGGTACCGTACCTTTTTTGACTCCGTTTGTAAACCGAGTTTTAGTGTTATGAATAAAATGTTTTGGAAATAGTTAAGACATTCGTATTTTTTTGATATAATTTAGATAGGTTAATTCTATGCATAATATGTTTTAAGTAAAAAATGATTATGGTGGAATTTCGAATATTGACACGACCTCCTATTCGTCCTCTTACGTAAGGACGAACTTACATAATGGTCCAGCATGTATGCTGTATAGCCTCAGTTGTAGAGGTCCTGGATCAGATGTCGTTCAGGTATTGAGTTTTTGTCACCCCCATTTCTCAAACTGCATGTAAAGCCGTGCTTTACCCACCTATCTCATTCTTCGTGTCGAATAGAGAGTGCACTTGTACACTATAATTTCGTTTAATTTGGACGTCGGAGTCGAAATCAGTCATATAAGAATACAAAGTATAGGTAGGCAGTGGTAGCCCAGCGGTAACGCGTTGCTTGTATAACCGAGTGATGCGGGTTCAAATCCGGGTCTCGCATCTCTGATATTTTCATGTGCGAATCATTTTCTATCATGATTACCACTTGTCTTACGGTGAAGGAAAACATCGTGAGGAAACCTGCATGTCTGAGAAAACCTAGCAAGTTTTCGTAAGACATGTGAAGTCCGCCAACACGCACTGGGCTAGCGCGGTGGACTATGGCCTGATCCCCCTCGTACTGAGGGAGGCCCGTGCCCAGCAGTGGGACGTTAAAAAGGGCTGATGATGATGATGAGGTAGTCGTAGCTAGTACTTATGTCGGTTTTATATTAATCTTACACGTTTATTGGTGAGGTCACTGCTCGCATTCCTATCTTTGTGTAATTTCATTTGCAATAATTAAAAACTTGTTCATTTAAAAATTTCATAATATCGAGAAATTTCATTCGTTTTTTGTTAATACACATAATATGTATAAGTATATTATAACGATATGCACATATATGGCAACAGTGTAAATTAGTAATAGGTACCTAAGTGTTTTAAAATCACATTCAGTATTTAACATTTCATCTTTTTGGCTTTATTGAGTCATCGTAAATACCTGTTTTTTTATATCGACACCGTAGTATAAAAACTATTTAAGAAAAAGAATTTATTTTCAATGAAATCGTTACAAACCTAGGTCTATATTTCATATTGGTATGTAATATTTTACTGTGTACAAAATAATATTTAAAAATAGTGTTTATTTATAATAATACGGGCAACGCCGGGTGGAGGAGTAGATATTGGCAGAAATTATGCATTATTTGTTGTTGCATTTAATTTAAACCGTTATCTATTGCACACGTGCCGTTATATCTAATGGGGCTTCCACACAGTAGTTAAAAATGTTATACATCTAGGTATATAAGATTATGTAATATTTGTTATCATGAAGACTTTCTTAACAGGTTAACTGCTGCTGTTAGGGGTTTTCAAAGCTTCCACACTGATAAAACATTCTAGAACATTTCCTTTTTTAATTTTACCGTCACTTTGAATTAGTTTGATACTATTAAAAAAAATGTAAGCAAATGTTGCAAAAAAATTTAATAATTATTGTCATTAAAAACTTTTTGTCATAAAATATTCACTAATAAAAGTTTACCAATATTATTTCCTCCAGTGTGGAAATACCATTACAGGCTACCATGTATTTATCTCCTAATTACTATTCTAATTTATGTCTGTGAGGGTAGTGGGTTCAACCCCTTTGATCGCAAAACGAGATAGCAATATGTCTAATTCAACAACAATATATCGTATTGATTTGACCTAAAAATGAATATTGCTTGACCCATGCTTTATTGGTTTGGTCATTAAGGCAGTCCATTGCGGCCAGCTGGCGCGAGGCTTGCGAATATTATGAACGTTTTGCGTGTTTTTGTTACACATGTTCACTTGCAGATTATTTTTTTAACTTTGTTAAGCACATTTATTTCGTTTTTATATTAAGTTTAAAATTTCGGTTTTATTTACTGCTTTCTTTAATTCATTGTTGCTTATAGCGCGAAAACTTTATAGAAAATATACATCAGCGATCAGAGTAAAAATAAAAAATAAAACTGAAATGAAATCTCAATAAAACGAATAATTTAAGTTTATGTATTTAAATTTTCAAATATCGTGTACAACTAAATAATATTATTATACTACCTAGTACCTACTACTTTATATCCAGCTATATTATTTTTTTACTAAAACTGATATAATATATAAAAGTCCCGTGTCACAGTGTTTGTTATCGAACTCCTCCGAATCTGCTTGACCGATTTTTTTTTGTGTAAGTATATTTGGTAGGTCTGAAAATGGGTTGTAGGCTAATTTTTATTTCTCTTGGTGATAAGGGCGGCCCTCTCCAGATATTTTACTACTTAGTTTTAGACCAAATTTTTCACTTTTTAATGATTTGGCAACAAAAAATTCTTATATTTGTGTGAAAAAACTATTTTCTTTGGGTTTTCATATAATAGGTTCATAAGGTTAATTTTATGACTCTTTCTTTTTAGGTTGGTTAGGTTAGGTTAGATATATGACCACAATATCGCACGAGCCGAGCGAGCGCAACGAGCGTGCCGCGGCAGCGGCCGGCGAGTGCCATAGACAAAATAAATTAAAATTAAAATTCTTAAAATTAACCTTATGAACCTATTATTAATTTTTGACTATGGCACTCGCCGGCCGCTGCCGCGGCACGCTCGCTGCGCTCGCTCGGCTCGTGCGATATTGTGGTCATATATCTAACCTAACCTAACCAACCTAGAAAGAAACATTTTTAAAATTAACTTTATGAACCTATTATTAATTTTCGATTTAAGATTTTACGATATAAGCACATTCACACAAATCTATAGAAAAAATAAAAGTGCGTCATCGTTAGTACGTAAGTACCTTTTCATCCTTCGGACGCGGGCAGAGTCACGGGAATTGCTAGTAATCTATACATTTTAAACTAAGTATTAATTAATTGCTCTGTATGATAAATAAAATATTGATCCCGAAATTGGTAAATAAAATTCATGCCTGAAAATATTCTCCCGAATAAACGTTTTAATTATTCTAAATTAATCATGTACCACCAATAGATTATCATGCAACAGGTTATTTAAATATCTAATGAGATAGTAGACTAGGTTATACTCGAGTTGCTATGCAGTGGAAAATACCCCAATGACAAAATCGTAAATTCCATCTAATGTATGTCCAATCCAATATATAGTAATTCTAAAAACTATACATTCTGGCTCTGTATCGATATGTATTATATACTACAAATTTATTAAGACTCTAGAGATCAGTGTACATTTCTCAGATATAGTTTTCAGCATAACCAGCTTTCATTATCTGAATTTCTGTCTGTTCATTGGTTTTCCCGTGATGCGGTCAGAAACAGACAAAAATTCTAGAAACGATAGATTCGGCCTATGTATTGTTAAAATCAATCGATAATAACGGACACGATCGATACGTCCGTCGAATAGCCTTAAAATTACATTAATTAATTGAATGTTGTGTTTTTGTTTATCTCGTAATGTATACATAATATTACATACCTATAATAAAGTTCTAGCTTAGTCAAATCTGTACAACTAATATTTCAATAAGAATTTTCAAAAAAATCCCAATTTAATGTATAGATTTGACTAAGCTAGAACTTTATTATAGGTATGTAATATTATGTATACATTACGAGATATACAAAAACACAACATTCAATTAATTAATGTAATTTTAAGGCTATTCGACGGACATATCGATCGTTTCCACAATAACTGTTTGAACATGTTAAATTTAAACAACACCCTATGTTTTCCGAACGACTAAGTGATTTATCAACGTATTGCTAGTACATTCGGGTGGGCCAATTTACGACACGCGACGTTGCTTTCATATCCAGTATTAGTTTTGTTGATTGGAAATGTAAAAAGGGGTTGGTAAATTAGAGATTTGTATTAGTTTAACCTCTGTATATCAAGCAAAATGTCAAATAAGGGTTATGTTTTCCCGCAGTTTCGTACGCGTGTTTTAAATATGTACTACCTGGATGACTCGGTATTTTTAAGAAAAATGTTATTATTATTCGCCAATAGATGTCGGGAAGAGTCTTATTTTTGTGTTTAAGTGGCAATATTGGGCTAGCCTTTTTGTTGTTTTCTTTCAATAAAAAAAATAAGTGTATGTTTAACTTGATTATCGATAAAGTTGATTATTGAAAATACGGATAAAACAACATTTTCTGAAAATGAATCCTGGCTAGATCAATTTATCGCCCCCGAAATCCCCTGTATACTGAATTTTCCGAGATTATATATGTACAAGAATTGCTCGTTTAAAGAAATAAGATAATGTACCTATATATGTATGTAAATGTAATATAAATTATAAACTATATAATACTATGATAATACTTTGATGTCATAGGTATATTACAGTACTGCTTCATCAAAATACTTATGTTCAGTAGTTTTTGCATGAAAGAAAGACAAACATCCAAACTTCTAATTAGTAGGATGGTTCAAACTGTATTATAGGTTCTTATTCAGATCCTTTAAAAGTGTAGTGGTATTTAATGTACATACAATAATAGGATTTGCTTCTTTATTAATAATCTATGACGATAATAACAAACCACTTGGCCGACATTCTTCGCTTATGCAAGATAGTATGAATCTAGTAATAATAATTAATCTATTTACATACAGAAAGACCGTAAGCGTTGAGGGCCGTGGGAATATCGATATTTTCTCAGTAAGAACTCGTTTTTTCCTAGAATATCCGTCACAGCGTCAATTATATTGCAATAAGTTTAATCACCGGTGAATAGATTTGATGTATACGCATAATAAAAACGAATATCGGTGTCGTACGTCTGTATAAGAAAAGTTCAAGGTTACTATATTACATTAGATTTTAAATTGTAGGTTTTGTTAATACCTCATAATTAAACGTATTAATAAAAAAATAATGACGGCTTTAGAAAAACTTTATAGTTCTGATTTTGGGTTATTTTGAATGGTTCTTTATATCACTTTAATTTCGAATAAGTATTTAATGGGAGGTCTCACTGCGAGTTTTAGCCGTTGGTGGCGCTACAAGCGTATAACGTAAACAACGTCAAGTATGTATGTAGAGTATGTCAAATTATTTTATGTCCATTTTTTTAATTCAATAATAGTCAAAACACCGTATTTTTCCATGTTATATTTGATTTTACAAAAGTTAACTAAACTATTCTATAATAATAAACGCGTCTGTCAAAATAGGCGGCATTGAGGTTTTCGTTGGTGACGTTATGCGCTGGTAGCGCCATCTGAGCCGAGCTTGGCGTGAAACCTCCCATTGAAAAAGTTTTAATGTTCTCGCTATTTTGGGTCATCTTAAAAATATTTTTTTTAATAAGTTTGAAATATTAATTTACGGTTTCTATTAAATTTGATAGCATACATACAAATTATCTGATTAAAAAAATACAAATCTTAAGAACCAGTTAGTTCGTTGTAACAGGAAGTTTATAGTTAACATAAATACATGCTTACACGATGCTTTCTATCTAGAAATCTAGGCTATAAAACCAGATGCAAACACTTAATATGATCCAGTAACAGTGTAACGTTCGTCGATGGTAATGGCCCATTAAAAGTCATTTGTATAATTTGACGTTTGCTACTACATTGTGTAGGTGGCGTGTCAAACGGTTCCAACTTAATGATAGGCATGTGATAATACATATTATGTACATGTTTTATATAATATTTACTAATTACTATATTGTATTATGCATAAATCATAATGTATATACTTAATATACATTTTATGTTTCCTTTCCTTTTTCCTTTAGCTTTTGCTTACACTAAAAGGGTTTAGTAAGTAAGTAAGTTTTTTACAAACTTTGTTTTTTTTTTTTATAAAACCTCCCATGACTCTTAAGTGCTTTTTCACGAGTTTTTTATCGAGTCTATCTCGTGGTTAGCGTATTGTCTGTAGCTACTTAGTATTTGAAAGAAAAATAATCACATCACTAAATGTGAACTAAGTGTCAGTACTTCGAACTGCGTACAAAAACTAATAATAAAAATTATTATTTGCAACACACTATGGCTTAAGGGCTAGGGCAAAAGAAAAAAATAATTATTAATTTTTTATCTATATATTTGATTGACATATCTATTTTTTTTTTCTAATTTTCCAAATAGTAGTAAGTTTTAGTGATTCTTATTTCTTACGACCTAAGTAAACCTTAGTCAGTAGTAGTAGTTATACGTCACTATGTATAACTTATGTAATATGTTTTGCTATGCACGTTATCGACAGAAAGAAGCTCTCATACTAAATAAAAAAATACATAATTGTCGCATGTTATAAACACTAAGTGTTAACAATTAATGTGAATAAACAATTCAATCAGCTGTAACCAGTTCTTGTTGTAAAATCGTCAACTGCGACCACAGATATTGACGTAGACAAAACAGCTTCCAGTGTTTCTTAGGCTGTTTTCATACGTAACGATACATATTACGTAGATAGATCCAATTACATGTATAAGTGTCTTGTTGTTTTGGCCTTATTTGTAGTTTTTGCGCATAATCGCTAAATATTTTGAGTCGAGTAAATATTTTGAGTCGAGGAAATATTATTGCAATAGTCATTTTTAACTATATTACACAGGCATTTATCCAAATCAAATATCAATCTGTTACCTATAGTATTTGGAGTTTTTCCTAGACTGGACAGATTTTGATGAAATTGGGTATGATGATAATTTTAATTTTTCCTTTTTTTTTTTATTTTTTTTTTATGGGACACAGGGGGCAAACGGGCAGGAGGCTCACCTGATGGTAAGTGATCACCTCCGCCCATGGACATCTGCAACACCACAGGGCTTACAGATGCGTTGCCGGCCTTTCAGGAAAGGGAGGGAGGGAAGGAGTGAGAAGGACGGGAAGAGGGATGGGGAGTGGGCCTCCCGGACTCTCACTTACCGGACGAAACGCGACAGCATAGCTGCCACTTCACGCCGGTCTCCTGTGAGAGAGTGGTACTATACGGGGCGTGCCGGCCCATTCGGCTGCTACCCGAAGGTAACAAGCATGGCACTACCACTAAAAAAATTCAGAAATCGGACATTTTCCTGCTGGAAAATGTCCGATTTCTGAAAATATACATTATGATACTAACCGTTAATGTATTTATAGATCGAACCCTACCCGAGTGCGTGTGAGATTAGTGTAAAATAAATTGACATGTTTAATTCAAGCACTCCCGTATATATAATATGAGACATAATAACTAATAATATTATGTAAATATTCTACACGCCGCGCCAGTGTGAATGTATCCTAATTGGGTACTGATTACGGGTAAAACCCGCCGTATCTACGAGTGGTCAAAGCAGTTGAAATGTGCCTACCTACAAAGCAGACACAACTATACTCGTAGTACTTCCTGAATAACAAACGGTAACGTGACGTAGGTGCTAATGTAATGATCTACATAAACGGGATAAAAGAAAAATTTGTGATTTAAAGTAACTATGTATGTAACACACTTTATTACACTAACATTGTTTATTTCGTTTTGAATTTGTACAGTATTACAATTATAGTCAAATATATTTACTAGTACTAGCGACTCGCCCTCGCTTCGCTCGGGCTCGTCCCTAGACTTAGCGCGAGCGAAGCTGCGGGTTCCGCTGTGTACAAAACTTGACAAATTATATACTAAAACCTTCCTCGAGAACCACTCTATACATTGGTGAAAACAGCATAAAAATCCGTGCAGAAGTTTTTGAGTTTATCGCGAACATACAGACAGGAGGACTTAACTGATTGTAATACTGTAACCAGCGCGTTTTAATTTAATTAATTTAATTTGTAATTGCAATACATACAATAATTATAATTATAATTATAATTATTGTATGTATTGCAATTATAATTATAATTATTGTATGTATTGCAATATTGTTAAAATATTTTTAAAAAGAGCAAGTGTAGAGTTTCTTGCCGGTTCTTCTCTGCACAAACTGCCTTCCGAACCGTGCAGTAGCTTTCTTTCAATCTAAATTCAAAAAAATTTTTAAAAATTATAATTCAAAAGAATCTATCAAATCTAAGCATATTTTAATTTGATTAAATTATTTTTGATTTGCAGTAGTGTTGCTTAATACTTTAAAATAATCAAAATTCAATTTATATTTTAACTTAATTTTCTTATATCAAATTAATACTTAATTTAAATAATAAAATGCAACTTAGCATAAACAATTTATAGGTAAGAAAATATACATATTATTAGAATAGCAACACTACATAATACTTTTGAATAACTAATATTAAAATAAAAATTATAATAATTATAATAATACTAGCTAAAAATAAGTTAATAATATTGCCATAATTATAAATTATTTTTAAATTATTTAAATTTAAATATAAATGTTTAGAATTAAAATTTTATAAGGTACTCTGATGCCATTTTCAAATTTTTTGTAAATTGTGGGTAGGCACTGTCTGTAACAAGTATATAAACCTATGAGACGTCAAATACCTTAGTCTCTCCCGTGACCATGATTGCTGTAAAGCATTCGAAACGTCGGGAACTAAAAATCAAAATAAATCCGCGACAAAATCCGAAAAGGTAGTTTCATTTATAACTACTTTAAGTCAATTACAAAGAAGTGTATAAGCAATTACGTTGAAGATGTCCAAGTTGTTAAAATCAAAACGGAAATCGATATGCCATAATGCAGATAAGAAGGCGTCACGAAATGTACCTAAGCTCCTGTACTGCATGGTTATTCGTCACTGCAAATATTGTTTTAGGTGTATCTTCTTTTGTCTCTCATAACTCAAAGAGCTACTTTATGTAGTGTCATAAATTATTATTTATTATTCGACCTTTGAATTATATTTAACTTTTTAACTTTTTGTTTGAAAATATAGGTAGGTGTTCAATATATAAGTTACAAATGTATGTGTGTATATGTAGATCTATCTATTATATATATATAAAAATCAATGCGACTTTTCGTTGTAATTTTATAACTCAAGAACGGGCTCACCTATCCAAACCAAATGTTAAGGCATTGTTCGGACTATTTAGTAGATGGTTTATGTGAAGTTGCACAAAATCGGTCGAGCGGTTCTTCATTTATCACATTTTTTGTAACAAATGAATTCAATAAATGGCGGATCATTTTGTTAATGTGGATTTTGCTTTCAAATTGAAACTTTTTTCAGATGGGGATTGTGCTGTCAAATTGAAACTTTTATCAGTGTTGACAGTACAAGCATGTTGTTATGTATAAATAAGTAAGACATTCAAAGTTTGTAAAAATTTTATGTCAACGGGGTACCATAAGTAAGGGGGTAGAGACAAACATTGACATTCGAAAATCACATTTTTAAAGTGAGTTTCCGCCGCACTCAGAGTCACTTAATGAACCTCTAAGTCGAGAATTCGACTTAATGGTTCATTAAGTGACTCTGAGTGCGGCGGTCAGTTGATTTCTTTAGTATATAATGCATGAAAATAATATCTTTATTTCACTTTTTTAGATTGTTTAAGCTTTCCAAAATTTTCGTTTATTTATAGGTACGTCGAATATCTACCTAGATGCTGAATTAATTTAAAATAGATATGAGTAACTATGTACTGCATTTTGTTATTGATTCATGATTTTAACTACTTGTTACTTCTCCAATGCATAAGTAATCTACATACTGTAATTTGTTTTCAAAGAACCTATTAAATACATCTTCGTAAAACCCATTATTGAATTGACTACACGCCAAAATCGAGTGGTGTATGAAATTAATCATTTATCTGTGAGTCAGTAAACTTTGGACTTTTGTGATTCAATGTTCTCGTCAATTTCTATTTCAATGACATATATTATTTGTTCTTGCCTCGGTTTAGTGGTTAACATGTAGAGCTGCTGATCCGAAGGTTCTGCGTTTGAGTCCCGGGTCAAGCCTAGTTTAGTCATTAAGTATTTCTATTAAGAAATTCTAAAGAGAAGTCGGTACAGCCGTCGGTTCTGAGGCTTAACTCTCACTGGTCTTATCGAGTTATCGTCTCACCGTAGTACAAGTGACAGTAATAGTTTTGTTTGTATTCTTGTGTACTATATGTTCATCATAAATGGCAAGTTTCAATGAGATTGGTTGCTTTGGTCGAAATTGTTCGGGTCGGTCATTATTTTTTATTTTGCGAGAGTGCCTCTTTTATCTAGTAACTAGTAACTAACATCTGAAAAACCGTTGTTTGAAAACGCATTAATCCCAGTAGGATTAATGCGTTTTCGAACAACGGTTTTTTCTAACTAAATGAAATCATTTTCTTGTTAATAACTGTATCAAAGAAATAATAATTCGTGGATATTCGAAATACAATTAATTTGATTAAATAATTGAGACGTGGTCCGTTAATTATTTTTAACAAAAAAACAAAAACCGACTTCCAAACTTAATAAATCTAAACTAAAAAGTAGAAAATAATACTTTTAAGGACTTTGTTAATTTTGAAGTCGGTGCCAGCCAAAGCCAAATAGCCCTAAATAGATACATATTTGATTAATCTATCAATTTGTAAACATAATCAAAATACCTGGCTGGCACCGACTCCAAAATTAACAAAGTCCTTAAAAGTATTATTTTCTACTTTTTAGTTTAGATTTATTAAGTTTGGAAGTCGGTTTTTGTTTTTTTGTTAAAAATAATTTATTTTTAAATTTTTAGCGGAAAGTAGATACGTATTGTGTTAATGACTATAAAAATTTACCTTCTATTATGAGGTAAACCTAATAGCCTGAAAGTATACAACTATCGGTCCATAATTGCGTATTATATTGAAAGAATTTTCTTTATTTTATAATGATTAATTTCATATCTTTAGTCGAATAAAATAAATAATGTATATCCAATAATTGCCAGCACATTGTAATAAAAGGTCCTTTCACCTTATGGAAATTTTAATAATCTTAAATTTTAAGATTTATTTTTGCGAAGTATTTTTTATGACTCTTCGTTTTTGTGCAAATATTTGTACACTTTGCTTGAGTTTATTACACAAGTGCTTACTGCTTACTTTATTTAACTGACTTTTATAATGTTTAGACTTACACTCAAAAGCTATACCTATGTCCTGCTTCTTTTAAGAACTAGTTTTTACTTCCACTTCCGTTCTCGTAGTACATTAATAAATCTTAATTGATTATTAAGAATAGCATAGCTCTTTCTGTTAGCAAAATTAAATAAATGTTACGCGTTCAGTAGTTTTTTAGACAAAATGATGAATATGACATGACCTGAAGACTTCGTAAACATATAAACAAACTTATTCCTTTAATATAATGTATAGGTAGTATAATGTACAGTTACAATAAAAATATGAGCCTCATAATTTCGGATGGCCATTTAATACCCAGATCACCTTGATGAATTAACGAAAATTACAAACTTTATTGCTTTGTATAATTGCTGATAATTGCGTCATAAATAAGTAAATCAATCGAATTATTACATTTAATTAAGAAAATCATTAATGCCACTGTGCGATAAGAAGATTATTACAATTTTCGCAAGGAGTTGCAAAATTCAGTTCTCCCTAAAACTAAAACTTATTTTAATTATAAATTATTTAAACAAATGATAGAAGATTATACATATACAGCAAATATTTAGAGTTCCTTTTCATAGGGGCTAATTACATGCTCGTATGTGGTTAGCCCTTTTTTATTTGTTGGGAAATGCATTATATTAAATGCATATGCGTATACCACTGGGACCCTCCGGGTAGAAAAGCCAGAACTACCCACTAGGGGGTTAACCCCTACAAATACAAATCTTTCTGGGTCCAATTGTGAAAAACAACTTTCAATGCATATGTTTTCGAATCTTGTATTTAAGTGTTATTAGCATAAGAAAAAAATGTTGTTATTGAAACTAGCGCTTTGTAAGCACAAAAAATCGAAATATCTAATTTAACCCAGTAATAATACCTTAATTATAAACATATAAACTTATATATTTTAGATTATTAACAGATTAACTACTTGAGATATTAGAGCACTATTTCGTAACAACCGTAGAATATGAAAACACGGTGTCATCGTGACTTCTAGTTTCGCGACACCATTTATGGCCATTGACCTGCCCGAAAACTGTTCTAAGATGGCAAATATTTACCTTACCTCGGCTCAGATACTACTGATAGTGAGAACACGCAGTTTAGCCGAGTTGCCGTTTTAATTAGCATACCTATTTTAACGCAACTTTCTACTGTATAGGCGTATTCATTAATAATTGGATATTTTTAATATATTATACTGGTTTTTTAAAAAAATTGATTGGTTTTTAATGAACGGGAGCTTTATATCGGGTTTTCAAAAGATTATGCCTTGTTAATTTGGTTGTACGTTTGTATGTATGACTTTTATGTTGCACGTATCGTCGCCAACTAACAGTTTTTTTTATAATAGGACTATAAGTACGATTAAAATTTCGTCATAGTATTCAACTCCTAAACACTAAAAGTCAAGTGCTTATAAAGGAAAATTCGTTTTATATTAGGAGAAAAGCTTGAGTTTTTCTATAGTTTAAGTTGTATTGCAGTGGTAAAATGAAGTAGTCTACAAAAACATAGTGCTATTGATATAAGAATCGTAAATTCTGTTATGCTATCGTTCTATAAAGTGACCTTGGCCGTCCGCGCCTAGCCCCGGACTGGTACAAACTTTAAAATCGTACCACCGGCTACGAGACACGACTTCAATATTTAACTTCACATCCTCTTCGCTTTTTTATTTCGTACTTACGTATTAGCAATATCCTTTGCTTATTTGAAATCAAATGTAAAACTTATAAGTTGTAAATAAAATAATTAACTTTTTTAACTGCTTTGTCTTGTCGATTAAATCGAAATTGACCTTTGAAATTAAGGTACTCTATCAACAGTTAAAATACAAGGTGTGCCTGTTTGTTAGAGGAAAACATATATTTTTCGATGATTATTTATTTTATTGAAGCATTATTAAATCTTAACTAAACTTAGCACTCAGACAAAATTTAATATACAACTTTGACCTCGTTACGGTTTTAATATATTTTTATAACATCTATTGTCCACGGCTTTTCTCTCGTACTTGTTTTATTTATATAGATAGTCTCTAAGGTTTAAAAGTTCTACAAAACAGAATGCTAGCATTATCGCAACCAAACAAACAACGATTATTCAAACAAACAAAAACAATGTTATTCTCTTATAGTCGTTTTTTATAATATATACCTACTTCCATTATACTTCTCTACATAGTATAAAATTAGTCGCTTGGCTCAGTTGGTAGTGATCCTACTTTCTGCGCCGGCGGTCGCGGGTTAGAGTCCCGTTGGGGGCATTCATTTGTTGAGCACGAATGGTTGTACTTCAGTCATGGGTGTTTATATTTATAATATGTATTATGTTTGTATTTAAAATTTATTATATAGGTGTAGTATAATATCAACTATCTGGTATCCGTAACGCAAGCTTCGTAGCTTATCACAGAACTAGATGGCGCTTATATAATAATGTCCCAACATATTTATATAAAGGGTGATTTTCTAAGCGTTTGGTTTTTCATTTGAAAAAAAATACCATAATATGGTGTTAAATATAATATTTACATTGGGAAGTTCAAAATCATTACTTGCCATTTATGTCTTAAAAATTATTTCGTGCAAATGTTGGCCTCCACTACGTTTTAAATGATCCATACGCGAAGTCCAATTGTGAGGTACTTTTTCAAGCATATTGGCTGGAATATCACGGATAACACGTTAATTTTGTTTTCTAGTGCTCGAATTGATGCTGGTTTATATGCATAATAAAAGAGTTTTTACGTACCCCCACAGAAAATAGTCCAAGAGCATTAAATCGCACAATCTAGGCGGCCTACTAACTGGTTCGAAGCGAGTTATCCAAGCAGTTGTGACCAAATTCCGCACCAATTTTACACTATTCGATATTAAACCATCCACTACTCATAGGGTGCGTACATAAGAGAATATTTAAGCTGAATCCGGATGCCAGCCGATATGCTTGAAAAATTACCTCATAATTGGACTTTGCGTATGGATCATTTAAAACCTAGTTGAGGCCAACATTTGCATGAAATAATTTTTAAACAATAAATGGCAAGTGATGCTTTTTAACTTCCCAATGTAAATTTTATATTTAACACTATATTATGGTATTTTTTTTTCAAATGAAAAACCAAACGCTTAAAAAATCACCCGTTATTTATTTTATTTGTCATTCAAGAGGAAGGTTTTAAATATTATGCATTTTGTAGTAGAAAATGGCGAAATTTTTTCACATTTCTAAGAAACCTTTTTACTCATTTTTTAAAGGTATTTAAGGAACCCAAGTAGAGTGAGGGTGAGTCGCTAGTATGAAAATTGTATTAGCATGCAATATTATACTCTTCCAATATAAGATTACAGTACACCAGCCTTAGTGTTAGTGTTATTTTTTATACGTTTATGTAACAGTGTGTAGACCTTGCTAGTCGGTGCCTGGCTTCAGCAGGCACAGCCTCGCGCGTCATTGTGTAATATGTAGGTAATTGATTACATGCTCAGGTACTGAATACTGATGCTAAGGATTTAAGGTATCCTCTCTACGCGATGTTGGGAATATTTATGTATATGAAACAAACATATTTAAAGCTTATAATGAATTTGGTGAAATTATGAATCATTTTGATAGTGTATTTAGTTTAATTTTGATAACTAATATACAATTTTTTTTAATGAGTATATAGTTTCTACAAATATAACCTTCTTTACTCGACCAAGATGATACAAATTTTAATTTATGATTTTCTTAATACTTGTAAATTATCATGTTCAGTTCTGTATGCTAAAATTCAAAATTATTTGAAATTAAAAAAAAAAAGCTGCAACTCAAAAATAATCGTCATACAGTTTTATAAAATATTTTATATAAAAACGAACTTGAAAATAAATAATCTTAAAAAGTCTTCGAAAATTTAAAACGTTTTACGCATTTAACGTAAATTAGTTAGTCGCTTCCGCAATGTGCGACATCGTCGTACACGCCTGCTCGTTTAGATATGGTTTGAACACCTTGAAAGCTTTTACGTGGAAAGTGTTACGAAGGCAACAAGCCTTGCCCTACTGCTTAATTATTGAGCGCCTTTCTAAGTGCCTAACCAAGGCATGCCCTCAGTTGAGGTCACCGCCCACTCCTATCCAAATTATTTATTTTGAAGATCATTACGACTGAATGAGTACTGGTTCATCTTTATTATATACATAAGATTAATACATTGTAATACCCAATTACGTCCCTGTGTTGCCTTTTAAAAAAATAGCAGCAATTTGAGCCAAGCTTATCAACAATTTATTTAACTACTGTTAATATGTATTATATTATATCGTATCGTAATATAGATATGAATTTGTGTATTTAATAGTATATGCATATGTAATGATATGGTATATATAGTTTGTTTTATATTTTATTATTGTAATATTATGAATTTAATGAAGTAACTGCTCTTCTTACTTTTTATCTCTCAATCCCATTTAAGTTACTGGAAGAGGTCTCATCCAGATATAAATCCACCTTTACTAACTACTTTTATTTATGTTAATTTCTGTATATCATATAAATAAAATAAATAATTTATACATGTACGTTATACGTATTACTATGAAACTTTCGATAACCGTAACTTTGCGAAAATTTAATTAATCCAAATTTATAAATACTAGTAATTAAAGTTTGTATGATTAACTGTAGTTTTTTAATAAATGTTTTAAATACAACGTTAAAACGGCTGGACAAAATTTGAAGAAATTTACTGCACTGATAGATTGACTATGACCTAGAATAATGGACTAGAACATTAGTTAAGTACTTAGTCACTCTAAGTAGCTAGTTCCTCATATTACCGTGAAACTCAAAACAACACGTCCACGAAGGTCTGACATTAGTCAATAATAATAATGTAGGTGTACCTATGTGTTACATACCTGGTCATTGGCAGATTACCCGAGGGTGTAATTAATGTAAATGAACTTAACTGCTTTTGATTTTTTGTTGAATCTGTTATTGTAAACATAAAATTGATGTAAATATTTAATTGCTTATTTAATTATGATTTGAATGACATAAAAAAGGTGTTTAAACTAGCAACTCAACGTCGCTGGAGGTAGGATTTACGTTTTGATTTCTAAAGTTAAGATATTATCTCGCAGTTAAAACCACCTATGTGATGACCCGGATACACAGCTCTATCATCATGGCAAATTTCATCAAATCATCAAAATATATCCAGTCGTTTACTCGTGATATGTCGTCACAGAAAAAAATTAAAATATTTTTTATAATTGCAATGCGAACCTAACTTAACCTGTTCAATATAAATACTTACATGTAAAATAAATTGTTTTAACAAACTTCCTAAGATTAATTCTTGAAGTTCCAACATAAATAAATATCTTAACATTACCTCCCACGTATGGAGAGACTGAACAGATCGTTGTCAGTAAATTTAATTGTTGTATTTATTTTACTTTCGATATTTCAAAGTCAAATAGAATAAGTATAACTCCGATTTAAATTTTGTGTTCAGAATAGATACATGTGGAAAGCAGCTGTCGACGATGAACGTTTAAAAAGTCTGGGTACATTCTTGGGATACATCTCTCAATTTAATTAGTTTTAAAAATACATACATAGACATTACAAAATGTGACATGTGACATTGCTTTGTATAGGTACAATACACATTATTATAAAGTAATAAAATTTGTGAGTATTAATTTACCTTAATTTACCTAAGTACCAGGTAAAGTGCAGAAGCTACGTAATTCGCTAAGTGATATAAGGGATATTATTCACTTAAATATATAAAATGGTTTTTCTAAGATTTTGATGAAAAGTTATGGTTTCAATGAAGCCAAGTATTCACTTATACTCATAAGTAATCAATACCAACTTCACAAAGAAAAGCATAATATTTCATTTGATTACGTCAGTTTTCTTGACGCAATGTTAGCCGTATTTTGCTATTTGCAGCATAATATACAGGTGCCAAACTCGGCCAACCAGAAAAATAGAAGACCTTTAACAATTTGACATTTACTCCGTCAGTAGAGAACTGCGAAAATCCATTTATAGCTGCCATATCTATCACACTATAAATAGTAACAAAATGCTCCATTAATTCAATCTAATCAAGATCTAACTGTTGACACTTGGTTATTCGTTATATGGACCCAATTTATTTTGAACGCCAATTTTTGCTTATGTTTCTCAACGATTTTATAATTTTTCCCTTAGGTCTAATGTATTTGATTTTATGTTATTTCATTGGTTGTTAACAACAAATTAACTAAATTAAATGTTGTTTTTATTTGATTACACTAAATAAACTTTATTGCTTTTTTTTTGATAAGTCTTACAAATTTTTTTGGTAACAATTTGTTTTTATATAAATAGGTAAACTTATTTTTTTGATAATGATTATGATTAAATAACAATACGACGTGTATCGTTACGCTTTGTGTTATTATATCGATATAAATCCTTCCTAAACCTAAGGTCGTGGGTTCCGGTCCGGCGAAGGGTAAATATAGATAAACTATATAGTTATACTACCTAGTTAAAAAAGTCTGCTTCGGAAGACAACAATCATGAAGGAAAAAATCTTATCTAACAATGTATGGGTTTAAGATGACATCACATTTGATATTGTTGATGGAATAACTAATATTCTTATAATACATAATTATTATACCTACTATCACGCTCTGTTCCTAGCGTAATAGCGAAAAGGTTGTAAACATCATTTCTTTAATACATGTTCGGAGTATCTTTCGTTCGGTTCGGAATATGTTTGTTTTGTGTTTTTAAACATTTTTCATTTAAAGCTGTTGTAGCCTATTGGTGACTCCTTGGAATGGAAACATATGGAAATATTCCAAGTCATCGAGGAAACCTTCATGTCTGAGAGAATATAGCATGTTTTTGAAATATATGTGAAGTCTGCCAACCCGCACTCACCCAGTGTGGTCGATGCGCATAGCCTTATGGCCTAAAAGTATTAAATAATATTATGAATATATTAATTCAAACCGCTTCAAAGAACCTTAAAGAACCTTTCAATAAATGCTAATATAAATTATCAACAGTCAATTGGCACCGTGGGAGCAGTGCAGTGTTTGCTAAGGACATAATTAATGGTGAGAACGTATGTCCGTTAGTTATCCAATTTCGGTGTTTACGTGCCAAAGCTTCCATCTGAGCCGCCGAGGTCGATGCACCACCGTTTCCGTTTACAAATACACTTTGCATCTCGAGCCAATGTAATAAATAATGATGCCTTTGTTTCGGATGTTCTCAAACGCTATGTGTTATGTCGTTTTCCACCGCCGTTCAAGGGTGATTTACATTTTGTGATTTTGTAATTTTGTTTTCTTCGTTAATATGGCAATTACCTTGACGTTAGTTTAATTATGTATGAACTAAACGTTTGTTTTGACTTGGGGTGTTTGTTGAATTATTGCCAGCCATAAGCTTCGTCTTGTTGGTTTTTAAGTAAATTAAAACAGCATAATTGTTATAAATGAACTTTAACAACGTACTTTTAGTAAAAATCATACTCAAAGCCAGAAATAAATTATTTTTCACAATGCCAAGTAGTATTTACAACAAAAACAGCTTTTAAACAATCTGAAAATGTCAGTAAAATATGATAATCAATACCAACCTTCTAAGCTCTCTCTTTATGGATTTGGCCTGGGCCTTAAAAACACCATGTGTAAAAATTACATTAGAAAACCTGTAAATATTAGACGATTATTGCATGTGTGTGTTTTTTGCTACGCTAAAGCGCGAGAATACTGATTTAGATGAAATTTTGTATAAGAATAGCCTATAACCTGGAGTGATGCTTAGGCTTTTGTTAGGCACAAGAGAGGCGAAGATACGATGCTAGTATTTATGTTTTCGTATTGTGATTCTATATATTTCAGAATTTCAATAAAAACCTACAAACTGATAATGTAGAACAAAATGAACAATACATCAACGTTTACTCCACGTTCGAACAAGGACGTTACGCTCGACTCAGACACGTTAGGCATCGGTCGTGCAGCGGACACTGATCCCTTGGCACGGCAAGCATTTATTATCTTACTTGCTTGCCTGCACTGCAAAGACTTGATCACACGATACATTAACGGAATACTATTAGATATTAATGTTTGTATGTGTGTTACGTGCGTTTGTTCTCCCTGCTAAAATGGCTCGATCTTTTTAGATGAAGTTTAGTATACAGCTAAACTATAAAAAGCCTCAAGTAATGTAAGTTACTATTAATAGAAAAAAAAGGGCCCAAACCATCGTCTCGCTTCTGGTTCATTTCTATTTTCTATTAAAAATTAAAAACAAACCTATCCCAAGAGACCGTATATTTTTTTCCGGGGTGATGCCTATATGTGTGCTCTACTAGTCTCTATCTCTGTGCTTTTCACACACTCCTCACAAACGTTCACGTTTATTGATAGTACGATAATTTTTTTGGCTCGGATATGGTTTTAATAGTACGTTAATTTAAGTCATATTTTTGCTACAAAACGGGACATTCCTAGAAATCAGACATCGTAAATAAAAAACATATCTAGTAATAGTGCTATACCATGATGTAGCTTTTTAAGAAAACGCCCGCGCAAGGACGTTACGCTCGGCTACGTTAGGTGCAGGGGACAGTGACTTGTTTACTTCCGAGAACTGTTCTTTTCTTTTTATGGCTTATCTGTACGTGATATGATTTTTTATTTATAAGATTTTTAATTAATTTTATCCATATAAAATATTTTATACCTACTACTGGTTTTGCGCGTTTAAACTTTAAGGTTTCGTATTTGAAAACTTTTCAACCGACTTCCAAAAGGAGGAGGTTATCAATTCGTCTGTATTTTTTTTTATGTTTGTTAGCTCATAACTTTGAACTGGGTGAACCGATTTTGATGATTCTTTTTTTATTTGAAAGGTAGTGCTTCCCATGTGGTCCCATTTTAATATTTTCCAGTTCTGACAATGGCATCCATGAGAAAACCATAAAAGTCTTAAATTTGCATTAAGTATTTGCGCGACAAATGGACGAATAACTCAATATCACGCCAACTGATTTCGATGATTCTTTTTTTAATGGAAAGGATATACTTCAAGGGTAGTTTGATGAGAGTTTGGTAAGGTTCTGATGATGGGATCCATGACAAAGTATCGGAACTCTTCAATTTTTAGGAGCAAATTAACGATGCTCGGCCGAATCTTTTATGGGCTATACGGATATTTGAGTCACGTACCGTAACTGATGATGGAAGGTACAACTCCTCAACGGTTAGCAGTTTAAAGAAATTTTTTTCAATATAATACGCAATTATGGACCGATGGTAGTATACTTTCAGGCTATTAGGTTTACCTCATAATAGAAGGTAAATTTTTATAGTCATTAACACAATACGTATCTACTTTCCGCTAAAAATTTTATAATAAATTATTTTTAACAAAAAAACAAAAACCGACTTCCAAACTTAAAAATCTAAACTAAAAAGTAGAAAATAATACTTTTAAGGACTTTGTTAATTTTGAAGTCGGTGCCAGCCAAAGCAAAATAACCCTAAATAGATACATATTTGATTAATCTATCAATTTGTAAACATAATCAAAATACCTGGCTGGCAACGACTCCAAAATTAACAAAGTCCTTAAAAGTATTATTTTCTACTTTTTAGTTTAGATTTATTGAGTTTGGAAGTCGGTTTTTGTTTTTTTGTAAAAATAATCTTTAACTTAGAAGTAAAGCTTAAAGCTATGTGTATTATATTAATATTTATTGCAAATATTGACTTGGCATTCCAAACTAATTTATCATTGTAAACAACAAACTGTTAGTAAACTAACTAACTGTTACTAATGTAAAATTTTTAATAGTAACGATGTTTTCCTTCTAAATACTGTGACTTCTTGTTTAACCTTATATAGCTTCTCTGTTGTTTACCACCATATAAAGAGGGAGATTGACGACAACAGTCTATTTCAACTTTTAATAGTACAAACTAACAGGCTCGTCTCTAGATTTAGCGCGGCGAAGACTTTGTTTTATAATATGTAGTGATACATATATGTATAATAATTATTAAGAATGTGACAATGAGGTGGGGAACTTATGGTAAATAGCCCAGTCAAATAAGTCTAAAATGAAAATTTGACTTATAATTTTGCATTTTTGATATGTTGTAGTTTAAATGATACAAAATTCGCTTATACTTCTACTACCTACATTTTTTTTAATTACGTTCATCTCTGACGCTTAAAACCTCCCTAGCTCGGTTAATTTTGACTGGAGGAAAAAAAGTCATGTTAAATTATGTAAAATTTTAAGGTCTACAAATCGAAAAAAAAATTTTGACCATTTTTTTTTCCACCCTTGCTGGGGGTTGCTGACACTAAAACCTTTCAAAATGTTTTTGTATCATTTAAACTACAACATATTAAAAATGCTAAGTTGTAAGTCAAATTTTGATTTCAGACCTTATTTGACTGGACTAAAAGGTATATTATGTAACATGTGAACTATTTGCTTTTTCTATATTATATATTAATTAATTTAATATTGTGTTCTTATCTAAGATGATAATTAATATTTGTTTGTTTACGAATATAATTAGAACTTTTCTTTCGACATAACTTTATGTTGAAAGCTTCATATTATGTAACCCGTAGTCTGAAATACTATTTTATATTATTTTAGTACTAGGAACTCTCTCTCTATTTCTAAAATGAAAATGGCCCAAGATGGACTAACTTGATTATAACATCATAGTAGAAGATCCGAGCCTACATCGACCTTCACCGAGCTGATAATAGAATAAAACTTATTTTATAATAAATTTAGTATATTAGAAAATATAATAAAAATGGGTTGGTTAAAAAATTCCTGGACAGAATATTTTTAATAATTTTTTAAAAAATGATTTTTCATTGAATGTTGCAACATCAAGATAATAAGAAAATTTTATACTGACTTGAAAGTAAAAAACATATAGAATATGCCAACGTTGGGTTGGCTATAATTTACCTGGACGAACTACTGGGTTGGCAGGTATAAACAGGTATGACGTACCAGTTACTTTCACATGATTTGATAATAGAAAAAAATATATATCAACATAAGCGTTGTTTTATGGCGAACACGTTGATATAGAGTTGGCTACAAAAAAATCGGTCCTAATAGAGGTTTGCGAATTTTAAAGATTTAAATTTCAACGCGTGGAAATGTGAGATGGGACCCTAAATATAAGAAAGTGCACACATGTACGTAAACTTACGTGTACGTAAACTATGGAGGGTAGAGGTACCTCTACTACCCTCCATATAGTAAGCAGTACGCGTTATATTGGAGCAACTGACATTTGAATTGCAAAAAAAATAATTAATGAAGTACATAACAATCTAATATATTTCATATATGTAATACAAAAATATTAAACAATTTAACATCTTTATAATGCATCAGTATTAAGGTGAGGTAAGGTGAAGGTCGATGTAGGCTCGGATCTTAGACCATCAGCTATGCCAAAGAAAGTCCAGTCAAAATCTATTCAGCTGTTTCAGAGGTTAGCGGGTATTGTAAGACTAGTAGTAATCACGTTGAAAATGTTTGAACATGTCAATATCACATGTGCGAGACCTGGGAATTGAACCCGCTTTACCAGGTTTCCAAAGCTTGTGCGTCACCACTAGCACTGCCTCGCGTATTCTTATGTTTAGTATCTATAAAAAACTTTCTATTCCTATGAATACTTTGACAAAAATCGTAATAAATCCGCGGAAAGCTTCGTAAGGTTTATTTATAATTGCTTATTTTTTTACGATATCATCATTGCAACAATGGCCATTTGTCTCATTAATCTACAATAATTTGTTGCAAATTTTCACAACTTTATTATAGTGAGATGACACTATAATTCCGCATGAATCTTTTATATTATAGGTAGGTACTATGCGTGGGATTTAATGATAATGTCAAATGGCGCCGGCGTAGCCACAAAAAGGAGTAATATGTTTAAATAATTACCTATATTGAATGTTTATACCTAATATTAACTAGGTACGTTTTCAATGATAACAATAAATGGCTGAGAAATTAATTTAAATGATGGTTCCTCCTCAAGTCATGCGACCGTTTCTACAAGGGCAACTTGAAAATTTCATAACTTTGTCATAAGTTTAGATATTTTTATAATTCTGTAATATTTTTATTACAATTTCATTAATTTTTCATAGTTAATAAAAAAATGGGAAACTTCATTCGTACTCGGAAAGTATTTTTTCACCGATGTGGGATTCTGACGATGGAATTTTAAGAAAATCCTTAGAAATATAGACGCATCTAGTTTCTTTTATATAAAACTGTCTCTTACGGCTATTGATAATAATTATTTATATACACATTTATATATTATAGGCTTTACTATCAGTTACTTTTTGGTTACCAAGTTTAATTAATGTCGATCCGATCTTCCAATATATAACTGAACTTATATCATTTGATCGGATTCATCGAGCTGTTTACAAACAAGTGAGTTTCATTCATTCACCCCGTGCTAAGGCGTTGCCATTACAACATACCATATAAGGCCATCTCAACTGCTTTCTGAATCCAATTATAAAGTACAAAGTAATTTTTAGCTTAGATCCTGTTTAGATTTTCCTCTTAGAACTATCGTTCGTTGTTATATTTTTATTGTAAAGAAAATGTCTTCGCTTACACGTTTTTATTAATAGTACGTTTAGCTTTTAAACGTTGATAATTTATGGAAGTTTAGTTACAAATTAAGTTAGAACAAGTAGTAATACCATTTCTTATATCTTTTAACTGTCTATATTCTTTGTTTAACATTCGCTTTAATTGATGTTTTCAAATTAATTTCAATCTGATATGCGCAAATTATTAATAAAAAATATTTAATACGTATAATATAAATGCAAATTAGTTTAAAAATCTGAAGAAATATAATATTGAACTTAATTTTTTTAGTTTGCTGAAAAGCTTTATCTATAGGTAATGGCTATAAGTACAGATAGTGTAATTTCTCAAATTCATAAAATTGTCTTAAAATTTTTTAAACTTATAATGTATTATTTAGAAATAAGTATATATTGGCTTCATAAATATAAAGTTTTATTCTACTGTAGATCCAGCAGTAAGTCGAATTAAAATGCCATGTGAAATAATTAAAAGAACAAAATAACATATTATTTTAAAAGTAATGTAAATAACCCAAAAGCAGTATAATTTTAATCAAAACCTGTTTTAATAGTACACGTGTTGCTTTCCTTAAGTAGACGGCTAACATATTTATTATTAGAATAGGTATAAGACATTTTAAGATATAACTCAGACTGCGACTAATTTGGTATAGTCGCAACGTGTGCTACAAAATGCGATCGTAAAAGTCCAATGTAGTTGACTCCTCTATAAAAATAACGAATTCACATACCGGATCGAGCATAAACGTGTACGACGAGTAAAAGAAAAATGTATTCGTAATAGTAATACTATATATACATTTATGTAAGTATAGCTTATAGGAATTACTTTTTGTAAAAGTAATGTAAGTGAAAACTCGAGGTAGAGTACAAGCTTAGTAGTTCATCTTCTCATTAGACTGCTTTGATATTATAAAGATATATTGTAGAGCTTAATGCGTATGCGTGAATAATTTAAAACTAATCATAATTCTATATTCATTTTACTCTTAAAGTCGATAGGACGAAATTTAACACGTACGCGTACCTTTGTGAATACTAACCTAACCTAACTTCGCAACTCCAGGATATTACCGATTTTAAAAGAGAAAGGCTTAATAACTAAAATTAGTCTGACATGAGACTCATCGAACTCACATACTTACTATCCATTTCACTACCGAGGCAGACACTGGGGGCACTGATATTTACAATTATCTATATTATAATTACTTAAATTTATTCTATATTCCAAGCTTTTTATTTTTATTAAACTGTCTTCACATGAGTATATCTAATACCACGTCAGATCCAATTTATTTGCTTAAAGCTCTTCAGATTTATCTCCACAGTCACATTGCCAACTGTAAAAATTCATTGGTATGGATTTTCATAGCAGTTTCTGAGATCGTGCCTAGAATGTAAATGATCTTTTTTAAAACTACTCCATTTATAAATTTCGTCTACGCGCAATAAAATGAAACGACGTTCAGTTGTTGGAAATAACGGTGAAGTTCGTGACATCGCCAAAGTATAGCAGTCAAAAATGTACTTTTATTGACTTATTAACATTGTTTTTGACGTGACAACGTCTTAAATTAGGTTAGGTTGGGAGTCACTTATGAAAAAGTGTAACGCTCGGTAACGTTACGATGAGTCACCGAACGAGAGAGAGGCCCGCCGAATGCCTTGCGTCTCTCTCCCACTCAACTATTAAAATATATTTCTATAGTTAAAATTTGTGCAATTCTTATTTTCATTCAATTCCTTGTTCCTATTGTGCAATTTAATTATATTCATATCAATAAATATTCTACCGAGAAAAAGACGTTGTCACGTAAAATCTTCGCCCGTAAAACCGACTTTACAGGCAACCATTTTTTTTTTATAATATATAATATGCCAGTTAAAGCAACATGACACGCAGAAGCATGTCAGTATGAAGTTACTTTCTATGGTGCTTTTGTTAAAGGAAATTATAACAACATTTAGCTGAATACTTCCAAGTCTTTTACAATAAAAAAATATTACATTATGCTATAAATTATAACATTCCAATTTCTAAAACGTCTTCAGAAACTACCAGCTATCATCATACAGGAAAATCTGCCCTGTGGGTTTCTCGTGATGTGGAAACAGACAGACAGACAAAATTCTATATACATACTAATACTATGGTTTCGGCCTGTATCAATAATAAAGACTATTTTAATAACATATTCACTAAAATATTCAATGTACAGAATTGGCTTAGTTACAATTTTATTATATGTAGGTACATAAGATTAATTACTGTTATCAAAGTTTCGAAAAAATTAAAACGACATACAACATCTATAATAAATAAAACTAGCCGGTTAGAAAATCAGGAACTATTAGTAACTCATAAGTATAATTTCTTTCTCAACACGCAATACCTTATCAAAGCTTTTCCAACGTTGTTTAAAAGTTATTTCTATTAAAAAGCTCTAAATACGTAAAGCTTCACCGACCTTGGCGTCGTTTGCATAGTCCGCATGATCGTTATCGAAGTATTGCAGCAGATTTTTAGCCTAGCATCGAAAGGTTTGGCGGTTCTAGCGCATGCTTATCATTGCGATCGTTTTATATAAACTTGAGGAATTTTTAATCGATACTTTATTACATATTATAAATTAAAACCCTGAAATTGGTCACGTAAAGTACTGATTTTTATTCGGTTTTCATAGAAGGGGTATTTTAAAAAAAGGTTATAATCGAAACAAGCGTCATTTCTGAATGTTTATGTAATTTACTAATGTGAAGGATCTATCCAGGATCATAGATACTACACGTTTTTCTTTGAAATAAACCTATATCTAGTTTTTATTTTTTCAATATGCAGATTAAACATCCATACATTTTATGGATAAAGTACGACTTCCAAATTATGTCATATGCCTCCTCCTTTTATGTCATACTGTAAAAGATCCAGATATATATTATGTTTACCTATTCTCGAAAACATATAAATACGAGTATATTATTTTATCAACTTTTAAGGTTAATTGGAATAAGTATATCGCTTATAATTTTTTGACATAAATTTACAAGACAAACTAAGCATAATATAACTTTACCTCGAGAATTTTCTGTGTTGTTACTATTGAAAGTAAGCTCAAAATGATGCACAGTCCTATATTTTGATATAGTATAATGTTGTTGATATTTAAGCACCATAATTGCCTAACTACACCCTTAGATTTTTACGACAGTGTATGCATGTAAAAAGAGCATTATAAGTGATAATACCGCCTTTGCATACCATCTTGATTTAATTATATTATTTTTCATTACGTTTATTGGCTAGCAGAAGTTAGTGTTGGCTTAAAGAAACATAATATTATACATATGTATGACAACAAGTCCAGATAATAAACTAATAACAAGCTTTTATTCTTCGACATAACCAACCACGTTGTTAGTACAATTTAACAGGCAGACGAGTCGAGAGAGAGGAACCCTTCACTGTAAAACACCTTAGTTTCCATATTATCTACCCTTACGCATAAAATTTACTCTACGTAGTCAATAACAGGAGATAACAATACCGACCCGACCCTCGCAGTTCGCTTCCCTACGTTCCCTACGTCATATACGTTTGCACAGTAATATAGAAGGGTGTCCTCTGTTGAATGTTTTAAATTCCAATCCCTGAGGGTTCTTAAATTTGACTTTTGTTAAATTTTTCCACATCGTTACCAGACTGACTATTTTTGTTTCATACAAGTTTGTTTTCATTTTTTATTTGGTTATTTGTTTTTTTTTATGTCTGCTACCAAACTATTTTGTTGCTTTATCGAAAGTTTTATTTAAAGCCATTGACTAATCTAAACCCTGCTTAGCCTTCGCTAGACTCGAATCTTTTAAACTTTTGGATTGATTAATAATAATGATTGCTCAATGAAAACATTTAATGTGAAAAAATGTCACTATGAAAAAAAAACCACATGTTTTATATGCAAGAAAAATGAGGAAATCAATAAATAATTTTCGTAATATACAAAATGGAAAGAACTGATAAACATATTTTCTCATCATTAAAGACTTAGACGAGAAAACAGAATGTCTAAGAAATACTAGTAGTCTTTAGAACAATAAAAAAATAAAAATGTCATTATAAATTGTTTTTAGATGAATCGACAATTTTTCTACGTATATTGCAATGTCGACTGATATTCGATGCGTTTGGCCGTGTCATCGAAACAAATGCTTTGACAGGATTACAGTGTCTGGCTGACACGCCATAAATGCGATATTGTCTATCACATTAGGGTGAGATGAGCGGAAACTAAAAGCTATTCGTAACGATATTAAGCGAATAGTCTAATACTCTAGACGCTGATACGGTATAAATTGATCACTATACTTATACTGTTATGTATTTACGTTTTGTAAGCTTTTGTGAGCTTTTCTCTGTTTGATAGCTTACTTATCAATAACACGATTACAAACAAATTTTTGATAACTTTAATATATTGATTTAAATTTGGCTCATGTAAGGTTTTATTTTTGTACTTGCTGTTTTTTTTTTTTTGGATGAGGCACAAACACAATCCATAATTTAATTTAAATTTAAAAAAATAAACACATACATTTTATATATTAAATTGAATAAAATTTTATATATTATTCGAATATAGCATCTCAAAATCGATTAGTAAAGTGTCCTTAATAATAAGTATCATCTTAGTATTCCTGTAATGTTTATTATTTGATATTTTATTGTCTATTTATACAATTGCGGTTTAGTTACATCAGTATTCTGCGCATGCGCCACTTAGAGCTGCTTTCCACGTACACCTTAAACCTCGCGAAACATCATACCAAAATTAAATTTGATTTAGACATATTGCTATTTGAATTAGTATACTTCCTAAAAGGTTTTTATATGACATAGATATACCCATTTTGTACTACGAAACCTGGAATGCTTTTTTTCTTTTTTCACGCGTGTGCGCCGACTCGCTTAACTTGAACGGTCAAGGTGCCAGATTATACTGTTACACAGTAGTATTTTTTTATAAATATTCAAACTACAATTTATTTACAACTATAAACAACAATTTTCTAAAAATCTTAGTTTTGTCTTAAGTATCTTGTATAGGTTAGGACTTAGGTCTAGTAAATAATTCGAGGCGACTAAAATAATGGAAGATCTATAGAAAAATGTGTGTTGATGACGATAAAAACCTCGAAGTTAATGCACTACGATCGATGAACTTTGATGGACTTAACGAAAAAATTTTGTTATTAGGAATGCAATTGTCCTGTTGTGTATTTTTACATGGTAACATTATATTATAGCGGTTTTATCTGTCGTAATAAAAATACGAGGTTTGTCTTTAATAGATGTTAGTTTTTTTTTCGAAAAACACTTTAAAACTTCTTTACATACAAGGAATAAAACGATACATTGGGAAATTAAGTGTCGTGGAAGTGAGAGTCAAAATTATTTTTATACTTATTAGTTATAAGTATAACCTATAAAAATGAATATATTTTACCAATAATTACATAAAAAAATAAAAAACATTTATTTAAATTCAAAGTACAAATATTAATTGATTTATGAGCCTCATTGCCCAAGTAGTTTACACACATTTTTCTAGGCAATTCTTAGGCATGAGAAGGATATAAAATTAACCGAATTAGACGCTATGGGCAAACAATAGTGATTGATATATTAGTAATATTGAAGCAATATTTCCTTAAAGCCTTGAATAAATGGTAGATTTCCTAACAACAGTATATTTGTAGCGTTAACTCGTAATTTGAATAAATAAGCACTATTCTTACAGAAACATGTATATTACATATTGTTATTTAATGCCTGATCTCTGACCCGCCAACACTCGAGCTTTCTTGTGTAAATATCATAAATTAGACATCAAGGTGCGGTGCTGGTAATATTCTTTAAAAATAATCAAGAAAAATAAATTTTAGAGATTAAATCTAAAATATTATAGCATTTAAAATGATTTTTAAAATACCTGTTAAACCTCGTTTTATTTTTGTTGATATCCAATCAACAGTTTTGTCATAAAATGTTATTACTTATTGCATTCCCATATCATATAGTAGAGCCAAATAAAGACATTCATTACATAAAATAAAATTCGTTTGTTAGTTTGTTTATTGGCAACATGAACGTAATAATAATTATTTTGTATTAATTCTCAATGAACTTCATGAAGCAGTTTACTTTAGTTGGCCATGTTAATTATATCGATCGTCACGAGTTCGATGTTCGTGTACATACATATCCCACATAAATGCTACAAGCATTGCCGGCTTGGCAAGTTATGTTAATAGATATTATCGCTACTCAAAAATACATCTTTTAATGAAGACCTAAATCAAAAAATATAATAAATTTTAAGAATAAAAATTATAATCTATGCAGAGTTACGAAATTTAAATTTCGCCCTGTAGATTAGGCAATAAACTTTCTGATTAAATGTGATGATCTTTCAAAGTTTTAGGCGGTACATTTTAGGGGGTTGAAGGGTGGTGGAAAACTTGTACAATTAATTAACTAATATTATACCTAAATGTGAAACAATTGAGGATGGATATTTGTATGTTACTCAATCGCAGCAGAACGTATACACATAGATAAACTATAGTCTGGAATAAAGCATAGGGTACTTTTTATTCAGGGAAAATGTACAGTTCCTGTAGGATAGTATTGTTTTTTTTTCTCTAGCGACGAATCTAAGCGAAGCGGGGGTGAGTTATACCTACATAATAGAGTCGCGGAAAAAATAGTAATAATCGTTATATTAGTGGATTCTCTCTGTTTGCCCCCTTGTGACGGTAAGAAATACTAAAAGTACTGTGAATATAATATGCAACCAATGTAAACTATTAAAACACCGATTGTTTTTACGAACATAGTGGCTAAGTAAACAAAATTGTACCTAGTACCTACAGGCTACATATTATGTGATAATTTTTTTTCTTAGATATGTCTTCTAACATCGATCAACCACAAATGGTAGCGAAGTCGCTAACGTAAAGCCATCTCTGTAATACATGTAATGTAAGAGCTCCCGCACACTACCTTTTTCAATAAAGATAATATTATTCGTCGAGATGTTTTAATAGGCGTACTCACTACTCACATACAATGTACAGAAAGTGTGTAGTGTGCGAGGACTCTAATAAATAGTCTACGGTTAAAGGATAGAGGACCGGATCTTATATCCTGTTGGTCTTTATTTCCCGACGCACGTCAACTGAATTATTCATTATGTTCATCCGAGTGTAGTCGCATACCGAAAGGGAAGACGTGAGGCTTTGGATCTTTGCCACCGGTTTATATGGAATAGATGCGGACAGACATTATGAAAATTGTTTAAATTTGTTATTTAATATTACTCTGGCAATGTTTGAATGTAATCCCTCGGTTCCATCTAAAAGATATATATGTATTAATTGCATTAAAGCCATGGATATTATAATTTATAGAGGAACTAAATATGAAATCGATAGATTGAAAAGGACTTTTGGTATATAATTTATTCCACAAGTAGCGACTCACCCTCAATTTCTTAGATATGAGAATTTTTCTCGGCTTTTGTCTGCTACGATATGCATATATTATACTCGTACTTATAACACTTCCTCCGCATTGTGTTTAAAGCACTTGCACGTTAAATAAATTGGTAATAATAATAAATTGATTACAAATTTGCACTTCGCTGAGGCAGCATCCTATAATAAGAGATGACCAAAAATGGTCACTTAAAATTTTTCAACCATCCAAATTATGTTCTCAAAGAAAAATGTATGACCATTAAATGTATTCTGACACATGACGATGTTTTCACTTTGTCCAAGAAATGAAAATGACAAGATTTATTAATGGGTGGGGCTGGTTTGAACCGACTTAAAAAAAGAGTTGTACTAATACGATAAAAATAGGTCTGAGTTTGTGAGGACATATATTAGTATGAACTTTGATGAAACATGACAGTAATATAGTTTAACATTAACCGCCACACTCAGAGTCACTTAATAAACCATTAACTCGAGAATCTCCATACTAAAGACCGACTTAATGGTTCATTAAATGACTCTGAGTGCGGCGGTGAGACAATATGCCTTTATTCAATTATTTATAGCAACTCATAATTTATTATGTGTAGTCGCGGGAAATTTTAGCATTTTAGGCAAAATTAATACGGCGATTACACGAAATAAGAGCTTTAACGATCTTTAATGTCTGTTTAATGATTTATGAACGGGAAAGAATAAAAGCTCTTATAGGAAACCGCCTACGCGTTCATTCTCGCGGCGTGCATTGTGCTTTATGCAAGTTTTAAATATAAGAGTGTTTTCTTATTGTATTTTTATATTTTTTTTAATAATAATGAAACTTTTAGAGTAAGCTATAAGATTGTATTCATGACTGACTAGTGTTTATCTATACTTTATACTTTAATATTATAAAGAAGTAAAGTTTGTGTGTTTGTTAAATTGTAAGGGGTAATCTCGGGATCTACTGAACCGATTTTAAAAACTCTTTCACCAATAGAAAGCCACATTATTGCTGAGTGTCATAGGTTATATAAAAAAACGAAAAATAAAAAGGCTTTTACGTGGTAGTCCGTTTTGCAAAGAGAATCGGAGAAAAAACGGTCGAATGAAAGCGTTTCTTACGAACGCTGCCTTAACTATGAAACATAATATGTTATATATTTTTGAGTTCTAGAGAAAAGATGTGGAGCTTGAAAATGCCTACAAAAAAGTCAACGACAGCATATGTCTAACTTTTATATTTAAGTTACAAAAAGTAGTTTTTTTTAATATTAGTATAGATAATTTAATTTTTAATATTAATAAAATACCTATATATAACTATACGTATAACCCTCCTTTTGGCAGTTAGAAATTAAAACAAAAAACACTGTACTAAAAAGAATTATTAACATTATGCCCAACAAAGTGGGCACGGGTCAGCTAGTTTGTATATAAAACAGATTTTGTGAAACAATGTAATTCTTCAATAAAACGATTGAATTGGTTTCAAAAATAATTAAATGATTTAGGCAATTCTTAGTAAGTTATTGGCACAAACAGAAACCGATAACATACATTGTATGTTGAATAAAATATTCAGTTCTATACAGTATGTTGCAACAACGGTTGCGAGATTTGTTACACCTCAAAATGCTCGTACACTGTCAGCTCCACCACAGTGCAAAAAATCGTAAAGTTGGCGATCGCATATTAATTTTCAAAGTAATGCTGGGTTTTAAAAAATACAATTTTTATGGTATGCGTGTTAAATTTCGTGGTAAGCTACAAGTATTCCCGTCAACCCTAAACTACAACTATGTAAGAGAGTTACTAGTAGTAGTTAGTTGATATTATTGTATTTAGCCCTTTTTATCGTCACACTGCTGGGCGTGGGCATCGTGGGCGTCTTTCATTCTATTTGCTTTTGTAGGCTCAGGCTGCCCAAGATTATGAAGGGTTAGCGGACTTTACATTTCTTTCAAAAAATTGCTAGATTGTCTGAGATATTATAAAATTATTCTTATGATGTTCTTAAAATAATTATGTAGAATCGAATTTTAAGAAATATTTCAGATTTGAGAGACCTGAGAATTGAACACGATTCACTCGGTTTCTCAAACTGCTGTTTTTTTCTTTTTCACAATAAAAAATTGCCAGCGTTTCACCTCCTGTGATCACCCTGTCTAGACGCCTTCGTTAGCCTACTGTATAGATAAGTAGACTGTGGTATCACGATCTGTCATGTGAGCAGTCGACCTGGCGCCGATTGTGTCTTTGTCACTTGTGATGGACGTCTGAATTGATTTCACGCTCCTTCTAACTTACACGTAGATACCTTAGCGCCCACAGTGATATGTGCACGAAGATTGATGTGACGCTTTTGATAAATGAAGGGTACAGGGGCAAAACAAGGAATGTTACATAAAATTAAAAAAGTTGAAAAGTATTTAGTTAGTTAGTAGTAGATTTTGCTACGTATTATAGATTGGAATGTTAATTAAAAAATATATATATATTGTGACATTACCCCTTCAAATGTACTTAATCATAAAACAGCTCAGAAGGGTTTCCAGAAAACATTATTCAACAGTTAACAATTTCATTTATTGCTCCCTCAAATGCTTGTACAATTTATAATATCTTAGTATTCGAATCGCTGACTGTCTCTGTCAACACATAAAAAATCAATTGTTATACATTGAAAAACTGCCTGTAACAACACTCATGTATGTCTTTAATTATTAAAATTATCAAAGTTTTATTTCTAACTAATGAAGGTACAAAATTTTACATGAAGAGACTTAGTTTGTACCTGCGGCATATTCGTGTAGACATATTCGTCAGTAAAACTAATATGTAACCAATACCATAAACCCATTACGACAAATTACTTTTAAATCAATTTAAATGTAATTTTAAATATATTTTATATTTACGGGAAAATCCATAGACAAAATATTTAAAATGTTTGGGCTTACTTGGTAATTCCCAAAGGTAAAGAATAACATAAAAAAATTATGAATTAACTTAAAATCAATTATTTTATAGTAAATATATACAGGATACTATACAAGCTATCTATAATATTTGAGTTTAAATACCTAGAATCTATCTAGATTGTACAATGAAAAGAACTTAATTTTTCAATGAGGCATAGCGGGGCGCGTCGTTAAAGTTTTATGTTGCCGGTCACGTCACAAAACGGTACGGGAAATACGTAATGTTTCCGAAGGTCACTTTTCTTTGGACTTGCTCGCTGGTTTTTGATATCTCACGTACCGTGTAGTCTTTGGTAAGTTTGGGTCGTTATCAGTATTATCGGGATCAATGGCTTTGAGTTTCTTATCAGCGATGAAAAGTGATTTTGAATAGATTAGGAATAAGTAACAGAATAATAACTTGTTTGCCGCCTTTTAAAAGGATACTTAATTTTTGTATAATGTTTAGTGTATACTTACACTAATATACGTGTGTATGTGTTATGAATTTGTTACATTATTTTTACTCATTTTTAAACATATTTATCATTTCCCTTCGTCCCTATATACCTACTATATATTTATTTCTTTTTCTAAAATAAAAGTACAAATTAAGTCATCTGATAGTGAAAGAAAGATTAGCGGTAACAAAGAGACAGACAAAATTTGAGAATTTTTTCTTATTAGTATATTTTTTTACATAATATGCTATTTGTAAAAAGCTGTTATTCAGACACTTCAATTTTATATATCTGTACCTATAGATTATTTGATCGATTCATATACTTATATAAAAAAGATATTATATGTAGATTAATTAATTTAATCATGTATTTTTCTATATTACGAAAAAAAGAACAATGTCTCTAGAGAAATGTAGATCACCATAAGACATTTGTTTTGTTTAAATATTGGTAAACCAAAATATAAAACATTCAAGCTTTTAAAGCTAGCTAAATGGTTGGCTTTTCCAGGCCGTCTAAGTTTGCTTTCAACAAACCGATTGACCTATATGTCAGATCGATTTTCAGTATCGCTTCGAATAATAGAAAAGAAGCCAAAGGTCAAAAGTTGTTTCCTATCTTGAATTACTATCTTAAAAATTTAAAGTAATTGGAGCATGTAATGTAATCAATAGTTACCTCGTAAACACCCTCATGCTGTCATTTAGGTCACGCAGACCTAGGTCCAACCTACAATAAGACCTACGTATGCACTTTCATTTTATCAATGTCGATTTATTTTTATTACTAATAAAATGTATTGTACCTGTCCAGTACATGCGTAATGTTATTTAGTTTAATATATGTTTTAAATTAGCTTAAACGCGTAGGTTTTACTTTTAACCTTCTAGCCTAAAAAAATATTTACGGTTACTATATATTTCTCAGGGATACGATGTAATAAGCCGATAATCAGTTATCATCATTCATGATATCAGATTTCATCGAAATCTGACCAATGGTTTCCTCGTGGTCAGAGACAGACAGACGTTCTAAAAACTTTATAGTCTAAAAACTATAGATTCAGTCTCTATATTAATAATAATGACTACTTCAGTAACACTTTCTTAAATATTTAATGTATGTATAGAGTAACAAATTAACAGTTTCCTTTTTCCTCTTTTCAGTTTTGCTCAGCGAAACTATCCTATCTGATGACAATCTAGAAGATAAGACCCTTAAAATAACAGATTTCGGTCTAGCCCGAGAAGTTTACAAGACGACGAGGATGTCGGCGGCTGGGACGTATGCCTGGATGCCACCTGAGGTGAATATGTAACTATACTAGTTAAACATTAACGATTTACATTAAGGGAAAGGCATATGTATGTATGTTTATTGTAATATATGTTTATTATTAGTTTTTATTGAATTTGCTTATTTGACGTAGGTGTGTCTGTAATTTGCTTCTTAGTCCAGTCAAATAAGGTCTGATTTCGGACCTTATTTGACATTTAGACTTTTAGTTAATAAAAATAATGTTTTAAAGAAAAACTTCATTATTATGTATTTTAGCTATTAACAAGTTTAACATTTAATTTTTTTGCACACATTTTTTATATAGACGGGTAAATTCTATATCTTTCCTTTTCCTTAAATTTTATTTTATAAATTCAAGTATTATAGATAACCTCGAACACCAGTATTATTTAATATCCATTTGAATTATCAGTTATTATACAAGTAAAACTAGATAAAAACACATAACAATATTATAATGTAATTACTAAAATATGCAAATTTTAAAATACGATATAAGCTAATTAATATTAAATTATATTATTTATAAAATTTATATCAAAATAATAATTATTATTTAGATATGCAATATAAATGTAATACATAAAAATCTCACGTCACAGTGTTTGTTATCGAACTCCTACAAAACGGCTTGACCGATTGTTATCTTTATTGTGTACTAGCGGTGCCCGCGGCTTCGCTCGCGCTAAGAATGAATAAAATAAACATTTTTGCTTATATACTGTTACTTATAATGTACCAAGGACTGATTCCCCATTTAAAGTCCTCTTAATTTGTATTGCAGAGCATTATTTCAGTGTCACGCAAAATATTTCAATAGAATTAAATTTCCCATACAAACTTAGTCACTCCCTTTAACCCCCAATGGGGGTGAATTTCGAAAAACCCTGAAATACGTGTTTCATCGTTTGTACTAAAAAGCATTAATTCAAAGTTTCATGCAAAAATGTGCAATAAAAATATTTTTCTCATACAAACTTTGCCACCCCTTTTAACCCTTTTAGGGGTTGAATTTCCAAAAAATAATATGCCTATTTCCTTCTCATGAATGCAAACTATCTACATACCAAATTTCAGCAAAATCGGTTGGGTGGTTTAGGCGTGAAAAGGTAACAGACAGACAGACAGACAGACAGACAGACAGTTACTTTCGCATTTATAATATTAGTATGGATATATTTGGTAGGACTGAGAAAAGGTCGTAGGCTATTTTTTTTTATTAATATTAGGTGATAAGGGTGGTCCCCTCGTTTTTTTTATTTTTAAATCAAATATTTATTTTTTATGATTTGGCATCAAAAACACTTATGACTCTAAATTTTTATACTCACTACCAACAATCTCAATTTTTTAATTGAGATTAGAACGCGCGCGGAGCCGCGGAAATTGCTAGTTTTATATATAATATAATAGCTAAGAAAATTATTAAGAACCTTGACAGTGTAAGTATTCTCTTCGTGTTTATCTAGTTAGAAACGACAGCACTGGCTTTGAAATGCATTACGACAAAAGCATTACTTAATATTACGCCTTACTCCGTTACCTACTGTACTTTTTATATCTTATGAGTTTTAATATTAAATAAGAAATTCTTGTATACTTATACAAAAATTTGCTCTCAAAATCTCAAAAACTACTGGACCGATTTTAATGAAAGGTACACATGTAGTTTAGAGCCTGAGAAAGGACATAGGCTACTTTTTAAGGTGAAAAAAGGGCTGTAAATAGTTGAAGTTAGTATGGAAATTACGTCATTTTTAAAGCTAGAAGCTTGAAACTTATTTTTTAGGCTATTTTTTAGGCATTCAAAGTTTGTAAAAAAATTATGCCAAAGGGGGTACCTAGAGACGAACCCGAGCGAAGCGAGGGTGAGTCGCTAGTCTTATATATAGGTGTATTTTCTGGAAATGAAACGCTACCTTAATATCTTTTCCTAAAAACAACAAGTTAGAATGTATACTGTGGTGTAAATAATATATTTTTTGTACTTCGAAGTTCGATGGTTAAAGCTTTAGCTTTTTATATAGTTGATAAAGTGGCTTGTAGAAGAAATTTCATTATTCACCTATTCACTACTGGGTATATTATGTTACTAACATTTAAGTACTTAATTAACATGCCAAATTATAATTGTTTAAGATGTGTTTGTAAAATATAGTTAGTAATAATTTATTAATTTCATTTTCACCAAATATAACAGGGCTTGTTTTTAATTCTTTTAAAACCTAATTGCAATCAATTGGCAATCTACCAATGACATTATTCATTGAATTGTTAGCAAAAAACATTATTTTCAACAGAAATTATTAATATCAATAATATCAAACGACTATTAATATGTCAAAACTCGTTTATGTGTTTATACTTAATTAGTATGAACATTTTTACGAGTTTTCACATTATCACGTAGTTTTGTACATATAATGTAGAGTGTAGACTATGACCTAGATGCCTATCACATAGGCTACTATTAGGTATTAACTATTAGGAGACATAACGAGCAAAGTGAGGTTAAAACACAAGTAATTATATATTGTTACAGGTAATAAAAAATTCGACATTCTCGCACGCGTCAGACGTGTGGTCCTATGGTGTGCTGCTATGGGAGCTACTGACCGGCGAGACGCCGTACAAAGGGATAGACGCGTTGGCCGTAGCGTACGGTGTCGCTGTGAACAAACTGACACTGCCCATACCCAGCACTTGTCCCGAGTCTTGGAGAGTTCTTATGGAAGGTGAAAATTATGTATAAACTTTTCTCACACATACACTACAGTATATAGCAAACAGTGCACCAATTTTTGTCTGGTTAACTCAATTATTAGTTATCATGATGGCCAGAAGGCATATTTTTTCTGATAACGTGAATTAATCCTCCTTAAAATTGAAATTAATTAAATGTTCTATTAAACCCCGAATAAAAATATAACAAGTGCACGTCGGACTCGCTCACGAAGGGTACCATTATCTATGAAAACGGCAATAAAATCATTTCTGTGGAATGGGAGCCCCCGTAATTATTTATTTTATTCTGTTCTTTTTAATATTTGTTGTAATAACGGCAACAGAAATACATCAACTGTGAAAACTTCAACTGTCTTACTATCACGGTTTATGAGATACAGCCTGGTAACGGACGGACAGACTGACAGGCGGACGGACAGAGGAGTCTTAGTAATAGGGTCTCGTTTTACCCTTTGGATACGGAACCCTAAAAAGAAATAAAAATAATAAAAACAAGAAGCCATAATAATTTGTTGGTTAATTGACATCTTTACAACATTTCAAAAACTATTCACTCCATAAATTCATTAAATATATGTACTATATATTGTGTATGTATGTTCGTAATATAGTTTTGACACCATTTTATGTCTACAATTAATTACTTCTAGCGTGCTGGCGTTCCAATCCCCGCGAACGTCCACATTTCCGCGACATACTAGAGAAGTTAGAGCGTATCAGACAATCCGAGTTCACTCGAGCACCCCATGAATCGTTTCACACGATGCAGGACGGGTGGAGACTCGAGATAGAAGAGGTTTTACGAGATCTCAGAAGAAAGGAAAAGGTGAGTCTTTTACTGCTTTTACATGATTCCAAATTCGTCTTAAAAATAAAATGGAAACAGCTGCGTTTAAAATAAAAACTAACTCGCTACGCACTTGAAATAGAAATCAATTAGAATTACCGGAAAGTAGAAGTAAACACGGGATAAAACTAGTGTAGTTTTACTTGATTTAGGTTAAGCGATAAGGCTGCTACTGTGCATTTTTATGTATACTTGATATTTCTCTTCTATATGTATTTGTGTGATGTTTGATGATGAGTTACATACGTTTTTAGTATAAAATTTCCATATATTAAGTAAAGTATTGTTCTTTTGGGAACTTAAATTTAGGATTTGTAGGTCTCGTATTTGATTAAATTCACAAATCGTTCACGAAACAAAGATATCAATTATAAATGAAACAATCTTACGGATTTTATCTCGGATTTACTTTGATTTTTGGTTTCCGACTTTTCGAATGCTTTACAGCAATCATGGTCACGGGAGAGACCCTGAAAAGATAGTTTCATTTATGACGTCAAATATTCGCGTAAACCTAAGAATGTATCAATATTAGAAGAGTTACCACTAGTTTGGTAAATAATTCCATTTATAATTTTGAAGCAAGTTTTCGCTGAATAGTATATTATGTGTTAGGAAATAGGAGTGCTGATATGATAATATTATGATTTGTGCGTGTTATTAATATGGGCCTCTTTTCCCTTGAACGCTCGCAGGAATGCAAAACTATAGAAGAGGTTAGTGCTAATTGTAAACTTGGGTTTATATTTTGTTACCATTTTTTATAGTTATGTTTGTTTGTTTTTCATTTGTGTTGTAAGATTTTAGAGTTGTTTTACTTCTGTTAACCGTGTTGTGTATGTATAGCTTCAAATTATGTTTTTTTTGTATTGAATTAAGTAATTATATTCGTTTTTAAATATAGTTTATAGTTTTAATGAAATTATAAATGTCACATGTGTCAAATGACATTTTTGTCTGTTTGTCTGTCTTTTTGTCGTTTAGGGACTGTTTGACGGATTTTTAATAAGTTTTTTCAATGTTTCATCCAGTAGATAACATTCGATACAGCGCGCGTCAGCTTGTCGTTCTACGTTCTCCTATAAAAAGCAACCAGCGTGATAAGTGGTTATGTACCAAACAGATTTATACATACGAGAGCTTGTAGATTATACCTAGGTATACATTTTATTAATTAAGTAAGGACTCTTTGATTGCAGACTTATAGTTAAGTTTCAATAAGAAAGTGCTGATAATCAATTAGTAGAATAATTTATTATATTATTCAATATTATGTAACTATTTTTTAATAATGTATACAAAATATGTAAATTCCAGGAGTTACGATGCCGTGAAGAAGAGTTAACAAGAGCTCAACTACAACAGAGATTAGTGGAAGAGAACCTAGCGCAGAAAGAGAGGGAGTTGGAGATGAGGGAGATAGACTTAGCGGCAAGAGAGTTACATATATTGATCTTTGCGAGCAACATGTCTCACAGTCAACCGCCACAGCCTAATAAAAGAAAAGGTATTTACATACTATTATAGTTTAATTATATACGAGTTTTATACCTCACATTTTTAGAATATATTATTAATCGAACCTACTATGATAATAGTGAAAATTTTAATACATATTCAGTGTATATTTTTTATTCCATCACACTGAAATGGCTTTTCGGATTTGAATGAATTACTTTATCAAAAGGGAACTCAAAATAAAAATAATTCCGTGACAAAATCCGAAATATAGCATACGGCCTGATGCTTATTGTATTAAAGGAGTTTTTAGGAGCGAGACATCTAAAAACAAATGAATACACATACAAACGTACATTTATAAGTATATATTTTAAAGCCAAATACTTAATTCCCCAGGCAAGTTCAGCAAGATAAAGTTGCTGAAGAAGGACACGATCTCGTCGCCGCTGGACTTCCGGCACACGCTGACGGTGCGCACGTCGGAGGACGAGTGCAGCGTGAAGCAGCTGGTGGCCGTCGCCAAGGACACGCCGCCGGGCTCGCCCGCCATCATGCGCGCTATTGCCCGTGAGAGATCCATACCATTCCTTATTCCATTTTATTATATGCACATAGTTGTGCAGAACAGAACCCACCCACAGAGTGACTGTTTTGAGATATAATCAATTTTCATAACGAAATGTGAATTGGTATCTTTGTTGAGTGTCTTTTGCATACAAAAAATCGTTAGATAGCTTAGATATTTTTAGCATATATAAAACACGCAATTTTGAACCTATCTGTGTACTTAACTCAATTTCACCAGGATTGTGGGTTGGTTCTGGTCTGCATAACTATGTCCAAATGTAGTTCAATAATGTGTCTTTTTTATGTAATAATTCCTAATAGTTGGTTCTTTCACACAAAAAGGTGCGTGAGACTATAAAGATAAGATTGATTTTTAATGATAGGATCCTATCTTCATAAAAGTAGGTACTTATCTCTAGACAAACCACTGTAATAAACCATACTGTTGCTAATTTTTAATAAATTTAACTTAAAAAAGCAGGTATATATTTACAATTATATTAAAACTTATAAAATTATATTAAAAAATATTATAGAACAGCAAAATTATGTCCAAATTTATGTACAGCAATTGAATTGAAAAGGTAGATTTGTCTCTAGAAGAGACTACTTCCAGTCAACCTTAAGTGCATTTAGTTTAGTTTCTTGTTGGCAGGCAAGGGAAGTTCAATTACACCAGTATTTAAAAAATGATATAAAAAATATATAAAGGATGTCAAAGTGAAAGGTGTATCTTGTGTCTATACTCTGATTTTTAATTCGACGGAATTCTGACATTTTAAAAGTGTTGCCAAAATTCTAACATTGCCAATAAAAACGGAAAACATTTTAGCAAAATAATAAATAAAGCTTTCTGGAATTTAAAGTTTCAATGAGAAAAACTAAGACTTAAAAAATAGTAATAACTGTAAAATGTTAATTACATTTTTTATTATCATCATATTATTGCAGTTACAATGATTGTTAGGGAAATTATTTTTCTATTACAGGAATCCCTGTCAAATAATTCATTGGCTGCAAACATTTTTTATGAAAAGCTCTTCATTTGTAAAATTTTCGTTAATATTTTTTGTTAGAGCCAATATAAAAAAAATATTTACAATATATATAAACAATTGATATCAGAGAGCATAAATAATATCACAGCTCAAAAATGGCAAGTACGCTTAAACCGTATTATTTAAAGAAGAGGATTAAATGTGCCCTTCTCATGATCAGATAGTGTGTGTGATTTCTTTATCATCCAATGGTGGATGATGATGACGACAATGATGATATAAATGATAATAATTAATAAATATTTTAAATGTTTATTTATTCATTCAAGAAATATGTTGTTCTAAACTTTTTAATTTAAATAAAAAATATAGACATTCTAGTTAGTGAGCATTGAATGCACAAAACAAAAACTATTTACAATAAATAAATATATAAAAATAATTCAAAGCAAAAAAAGATTTATGATATATGAATTGTCAAAGAATGGCTGCTGTCAGAATTCCATCGAATTAGAAATCAGAGTATAGTTACAGCAATACCACTTTGAAAACCATAAGGAAACTATCAGAAAAAATGGAAATCAAGACGGATTCCCCCATACGCCCCACACGATACCATTGTCTAGACTCTAGACGTCTTCATTAGATGACTGTATGAATTGGAGGTTTCACGCCAAGCTCGGCTCAGATGGCGCTACCAGCGCATAACGTCACCAACGAAAACCTCAATGCTGCCTATTTTGACAGACGCGTTTAATGTTTATTATTATAGAATAGTTTAGTTGATTTTTGTAAAATCAAATATAAGATGAAAAAATACGGTGTTTTAACTATTATTGAATTTAAAAAAATGACATAAAATTTGACATAGGTACACTACATACATTCTTGACGTTGTTTACGTTATACGCTTGTAGCGCCACCAACGGCTAAAACTCGCAGTCAGACCTCTCATCAGTAGACTGCTAGTATCATAAATAACAAATTTTATGAATCGGTGAATTTAGTGAGAGCCATCTGCCCGCAGTGCCAGCGGACGGCGTGAAGGGCAAGACGTGGGGCCCCTCCACCGGGCACCAGCGCGCGCGCGCGCACCTGCCGCTGCCCGCGCTGCGCCCGCGCGCGCACCGCCCCTCCACCTCCGCGCCGCACCTGCCGCACGCGCGCCCCGCGCACCCAGGTACCCGCCCCCGCTCACCCCACACGCACCTCCACGCACACCTCCACATACACCACCACATACACCCCCACAAACACCTCCACGAATTATTATTGATGGTCCCCTAAGTATTTGAATTATTATAAAATAAAAAGTATTAGAATTATTATAAATAAAAAAAAATTTATTAAAGTAAATAGGGTATTGTAAGAGAATGCAGTTTTGATGCTTCCTCAAACAAATACTGTTTGACGGCTATAATAACGAAAGTATGATGTATCATATCGAGGTGACTAGTTAGGTTCTTTAAAAAAATATGTTGAGACATTTTTACAACAGCGCTATCTAGTTCCGTGGTAAGCACGAGGCTTGTGTTACGGATACTAGATAGTTTATATACTACATATTATATAAAAATTTTAAATACATACATATCATAAATATAAACAGTGAACACCTGTGACTAGAGTACAAACATTCGTGCTCTTCAAGTGAATAACTCCAGCGGGACTCGAACCCACGACCGCTGGCGCAGAAAATAGGGCCACTATCAACTGAGCCAAACGTGACGTCAATAAGTCTATAAGTCAGCAATAAGTTACAAATTTTATCAAAATAATATGAAATTAGTTATGATACACCTTTAACGATTCTGAGTGAAATTTTAAATGGATAAACGAAATATAGGACCCTTACCTCGAATGGTCACGAGGAACCAAGGAGTTGTCGTATTAGTATAGTAGCTAGCACGTATGTTGCAAATCCTGAGGTCCTGGAGGTCCTGGGTTTAGTTCCCGGGTATGTTTATTTATTCTTCTTCTTATGGTGCCGTCTCCTTCCGAAGGTTGGCAATCATTAGAACGAATTGCAATCTGGACACCGCCGCACGGAAGAGCGATCTAGTGCTTTTTCCGTACCATTCACCCAGCCAAGAAATTCTTCTTCTACCAGGCCTTCTCCTGCCCTGGATCTTCCCTTGTATAATTAGTTGGAGAAGGTCATACTTGTTGTTTCTCATTTAGTGTCCGAGATATTGGAGTTTCCTAGATTTATTGTGGTCAGAATCTCTGTATTTTTCCCCATTCTCTGCAACACCGTTTCGTTACGGACCCGCTGTGTCCACGAGATCTTCAGCATTCTCCGATACACCCACATTTCAAACGCTTCCAATTTGTTGCTCATAGGCTCATGTTTATTTATTCAGGGACCTTCAAATTAATACACATATTACCACCCATACATATCACACACTTATCCATACTCAATATTACATTATTTTTCATTATATAATAATAATTATAAAAATACTAGCCACTCAACCTCGCTTCGCTCGGATTCGTTCCTCGGTACACAATACAATTATGAGTTTTTTAATCTTACAATTATCATTTTTGTTTTTACGATTTTTTGTTCTTAAATCACTCACCCCTAACAATTAAAAAAAATTAAAATCGGTTAAAACATTTTTGAGTTTTAGTGAGTCTAACACATATGTTCCAATAACGTTCCGGCTAATCTCTGAAACGGCTGGACCGATTTTGAAGAGACTTTCATTTGCACATAGCTAATGTTATAAGGAGTAACTTAGGCTACTTTTATTTTAAAAATATTATTTATTTTAACTAGTGAAACCCGCGGCTTCGCTTGCGCTAAATCTAAGGCCGAACCCGAGCGAAGCGTGCGCTAGTTACTGAATAAATTAATTATTTATCTTAAAAATTGAGGTAACTAAAAATATGGGATTAGAGTGAATAATAAAGGTTCAATTGAATATTAATCAACAATATCTTAACATAAATAATCAATATACTAACTTTGTTTTTATAATTTATCACACAAACAAACAGACAAACCATAATAACACAATGCAATAAACAATTTTTCAAGATATATTTTAGTGAATTCGTACTTCAATTATTGGTCATCTACACACAACTCAATTACAATAAATCAATTGTTTATATATTTTTTTTATTATTTTAATAATTATATGCAGCTTTAAAGAATTCTTTTCTTTCGTCTCTAATTGTATAGGAAGATGACAAAATTTAAATGCATTATTCATTTAGGCGTTATTTTAATTGTACGAGTATATTGATATATCGTCGACTGGGTGCTTATTTGCTTAAATCAACCAGTATTTGTTAGTAAATTAATACTTAAAAACCAAACTTTATTTTTAAAATTTGTATACAAAATATATTTTTTCGGCTATATTAAAGCAAAGTATATAATCATGGAATTGACATTTATAAATCAATAAAACTATATCTAAAACTCATGGTTATTTGGACAAATAAGGACTGAGACAACGATATTGGTCGTCTCTTTTGTTGATGAATTAAATTATTTAATTTATATTTTTAACTTAAAAGAACTAAATTCAATGAAAACAATAGCTATATGTTTCTGACTAAATCCAATCCTTTATCATAACATTTAAAAACTATCCACCGCACTCATAGTCACTTAAGGATCCATTAAGTCGAGAACCTCCATACTAAATAACGACTTAATGGTTCATTAAGTGACTCTGAGTGCGGGCGTATGTCCCATTATGTGCTATACTTTATCATAGTCTAATGTGTGTGTTTGTTTTTAAAAGTAGTTTTAAATATTTATACAAACTTGGATTTTTTTCTGTTGTTTTAGAGATAAGTAATGATAAATAATAATTAATATCTGTGATAGAAATGTCAAATACATCATGTCATGCACAATGACCAAAATTAAAATAAGTTTTTTGATGTAATTACTAAACAATAATAAGTCTTGTTTTAACTATATGTGATTAATTATAAAATAAATACATGAAATGTACACATACAGCTCAATATAATTAAAACAAGACGAAAAACCGTTAATAAAACAAACGAAATAACCGAAACCCGCGCGCAGGGGCGTCACTAAGCGCAAGCGACGAACCGAAACGTAAACCGCGCAAATCGAAATCCCAAGTCCGAACGCCGAAATCCGAAATCGCGAAAAAGCGAAGTGGCAGCCATGACGACCTCCTCGACGCGACCGAGCCCCGCCGCAACCGCTTCCTGCTCTGCCCCATGTTCAGTTCGGATAACCCCCAACACCCCCAGCACCCCCACAAACAGACCCACCACTACGACACGGTGTTCGATTCACCCCCCGGATCTAAAACGGATGTTAAGAGGAATTTTCTTAAGAGTATCCGGTCGAATAGTTTAGCGGGCTTGTTGGCCGTCGCTGGTAGTCTCTCATCAGACACCACGCAGTTGCTCAGGGATGACTAATGTCGGTGTTATTAGAGGTTCAAATAATACATTCTTATTTATGCGACTATTTAATATTTTTAATAAAACTTCTTTTTGGGTTTTTTGAGTTGAAGTTGTTAATACGAGTGGCCTAAATCGTTTTATTAAAAAAAATATTATATAGCTTATTATTTTTATATTTTTCCGACAAGGCTATATTATTACTATTTAATTTTTTGTTTATTTTCGGTTGTTTTTATGTAATCAATATTTTTTCCATATAATTTATAATGTCTATGGCCACATATGTAAGAACAACTTCAATTGTCACCTGAATGTGATGGAGACTAAATAGTTTTTTTTTTCTTTTTCCAAACGATGGTCGGGAGTACGATTTTCGTAATGCCATGTTGATACATATCATAATAGAAACATTCCTCGCGAAATGCATTTTTTTATTATTTTATCGTTTTTTTTTTCAGTTTAAAATTAATTAATCGATCGATTGAATTGAATAATAAAAATGAATACTTAGTTTCCGATTTTTTTTTTAATAAAATCGACAATACTCGTCCCTAAGCATTATGTTTAATAATATGTAAATAGGTTATAATATAAAGTTCCATGGATTTGATCATAGTGTCTAAGTTAGTTTGTAAGAGTAAAAATGAAATAAAAAAAGACTTATTTTGTTAGTTTAAGATATTTAAGCTCAGGACAGTGTCATAGACATCAATACTTTATCAACGCATACATAGATTTTCTTTTACATTTAGTATTCAATAGATTTTAATATTTTTAAAAGTAATTTTCAATATTATAATTAAATAAGCAATTTTTTAATAACGTTTTTAATGAATTTACCATATTTTACTCCAGTTTTAAATCATTTATGACGCATTTATCTCATTAGATATTAATTTTGGTTAAGATTTAGTATTGTTGGTATGAAATATTTGTAAGTAGGCTATAGGTAATTGTGTTCATACATTGATTCAATTGTAAGTTGATGTAGAATGTGTTAGTGGGTAAGAGAGTTCCGGCAAGAGTTGACTTTATATGAGACTTTTAGGTACTTTTTTAAGACTTTCATTTTGGACTGACATAACCAACATCTTGCCAATAAATGTAAATGTATATCAATTTTCAATGAGTAAAATTAGCTAGAAAATTATGAAAAAATAACAAAAAAAAAATTTTTTTTTTATGTTTGTAATGTTTCCTAGAATATATGGTTGAAAGTTCTAATTTTATTATTTGGTTTTCTCGCTGCATTAAAGGAACGTCTCAAGATAATCTGCCATACCCTTGTAAGTACTATTTTGTATCACTCTATTTTCTCCAGTTTTTGTGTGGATATATTTTTTTTAATTTATATATCTACTATGCATAAGTATATGAGGAATTATTTTGTAGAGAGAGCTCTGATAAGTTTTTATTTTTCATTTTAATAAGGTTTTTGACATATTTTTTTGCGAAATTAAAAAAAAAAGAAATCTATGAAAAATAATAATATATATTTTTTTAAGGCACACAAAAAGCTGCCAGAGCTCTTTTTATATTAATAATAATTTATTCTTTTTATATTAATAAAATTTTTAATATGGCAATGTCACAAACAGTCTAAATTAATTATTATACATGTGGCAGATTTTATACGAATCTATGGTAAATTTAGGTAATTATATAATTAATTAAATATTAGTATAAATTTAGTATGACTTAGGAAATATGATTGTCGTGTGATACTCGAATTTGTCTTGTATTTGTGCGTTTTGTGTAGAATCTGTTGTTTTTGACGTAAAATTATTTTTTATTTTATATATTTTTTTTGTATTCGTTTGACATTTTGTTTTTTTTTTCATTTCTTTTGTAAATTGTAAGCATTTGTTTGCTTCCAAGCCTGTTTTTACGAATATTTAGTTAAGTGCTATGCATGCTTCTCAGTTCATAGATACGCTATAATCAAAATGATTTCAATCGATATTTTTATATATGTATTTTTCGTACTTACTTATCCGTTAGTTCGTATGATAATTTGCTTCGTATTCACCATGTCATATGGCACGCTTTCAAATGTTTACAATGGTCTTACAATTACATACATGGAAGTCTATACGATGACTCCAAGACAATTTTCAACTTTAATATTAAATAATATCGTATAGGCTTCTAATACCGGATACTAGCTAGCAAAGTGTTTATGATATTAATAGTACAAACGAAATATCTCACTATATACGTCAGATATGTGCGTGGTGGTGGATCGCGAGAGACTCAGATGTCAAATAATGGACGAAAAAACAAACCGACGAAAGTTACGATACAAAATCTTTGGTGATCTGGTTCTCTTTAGTTATTATAATTAGTATTTTTTTATATATCAAAATAAACCTTTTCCATAAAATCGACGCTGGTGTATTCTTTTAACATGGGTATACTAATACTAGCTACTAACTACCCCCATAACATTTGAGTTAAAACGTCATAGTGACAAACGATACAGATTAAAAATTAAAAAATATCCGGTGAAGGGCGAGAGAGGAAGCTAAGAAGCTTGCGCTTTTCTCACTCCGGCTATTCTAATGGGGGAGGCGAAAAATGAAGATTTTTCCAAAATAACGTTAACATTTAACACAGCAGTTATAAGTGCCATGACGTTTATTTGCACATGTAAGTATAGTTTTGTTTATTTATGTCAGCTTTTTATGTTGCTTTATATAATTTAGTATGAACTGTTTGGCATGCGTAGACTGCGTAGCACCTTAGAGATTGTTCATTCGAATTTTTAATATGTTTGTCTCTTTCTAGCAGATACTGATAAACAAAGATAAAATTATAGACATCTCTTGTTTTTTTTTTAATTAAAGTTTGTCTAACTGACTAACTATACTCCAGTAAACAATCTCTATGTCTAGATCACACTGCATGTGAATATTGACACGTAGCTCTTTTTTTGTTCATGTATGTTTAACATTATGTATTTATTTTAAATTATAATATTCATCTCTCTTTTTTTATTACACAAGTGTTAATAAAAAGCAAATGATAATTCTGTCAAAAAAAAATGATATCGATATTTGTAATAGTAGTAGAAAACAATCAATTTGCAATGGATTCAACAGTGCTTTAATCGAAATTAACTGTGTCTGAAAGAAAATCTATACCATAGATATACATAATTTGGATTGTGATTGTGAAGAAGTTTCAACCCTATACTTATATGTATTAGCGGTAATTAGTACCCCTCTGGCTGTTTTCGGAACTAACGACAGCACTTTATAGTACTACTTTCTTTAAAGTGACAGTATTACTTTTATAAACAATATACAGAGTAAATAGAAGCCACAGGATAAAAAACAAAACATGGAGTAAATAGACTTCAACTGTCAAAGTTAGCTCCGAGAGTTGCCACACAATTTGATCACCACCAATTATTCGAAGTTGTTACATTTACATGTATGTATATTTTGACATTACAGGTTTACATTATCTACAAAACTAATGTTTGACTCATGAATAGTCGTCTATAGATTCAAAATTTTTACATTATTTTTAAATACGCGACTCGACATGCTTTTTATTATATTTTTAAGATAATTTAATTTTTGCTTCGTCCCTCAATGTTTGTGATCACATGCTCGGGTAGCACGCACTAGCTATTACTAACCTATGTTTTCCATTTACATAGGTTGTTTTCTTCCTTACACAGACTTCAGTCCGGACGACTGGGGCCCGGAGTTCCCTCTGAGCACCTCCTCCAGATACACGATACCAATGCCGACTCTATACAGCACTGAAGGTTAGATAAAAGATAAAATAAGTTTTTTTAAACTACCCTCAAAAATAAATATATTAAATTTTTTGTGCTCTTTTTTTTTCATACGACTATAATGTCACTAAATATATTACATATTATATGTATATTAAAATTTATTATCTAAAAATATAACAAACCCAAAATCTATTTATTATTTCAGTAAAGGTTTATGCTTAACCAACTTTCTATTTAACGATGCAATTTAGTAACATAGTATTATGTATGATTGACTACTTTTATTTGTTTCGTTTATTAATTGCGTAAAGTATAAATTAATGGCATTTATACATGTATTTCAGGCTACAAATTCAAAAAGCCGAGTATAATAGAGCTGGTCTTGTACAACATGGCGGCGTTGTTGGGCGGAGTGGCGGCCGGGTATGACGTCAGAGTGTCGAATGTTAGCCCTCTTCATCCCACCTTACAGCCGCATAGGTGAGCAAATTATTTATTAGTAGTATGCCTATGAGTTACAGCATTATCTATTTCGCGTCTAGCTCTTCCCATTTTTTGTGTGAATCATTTCTTACATGACTACAATTTGTCTTTACGTGAAGGAAAGTATCATGACATATCAGAAAACGTGGCTAAAGCCTGATCCCTCTCGAATTAAAGAGTCGCCAATTCCCAGCAGTGGGTGTTCTATTTAAATATCATCCAAATTTGTCCAACCGTTTTTTCCACAATGTTCTAAATCAGACTAGTAATATGTTTCCTTTTACTTTACAAACTACTAACAATGACAATAATTGTGTGAATAAATAAATAAATTAAATCAATTATAAAACTAATTTCAGGTCAGAATTAGAAACCGATGTGATAGCGCCATCTATATACGAGGGGTACGGTTTTGCGCACAACACCTACCACGGACCCACAAGACACCTCCGAGCGCCCCTCAACGCTATTACTGGATCCCCTGTAAGTATGGGGTATAACCATTGAAAGTTGATAAGGGGTCATCTATAAAGTATGTCACACTAATTTCGTGATTTTTGACCCCGCCTCCATCCTTGTGGCAGTCACGTTTGTGAGATAAGTTAAAACATAGTACCATATATACTTTTATCCTTATATCATCGTAAAAGCGTATATTTTTAAAGTTTATAAATATTAGAATATTTGGTTACTAAATTGTAATATTGTAATTTCTAATTTTTAGATATCAAGTCTGCAAACAGATGAACAGAAACCAATTCGGTTCACCGACTCGCCCACGCACTACGCACACCCATCCTCCTCCTCCGGATACGGGCACTCGGCACAACCTCTCTCCGGCACTTCAGGGTTAGGTACCAACTACACGTCCACCCAGCCAACACCATCACCAAGAAGAACATCTTCCACCACATCTGACCATCTAGCCGACTTGTACCATAATTATAGAGAAAACTTCCAACCATCGTCATCCCAAGATAGAATACACCAAGATTTGTACTACCGAAATGAACCGTACACCTTCGAGAGAACGGCAGATTATGTAGTAAAGCACCCCTACTACGGTTACGATGAATGCTCGTTCGATTACAGAGAACCGTCAGAATTCAGGCAATACCATCGACGGACGCCATCGAATTCCTCAGCAACAAACTCTCATGAAGAGTTCTCGCCATCACGACAGTATCGGGAAAAGTTTCCCAATAGACCAGAAATAAGAAAAGAATACCCGCGGAAGTCCAACGACTATTCCCTCCCACGGGATTACTATCCAGAAGACTCGGAACGCGCCAACTTAGGTCTAGAATTAGGGCCGTCGAAACTAAGATCCAGCTTGAAGAAGTACAAAAAGAATGCCTCTGGGGCTAGTACCCCAACGAACCCCACACCACCTGACAGTTTGAGTGAGACGGACAGTTCGTACGTGTCGGCGAGGGATGCTTCAAGTGGGTCAGCTCGAGTGCGGTTCAGTCCTGAAGCGATAACGGATAGGAAAAAGCAAACGTAGCGAAGGCTCAAGAAGTTCGACGACTACCTCGTCTAACTGGCGCCCTGGTAGCTTCGAACTGTCTTGGATTTCGCTTAGCTTTTTGTTTTTAATTTTTATTATGTTATCTGTGCTATCTGTGTCTATGGTGTGGTGTTGCCAGGTGATTTTATTTAAAAAGATAGAATAGAATATGACTACTTTCTCGAGTTATATGTTGGACTGTTTTAATTAATATCAGGAACTTTTTTTTAATATTAAGTATAAAAAAATGCGCAAACGGTAAGTTAATTTGATTAAGTAGGCTCTCGTGGTAGCTCGTAGGTTAAATACAAATATTATTTCTTATTCATGAAATTTTCCTGTTTTTAATCTGTCCATAATTGAACCCGTGACCAACCAATAACTTTTTTTGGTATATTCTATTCTTCATTATTTTTTTTATTTTCCTTTTGAATAAACACTCACCTGGCAACACTATAGTAACCAAATGAGCTTGTATAGCTTTAATACGACGATAAATGACTTTGATCATAATTATGAGATGATAATGCTATAAGGATGTGTACTTGTACTATCATAGTGTGATGTTACATTGGAATTTAAAATAGAAACTGGACGATGAAAAATTATTTTTTCTTAGATTTAAGCGAATATTTGACTAAATAATAATAAATAAATCTATCTTTGCGGATTTTTGTCATTTGGTCTGTATACATACAGAAGTAATAATGTATCAAACGTATTAAACCTAAGCCCTGATGGTTTGCTGTAAAATTAACTACGCCATGAACCAAAAATCAAAATAAATTCGCGAGAAATCTTATTTTAGGACGAGAAAAAATTTATTATAAAAATACATTATTTAAAACAATATTTCTTTTTTTATGTAACTACACTATGATATTTTACAAATTAACTTTTTACATATAAGACCAAAAATAAGGATGTGTGGGGAATAATTATAATTTGAATGTTACATAATTTCTTGTAATCTACTTAGTGTTACAATAAGTATGAGATTGTGTTCATATCTAGGTCTTTATACGCTTGTGTCGATATTTTAGTATATGTATATAAAAAGTGTAGAGGTGTCTGTACGTTGGTACTCATTAGTATGGAAAATTGCCGAATTGGGTGTTCAACTCGAAATTGCTGTACGAATTTTAATTCGGTTTTTAGGATTGTATAATGAAAAATGTTTAGTAATGTATGTATTCTAAGGTTATATATTTTCCTCGGTAATGTTTTGATATGGTGAAAGCCGCAGACATAGAGTTGATGGGCTTATTTCCAACCGACTTCAAAAAAGGGGGAGTCAATGTTTCACTGTATTATTTTTTAAAACTTTCAGTTTTAATATCGATATTAGTGATTTCAATTCGATATCTTGACTCGCCATTCTTCATATTGTATCGATTCTTTAGTTATAATTACAGTTTTACGATACACGCTTTATCGATATGATATTCGTAATAATCGACGTGTACTCAATATACAATTGAACTTTATCTAATGGTATTGCAGATTTTGTATCAAGCCAATATGAATTAAATCTGTAATTTTTTATACAATAATTGACATGATATTTTAAACTGTTGTAAAAGTTTTAAAATAATGAAATATAAAAAAATTGCTACAAAATCTGCTTAATATCGTAACTGACGAATATTATAATTGTCTGTGCAAATAAAAAATGAAATTAGAAATGGCAATTCTTGAGACAACATATAAAATTAATTTTTTAAGCAATATTGTTTGATAGTAAATAGAAAATGTATTATTTTATAGAAGTAAGAAAAAATATTATGTATGAAAAAAACATTTATAATCGCATTTTTTATTTGCACGATTTATGTATATACGGTAACATGAGATTAATTAGAACACAGTGCGGTGCGAGGTCGGCACAGACTGTACAAATGTAAATATCCTGTAAAAGCTTATTATTTAACTGGCATTTATTTTGTAACAGCAAAATTAGTCCTTTTCTTTCGTTTTTATTATACATAGTACAAATATATCATAAGATTTGAATAGTGCGGAATAATAGTGTGTATATCTGGAGTTATATCATGTAAATCTATAATGTGTATGGGTTTTGTACAAATGATCAAAAGTATAGATATTTTTTACACAAATGTCACTAATTGTAGTGAAACGTTTGCGGCTAGGTCTTTTAGACCCCAAATATTTGGTGCGTAAACGTTTGTAGGCAGCTTTTGTATCCCAGCAGTGATGAGTAAATTAGGTAAACGTAACTAGTCTGGATTTCGCGGAGTAATGTATCCGTGCAGCGGTGTGGGTAGGGTTGGGGTTAACCCTGAATAGACCATAGGGTCTAACCCTCTTCTCATGCTATGGGATCTCTTGATCTCATTCTGTTACCATTGAAGGATATTATTGTTATAAAATATATGGCGATTACATATTATAATGATGTTATAATAACTGAATTTCAATACATTTTTTTTTTAATTTTTATCCTTGAACGATTTTTGATGACATCTCGTCTTTTTAGCTTTTCTTTAAACACTGCTCGAATAAATTCTTTGTGTGATTGGTTTTTAAAAACAAAATGATACCGGTAATTCGAGTAAGATTAATACTTAAGTTTGTTTTTTGTCCATATATCACCCGTTTCGGGTGTCACCCAACCGGGTGAAATCGGGTCACCGATGACACCCCTCACTCTAGCTACGCCGCTGTATCCGTGTAAAACTGATATTGTATTGATATTACGCTTGTGTACAAACAATGGAGTCGTGGGCGGCGGCGGTTCGGGGCCTTTTGGGCCCCATTGAAATGTTCTAATTCTATTTTCAATTTCTTTTTCCATGTTTTTATTATATGAACATAGGAAACTATCAACAGTTTGCACTAAATGTTTTTTGATATAATGGATTTAAATTTTGACCGGTTTATTTTTTTCTTTTTTTCCTTTGTTCAGGTGATTAAATATCAGTAGTTCTTCTTACTTTTCGTTTTAATAACTTAAGAAAACCTAAATTTTACTTATTTCGGTCAAGTAAATCGAAAATATGTTTAATCTCTTCATTCTATCATTCTACGCGCTTTTATATAAAGCAGGGGCCATCTTTCCTGGTTGTGGATTAGATTGAGATAAGAGGTAGGAATTTGTAGATAAAATAAGATATTCAATGAAAAAAATCAAGATCCGCCCCCGCCCAGTACAATCTCCACAAGATTCCTATGAATGTAACGCTTCGAATATCGTGCGCGATCAGAACTAATAATAAGGTGTATATCGAAAATTAATATTAAAATTAGCTTTGATATTATTAGCGAAAACCAGTGCCTAAAGTTTGCTGGAGCGGTTTTGATAGGATTTCGACTTGGATATAGCGTGTGACTTGCGAAGAACGAGGCCGGCCAGTATACCGCTGCAAAGTACTCTATTTGTTTTTGTTTAGTGCAATAATGTAATAATTTTGCGTCCATTTTTATTTTTTTATTTAATTTGTATTGTTTATTTAAAAATCGTCGTGAATTAACAGTATTGTACGCAGTATTCGGACACAGGTATGTATTAATCTATATAATATATACGTATAGTGTCAGTCTGACACCTGAGTGCCAATTTCTAAACGAATGTTAGTTTTCGTTATCGAATCTCCTTTTATTATTTGTCACAAATGTACATTTTCACTGTAAATATATTCACGGCGCGTTTACTTAAAAATCTAGTCTTGTTTATTTAATGAATTAATCTGAAATTTCGATGTTTTAAATAATGTTTTAGCATTCCATTATTTTTGTAACATTCCATTCGAGGTGATATTATGCTCAGTTATGCGTAGAGGAAGGATCAGTGTGCCAATGAGGAGGATGCCTTGAGTCTGTACGTTAAACCGACAATTAAAAATAGATTAAGCTTTTTACTATGTCTTTTATTTACCCTCTCTATGGTTTTTGTTTTGGGATTTGTGAGATATTAAGTTGATTTTGGGTTTAAAATTTGAGATTGTAATGTAATTATGGTATTTCACAGCCTCAATAGTTTCTATATACAGTTAAAACTTTAAACTACGTATTTAATATTTATAGATGACTCCCAAGATTTGCTTACTTTCAGTTAAAATACATAAGTCATACATTGTATTGAACTACTACATATACTTATACATTGTATTGAAGTGTACAAATTACAATGAGCTTAAAAACCGAGTAGAGCGGGTACAATTCCGAATCTCGCACATCTGATATTTTTATGCATTGAGTTATTATTACTACGTATAGAGTGGGCGCCTCAACTAGATTTATTCAAACACCTGTATAGGCCGATCGGCATATACGCGTTTAGTCTGTGCCGAGCGGCTGCGGTAGCTTGACGCATAGGAGTAAAAATTATTACGTCTAAATATGCCGTCATGTGTAGTGAGGTACTGTACAAACCGTTCAGGAAAATCAAATAAAAGTCAAGGAGTGACTTTTCACGCGTAAGTTTACTGCATTTTCGTTTAATCACGCTTAATTTAATAATTTTGTATAATTTTAAAGTCATGCCGACGCGCCATGCGGCGGCGGCCATGATTGTTGAAATCAAAGAGTAAAAAAAAGGTCTACGCAGAAGTGACAATATCGAGTTGCTATGTTAATTAATACAGATAATGAAATTATTTTGTAGTTCCCTATCAGATAAAACATTTTATATTATTATATATATACTTTTTTATTAAGCTATTGCATAGCTTCTATCGCGGGCTTTGAGCGCGGCCTAACCTAACCTAACCTAACCTAACACCAATAAGGTTTAAATAATGAGGTCCATTTTCAAATCTAAGATGGCGGACATCCGGTTTTTTTATATAATGACATGGGTGTCATTTTCGAGGTTTCTCGGGGTGCTGATTGCGAAAATGAGGTCCATTTTCAAATCCAAGATGGCGGACATCCGGTTTTTTTTCAATAATGACATGGGTGTCATTTTCGAGGTTTCTCGGGGTGCTGATTGCGAAAATGAGGTCCATTTTCAAATCCAAGATGGCGGACATCCGGTTTTTTTTCAATAATGACATGGGTGTCATTTTCGAGGTTTCTCGGGGTACTGATTGCGAAAATGAGGTCCATTTTCAAATCCAAGATGGCGGACATCCGGTTTTTTTTCAATAATGACATGGGTGTCATTTTCGAGGTTTCTCGGGGTGCTGATTGCGAAAATGAGGTCCATTTTCAAATCCAAGATGGCGGACATCCGGTTTTTTTTCAATAATGACATGGGTGTCATTTTCGAGGTTTCTCGGGGTGCTGATTGCGAAAATGAGGTCCATATTCAAATCCAAGATGGCGGACATCCGGTTTTTTTTCAACAATGACATGGGTGTCATTTTCGTGGTATATTTTTGGACTTCTTTGAAATGCACGGAACATATGCGTGTATGAGCCGAAGGTAACCACGCTTCTTCACTTCGATTCTTCTGGACAAATTCAATCCATGCCTCTCTTTTTTCGTTTTCCAGCCGAGGAAACCTTGAATAAATGTCGTGTTAATAGAAATAACATTCTTTCTGCGGTCGGGCAAAAATAAATATTTCATTTAATAACGGCCTTCTGGCCCAGTCAGTAGGCTACACAGATATTTGTACTAGATCGATTTGCGTAAGATTGTCCTATTATATACAAATAAAGACGTGTGGCACTCGGAGACTGCCGCGGTTAAGCTATTGCATAGCTGTTTTTATCAACTTATGCAATTATAATTATTTATTTATTTTATTTATGCAGTATTTTTTCCTTTGTTTTTTTTCTTTGATATTAATTCAAGTTACACTTTTTAAGCGTGGTGACCGATAAGAAAACATTTTTTTTTCTTTTATTAAATAAATGAGAAGTTAATATTGTTCAAAATATTTTTATTATCTATTGAAAAAAAACCCGGATGTCCGCCATCTTGGATTTGAAAATGGTCCTCATTTTCGCAATCAGCACCCCGAGAAACCTCGAAAATGACACCCATGTCATTATTTAAAAAAACCGGATGTCGGCCATCTTGGATTTGAAAATGGACCTCATTTTCGCAATTAGCACCCCGAGAAACCTCGAAAATGACACCCATGTCTTTATTTAAAAAAAACCGGATGTCCGCCATCTTGGATTAGAAAATGGTCCTCATTTTCGCAATCAGCACCCCGAGAAACCTCGAAAATGACACCCATGTCATTATTAAAAAAAAAAAATTAGGATCTTGTGGCTCAGTGGATGTAAAGTGGGTTATAGGTTCGATACAATTACAGAATATAAAACCTTATTGGTGTTAGGTTTTTTCGTTACGGAATTTCTCGATTCGGTCGCCGCGCTCAAAGCCCGCGATAGAATCTATGCAATAGCTTAAAAAGTAATTGTAATTAAAATAATTAGTTGTATGCTCATTAGGCAGAATATAAACAAAGTGTCCGTGTCCCTTCTGCATAGTAATCTATGATGCGGTCGCCTCCTCCCCCGCGCCCCGGGCGGCCGCTAGTGGCGAACAGATTTTGTTCGCGGCGTCTACTCTAGTAATAATAACTCAATGATTTTTATGAGCGAATAATTATTCAATATTATTACCACTTGTCTTACGGTGAAGGAAAACATCGTGAAGAATCCTGCATAGCAAGTTTGAGAAAGACATTTATAGTGCTGTGGGACGTCAAAAAAACTAAATGCAACACAAGATGTACAGTGACATTAACCTATCAGTCAGGGTGTTGCTAGTAAATAATAATATTATAATATTAAGTAATATACCTCCAAAACCCGCTAACTCCGATAGAGACCGTGACACTGCGACCCCGCATCAGATAAGTCTAGATTTCTAAAATATATTTAAATATGTGGTACATATATATAAATATATTAATAATTAAATATTATTAATATTATAAATGGAAATCTTTGGATGCAAGTTTCTTACTAATCACACCTTATTGAACGGATTCGGATGAAGCACAGATATGTAGAATAATAGTCTGGAATAGTACATTTGTTACGTTCTTTGTATGCCGGATGAATGCATGGGCGTATTTACCCTAGGGCCAAGGGGGCCATGGCCCGGGGCGGCAGGCTCTGAGGGGCGGCAAAGCCAAGACTATTTTTTTTTGAATGACATTGAAAGATTTAAATTAAAAAAAAATCGAAAGCTTCAAAGCCAACAAATTGTTTACAATAGGTACCATCCATATTTACTATCAATTATGAATCAGCCTATCGCCGTCCACTGCTAAACAAAGGCCTTTTTTATTTATTTTTGAGATTTTAGCATTAAGGTATACACAAGTGACTTAGTGACTATAAACCAGAAAAGGCAGTACTACTCACTAAAACCCAACAGACCTCAACCGTCATAATGGAGCGGCGCGATTGCTTACGCATTTAACCACGACGCGACGCCCCGACGGCCCAGCAGGTCTGCTTAAGCAGACCACCCAGCCAAAGGTGATGCTCCATAGCCTGCTCTAGGACCCTAATGAGCGCCATCCAGTCTTTGCAGTCCGCATCCATCCACTGCCCGCCATCTATCTTAAGTCATCGTGCTACAGGGCGTCTTACACTACGCTTGCCAACACGCGGTCTTCACGCTAACACGTGGAGCCGATCCATCGGCCACAGTGCTCACACATGACCGGAATGATATCGGTTACTTTAGTTCTCTGGCGAATAACTTCATTTCGGATTCTGTCTGTCAGAGAAACACCAAGCATTGCGCGTTCTATTGCTCGCTGAACCTTGAATTTGTGGACCAGCCCTACGTTTCGACTCCTTATGTCATTACTGGTAGCATGCACTGGTTAAATACCCTGGTCTTATGGGATTGTGGGATCGATGACTCTAGAAAATGATGTACTCGTAGCTTCCCAAAAGTTGCCCAGCCCGAGCGTATTCTTTTGTTGGACTCCTTCTCAAAGTTGTGCCGGCCGAGTTGTATAGATTGGCCAATTATACTTATTCCTGCACAACTTCGAGAACAGCACCATTCACGATCACTGGTCTCGGGGATACACGACAATTCAACATGATTTTGGTCGTCCATATCCACTCGTCTTGAAGAATCACTTAGGCTGTTTACCTTTTTTTCCAAATCCAGCATAGTATCTGCCATAATGACTATGGCATTGGCAAATTGCGGGTGTGTTATACTCTCCATTAATGTTGATGCCACGTCAAATCCAATCGAGCGTTTTAAAGACGTCCTCCAATGCACAGGTAAATAGTTTCGGGTAGATAACATCCCCCTTTCTTACCCTGCGGTGTAATCGGATTGGCCTTGTGCTCTAACTTTGTAACTTGGATGGTCATCGTTGCGGACTGTTATAAACACCGTAGTACTTGGATAACTCTGCATAGATTGTAGAATCTTAAGGAAATCATTTAGTTTTTTATATTAGTTATCTTTAAGTGGAACGAATGTATGTAACTAACTTTGTATACCTAGTACGAGTATTTACGTAACTTAAAATATTTTTTTAAAGTTTTAGTGTTTACTATTTCTGTGTATATTTACTCTAGTTAGTAAGCTTTATTTAATAAATAAAAAAATATTTCTCGTAGTCCACAAACGCTAGGAATAAATGCTGATTATGAAAGTCATCGAATTTTTGGGAGAGACGTTTCGTCATAAATCAACTTATAAAGATAGTTTAGAAGAGTCACAGGTCAGTAGTTCTTCAATATGGTTAAATCCCCCTTTTTAAGAACAATACTACTCTGCCTCTACCCCATGCTTCCGGTGTAGTGCCATTGTGAAGAACAGAATAAAAGAACTTTGAGAGCTCTGATAGAACCGGTGTTCCTGCCGCTTTGAGGAACTCTGCAGTAATTCCGTCTTCAACCGGAGCTTTGTTGTTTCCTTGGTGACCAAGACCTATCCTATTCTTGCCTACGTTGATGTCGGGAAGCTCAACTGTTCAATGACGTACCAGTCTGGCTTGGAGACCAGTCGGGATCCTCCACGAGGTGGGACTCAGGTGGAAATATATGTAAGGATTAAAGATCTCCATAGAATCTTTCGACTTCGGCGAGAATGTCTAACTTCGAGGTCACGGTTGTACCTTGTGAGGTTCTAAGCTTTGTCAGGTGACAACGGCAGCTGTGAGAGTTGGAAAAATGTTTGGAGTCCATATTGGGTTCTATAGCATCCTCAATATTTTGGGTATCGCTTGTCTTAGATTACGCTTCACATTCCTGTCAAGTGACGTTTAGACTATGTGGTATTTACAATCACGCGTCCCTTCGCCATTCTCGTTCAGAGTCTTACTTGAAAGCTTCAACTTTTGTCCATCTCTCGATCGTGTTTTTGATTTGTGTTCTGTAGCCCTAACTGAAAGCTTTCGCAGCCAGCTTGCTTCTACGTCACTATGTTAATCTAAGAGTAGACTTTATCAGCCGCACACGTTCAATTTGATGTTCATATTCAGAGCTACCAAGTCGGTGATCACTGCCAATTTTAACCCTGTTAATCACTGAGATATCCCTGAATAATGATATAATGATGTCGATTTTTTTGTTTGTAGTATTATTAGGGCCTTTATCAGGTCCAATTCATTTAAGGCCTTTTCTGGAAAAATTAGTTCATCGTAAAAAGCCAAGTCCAATTCATATAAGGCTTTTTTTGGAAAAATAAGTTCAGCGTAAAAACCAGGGGCTTTTTCTAGGTGCCTTGAGTAAGTTTACTTACATAACATCCACATTAACAAGTACCTAAATAACATTTGCGTTCAAGACATTTTTTTTAAAAAAAATAAGTACTTTATTTTCACTTCATAGGGCGGCAGAGCTAATTGGCCCGGGGCGCCAAATCTGTAAATACGCCTCTGGATGAATGTCCAGTTCCCGTGAAATAGTTTGTTTTTTTTTTTCACAATATACGAATCCGAGTGGTACGTCCCTATATTTATGATTTAAAAAGAAATAAGTAGTGCTAAAGCCTCCTTAAGGTCGATCACAAATAACCAAAATTATAATATTAGCCCTTTAGGTCGGTATTTAAATCTAACTAAATTCGTTATAATATCAAAAGTAAGAAGAAAAATCGGTGATTTTTTTAAGTTAAATATGACTTTTGTATAGTCATACTGTCTCACTGTTAAAGTTTATGTAATTACTAATTTATGTTGGTTCAAACTTCAAAGCCAGCTTAAATAAAACGTGGGTATGTTAGAGACATGTACGGTCTACATTAAAATGTAAACACCGATGGAGCCACTTCGAATTATTTTCATAAACTAAAACTCGAATAGAATTTTTTATACGATATGAGAATTGGAATAAAGTTAATTAAAAATATTTTTTGAAGTCGGTATGTTTTCAATATGACTGAGTTTGGAAATATGCCAATATAACATGTATAAATATTATAAATATCTTATAGTTTCACACTTCATATATTTAAAGATTTATTGAAATTTGAGTATATAAATAGCAAAAATAGATAAAAACAAAGTCATAAAATTTCACCGTCAAAGATATCCGTTTCTAATATAGGATATAGGATATAGATATAGGATACTTATTGTCATGTCATCAGCCCTTTTTAACGCCTGGCTGGGCACGGGCCTCCCTCAGTACGATGGGGATCAGGCCATAGTCCACCGCGCTGGCCCAGTGCGTGTTGGCGGACTTCACAGGTCTTTCGAAAACTTGCTAGGTTTTCTCAGACATGCAGTTTCCTCACGATGTTTTCCTTCACCATAAGGCAAGTAGTAGATAGGATAGAAATTAATCGCATATGAAAATGTCAGGTCTCGCAGACCCGGATTTGAACCCGCATCACTCGGTTATATAAGCGAGCACGTTACCGCTGAGCTACTACTGCCTGGATACTTAACTACGTGGAAAAAATCTTATCTCTCAAACACCTATACTAACCGCTAAAACGTATCTAGAAAGTAGAAACGAATCCGAACGGAGCGAGGTTGACTCACTTGTTAATATATTGGGTAGAACTATACAAAATGTTATATTACATCAAATTTAGTATTTCCAATACTTGTAGGATAAATCTTGTTTTCCCATTTAAAACCGGTTTGCAAATGTCTTCCTGAACTTAATACACAACAAGGATATTGTCAATATCAAATGTTGCATCGGAAAGTCTTAACATTTAGCGAACTATTGCAAGTACAAAATTACTTAATCTACGGTTTTAGTCGCGAGGAGTTTGCTTTATTTTAAAAAATAACGATCTTTGCAAGTATTAGGAATTAGTATTAATGTTATTATAATCGAATTATTTTTAAAATGAAACCAAATAAGTTTCTTTGAAATCCTTTTAGTCGTTTTACTTCAGTTCTATTGTTGAATGATATAGGTTTAATTTCGAATATTAAAATTAAGAAGTCAAAGTTAGTTACTGATGCTTTTGACAAATGATTTATTCAGAAACAGCTCAAATATGATAATTCAAAACTAAAAAAACTCCAGTGTTTCAAAATATCCTCTTGGTAGGATTTCGATAAGTGAAAGTCATCAAGACCCGAGTTCCTAACTATAGACTATATTTAGCGCAGTTGCAGTAACATTACCTTCACAGAGGAAGTAAACTGTCCGTCTCGCTGAAACACTAAATTTGGATTTTCGCTACAACAAGGTGTGAAGAGAAACAAGTGTTATAGAAAAAACAATTTATTTTATCATTCTGGGTATCTAAAATACTATTTAGTGCATGTAAAAATATAGATAATTCAAAAATGTGTTCTTAAGCTACTACTATTTACATTTGAAATTGTACAAAGGATTTCCTTTTCGAAAGACGAAGCGGATCGAATTACTATCACATGATATCTTATAAACCAATTGTTTATTTTCCACCCGTAGCGTAGAGGCAGCTAGAGGGCGGGCGCTAAGTGGACAACATTCACAACTACCTCTGCGATTTCTTACAACACAATTTATAATTTCATTTTGGTTTTAAACCAAAGCTTACATCTACAACTGGAGTTGTCCAGAAATATCACAATCATTAAATTATATTTGTGTATAATCTACATCTATGTTACTTCTATAGAAGTCGAGTCTTTATGACTAGTGGAAATGCGATTTAAATGCATATTAGTCTTACGTCGCCGTAAAATTATCGAAAAACCTCTGCTACGTACAATCAAGACGTTTCAGTATTGATTTCTTATAATCTAATAAGCCGCATAACATAGTACCTAGTTAGTTTAAAACATAATTCGTAAAAAATAGACAAAGCGTCGCAAGCGTGAGTAACGCCATACATCGTCCAGTTGGCTCTGCGCCAGCAACCGTTGACCGGCGAATAAATCTTCCCAATGAAGCGTAATTTCTCATACCTTTGTTTATCTTTTACGCTATTTAGTGACGCTAATAGGATACATTATTAAAATATTCATAAACTTTATTTGAAGACGGCCCATTTGTATATTTCCTAAAAAATAAATATAGCCATCTTTTTCGGGCGTACAGCCTCTATACAGTAGAAGTTACATCTTATGTAATATGTTACTGCTGGATCCTACGAATGGGCATGAAACGAATCCGAACAATGTTCGGTCAATAGTAGAGCAGACTCGGCGTAAACATAATTAAGATAACGTATCGTCTTTACATACAAATTCTTTATACAACTATCGCTGGATTTTTTATAGATATTGATATTATATCTTCATAATAGTGTTCAAAGTTTTATTTAGCACTTCTTCGACTCACAATATACGTTTTACGTTTTTTTTCACTAATAATTATTATAAGAAAGCTTACAATGAAAATATTTGTCAGACATTTTCAATTCAAAAGTTTAGTAAAACTGGCTAGATGATCTACTACTAAAGCTTTTAGAAGGCGCTAAACCAAAGGCTGTAGATTCATAATAGAATCTGCACTTGGAGCCATTATATAGAACTAAAATATTTAAAAAAAAATATTAACTAAAAAGTTATAAATTACACATTTAACAATATCGTATAATTTCGTCATGTTCGTTCATATATTAACGAATATGACGAAATTAATTATACGATCTCCGTTTTTGAATTTTACCTACGGAACCCTAATTTTTATTAGTACCTAGGGGTCGCATTACAAACACTTGCATTATAATAAGAAAACCTACCTCACGGTCTTGACCAAGACGACTATATTATGTTCCTATCAAAACATCGTTCGTAGACATACAAAATCATATTTCGTCGTTCATAATTAGATATTCATATTTTGATCGCTACTTGAACGGTTTCTTGAAAGAATTCATAATCTGTAGATTTAGAATACAATAGCAACAATGCACTGAGTCACGACTCACGAGCGAGAACTTCGGACGTTAGGTTAAAGAATATGTACCATTTGTTTGAGCGTTGCTAATGACGCAGACATGGAATGTGGTCTTCTAAAATATATAAAATATTTATTTCAATTATATATATTTTTAATTAAAAATATTAGGATATTAATAGTTAATACAAAACACTATCTAGTTTCGTGGAAAGCGACGAGGTTTGTATGATGGATACCAGATAGTTGATACACTACACATATATATATAAATATAAAAAAAATTATCAATAAATGTAGAAATTGATGACCCGACTTGTTACCTCCAACTAAAGGTCACTATATGTATATGTACAACTTAAAGTTCACCTAAAATTTTAATAAGTATATTTGAATTAATTAAGCTATTTGCAATTCGTCTATCTTTAAGGAAGTTTAATTTTATGATGGAATTAACCTGTATGGTAATTTGTTTCGATACAACGAAGCAACAAAATTGCAACTCAGTTTTAATTTCCAATTATATCTTAATCTTAAGTACATCTCAATTCTGAGTTACAACGTTGTTCCTTGCGCGTGTCGATATAAATAGACTGAATCAATTCGTGAATTAATCACAATTACATTTGATTCGTTATCGAATACTAAAATATTTACGCCATAAACGTTTCCTCGAGACTGGAAATACGTTGCTGTAATATTCATACACCTACATAGGATTTTCACTTAAGTAACATTTTCAATTATCATTAAGACAGCCAAAAAACCTTGAAAATATGATATTCTGTTCTCGTACAAGTACAGTCTCCGTAGAAACATAAAACACGCGGTATCGCACTAAAGATTCTGTAAATACTAGGCTAAAATATTTAAACAGTTTACGACTTATTTTATAATATCCCGTGTTTTGCTGTAAAATATTGAAAATTGACAGTTTACGAGACGTCTCAGCGTTCATGCATTTGTAGGTTCTTTAATTAGTTTAATGCTTTAGTCACATATTTAGTTAGGTTTGTTTAGTTAATCAAAATTTGGTCCCGAATCTTATCTTTGGACATGACATTCGTCGCCGCGGACGCGCTCAAAACCCGTTTAGAATTTAATGTATGTTAATGAGTTAGCTCTCGCAAAAACTGGCGATAAAATAACAATTTTCATTATTTCAACTGGAAGGTTATACGAGACCTTGGTATTAAATACCGTATTATTATAAATATATATAAAAAAACTGAAGTAATATAATGTTTGTATAAGAATCTACTCTTTAATCTTTAAATACCTTAATAGGATTGGCAATAAACATCGTATTTGAACTTGTTCCATAAGTACGGGCTAAAAAATCAATATTAGTGGTTAAGCCGCATAAAACCTATAGATTGATTCTTTATATTATAACAGAGGTTTCATATTAAGACCTAATGGGATCTTACACTGTGACGTCACAACCCCGGCCACCTGCCACTTCACCTGTCGGCTGTCGCCATGAAACAGACGGTTATCGAAGTTTTGAATGGCGATTTTTTAGTAACGGCTATATGTTTTCTGCTTAAGACCGCCTTTTTTGGACGAAACGCAAAGTGTTATAATATTATTCATTACAGTCGGTGATAATGCGAAATAATCAAGGAAACTTAGAACTACAAATATTTTTTGCAAATATAATAAGAAATGTATGTACCAACTTTTTTAAGTAGATATTTACATGACGTTCTGACGTAATTTTCATTCGACTACACTGTGCTCAACTGGCATGCTTGAAGCCATCAATAAGAGAATTGAATTGAATACACCTCGAACTAACGGCAATAATATGTATTTTGATTTAATTTCGTCATTTGTATCGAATCATGTTCATCATTATCTTGAGAATTTTGTAGTTTAAAAAAATCTATGATATTCTAACTTAATCAACCGAGAACAACATTGTAACTCCGAATTTGGGCTTTAAATTGTGTTTTATATATCAATATCGAGTTAGTTTTGTTCCTTGCAAGCGTTAATACTACAATACGAATGTTTAACGGTTTCTTCTGTCTTTACGCAGCAATGAATCGCCATGATCATTTACATAAAGATAGCTATGGTTCGTAGTGACATAGGCTATTTTTAATTCCGGTATTTCTACAGTATAAAAATAAACTGTAAGTACCTAGCAACCGAAGGACGCACGGGATTAGAATCTAAGCGAAACAAGGTCAAATAGCTAGTTAACCAATATTTATTGTCTGCGTATTCAGCCCTTTTTAACTTCCTACTGCTGGGCACGGGCCTCCTCTTCCATAGTCCACCACGCTGGCCTAGTGCTTGGCGGACTTCACAAGTCTTTCAAAAACTTGGTAGGTTCTCTCAGACATGCAGGCTTCCTCACGTCCTTCCCTTCACAGTAAGGTATTTGGTAATCATGTTAGAAATGATTAGCGCATGAAAATATCCGAGTTGAGAGACCCGAATACGAAACTGCATCACTCGGTTATCCAAACGAGCGCGTTACCACTGAGCTACCACTGTCTACTATTTGTGATAATTTGGTCATAAATAGTAAAACCGCCGTAGTGTACCGCGTCTAAACGACCCAAACCCTGTCGAGGCGCAGCAATTATCATACTATAAAACCTGATAAAACGGTGAACGCCCTGCGATAGACGCGTATTCTTTGAAAACTCATTTACTTACTGCTTTTATATCGTAATTAATTGTCTTGAATTTAAATACTGCGAGCACTATTGATGTAATTAGCTAACTTGTTCACCAACTTTACTTGAAATGTAGCAAATATTTACCTACTTATTTTTTTTTACTTTGAAATATATTTTAAAATAATTCATTAGGGGCACGGGCTTTAAAAAGAAAACGAAGTGTAAAACCATTAGACCAATCGGACCAACTCAAACCATCTATCTTCATCTTTGATGTCATTTTTAGTGTTACGTACCTGATTAGGAAAAAATATTCTCGGGTCTACAGTCTAAAGCTGTAAAAAAATCAAACAATGTAAAAGAAAAAAAAACACGAAGTGGCCGTTAGTGCCGCAAGAAACGAATAGACACTCTCAAGGGAATCAAAATTTATAGGCTACTTTACGTTGACCTAGAACTATGAAATTTGGCAAGTGATATCGTCTTATACTACTAGGGAAAAATCTGAAACTATACATTTGTAATTAAATCATTAAAAATATAGTCTTTATTTAAAGCTCGTATCAATAATCAAGGTTAGGCAACGCATGCGCAGTCATAATTGTATGGGTGACCAAATCTTTTTGTCGACTTTACTACTTTATTAAATTGTACGAAGAGAAAATTCTGAAAGCCGTATTTTTCAAATTTGTACGAAACCCTCAGTGAGCGAGTCCGACTCGTACTAGTTAAAATTAACCTGCATATTAGAGGGAGCTACTTTTTTTAAGACGTGAATTCTACAAACTTATTCAAGGACAGCGTGGTGGACTATGGCCTGACCCCTCGTGAGGCCCGCTCAGCAGTGGGATGTTAAAAAAGGTGAATTATTACCTATGTTAGGAAATTATTTAGACATTTCTCTAACTAAATACTATTTTTTCTAAGTAAATAATGTAAAGTTACACTAAATACATTTTTTTTCATTGCCGTTTCTATTAAACGAAACAGCGTTACGAGCTAGCAAGCTGCTAGGTATGAGTGTACATAATGTAGACAGAGGACTGCGTAGGGCGAAGGGATCGTTGCAAGGGCACTCTCATACTGGTGTTTTCGTGACTAAGGTCAAGTTACACGTTCGTCTCGTCTACCTTTTTAAGGGACGGACATTTAGTTCATAGCAAATTACAGCTTAAAGGATAAAATTGGCAAATTCTCTGATAGATTGTGATTTGATAGAACGAGAAATAAATCACTGGAGGAAGTAAATTTTCTGTAAATTCTTCAAAATGTATTCCACAAGTAGCTATCTATGTATATAGATGGTTTTATTAATTAAAATATGTATAGAATTTAAATCATTTCAAGGCTCTTGATAACACGATATCAGTTACAGTTAGAGACCGAAAATGGTGTATAATTTAGAACGGTAAGCTTAGTTCCCGACGTTCACTTGCGCATTATTAAAATAATAAAAAAATTGAGAGTTCGAGTAAGCAGTATGAAACACAATCAACTCGGTCTGACAGTATGTAATTACTAATATGAATTATGTAAATAAATATATTGAAAAAATATTACTTCCTAAAATTACGCGAATATTTGACATTATCGATAAAATTATCTTTACGGATTTTTACACTGATTATGATTTTTGGTTTTTGACGTTTTGAACGCTTTACAGCAATCACAGGAGATACTAAGGTTTTAGAAGTCTCAAAGAATTTTTATAGCTCAGCGTACATACCCAAAAAAATTTCAAAATGAATTCAAAAAATAATAATCTACTTATAAAAGATATATGTCTAAATAAAGGCAAAAAAGAACCTAAATTCAAAAACAAATATAAGAAAAAATATCGACTTTCTTTATATTACAGTAAACGTAACAGATTTAACGATCTACGAACTGTTTAGTGTTTAGTTCATATACCTACCTACATAAGAGCAACAGCGTTAAGCCTGTCGAAAAATATACATATTTTGTTCTGAAAGTGCTCTTAAAAATTTTTATACATACATATTTGCGAGAATGCCATAATAATTAGCTTGCTATTCTAAAAACATGAAACATTCTTTAAACATAAATAACTCAAATATGTATCATTCTTAGTTCGTAAGTGCAAAAGAAAATTGCAAAATATGCAAAAACACCGATACTATGAAGTAACCCGCCCCGATAACGACGTTATCAGAACAGCCTTTATATTTAAAAACGGCTGATAGAATAACAATTGCGTAAAACTTTACGTTTCGCCCAAAACACTATGCACGATCCATTAATCTTTGACACCTACTGATTATTGTTGTACATTACAGTGCTGATATCGATAGAAATATGTAATTATATCAATAAACTCTTGTGTAAACCTAAAATTTACTATGATTCATAGTGAGCAAGCGAGATAACGATATATATCTGTTCCCATTCCTATTGAAATAGGGGAAATGTATGGTACCTCGTACCTATGAAGTTAACTACATTGTTTAAATATTGTTTGTACATTAATATACAACACCTATTATATTATATATATGAATATCTCGTTTCACGGTGTTAGTCGCGCTCATCCAAAACGGCTCGAGCGATTTTAATAATTTTCTTTCGTTTATTTGATAGGCATGACAATAGGTCGTAAAGTATTTTTCACTCCTACCTTCAATTTTTTATCATTGGCCAGCTGGTAGTATTATAATTTTAACAACCTTTATAAATCTCAATGTACCGCCAAAAATGAATGCAAAAATTAACTAAATTCATTTGAATAAACTTTCTCTGACTAAAGTTGGTAGGAATTCGAATTAAAAATTCATATCAATGCTTAGCAAATAGCAGCGATAGGGTTGAGCTCGCGAAAATGTACCAGTAAATTGACTCATATTGCTATCGTGGAAGAAGCAACAGTCACGTTATAGTATGTTATATATTAAATTAAATGTATTTAATACATTAAAAAACTTATAATATATATACTAAAGGATTATATAAATAATATAACAACTACACATATTTAATACATATAATTATACATAATGAGTAATGACACTGTCCAATACATGGCACGGTCAAGTGGTAAAAAGCTGAGATCTCTATTCTCTATAATCATTTATTTCAAACAAGGAATATTACGAGAAGTAAAAACGCAAAAAATATGTCTAATATTCTTTAAAGGCACTACATTTAGAATATAACATGCTTTATGATTAATCACAGTTATGAACTCTTTACTTAATGAAACGCGCACTAGATTTCCCTATTCGGGCATCGAACCCGTTAAGTCTTGGTGTTCACAAATTAAAATAGACAGATAATTAAGTAAAATAAGTACTGATCAACATAAAAAAAATGTTGTAGAACAAAATAGCTGAAGTTATTTATGATATAACAAAAAAAATATTGTATGTTATAGGATAGGACAGCAGTAAATTACTTTCTATATAAGAAGTCATATTGAACAGAGCCTATCCACAAAAATACGTTTCAAGGTCTTTCTAAGATCCCTTTGTCTGAGCAGTGCGGAGGTTTCATTGATTTGATTCTTATCTCTATTCCTATACTACTATCAATTACGTCCAAAAAATATAATTTTTTACTATAATATGTTCATTTTAACAAAAAAGATGCGCATTAGTTAAACTTTATGAAAGATTGTTTTAATTTGAAGAGTCATTATATTAGATTATAACCATTTGTCATTATTTAAGTGAATATATAGAAAAAAGTCAGTCAGTAGATTTGTCGTTTGTAATGAATTTAATAAGATTATAAAGAAAAATATATATTAATTATTATTATAGAATTATATAGGAATAAGCAAAATAGTAGCAAAATTAACGTATTATACACAAAATATTGTATTAAAATAAATGCATATAGATTAACAATTTGTTAGGAAAATTGAAACTTTTGACGCTACATTGCGAGCGGACTCCGACCGTCTACGCGTAACATTAAAAAGGTCGACGGCACTCTAACATAAGCAGACGAAATATTTATAGAAGTGCCCTTGAAAAGGACAGATGAAGTCCTCGATCGCGATAAACTGGCAAAGTTAAATCAATAGTGCGGTGCCAACGTTCATATCAGTATTACAGCTCGAGTGTTTAATTTATGAAATATAAATACCGATTCGCATAAAAAAGGCAAAGTTTAACGAACTGTATACATTGCAGAATATATCAATATGTACTCTATATATAGTGAACTTAGGTTTCTCAAATACGATGTACATTGTAATATTATATGCAATACTCACATGCTATGAGCGTATATCGAGGGAACGATCCGGCTTCGCCATGGTAGCAGAAAGCACGTATTCTATTCCATTGTTTATAGGCTACCGTTTTGGACCACTGCATTTGTTTATCTTATCGCTTCCTGTCCCATGGACGCGATAGCGACTCGCAATTAACATTGACGTACTCGTACATAATCTTTAAAAAACGCGACGCCTACTCACCCTACTCTAGTGGGCTTGAAGCCTTACAATTATGAGATTAAAGCTTGGTATGAAACATCATCCGTGACGGTCTCAAGGCGAGGGGCGAGTTAGATTTCCAAAAATATAAATTAACGGTAGCAATGTAACTGATATACAATAGAAGGGACCATAAAGCTCTAACGTAAACAAATAAAAACTTATTTTCAGTCTCTACTACACACATGCAATATTCAAGCAGTTTACACAGCTGACCTGCCGATGAACAATACACATTATAATAATAGTATATTATGTACAAATTAGCACTACTGCCACAGATAATTATATGTATTATTATGGATAATATGTATACTATAAGTAAATAGGATAGGGCTGGGGATGAAGTATATAGAAAAAAAAATAGAGAAATATAAATACACTCTATTTAAACATGAAATTTATTAAAGATTAAAAAAACATACAATTGTTGTTTTACACAAAATAAAAATACCTGAGGGTGAGGGGCACGGGGGGACTGGAGGCGGGCCCCGGGCCCCAGGACATATACATATTCGACAGGTCCATACAAGTCCCATAATATAATACTATATCATATGATAAAAAGTACACATATAGGATACTGTCAAGCAACTCAACTCACAGGTAGTCATGTCGCGCTCTCGCCGGTACAAAACTATAATAAATCTTACAAAAATACTTATGCGACTAATTTGAAATGCACAAAGAGGATCGTCATCGCTACAAAAATATTCTGAGATTGGAATGAAATCTTAAGCTTTCGGCCCCGGGACGATCACAAACGTTTTAAACGTCCTTAGCCTAATTATTTCTCTTCTGAGTCTTAAAGCTAACGGATAGAACCTGTCCATTGAGCGTGTAGCCATTGAGCGCCTGGATGGCCATGGCGGCCTCGTCGTACTCGCGCATGTTGACGAATGCGAAACCTTTGTTCTTTTTCGTCTCGGGGTCCTTGATCACTTTGATGGAGTCGATAGCGCCGTAGGGGCCGAAGAGCTGCCATAGGGCCAGCTCCTCGGTATCCTCGCCAATATTGTAAACGTACACGGTAGTCTGGTGCGGGGCGGCCGGCGCGCCCAGCAGGGGCACTGGGCTGGCCGGCGCGCCTATTAGTGGCAGGGGAGAGTGGTTGGTGGCCGCCATAGGGTTGTAGCGCTGTTGGCCCTTGTTGATGAACGGCAAAGCCTTACCGGGGGACGGTAACAAAGGTGGCGGGGAAGCCTGAGGAAAGCCCGGCGCGAAAGCCGCCGCTGGCCGGGCTCCGAATGCTGCGCTTAAGTTCGTACCATTGAAGGCAGGAGTGCTACCGTTGAACACGGCTGTCGCACCGTTATAGGCTATCGGTGCCGCGGCGAGGCCCTGCCTCGGCCGGGGAGCGTTTTTATTCGCACTAGGCTTGTTTGCAAACTTCACTACGATCGCCCCCGCGCCGGGTATCGGTGACTGGCCGTTCATGTGTTGTATCGCGTCTTCCGCCTGCTGTCTGCTCTCATAGCACACGAATCCGATACCCTGTGACACTCTACTATTAGTTATGTTACCGAATTGATTAAAAAGGCTGTTCAGTCTTTCGAGGGTCATATCTGGAGGTAGATTACTTATGTAGAGATTCGACTCGGTGTCAGGTTTGTGGCTGACCTTGTTCTCTGGATTGAGGAGTGCGAATGACACTTTCAGGGTCTTGCCCTGCATCAACAAGCCGTTGAACGCGACCCGCGCCTTCTCTGCGTCCTCGTGTTTTTCGTATTCCACAAACCCGTATCCTCTATTCGCTATCAGCTTACAACTCTCGATCTTTCCCATCGCGGAGAAAAGCGCATACATCATGTCCCGCGTCATCAGTTCGGGTATATAGTTGACCATGAGTTTGGTCGGTGACACATTGGAATTAGCGTCGCCGCCGCCATTCTCCATATTCATGTCGCTGTTGTTTAACATTGTTCTTTAACGTACAAACTACACTACGGAAAACAAAATACTAATAAAACTCACACAGATGGAAGTTGGTTATTTCATTTGCGACATGAAAACGAACAAAGAACGAACACAAAAAACCCAAATCGTACGAAACGCCAACAGCAACGCCGGTTCACAAGTTCATCATCACACGACACATGAACGTCGAACGAGTTTGTTTTTGGAATGTTACCAGAACAATATACTTTTCGTTCTAAAGTTTATAGTAAAATTATATTTAAGCATCTACACTCAAAAAATCTTAGAATATATATTAAGGCCTGATTCCACGTGCGAAATATTATATTTTATCCATGCTATATGAATATTGTCAAAATTATAATTTTTCCTTAACGTGGCAGCATTTCAATTAGTCGATGGAAATGGAAATTTTATAATCTGTGCTAATATTTTATAAATCTTAATTACCTATATAAAACTAATTTAAGTTTAAAAGAATTTTACGTAAAATATGTGAAGCAAAATAGTATTTTGAGTAAAGTATCCTCGATATTCAGTCGATCTATAATATTTCATCTGGGTAGTTTTTTTAAATTTACTAGGAGCATTTTGATTTTTGTGGGCGTTTAGTGGAAGTTGGAACGCAACATAGGAACATGACATTTATTGTGGAACTGCTGTCAACTGTCAAGTGACATCATTATTCATTGTCAAAGTAAAATATGATTTGAGGTTATGTATATTGATTTCAGAGTAAATATCAGGCAGGCGAAACTCCCATACAAAAAAAACGATCTATGAAGTTTGCACAATTTTTTATGGCGGCTATAATCCGTTAAAATTAAGAATAACACAGAATTTCGGAGCTATATCGGCCTACGATTCTTCTACACATAGATGGGTTATATCGACGGCAATTTTGATGTTTTATTGTCAAACAGAGTGTTTGACAATTGACATTTATTTAAAGTTTCCCACATTTTTACATATTGTTTATCTCTTTGTTGTTTAATTGCTTATGTTAGTTTATTCATTATTGGTATGAAATTAAACTAATTATAGTGCTTCATTATGACAAAGACGACTTTAAAATGTGAAATATGCAACCGAAAGACATGCCGAGTCGACAATAAAAAACGAGATTTTATGGCAAAATTTCCATTGGACAGTGAAAGGTTAGTTTTTTTTGTTTATATCTATAAACAAGTCAATTCTAGTGAGGAATCCTAAAGGTTTAATGCATTTTGTCTATAAATAAAAACTTGTACAAAACATATCGTAGTGTTTACCCATCACCGGAATTTCGATGTTTATATATACTGATGTCTAAACTCCGACTTATAATTCTATACAGTAACTTTACTGTTAAAAACAAAATCCTTTTTCAGGCTAGCTATAAGCTGATGATGATAATGATTAAAATCTATCCTTTCTCAATTAAGTATGTACTTAGTTTGTTTTGTCACATGATAAATATCCTTGCATGTAATGCTACACTAGGTCGACAGAATGCATATATTATTTAGTACATGTATACATAATGTGTTTAAGTTATATTGTTACATTTTAAGAGTATAGTAATTTATGTAATTTATAAGTAAAAATAACTTATCATATACTTTTAAGGTGTAAAAAATGGGTCAAAGCAACAGGGAAAGAAGACTTAGCCTACGTGCCAATTGAAAAGTTGCATCAGTTGAAATATATTTGTGAAAAGCATTTCCAAAAAAAAGATCGGAAATCGGTTGGCGTGATATTGAATTACTCGTCCATTTGTCGCACACATACTTAATGCAAATTTAAGACTTTTATGGTTTTCTCATGGATACCATTGTCAGAACTGGAAAATATTAAAATGGGACCACACGGGAAGCACTACCTTTCAAATAAAAAAAGAATCATCAAAATCGGTTCAAAGTTATGAGCTAACAAACATAAAAAACATACAGACGATTTGATAACCTCCTCCTTTTGGAAGTCGGTTGATAAATTAGGTCGTCTTGGCGTTCTGTTTTCTTCAATATACGATAAATAACGGGCAATGTTTAATTCAATGATGCATTAAAAACAATCTGAGTATCAATTTTGTTTTATTTATTTCTTTAAAAATGAAAATAAAATTAAATCTACGCTGAAAAGAATCTCTGTAATCGATATCGATAGTTTTTTATCGATTTCGATCGTCACCACATCCCAGTACGTCACTAGTAATGACATTATGTTGGCAGTATGTACTGCGCCATGATTCTTTAATTTTGTTAGGTTGGTATAGGCGCACTCTTCAAACTTCATACATTTACATTTGATCGTTTTTTTGTATGGCAGTCCCGTCTCTTATAACGTAGTGGTTATATACTCTTTGGTAAATATTGTATTCAATAATTATTTAAGCTTATATTTTGGGACAACTAGTGAAACATGTATCTCACAAACGTGTTACTTAAAAAAGCGAAGAGCAAGTCAGTAAATGCTTATTACTATCAATATATTTATAGTTTAGAGGTATTTTGAAAATGCTAATTGGCATATCAATGTTTCAGGCACATAATGGTAATGATGGAGAGTATGGTTTCAGGACACACTTTTAATGCTATACGAGAAAGGCTAGCTGACAAATTGGAAATAATTCGCTATGATCCATTTAGTAAGTACTTTTACTCCTATATTAAGATTTTATTTTTCTTTTTACGAAATCAGCCAATATTTAAGATTTTTTTTAATTCATGTACTGAAATATATTAAATAATAACAAAATATAGAGTATAGACACATCTAGTGTGATGTTTCACACTGTTTCTCACTGAAAACTTTAATGTATCAAATGTGAGTATCATATTATATGCAAAGTTATATTTTTATTTGTAACAGTTGCAAAGCATGTCTTATATTTACATGTAAATAATTTTCCAACATACACACTTGTCTTACGATGAAGGAATACGTAATGTGCCAACATTCTCTTAGTCCCAGTGGTATATTATGGACTTACTGCCCTTGTATTAAATTGATTGTTAAGGTGGGTAAGGCTATTCGGACACTATCGTGACTACAGCGGTAATTTAGCATGACTGGCACTCGAGATAAATTATCTAAAGAATTAGCGTTAATATTTAATTATCGTTGGCATCGATTTGGTCATATATCTAACCTAACCAACCTAGAAAGAAAGAAAGAAAAGTTTTTAAGATTAACCTTTTGAACCTATGTTATCTAAATCGAAAGAAAATGATGTGGTGTCGTGGGACACCAGGTAGGAACGAAGTTCTCATTTAACGGTTTTATTCCACGCACTTTTTTCCACGGATTATTTCTTACTATCACATTTTTTTCAGTTCGGTCGCGCAGCAAAATCCCTATCCCCTCCAAGCCTGCCGTAAGGAACTTCGTTCCAATAATCTTTGTGCCAGTCACGCTAAACCACCGCTGTAGTCACGCTAGTGTCCGAATAGCCTTACTGAAGAGATAAATACAATATAACCAACTCTGCCCCTCTAGACAAATGGCAAACGCTCCGTACCGATTCTATTTCGATAAACGCTAACGCCTAAGGAGGACTATCTCGTGTACGAAAAAGTGTCCGTAAAAACGCGTCCAGTAAGAGTGGCGCTGCAGTAGCAGTCGATAAATTTTAAAGAAAGCGCCAAACGTAATTAGAAAAAAATTACGCTTTCTCTCTGCAGTATTTTGTTTATATTTACTAAAACATTTTTTTGACTACGTAAATAGTTGAGGTTTTGTATACTAGCATGTTACTAACTACTTGAGTCATTAAAATTTTTAAATATTTGAACTCGGCAAACGTCACTCCATTTTAACAGCTATGTTCATATTGAAACTATTCGAACGCCAGCGCTATTCTGGTAGGTAATGGAAACTTTATTTTCAGTATACAGCTGGACACTTTCAACTTTCCCCCCATATGAGACGGTTCTCCTTATCTCTACCCTCCATAGTTGAATCTAATCACTAGTCGTAAGCTTATGTCAATCCCATACATTATGATTCTATTTTACTAGCGTTTATGCCACTTGTCTAACCCCTCTGAGATCTTGCATCTCATCTATCACTGGCCATCTGCCTGTCTCAATGCAGTAGACCTCTATCAATTTGCTTTTATTTAAAAAAAATTAAGGTTATAAATTTTGTTTCAGTCCAACACGAAAGTCTGTACAAGGAGAAGAAAAAAATTAGAAGCATGAAATAAAATGATGTCTGCTGTGTTATTAGTAGACTAATTAGAGAAATAGGTCAGTGAATAAAACCAGTTATAATATTTTAAATAATATAATTAATAATTATTGTACTTTAAAACAATAAAATCTTTGGGATACAATGTGTTTTATTTCTAACAAAATTATTTTAAGTACTGTAAATATTATCATTTAATATGAAATATAAATGACATATTGGATTGTATGCAAAAAGCAAATATATAGAGAGCAAGTTATTAGTCATTTATTTTTAATAACATAATTATATTCAGACAGATAAACATAAAATATAATGCATAAAATCCAACATGGCTACCACATACATACCACACCACCACATACCATATTAATTAATAATAATAGTTAATATTACATATTATAATAATTTAGAATATATACGCTTTACGTTTTCAACCTTACACTAAATTTTAGGAAATATTAAATGAGGTTCAAAATGTGCTCCTAAAGCTTTGGTTTCCTAGGATAGCGGTGCCGTCTTAAAGCGGCCGTAATGCAGCGGTGAAAGACGTCACTAGAACGTTGTCTATGTAAACAAAATGGCGCGGTTTCCTAGAGAGCGGTAACTGACACCGTAACATCAAACAATTTTTTTGCGTCCGTAATATTACGGCCGTTATATGACGGCACCGTTATCCTAGGAAACCAAAGCTTAATTCAATAAATAATACAGATTATTCAATAATTAATCAATTAATTGTCAAAAGCAATAAACTTTTATATTATGTGAATGTCATGTAAATACTCTATAAAATATCAATTTAAACTGTAAATTATTGCAGATTTTGAACGAGATGGAACATTAAAGTTATATTTTTATTATAGTTAATTTAGAAATTTATTCGATTAATTGAATAATTTAAAATAAATGAACTAGTGATATATAATCTGCAATAGACAGCCAACAATAGTGCAATTCTCACAAACATTAATTATAATTATCTCTTACAAGTAAAGTCACTATGTTCTACGACTTATAAATACTCTCACTATTTTTTATACTATTAAATACGTTATATAATAATAATAATTAAACATTTACTTTCCAATAATTAATACATACAAAAAGATTTTTAATAGATTGTTTCAGAAACAATGTAGTTGTTATAGCTTATTATAAAATTGACTAGAATGTAGTACGATAGTGTATGATATTTCCGAGACCTTATCAAAAACATCAAACACCGAACAAATATAAGTATTTATATACTTTAATAGACTGATCTTAATGTAAAACTTATACTGAGATAATATATAATTTTTTCTATTTTCTTATTACAGACAGTGGTTGAAAGTAATAGCACAGATAACATAATACTATACTAGTAGTAATAGTTAATTTTTAAACTCAAATATAATCTTTTTTAATATAAATAATTATATCACCGCATGTTGGTGTCTAAGTTATAGTCTAAGATCTGAAGTAGACCGTCTTTTAACACATCTGTTAATTGAATAAAAGTATAATATTTTTCATAGTATAAAATAATAATACATTGAAAAGTGCTAAAACATAATGTAAAATTTTAGTTATAATGTTTCATTTATTTGCTCTACATTTGCCGTTATTCTATTTTTTTTCGCAAAATTGTTCTTTATTATATTTAATTATATAATTAAATGTCAGACTTCTTTTGCAAACAAGTAAATAAAGTATAATCTACATTTTATAAGGCATCATTATCAGAAATTTGCTATGGTATGTTAGATTACTTATGTTTTCATCAAGTAAGCAAAAGAGTGAAGAGCAATCTTATTTCAGATCCTTGACTATAAATAAGGTTATTTCTTAATATTTATACTAGGTTACTATCTACTATAAAACATTCAATATGTTGAAATATTGACATTTAAAGGGTCTTATAAAGAAATTACAATTTTATTGTAATTATTCTGTTACATACGTATTTCTTTGGCTTACATTATTATTTACAACATGGCAGATATTGAATAAGTATGATTTGGTCCACTACTAAATTAATGGTACAGTCAACAACAGAAATTTAGTAAATTTTTCAGTTTTTAAAGTAAGGAATGTACATACATAATATTAAATATTGGTGTATATTTTTTTGCTGACAGTTTATGAATTGGAATGAAGTGTGTACGCTTTTTAAAAATGAGATATATCATTGTATACAAATTTCAGAATTATTAGATAAATTTAAGATAAATAGTTAAGGGACTATCCTCCGTTATCTATTATTTTAGAATAAACTATTATTTTACTTATGTAAAAGATTGTAAGTAATCTGTTAATTCCCAGTACAAAGATTTTTTATTTAAAAAATATAAACTGAAAACTTTTATGTTTAAAGTAACTACTAAGCATCACGTCCTACCCGTAAAGAGATTTATTTTTAAATAATGATATATAATACTTATAAGTAAATATATTAAATTTTACAATGATGAGTAAAAATATAAGAGCCATTTGCATATATTTTTTTAATTTAATTATTAGTTGTTTAAAAATGTTTAGTACACAACTTTACTTTTGTTTATTTATAATATTTATAATTTTAAAGGCCAAATGATCACGCTTTACTTTACATTTTAATAGTCGTTAACAATTATCGTTCCTTTATTCGTTTTTGATAATATTATAAACATTGATAAGATTCTTATTTTTAATTTGCTTTTAAAGAAACACTCGTGAGATTCAAAAATAGTTAAGAATTTTCGATGTGAATTTCTACATTGTTTCTTAAATAATGTAGAAATAATTTTAAAATTGTCGAATTTTAATATTAATAATATAACGTGTCATATATTTCCAGATATTCTCTACTCATTTTTTTATAGCAAATAATAACTTATCACTGTTTGTTTTAATATTATAAGATAAATATAACAGTTAAAATTGTAATACTCAAAATATGTACAATATATTAAATAACTATGCTTTATATAACATGAAATTTTTACTTTAATATATTTTTATATCTGAATGCTTATATACATAAATAAAATGAATAAACATTACAATTTATTATTCAATAAATAATACTAAATATAACTTTTAAAATATCATAATTTAATTTATAAAGTTATTATTTAGAAAAATGATTATTAATACTTCGAATAATCATTAAATTAAAATATTTTTAACATAAAAGTTAGCAATTTCTGATTTGCTGCCACTATATTTTAGTAAAGCTAGTAAACTAAATGTGTAATATATATATATATATATATATATATATATATATATATATATATATATATATATATATATATATATATATATATATATATATATTAGTTATTTCCATAGTTGATAGATATGAAAGCAATAAAAATTAATTTTATAATTGATTTATCGAATATAAATAATTCATATTATTTTTACCATCTATAAATACACTCTTGTGACGTCAAAATGAACTTTAAAAACTTTTTGGATATAACTTTTGATATGGTACAAACCTATGCTTCCAATAAAAACATAATAATTTATTGAAAGATTTGCATCTCTGAATACTATAAATAAATGGAGAACCTTAAGTTCAACATATAACAATATATAAATAACATATGATTGAATACAACTAAAACTATACTGTATAACTGACTGACTGATTCGGCAATAACTAATTACACTATACTTCGTTCGCGTTAAGAATGCAGTGAGTCATCATTGTTTACCGGCCTAGCCACGCCCCTTAACCAATGAAATCTTCTCAAATTAGAAAGTCGCGTCCACATTGACCACTTGAAGGATGATTGATCGTTAATAAATTTAATTTTAAAATGAATAACCTCACCTATTCGTCACAATAAAAGTGGTTCGGTAATTCATAGGGGAGAAAGAAAACTAATTTACAACGTTTTTAAGTATAATGTGATTTTAATTCGACTGTGGGCAGTACCTATAGTAGTAGTAATTTTGAGACCACTGTAAAGATACCTTTACCCTGTAGTTGCGCTGATGACTCACTGCACTCTTAACGCGAACGGTCTATAACAGCGAATCATAGTAATTTATCCTTGTATAGGAGATAGGGATTTGACATATTAAGGTATTTAGGTAACTGGTTATGTCAAAAGTCTATCCCAAGTTAGTTAGTTAGTTAAACTAATGTAGATAATTGGGATTCCTTATAAGAGATCACTGACTCACTCACTCACTCACTCACTGCGCAAGTCATTTGTTCGAGCAGCGGAGCGATGTCCGGATACTTTCATGCAAAGAACTCGGTTTTAGACGCCATTTCGAATTCGGATTCCTCCATTTTATACATTTCGATCAGCTGAAATAGAAATTATATAATTAGGTATTTTTAAATGCTTTTTATTTTTTATACTTTCTAAAAATTTCTTTCTAATCCTGCTACAAAAAACTATTACTATGTAAAAAAATCGACTCGGTGTCAAATTCACTTTCGTATGGCCATGTGTCCTCCCGACCATAGATCTATTTGTGTATTGAATTTTATCCAAATCCATCCAGTTTTTTTATCGTACGTAGAAATAAACATTCATGAATTATACACATAATATATAATAATCTCATAGGTTTCAGAAAATAGATATTTTTTTAGTTTTTTTGTATTAACGAAAAAGATCCACTTTGTTAAAGCCGTTTCCGAGATACACGAAATAAGTTTATATACATAGTAGTATCGCGCGGCTCCGCCTGCGTTCTAAAAGACCGGAAACTAAGTTGTTATATTTAACATTGTATACTAAAACCTTCACCGAAACACGTTGCATACTATGAAATAAGTTCCATGTTTATAGATTTTGTAGTTTTTTGTTAGAGCGAACAAAAAAATCGCCATTTATTAGTATAGAGATGTACTGATGCTCAATAATTACTTATTTAACACATTCAGAGCCACCGTCACGCACAGCGTGTTCACATTAAATTTCTGCGCCACGCCGCGGACACGCTAGGTGTGTTCTGAGTGTTTATGTGATATTTACTGATAACTTACATTGTCAATATCCTTGGAGAGCTCCTCCATCTGCTTGTCGTGAGTCGCCTTCAGCTTGTCCTTCTCGCGGTTCTGCTTGATCGTTTGGTTCTGGAAATGTGCGGATAAATATCTTTATTAATTTTCTATTCAATTTTCCTGTTACTGGCTTCAAACCATCATTAAGGTTAGTAAGTATTTTTTATTTATTAAGTTAACTAACTTTTCCGATTTATTCGCGAATTTATTTTGATTATCGGGTAACGAGTCCTAAGGACCCTGATTTCTCAAAGATAGTTAATCTAAGAATTTCTAAAGAGAAATTCTAAAGACAAACATAAATATTGTTATCTCTATATTTGTCTGTCCGTATATCACAGCTATAATAAAGAAATACAATATTTACCTTGCGCTCGTCCATGAACTTCTTAGTGTTATTCTGCTTCTTCTCCCTCAGACGACGGTCTTTCTCCTGCTTGGTCTTCAGAGTCTTATCGTTGGCCACCTCCTTGCTGGTCTCCACGCTGATTTTGGCTTGTCGTGTGTTCATTTCTTTCAATTCCCTGTGAAATCATATTTATTTATAACTCAAGGCACGAATTGATGAACGTGATATGTAGCAAAATTCGATTTTAGAGAAAGAAAACTGAGCCCAAAGTTTATGTAATGAATTAAATGCATGTAGGCAATGATATCATATTATACAAGATATGTTACGTTCATACTGCACGCACAACATTATTGTTCCGCGACACACACATACACATTTAATAACATTGTATATCTAAACACACGCTATAAGTGCGACAGGAAATACGCAAAGCTAAGAGTGAAAGAGACAGCTATTCGACACGCGTGCTCGCAATGACAGGTGACAGCTCGACTGACTGGTCACAAATAGGACCAATCCACGGCACGCGGCAAGTGTCAAGTGGCGTGAACTGAACATAAGTCATAAATATGGCTGTTTTAAGGTTTAAAACGGTCTCCTGGGTACTAGGGCGACAGCGCGCGGCAGGAGGTGGACTGACCGCTCGTGCTTGGCCTCGAGCTGCTTCATCTGCGCGAGCTGCGCCTGCTCGCAGCACTTCTTGAGCAGGTCGCGCTGCTCGTGAAGGCGCGCGCTGGCGGCGGCGCACAGCTCGGCGCGCTGCCGCCGCACCAGCTCGCCCCACGCGCCCGCCTGCTCGCCCACCAGCTGCCGGAACGCCGCGTCGCTGCTCAGCTGCTCCTTGCTGCGGACACACTTCGTATTCATAATAACTAGTAATAATGTTCTCCGACCGAATATGCGGCGACCTATCTCATTAAGACAAGATATTTACACAAGTGTACGCGCAGTCACCAGAGCACTCTGTTACTGTCTCTCATATTCCGATGGGTCAACACTCCTCACAATCAGCGAGGGTTAATGCGCAGGACCGACGGAATCTGACGCACCATCAAATCCCAACTCCGGGCCGTTAATGAGGCTCAATAACTAAAGTTACTGCGATCCGGGACTCGAACCTAGGACCTACAGATGTGCAGCCGTACATACTAACCACTATACCACGGAAATAAATAAAGTAATAGAAGTAACATATAGGTTACTATTAAATATGTAGAAACGCCGAGTAACGCCAGGATCACTAGTGATATCATAAAAGTTTAATCGTGTATATAAAATAAATTATAATAAATAAAGACCATTCAAACAACTTCTGGTTTAATATCAATCAGAGTAATACACCGACGGAACAATTAATGACGTCAATCCATCGTTAACTTCGTATAACTTGATGATCATCGTTAAGTATGAAAATTCTTGGAATAATGCAATATAAGATATCAAAAGTGAATATCTCAGAAACTATAAAACAAATCCTCTTGGCAATAGTTACTGTGCATTATATTTAACTGTAATAATGTTTAATTCTTGTAATTCATAGCAATACAATTTGGTTTAATGTACGATAACGCTTTCTCAAAATTTATGCTTTCCTCAGTAAATTGATCGTAGATTTTTATTCCTTAGCTTTTTCTACATTTTATAATCGTCTAATGAAACGAATCTTACCAGTTTCTTTAGGAATGGGCAAAAAAATGTTTTATGTGATGATGAGTGGTTATATTGATTAATCAACCGACAGACACGACAAAGAATATACTAAATATGTATTATTTAAGGTTTCAACGAAACTCTAACTAAAAGTATTATATATATATGCAAGTACTAATCCGAATAAAGGCACTGGTTATTTTTGACTTAGACATATTTTGGCCTACTCCATTTAGGTATATGTCTGAATTACTTCTTTGTCTGATTTTAATTCTAGGTCTTACAATGACTTACTTCTTTCCTTTTATCATCTTCTCCAAAGCCGCACATTGCTGCTTCTGTAACGTCATCTTCTCTTTGGCGTGGCGTTTTTTCAGAGCTTCTAGATCTTTTTGCTGCTTGCGCCCAGTCTTAACGAAGCCCTTTTCTTTTTGTAGGCTTTCCACTGTTATGGGCTCGAATACCAGCGGTTCTATTTAGGATACAAAATTATTATTCAAATGTTAGGTTACACAATATATTAAATAATTATAGAAATTCGTTACTTTTTATCATATTTTAATTAACAAAATAATATTCAATCGTTTTTATTCAATGGTAAATAATTAACCAAGATTACATTGAACTGGATGTTTAAACATAAACTTTTTTTGCCTTTGTTTCGAGATACGTTAAAACAATACAACTTTGAGAAAAAATAACATAAGTATATAAAATGTATCGAACATTTTCTAACTATCATATTTTAAAACTAACAACATGTTAGAACATCATAAAATATTAATATTTATAAACAAACATTAAAATTTTATTAGAGTAGTAAAAGAAAGAGAAAGTATCAACCCATAGTGCATTAATCTATTCTTCAAAGAAATAAGCAATAGTTTGCTATTCATTATTACAGTTTAACTAGCAATTCCCGCGGCTTCGCCCGCGTTCTAATCACTATTATAAAATAGGAGTTAGTAGTAGTGATGAAAATATAGGTTTATAAGTACTTTTTGATTCCAAATCATATAAATCATAAAGAAAACAAAATTTGGTCTGAAAATAACAAATCTGGAGAGGGCCACCCTTATCACATACGGGAATAAAAAATAGCCTACGACCTATTCTCAGACGTACCAAATATACACAAAACAATTTTATAAAAAAGGTCAAGCCGTTTCGGAGGAGTTCGGTAACAAACACTGTGACACGGATTTTTTTATATAAGGGAAGAAGACAATATTTTTGAATGTAATATTAACTTCTGACATTACCTTTATCTGTTCTTTCTCCAATTCTCCACATTTTAAATCACAACATTCACACAAGGAACTGTTCATCCACTATATTCTCCAAGTGTTAAAGAACTAAATGTATTGAAATTATTAACATCAAAATCTAAATATAAAGCGAGAGTAAACGTTTGGTCGACGGTTGAAAGTAATGTAGTGAGATGCGTAAGGCCAATCGACTCCTAATGTCTATATACGAGATGAAAACCACTGGCTTTTATGGTACACGTCATAAGTTGTAGCGATTTTGTTCATTTATTGGTACTTTTAAAAGATTTTTCACATTAAAAGATGACACCATATCACAATATATGGGGACATAATATATAATCACTACATATTATAAAACAAACTCCTCCACCGCGTCTGTCTGTCTGTCTGTTAGCGATAAGCTCAAAAACTACTTCATCGATTTTCATGTTTTTTTCACTAATGGAGTGGTTCTCGTGGAAGGTTTTAGTATATAATATGTCAAGTATTTTAATTGTTTTTGTATATAAATGCTAAAAATGTCAAAAAAAAAGCCGTCTCGGGGAGCTTTGAACGTAAACGCTGTCTAAATCTCTTTAGATATAGACTGAACTTAAATGATTATCTAAATCTATAAATAAAATTTCATGACCACTCATAAATTAAAGCCTCTATTTTCCATTTGGAAAGTAAATTCCAGAAAGAATATCCGCTATCCGTTCTCACTTGGACCATATCGATAAGGCTGGTACGAAAATATCGCTGTCATAGCGGCGCATTAGCCGGAGAATATTCCGAATGTAAATTATGAATGCGCGTCTATTTGTGTTTCACATAACGTAAACATTTGCCCACCTCAGTGGCTGGTATCTGTCGAAATCACAGGTTATAGATGATTATCAACTACTCCTAGGCTATTTATTATACATTTAGATTTTAAAAACAACAAAATCAAGCCAGTTTTCTTGTTTTTAAGAAATTTCCGTTATACGCATTGAATGTATAATATCTATAATATCCTGGATATGTAAGGGTTTATGCACGTGACTACTTTTTAACATAGTAATATTTTTAAATTTTTATGTTTCAGTGGCCCAGTGGTTAAACGATCTCTTGGGAAGCCGAGTGCAGCGGATTCAAAGCCCAGGTTTTGCACCTCTGATATTTTAATGTGGGAATTTCTCATGCGGAATTATTTCCTACATGATTACCACTTGTTTTACGGTGAAGAAAAACATTGTGAGGAAACCTGCATGAGAGAATCTAGTAAGTTTCTTAAGACATCTTCAGTCAGCCCACACTTCGTCAACGTGGGCCATTAATGAAGGCCCACCCCCATCAGTGGGATAATAAAATAGTTTTCTATGATAGAAGTAAATCAGAGCAGTATATACGCGTTTATGATACGCACATCTTCGGTGTGTTTATACAGCGCGTGCGCAGGCATTTAGTGTTTGTGGTGTAGGATTTCATAAATAACTAGACTTATCCTCGCTTGGCTTTAGGTTCGTCCCTAGGAAAAAATCTGTTCTAGGAGACTTTATATATTTCCGGGATAAAAAGCTATTCCAGATTATAATCTATCTAAGTGCCTTTCATCCATATCCGTTTAGTTGTTCTGGCGTGACAGAGTAACAAACATCCTGGCAAACAATCCAATCTATACTTTTTTTATCTATATCTATACTACTATATAAATCTGTAGTGTCTGTCTGTACACTAAATTTATTTGTCGAATTTTATCATAAATATTCGTGTCATGACTCACTGACATCAGTTTTACCATTTTTGAAATTGTTGTCTGTCTGTCTGTCTGTATGTCCCGCTAAAACTCAAGAACGGTTGAACTGATCTTTATAAAAATTGATATACAGTAAGAACATGTGACTGGGCAAATGATAGACTAATCTATTATTTTTTGAATTTTTGTCAGTCTGTTTGTTAATATGTGAACGCATCACAAGAAAACCACTGGACGGATTTGGATGAAATTTGGCATAGTGTTAGATTGTTTCCATTTTCCATTCCATTCCAAAAATATTTCATTTCTGAGAAAAATACAAAAGGAAGGTTAGAAATAAAACCACGCTCGCATTTACGTCTTTAGAACGCGGGCGGAGCCGCGGGTATTACTAGTTTATAATATTAGTAGAATTAGTAGAGAAAAAACCCTATTAATTCCAGTCAGAGTAATGAACTATATTTTACACATATTTACTAGTGAAGTGACCTCATATTTTTAAGAAGTTTTCTATGTAATTGTGTCGAACATTCAATGTTATTATTACATAGAAAACTTCTTAAAATATGAGGCGTGTGTTTATTATGAGAAACCGTGTTAGTATTTTAAATATTTGTTTATAGATTTTTCAATTGTTTAAAGAATGCAAGACGAGATTTTTTAAAGAATGTTCAATGTATTCAGTCCTTTTTGACAACCCACTGCTGGGCGTGGACATATTTTTAGTTAGAGAGAGAGAGTTAGGCTACGCTGATCAAGTGCGGAACGGACTAAGCTTTCGAGAACTTGCTAGATTCTCAGATATGCAGGAAAGACAGGTTGTATACGAGTATGTTTAAACAATTCGTGATGTTGCAAAATTAGAGGTAGGAGATCTGAACGGTATAAGAACCCGCTTCAATCGCTTTCCCAAGCGAGTACGTTACCACTGGCCACTGGGACACCTGGGCTAAAATAGCTCCTAGAGTCCTAAAATACATTGAATTAGCACTGTCCAATTTCTTTGTATAGGACGAAAGACATCCTCAACTTTATCCCTTTCTCTTTCTTCCACTCTCTCTCTCTCTCTTTCTCTCTTTCTTTCTCTTAGTCTCACCTTCTTTCTTCTCTTCCGCGGGTTTCTTCTCAGGGCCGCTCTCCTCGATGCCCATCTGCTTCATGTTGTCAGTGCGCTCCTTGGCCGCGCCCATGAACGCTCGCGGGTCGGAGAGCGCCGCCATGAAATCTGTACAGATTGTTAATTATTTATTTGTTTATTATAGAGGATTTATTAAGCGTTAAAAGAACGTAAAAGTTAGACATAAGGGTGGGATTAATATAAGATGTTTATAGTTTTGGAAAGAAGAATGTTGACTGTTTAAAAATTATTTTGAATTTTTAACTGAAATGTTATGCATTTTTTCAGATTTTTTGTAAAGTAATATTTATATCGGAGATTTCTTTATTGATTGACAGTGTGTTCACTATATAATACACAGTGTATTATTTTTTTTTTTTATTTTTTTTTTTTATTTTGAAAATTGGAAAACAGACAGCATATATAAATATAAAATGCAAAATACATTAGAAATAATACACTTAGCCAATAAAGTTTCCACTTATACATAAATATAGCAGAGTAAACTTACTAACAAAAAAATAAAAACAGATATAAATAAAATGTGTAGCTACAAAATAAAAAGAAATAAATAAAAATAATTTTTATCAGACTCTAGTGTTTTTTTTTAAGTTCAGCTATAAATTTCTTTAAATTATATCCAAATATGTCCAGATGCTTGTAGTAATTATTATAAATGTTACAGACTCTACTCAGGAAACAATTCTTGGCATATTTGGTTCTATGAGAGGGAACAGAAAAGGTATCTCTGGATCGGCTGTTAGTTCGAGGGCATTTAAAGAAAATATTAGACAAAAGATAATTACAATCGATATGGTTATTAATGATTTTGTAAAGAAAAATTTGATCTCTTACTTCCCTTCTTTTTTCCAAAGCACACAAGTTTAGGTTATTACACTCAATATCTCCAAATTTGAAATGTAATCTCTTAATAAATTTATTTTGAATATCCTCGATAGCGTTAATATATTTGTGATACTGAGGATTCCAAACTGTTGAGGCATATTCAAGAATGGATCTAACGTAACAGTTATATAGTAGATTGTATGTTTGTATGTTCTTAAAATCATCTGCCTGACGAAAAATAAATCCAAGCATTTTGTAAGCCTTAGCTGTAATATTAGAAATGTGTTTATCAAAAATAAGTTGTGAATCCAGTTGTACTCCCAGGTCTCTTACCTCTGTTACACGTTTAAGGGGTTTGTTTAAAATAGAATAATTAAATGAAATAGGATTCTTTTTTTTTGAAAAAGTTATAACACAGCACTTATCAACATTAATATGTAATCCATTAGCTATACAATAATTTTTAATTTTATTAATATTATTTTGCAAATCCTCACAGTCTTCCATACACTTTATTATTTTAAATATTTTAATATCATCTGCGTATAAAAGTGAGTTTGAAAGCTGACAATTTTCAAGGATATCATTAATAAAGATATTAAATAATAGAGGTCCGAGGTGAGAGCCCTGGGGAACCCCTGATGTTATGGGGACAAAACTCGATTATACGATACGATATATAATACGACAAAATTATATAGTGAACACACTGTTACATACTGTACATTGTGGACACAGTAGCGTGTATAGCGCGTACCCTCAAAGCCGTCGGGCACGTATATCTTGAGCTCGATGTTGCAGAAGAGCATGGGCAGCGACATGGGGAAGTTGGCCTCCGTGCGCAGCGAGATGTGCCGGTAGCCCGCCTGCAGCCCGTCCAGCGGCAGGATGCGCTGCCCCAGCAGCTTGCCGCTCTCGTCGTACACGCCGAAGCGCAGCACCGCCAGGTCCGGCAGCACCACCTGCGCGCCACCACCACCACCTCACCGCTGTTACTACCACCAGTCAGTAGGATACCACCAGTCTCGTGACCGTTATTGCTAGAAACGATTCTAGCAACCGAAAAGATTTGCCATTTATGCTAGGAAGCGTCCGTTACGTTTTAATTTAGAAACATTTGCGACAACACCACCTGTACACACCACTGTGCTTTTCAAGGTCACATGACTTCTGTTACTGGATACCAACATCCCTACTACAGATTCGAAGGTCACGTGACCTTAAATAGTGGACACCACCATCCCTATTACACTTTCCAGGGTTACGTGATCTTCTTTGTTGGTAACGATTCGGAACACCCGGAAACTGGTCGGCTTCCTTTTTATGCTACTATTTTTGATTTTGCTTTAGCTTCAATACCAAATCGTCGGTCAAAATTGTTGTTGTCCACTGGATGCAGATGGTATAAAGCGGTTATCGTGGAAATTTTTGGGGAAGGCATATGTCCAGTAATGGGCGTTTTTGGGCTAAGTCGAACGATATAATGAACAATATTTGGAAACAAAATATGACTTGAATTCTCTGTAAATAGACGTTAAAAGAAGGATTTCACGAACGAACCTTACGAAACAGAAAAGGTTCTTCATTGTACACCGGATTGAGTCCGTTGGCTGGCACCATGCGCGTGCGGAACTCCTTGCGGATGGTGTCGGAGGGCAGCCCGTACATGTCCACCTCCACGTACGTCCCCACTTTCTTGTCTGATAAGAACTGCCCGGCTATCACCTGTGGGGGATCGAATTGTGACTTATTGATGTACATACTCGTACAACTAAGTCGAAATATTGGATACAAATTTAGTTATATTCAAATATCAATGTATACTGAAGTCAGTCATAAAATAATCTACTTTTTCTGTATTGATCAATGTTTTTCAAAACTTATTAAGAATTATATTTTAATTGATATAGCATAAAACTTTATTTACAAGTGATATTGAAAATGATTAGATTATCTAGTCTGTAGATAGATATCTATCTATTTGAGCAAAATGTTGAAAATTAATTTGAGCTGATTTTTTTAAACTCTTACCTTCCATTTTTGTTGATTTCATTGACAAAAGCCCCATTTCTGAGAGATCCTAGCAAGATGTTCAAAGACATGTGGAGGCCACCAACCGCACTTGGCGAGTATAATGGATTATGGCCTGATCCCCCAATAATGAAAGGACCGTGCCCAGTAGAGAGACGTTGAAGTAAGGCTAAGGCTACTTTTTTTAATAAATATAAATAAATAAATAGTAAGTGTTAGATAAATTAATGAATGAATGAATGACTGAATAATTGAATAAATAAAAATTAAAAAAAGTACGTGCGTACAAAGTACACCTGTCAGAAGTGAAAATTTTATAAATTTAACTCACATTATACAGTGGGTAAACAACCCACTAATGATATTGTAATTTCACTTCAAAAACAATTCCTCACGATCACCAGCATGAGCAGCCACGTCATAAGTTAGGCTGTATATTGTAATACTTTTGCTACACATAACGTCACATTAAAAACCATCGACTTGCGGTGGGCGAGATCCCCGACCTGCGCATGTTGACCGTCTGAGGGGTGGTGGCGCTAACTCTTCCCCGTCTCTGAGTGCCTGGTACTTGTACTGGTCTCGTTTATCATCATCATCATCATCATGAGCCCTTTTTTAACGTCCCACTGCTGGGCACGGGCCTCCCTCAGTACGACGCGAGGGTCTCGTTTATATTTTATACTAATTTAAAGCTTTAGATTCCCGAGACTTAAAACCCCAAGGTTGCGTTAAATGTTTAACGCAACCTTGTTGGAAGTCGCATAAGAAGTTTCACTTCAACAAATCCGACCTGCACGGCGCACTGCGCGGCGATGACGCCGTCCACGGGCGCGTCGGCGAAGGGGTCGAAGCTGCGGTCGGCGCGCCGCATGAAGTCGGGCTTCAGCAGGTAGCCGCAGTTGCCGTTGTACTCGAACTTGCCCTGGTTCAGCTGCATCGGCAGGTCCGACGTCTGGAAGTTCAGCGACACCATCTGGCAGCCCGCGTTCCAGAACACCTGCGGAGCGACGGACAGTTTATACAATTCTTCAATATTTCAAGGCCCACCCCAGTTATAAAGAACTTGCTTCGGTGACTGAGTGAAGAAAGTTTAGGGTCTAAGTCTCAGGTACCGAAGGTCTCGAAGAAAACGTAAGGGAACATGCATGTCTTAATAGACCCTAGCAAGTTTTCGCCATTTGTTCAGAGTTACTAAGGTCTAAATATAAAGCACAAAAATATTTGAAATAGCTGAAACACATAGAAAAAGGATTTTATATGAAAATACCTGTGGCATATAATTAGAGGAGTCAGCTCGAGTTCCTTTGGGGTAGATGCGGGACATCTGTCTCTTGTTGTAGTTCACGAAGTCGATGGCTTGGGACTTGAGGTAGTTCATGCCGGTGGTCTCCGCGAACGATGACATGTTGTGGTGGATGTTCTTTTCTACATATAAAATAGAATATTTCTTTAGGTTTGGTTGCTTTTTTTTATCTATAGATATAATAATATTCTGAATTAATCTGTATTTTAAATACTTTATGGAAAATTTTATTGAAAAAATATTATCGATACAGAGGCCGCATTTATAGTTTTTAGGATCTATGTTTGTTTGTCTGTCTGGGAATGTATCAAGAGAAAACGACTGAACAGATTTTAATGAAATTTTGACATAATAACTTGTTTGATATAGTACTTGATACTACAACTTTGATATAGTTATCAGGGTCACCATATATTATCCTTTTTACTGCTGGGTTTAAAAAATCTGAAAGAGTTTTATTTTAAAGTTCAGGTTAGGTCTAATTCTACAACATTAAAGTAGCCTTAGGAGGCGTTCACATTATTACCAAGATATCCGATATTTTTTACCCCACAGTATGAACATGGTCCAGTTTTAGTCTCAATCATATCCCACAGAATGAACATGGTACAGTAGGTACAGGTAACTCACTCTCGGCCTCCTCGAAGCTCTGGAACTTGACGGGCTGCGCGTAGTTGACCATGGAGGACAGCCACGGGTGCACGTTGGTGGTGGAGCCCGTGTACTGCACCGGCGGCGGCGCCTCGCCCTCCGCGCCCGCCGCCGCCGCCGCCTCCGGCACCACCTCCTCCACCTGCAGGGTTCATGTAAATACATAAATATGTTGGGACATTATTACAACAGCGCCATCTAGTTCCGTGCTAAGCTACGAGGCTTGTGTTACGGATACCAGAAAGTTGATATACTACACATATACATTTTAAATACATACACATTATAGATATAAACACCCATGACTGGAGTACAAACATTCGTGCTCAAAAAATGAATGCCCCCAGCGGGACTCGAACTCGCGACCGCTGGCGCAGAAAGTAGGGTCACTACCAACTTAGCCAAACGTGTCGTCGTTCATATGCCTTGAGACCCCGACAGATACCGGCCGCGGCGGCCAAACTCTTTGAGACTGACCATCTGTTATATTACATATTGTACATTCTGGCCCCCCGCGACCCCCGAAATGTCAGCAATCTACATGATACGCGGTCGATTACTTCACCGCACACGCGCGGCACTTGAGTCCACATGTCCACGTTTCGGAGGACTTTTTGTTTATATTAACGTTGTTTAAAGTTACACACTTGAAAGCCACTTAGATGCACGATAACAAGAAACATAAACCATAACAAGTGGATGTTTATTTAATGTGCAAGTGTATGCGTAGATACCACGAGCACTCTCTATTCATGTCACTCATACACTCCGGTGGGACAAGATTCGACACGACCGGTGAATGCTAAGCTAAGATGGACTGACGCGACACGTATATTTCGAGGCACAGGGGTGAAACATTGCCAACTTCACAACATAACATCATATAATTTAAGGTTTAGGTTAAAGTGCCTACAGCCCATTATTATAACTATTGAACTGAGTTTAACTATTGGACAAAACTGTAATAAAACTTAAAACCTAATATTCAATGCAGTCAACCTGCATAATTCCTTTCTATTGTTCTAAAAATGTCTCAAACCTTTTTCTCCGGCAAGACCACAGCAGAGGCGTCTTCTTTCACCTCGTCCTCAATGACGAACTGTCCTTGGCGGAACAGCTCCAACTCCTGCTTCTCCACTTCCGGCTTCAGACGTTTGTTCTTGATCATGATCTTCCGCTTCAGCAAACATGGCGGCGGTAATGGCTGGCCCGGTTCCAGCTGAAAATTTAATTGAGGATTGGAATTTGACTATTACTTTACAAAGGTTATTCATATGTAATTCACTAAAATTGAATTATGTTAGTTCAAAATTGAAACGAATTTGTTTATGATTCTTCAAATTAACCAGCACGCCTTTTATACTTTGTAATTTATTCTGTCTGTCTTATTATAATAGGTATATTATATATATATATATATATATATATATATATAAATATATATATATATATATATATTAAAACTCAAAATTTATTTTACATTAAATTATTGCAATTTCTTACTGATCCTGAACTTCAAGAATCTAGTACGAATTCGTATAGAAGAAGACTCCGACAAAAACGAAGCAAAAAAGATTTGTATTATAATATCACCAAAGCTAAAACTTACAGGATATTCAGGCAACGGTTCCTTCAAGAGCAGATCTCCAAGAATTTCATCGCAGTATTTGGCTAGTTTGTACTGCTGGGCTTTGCAGCAATGATTTTCAAAGGACAATATCACGGGATAGTCCGAGGCCACGAAGGCGGTGTCGCGTAGCGCGTAGATGACGTCTTTGAACAGGATGTCGGTGCACATCGCCATCCCGTGGGTTATGATGGGCTCTTCGTCTTCACCTTTTCCGTCCCAACAGTCGAGTTCTACGCATCTGGATATTGATAGGATTTTTTATACTATAAATATAAATTGAGATTCTTTGAGGTGATAAAAACAGGGAGAACAACAATTCGTAACAAGTATATGGTATTAAAGTAAATTAAATTACATGTAGGTTATCGTGTCAATATGTATTTTTATTTTTTTATTTATTTTAAAAGAAATTATTAGTTATCGTACAACCAAATATAAAATGTATTTATTTATTATTTAATACTTAAATCCTAAGTTATTACAAGCTTAATGATTCATCTCCTTACCGACAGCCAGCTAGAAGCACCTGTCGGTACATTTCTACGGAACTTTTGCCACCGAACTGTCTGCCTGATAGATAAGTGTTGTGGGATGAATTGATGTAATAATGGGATAGAGGCTGGTCCATTTCCATGTAGAAGTCCAGCCGGTCAAGGAACACGGGCGCGTTTTCATCTGACATTAGGTATCGGACTAAGCCGTCTTTTGTAAGACATTCTAAAAAGGAATTAAGATTATATTATGTCAAAAATTTTATAAACAATACTCGCATGTATTTTCAGAAAGTGTTTTAAGGTTCATGGTTATGAAAATCTTGCATTTAAAAAAACTCAAAGTAAACTTAATACTTCTAAAACCCGTAAAAATTACACAGAAACAGAATTTACGATGTCACTAAAAAGTCCGCCATACCATGTGTGTCCTATTTATCTTAGGAATAGGTACCAAGGGACTAGGGCATAACGTACGTACTAAGGGATAATAAATGTACTTCTATAAAATATAAAGATATTACTTAATGCATTTGAATTATATACGGTGCTTATAAGGCAAACACAATTATAATATGTTTCCTTTGAATTTGTTCCGGATAATTATGGAAGAAACGACTGGACCAATTTTGATAGGATTTTTACTCGCAGATAGCAGATGATTAGATTAGATAGGACTCTACTAAAATAGTTCCGTTAGTGTAGTTTATAAATTATCAATAAAACATAACTTACTGCTACTTTTAGCCTCTTCATCTTGTTCATAATCAGTGATGATTTCGAGGGCTCGCTTGTCGTCGTACAAGGGATATAAAATTTCATTAAGTCGCGGATCACGCTGCTTTTCGTTTAGAAAATTAACAAATTGTTCTAAGTTGATCCGATCTGATTTTCCTTGAGTTCTGAAACGTTTTATTAAAATGATATAATCTTTTGACTAAGTTATTAACTAAGCAAGACTTATTTTGATAATTAAAAAAATACTTTGTAAACTACCACAAAGATAGGTCACAGATTAAATCTAGACAGTGTTCAATTGAACTAATTTTTACAATTTGAATATCTTTACTTAGTTACTATAAACATAAAATTAGAAGAAAGTAAAATTCTACTACTATACTATACTACTATAAAGCGTAATGAAATATCTGTAAGAAATAAATTTTATTACTCACATAGTCCTGAAAAGCTCTTCAATATCGTTTCTAGGGCAGATTTTGTGATATAAAGCATAAAATTTGTCGAATGTAAAAGCTTCTTTATCCATAGATTCATTTTTGCCGGAAGGCAGACCGAGTTCCGATAAACATTGATACACCAATTTTTCCGTTTTTCCCGAAGCGAAGGTTTTACTGACTACTTTCACTGGAACTTTCCCTTTGGGATCCACTAAGAATGATAGACGCATCCAACTGAAATATATAAACATTTATATAATGTTTACTTGTGTTAGTTGTACATTAGTTACAAATTGCAATTACGATATAATGCAAGTTTATCTTTAAAACCAATGATATTCTAATAAACAGATATGTTATACGCTCACTAAACAACCGAAAAAAGTGTTCCGCGCAGCACACATACACACTTTTTATTCCAGGTACATTTCACTACAAGTCAAAATGATAGAAAGGGGATAGTCGATAAAATCAATAAGAAAAAAAGAGACAGCTAGTGTTGTCAATTGCGCGTTAATGTAAACAAACATTAATCTAGCGACGAGCGATCACATACCAGAATATTAGGCAAATAATTGAAATATATTAATAAATCGAAGTATACTGCGTTCTTACATGTGGTATGAGATCCCTTGTGTTTTATTAACTTTGGTATCATAATAGGTACATTTCCTAAATACACAGGATGGCATTTTTTTAAATTTTGTAGCAGCGTACCATTCGTCGCTATGCGTGAACCAGACTAAAGGCAATACGTCCTAATTAGGACGTTTTAGAGTCTTCACGATAGCGCGCTCACAACATATCTGTTTGTTAGAATATCATTGTTTAAAACTTAGTAAATCTATGCAATCTTTTACGGGAAAATTAACATCATAGAAAACACATAAAGTAAACAATGGCTTTCCCTTGAAGCTATTGAAATTTCATAATTATTTTAAACCAGCTTACATTTTAATCGTAATGTAAAACGATGTAAGCGCCATTTTACTTTACATAACTTACTTTAGGTACAAATTTTTATCTTCTGTTGATTGCATGCTACAGGTCGCTGGTTTGATTCTCGAGCAAAATAATTAAAGACAATATGACTTGTTACTTATTTATAATTTATTTTATTGTAACTACTTCGTATAGCGACGTAATATTTAACCAATAATTAGAAGAAAGCATATTCAATTGTTATAAATAGAAGTAGTAATTGATAAAATTTGATTTTGTCTGGCATTATACGTACCAATGAAAGAGGTATGATGTGGAATGCATGCATATTTCGACTACAAAAAGCTTACAAAAGGTATAAATACTCGTATATTGCTAAATTAATTATAATACTACTTAAAGCTAGATTATAAAATAAGATATGCATAGCATGCATTGAAGTAAAAGGTTAGGCTTCAATAGAATTATTATGAAGGCGAAGATTTTCTAGTTTGCGATATTTTTTACATAAATATGTATCTAAGTAAAGCTCGTATTATTTAAAGGCCACCAAGCTTAGGTACAATTATAATGGAATACAAAAATATCTTTATATACATTTCATGAGTCCATCATTGTCTCTCGACTCTCCCCTAGTACATTATACAAATTGAGCTAAATAAAGGAAAACAAAGAGAAGATATAATTCTATCTATGAAAAAATATACGCGAGTATTTATTAGATATTCTTTGTTTATCATAGAATATAAGCTTTTAAAAACAGAAATATTAAAATGCTAAGGGCCAAATTAATAAGTTATAATTAAAGTAGATACACATGAAAAAATATATAATAATAATAATAATAATAACGTTTATTTCAGACAAGAACTCCATAAAAAAAACTTTTTTACAGTATACAGTAGAAAAACAGAAAAACAGAAATAAAATAATATAACATGTTAAATAAGTAAGCAAAGAAAAATAGGAATATATAATTTTACATTAATTCAAATAAAAAACTTGTATGTCGATATAAGACAATGTCAATCAATTAATTTAACTTAATTTACTAGGCCATTTTAAAGATTCGTATACATTTCTCAGAGATGAGATATTTCCCTGCAGTAAGAAGTATCCTTGTTGACCCGGATAACGTTATCATAATACCTCATGATACGGACACAGACAGACAGACTAAAATTATAAAAACTATAAATTCGGCTCTGTATCTATAATGATTGTTTCAATAGGAGTTTCCACAAAATATTGAATGTAAATGTTCAACTTGTTAGATTTTTTTAATAAATTATAAATATTAGCATAAGCACTGGAATCAGGGATTTATTTGGTTACAAAAATAACAAGGCAGTTATCGGGGCAATAACTTAATTGAAACCGATACCAATGTACACTGAGCCAACGATTTAAAAAAAAGCGAATGAAGTGCCGACTCCTTTTTTTAAGTCGGTAAGAGTAGGGTGCGATCGCAGTTCGTGTTTAGCGTCCATAATAATTACTACAAATTGTTACAGAGCCGTTTACAAGAAAACCGCGTAGGCGAGGCGTAACGGCTACACGTTATCATTCGAAGGGTGTGTGTCGCATGAAATTGTTAAATAAGTCAATGTGATGTGACAAATGTGTAGATACTTTATACTTTATAGGCGTTCATTTTTTCATAGACGTAGACAATTTTGCCTTTCCCTAGAAATAGATACAGCGCAGGTTATTTCAAGTAGAATTTATAAGTAGGTAAGAATTAAAATTGAAAATGATCTAAGCCGACTCTAATTCGAATCTGTACATTAATATTTTTTAATTCATTACAACAAATCTGTACTTTTTAAACGAAATCGACAAATTCTAATTTGTCGATCTATCTATAACGTATCACGAGAAAACAGCTGACTTTTTCAATTCAATTCAATTCTCTTATTAATGGCTTCAAGCGTGCCAGTTGAGCACAGATTACTTCGCCAGTGTCACGTAGAATGGTGAAGACACGAAGGAGATTGGTCGGTAACAAAGAGCCAATAAGTAAATTTAAATTATAATTGTATAAGAGAAGTAAATCCTTACTAAACCTACAGCTGACTTTTTACTGCAAGAAAATATCAGTTCTCTGAGAAATCTACACTAACCATCAAAACTTATCAACATGGCTGGTTATATTATAATGGAATATAAAATGGTTATAGACTTCATCAACCTATTTTTCCGTCGCCTCAGGACGTCCCTGCCAGGACCTCCAACAGTGGGAGGTTAAACGAGGTGAACTATTGAAAAAATATTACAAAAAATAGAAAGATCTTTGAGTTTGATCTTATTCTTATCAAAGCTATCTTAAATTCTGCCTTTCTTAGCGTTCCATAGGCTCCGTTTTGTAAAATGGGGGATCACGCCATAATTCAAGTTGGCCAAGTCCAGTTGACGGACTTCACAGGTCTTTCAGAACCTGACTAGGTTCTCTCAGACATGCAGCTTTCCTATCTATTATATTTGAACTCGCTTTTCTTGGTTTCTAAGCGACCGTATTGCCACCTCCCTTATGTAAATTTAGTTAATAATCTAAATTCGGATTAGGGTCGGATAGACGTAAGGGTAATAAGGGTCGCGAGTCAAAGAGGTCCTTCAGGTTATAAACCCTACGAAAAGGAATTTTCTAGCACTTTTCTTTCAAAAATAAATCTAGACGAACTATTCTAGACATTGAGAAATACTTCAAAGTTTTTACACTGTTGTTAAAGCATATCACATATGGTATATCAACGATTTATTATAGTTAAAGAAAAACTTTATGTCTCGTCGTCTTATTTCTAAGATTAATATTGCTTTATCTGGAAATAAATACATATAATGGATGACTTACTTTACTTTACAGTGTACTTATAAGTGTAACAAGCTTTTATTATTGTTTTAAATCGATAGTAGAGTAATTTACAAATTAATACTTAGTCTGTGAATTAAAAATAATACATAGGCAGCGTATATTTTAAAACGTACTCGTATGAAAACGAAAACGTGGTCTGAAATCGAGTAATGTAAAATAACATAGGTACTTTTTCACAACGTTCACTTCGGCACAACTCAGTACAACTACATCATACGTGAATGTTCTAGCCATTGTAGATACTAAATATACACAAATCTTTCTAAAATATAGCAATACCAGTAAAACTACTATTTGTATATCTTGCTTCAGGAATAGACAAAATTCTCTACTGTAAATGTTGTTTGTTTGTTAGCTCTTATTGCCTATTAGGAAAGTAAAAGCCTATAGCATCGTAGGTCCTAAAATTCGAGACTAAAAGACCTGAATGAAGTTCGACAGTGAAGTTTTTACATAATAGTAGCAATACCCGCGGCTATTACTATTAAAAATAGGGATTGGAAAATAGAAAATTTTGGTTATAAGTATTTTTTATGCCAAATTTAAATAAAAAAATAAATTTAAGCTTGGTCTAAAAATAAAAAATCTGGAGATGGCCCTTATCACCTAGGTGAATAAAAAATAGCCTAAGACCTATATTCATACCTACCAAATATACACAAAAAAAAATCATAAAAATCGGTCAAGCTCTTTCGGAGGAGTTCGATAACAAACACTGTGACACGAGATTTATATATAAGATATAGCGATATGTAGGTATTTATTTATAACACTAGCTTTTTCTACAATGGTCGAGCATTAATAAATGTAAGTACGTACTGCTTCATGAGATTTGTTCTTGGGCAGGCGTTGTTTATTTTGTTGTTATGAGTTATGGCGCGGAGGGACTCCTTCCATACCTTCAAGTAATGCGCAAAAATTGTAAAATTCTAGGTTGATAAGAATTAAGAAGCAGTACTTATCACAATTATCGTGATGATTATCACATCATGTGTGATTATCTACATTGTACATTTTAAATGTTTTAAAAGTAAGATCTTTGTAATATTTTTTACAAATTTATTTTCCTTAGATATATTAATTTTTACATGTAAAAAATGTGCATCCATCATCACCATCTCAAGAAAAAATACGATGTAAATCTTTACAAAATAATCATTGTAAAAGTTCATAATTAAATAGATTTTTTTTAAATAACAAACCGTTTCAAATAAACACTCTGAGGTAAGACTGACTGTATTTGAATACATTTAAATTTCATAACTAAATCTTTTATTGAAACTTTACTTACAGACACACGGTTAAATTTTATTCACGGAAAGTTTCCATTGGATTTGCATGTTGGGTCCAGACACACAAACCACACGATATACATAATATGTAATATATGCATATATGATATACTTAATATTTAAATTGTACATATATGTAGTTCAATAGAATATATTATAAAGGAACGATAAACATATATATAATATATTGTTTTAAGTACGATAATATATTTCTAAATCATATTAAATTCCGTAAAATAAAAAATATGTTTTCCGAGTTTGTAAAAATATTGAAATAATTTTAGTGAAAAACGTTTTTAGTGTCCCTTGAGAAGAGCACTTAATCAGAGATAGCTGTCTTGCAAATGAAGGCATGAAAATTATATTGTAAGGTGTCGATATCCGGATGAATTTGGTTGCTATTAATTTTGAAAAAATATTTCTATAAATAAAATAAATCAAAAAACAAGTTTTAGATTTAAAATTAGAAAAACAATGTAACCTAAAAACCGTGTTACTGCATCTGAAAATATTGATTTTGTGGCTAGTTTACACTCCACGAAACTGAAACTGGATGGAGTTGTAGAACATTGTTATTGTTCTGTTACAACATCCGCGCCACGTTGAATAATTTATTTACACTAAAAGCATTTATAAAACATACATATACATAAAAAGCTGTCGTGTTGTCCATTTACAAAATAAATCTTAGCTTTACATGGTAGGTACTTATTCTTTATTTTACTCTCATTTGTGTAATTTTTCTTACTAAAAATACTAATAATGTCTTCCCGACCGATAACGGTCATTGAGACTAGCCAACTGCGCACAAGTGTACGCACAGACACAAGTGCACTCTCTTTTCCTATCACTCTCATATTCCGGTGGGACGACTACTCGACACGATCAGTGAGAGCTAAGGCGCAGGACCGACGGCTTTACGCGCTCTCCGAGGCACGGGGGTGACACACCGCCAACTTCCCAACTCTGGGCTTTTACTGAGGCTTACGAAAGAAACAGAAAGATTCAATAATCAAACTTGGCCCGACTCGGGACTCGAGCCCAGGACCTCCCGGTGTGCGACCGTACATGCTAGTTGCCTATAAATATTTTAAATTATATTATTATTTTAAACTGGCGACTCACCCTCGCTCAGGCTCGTACATATGTGATTCTTTAAATTTACATAATTTTTTTAAAACCGATTAAAATAAAGCAAAAACAGCAGTAAAAAGCAGCGCAGTTCAATAAGCAGCGACTGCCAAAACAAGACTTCATTATATAGTATATAGATACATGAGAGACACTTAATACTTATTTAAAAAAATACGGCACATCAACGTGAAAATATTTTAATAATGTATATTCTTCATTAGAATTTCTAAACCGTGAATTTGTGTAGCTCCCAAATGGAAATCAGAATTAGCATCTGTGTTCGTATAACATAACATAAACGGTTGTTTTACAGAAAAAAAATTAAAAACGGTCGTAGGCTTTTGCAATCTATCTCTTAATTTTTCTAATGATTTACTTACTTTTAATTTATAAAATATGTATACTCTGATAATTCTCTTTGGAATGAACTTATTATTATGTATATATGAATAACAATTATATGTTTGTTTACAATATATACTTTTTTTAAGTTTAATCGACAGGGATGTTCCATGTGCGAATATACCCTGGATGCTGAATTTTTCTGACCCAGTACCATCAAAGTACTATTCGATAGGAGTAGGCGAGTATAGATGATTAGCATTCAATAATTTTGTATTTATACTTTACGTTACGTGTACATTATGTATGTGTAAGTATATGTATGTATATGGATCTGAATCCCCTAACTTGGCCAAAGCCTGGGTGAATCGCGTTATTTAAAAAAAACTCATCAGCTTTATTTTGGAAATGGACAACCATAACACAATAAATTAAAAAAATAGTACATGCACATATGCCTAGGTATTAGTGACATGCAAAGTTTTGTAAGCACCCATCGACCACAAACTTACTGCTTCTTTAGACACGTCATAGGACACACGTTGTTTGCCTTCACATTGTGCGTGATCTTTCTCAGTCCTTGTAACCAAACCTTTATAAATGAAATTGAATTTTAACCTTACACTATTTAAATATCCACAACCATCTAATTGAAATGCAATGTATGTATTTTCTTTACCTCATAGTAGTAAATAATCTTTAGGTAAATCGATTGAAATGTAACTTTTAATTACAGGGTACAATAATAATCTTATTTCGGCTAAAATAAGATTTTCCACTTTAATCATATTTCTTATTTACATGAAAATACAATTAAATGTTGTGAAAGCTTTTAACTTAACATTTTTTATAAATTTGTGTCAAATTTATGAACCGAATGCGATAATAACGCTTAAAGACGAAGAGCTTTTGCGGGACGTTTTATATTAAAAGGGAAGATAGCGCAATCTTATTTACTTCATAAAATACTTACATTAGCGGTGTCCGCGTCTGGACAGACGACGTGTTGGTAATTTATATTGATGTAGTCGGTGCCACTGCATATAGTTAACGATTTTTCTTCTAAGTTATTCCCATGTTTTTTTTCTAGTTTGTCATTTAGCTTGGCATCCTGAAACCAATGTACTGGTGTTATTTTTACTCAAGTATGTTTAAGAGAGTTGTGTTTATGTTTATTCTAAGTTGCATTCAGCCATTTTTAACGTCCCACTGCTGGGCACGAGCCTCCCTTCAATGAGAGGGGGATCAGGCCATAGTCCACCGCGCTGGCCTAGTGCGTGTTGGCGCCTGGCGGACTTCACATGTCTTTCGAAAACTTGCAAAGTTCTCTTAGACATGCAGGTTTCCTCACGATGTTTTCCTTCACCGTAAGACAAGTGGCGATCACGTTAGAAAATGATTCGCACATGAAAATATCAGAGGTGCGAGACACGGATTTGAACCCGCATCACTCGGTTATCCAAGCGAGCGCGTTACCACTAGGCAACCACTGCCTTAAATATCAGCAATTTCTTTTTTTTTTATTTGGCAAAGAGGCTGGCTAATATCTGACTCTGTTTAATAAAATAAATTATATAGTTTATTTAATTTGGTTCCTAAGTAAAATTATATAAGAATTCTAGAAGAGTTTTCCAAGAAGAGCTCTAGGATTTCATTTGTTTAATCAATTTCTAAGACTTATGGCAAACTATTTAACTTACTATTAAATGAAGACTTACAAAATTGTCAGTTCATATTAACATATTGCATGTTGTAAATTATTTCTCATACAGTTAAAGTCTAAAATTGCTACATTACTGATTTACAATTTTGTTGTTTTTCGATGACGAAATTAAATTAAAATAAGTTCTGTACATAAAAAAAAATGATTTGAAATTCTAAGTCTCTCGAAACTGTTGTATGATTTGTATTAATATATGCGTAATACGATTCTCATTGGAAGTGCACATATTTAGATAAATTTAAAAGTCATATTGTCTCGACGTGTTTATAACAGGGTCACAGAATTAACAAGGCACGAGATGATTTTGCAATTACTTTCGCTAAAAATATATATAAAACTGTATGAAAACTACATATTTAAACTTTATATAACGTGGATGCTGAATGGGAGACAAGATGTCTTTAATTTTTTCAGGAATATTGTTGTACCATGTAATTCTCCTATCCCCTTATTTAGTAAAATCTATTATTGAAATCGATTTTCCTTCGGGGCGGATTAATAAGCTAACGTGCATTGCCTTAATTTGTGTGTATATTCACTACTACATAATATGGTAGTATTAAGTTCATTGTGATAATTACCTTAAATTACTTATATTATGTAAGTTGTTAATCGTGTCGGTGCCATTTCTCCAAATGACCAAAAGGGTTAAATTAACACATAATTATTGGCTTTCTTATCCTATTGATATGAAGTAAACATTCTACTTTATACAGAGCGAAAAAAGTTTATTTTATCTACATAATATAATACATAAATCTTAGAATTAGATTTGTTTTCAAAATAACATTTTTCGAATTCGAATTTGACGAATTTGCTACAAATATGGCGCAAATCTGTAAAGCTGATTTGATAATGAAAACAGAATTGAAACAGAAAACAAAAAAAACTTTTTAAACTCAAAGCTAATAAAAACCTGAATTTGGGTTCATTTAGTCCGTTGCGCGTTGGCGACACGTTTGGCGCGGGTCTGTATCAACTCTACTTACTGTGCTTGCGATCGCGGGTTTGAGTCCCGTTGGGGGCATTTGTGTGATGAGCAAGAATGTTCATATAGTCAAAAGCAAGTATTTCTTATAATACTTTCTTAGATTTATGCGAATATTTGATTTTACAGAGCATTTTTTAAATTTAAAACTATAATTATGGATTTTCCCTACATGACGATATAATAATCATTAAAGCCAAACAGTATAAAGATCATTAGAAGCTGTTAAGTAAACGTTACCTTTGGCACTCCACCAGACCGCACGTCACTCACTTGGCACAACTCGATGACATCTCCGTCCTGTAACAAATGATTTCTTAGTATTGTCTGCTTCAGTTTAATCATTTAATGTTACGTTTCTGTTGGAATAGCCGTTGTTATCTGATATCAATTGATTGACACCGTAGAAATAAACAGTGTTTTCTAAATAAAAAGATCTTGTATGCTATCTTAGAGTTTATAAAGCACATGTTAGAAAATTTTGAAATTTTCCCAACAGCTTTACTTATATTACCCTTAAAAAGTGATGCGTTTAGTGCTTACTACAGGAAAGCTTTTAATTTTGCATATTGTAGATGTGTGCTTTTTGGGTACTAATTTTATCCCGGTATTCTATTGGTGAAAGAATTTTTAAAATCGGTTCAGTAGATCCCGAGATTACCCCTTACAATTTAACAAATATACAAACACACAAACTTTACTTCATTATGATATTAGTATAGATAGTATTACCGAAGAACAAGGCAAGAAATAATAACAGTAAAAGACGATGATTATACATAAAAAGAAGCATAATTTTAGATGGGACTTTTAAGTTTTCTAACATCCATATATTAAGAATTGTAATTTCAAAGTAACCAGCCAAGCCAAGATGGAAAGATGTGGTGTATGACGTAATTCGTATGAAGATTCGCACTTCGAATCACGTCAACACGTCGTTAGCCGAAATCAGTCATTTGAGATGATTTGACGTTTGATCAGCCAGGTGGAATCAAGGGAAAATAGCACCTTGTACTTGCAAGACAAACATTTAATGAAATATTGATGTTTACATGACATTATTAATGGAGTTAGAGTGCAAATGATTTGAACAGAGTGGGAGGGAGAGAGAGAGTAAAAACTGAACGTATCATGAAAATATTTACATATGTATGTATGTTTAAGAGATTACACAAGTCATAAACAAGGACGAGTTTGAATTAAAAATTAAAATAAATGATACATTTGAACTTGCTTAAACTACTTAGAATCATCATCATGAGAGACCATGTTTTCTGTAAAGCATTCGAAACGTTGTGTACAAAAATAAGTAATAAAATGAAGTTAGTCGCAAGCAAAATAGGCGCACAGTCGTCGAGTTGCGGAAACCAGCCCGCTCATACCATACCATACCAAGTTAGTCGCATTAAAATAATCGCTATATTTTTATAGTTAAAACATTTTCATAAGAAATCTATTCAGCTGTTACATTTATTAGAACGTAATTTATTGTAAATTATTCTATTACTTCGAAAAAAATGTCTTAGTCTTCAGAATAAATTATTGCCAGAACATTATCATTTTACTCGACTGCGGCAAGGAGGGTTAAGTTTTTCGGATATATGAATGTATGTATGTACATACTATGTAGGTTTAAAATATTTATTTCTCAAAAAGAACTACATTTCACTTAATATAAGAAAATTATATAATAAAAAAAAATTGTATGTACTATGTACGTATATTTGTATATTTCTAATTTCTATGAAGCGCTTGAAGTTTAAGAACGCATTATTCAATAATTAAAAACTTGCATCACTTTAGATGGCTTACTTTCAAAGATATTGTACCTACTTCTATAAAATGGAGCAGCAACGATTACTTAGTAAGATCAATAAATTATTAATTTATTTTCAGAACTATTATAATTGTAAATGATGACTTAAAGAAATGTTGTGATTATACATTTTTCCGTTTTGATAACTTATTTAATAGGTGAGTTTAATTGGTAGTAAAGGTGTAATTTCGCGTAGTAGGAACGGTAAACAAGGCCATTCATAACACGATTAATTAAATATCGTATAGTTTTGAAGTATGACATTAAAAGAAAACCTACAAGACTGTAAGTAACATAGATTAAACATTCAAAAAAATTTAATAGAGCTGATTCGAAGAGTTTTTAGCAAACAATAATTAATGTATCAGGCCCATTTTCAAAGTAGGTACCGACTATTAATAATAATCAAAGAATTCAGATAATAACTACATCCATCTAGATTCCACATTTTATCTCGTTCATTTTAGCTGGCTAATTTGATGTAATTGACAAGACTTAGTAGTCTGACTGTACCTAATTTGACTAAAATATTAATAATTGTACCTAGTACAGTTAAAATAATTTATTAAAGAATATAATAAAGAAAAAATATTAAAACTTTTTAGTACCTACAGCTTCTATCTCAACATCAAGCGCACCTGTTCAATGAAATCGATTCGCCTCGTAGTATTGACATAACTTTCAACTCAAGACTCTCATGAGATACAATACAGTACTTTAAGAGTTTAAATGAGAAATACAATAGAACTAGTCTTTTTCTTTTTATCGATAAAATAAAATGAATGGCATAAGTTGTTTACCTAAGAATAGTACCTGGATGACCGAGCTTTGCTCGGTATTTTTAAGAAAAATGTTTATTATTCGCCAATAGATGTCGGGAAGTCATATTTTTCTGTTTAAGTGGCAATATTGGACTACCCAAACGCCAACTTTTTGTTATTTTCTTTCATTAAAAAAATAAGTTTATGTTTAAGTTGATTACCGATAAAGTTGATTATTGAAAACACGAATAAAACAACATTTTCTGAAAATTAATCCTAGGTAGATCGATTTATCGCCCCCGAAATCCCCTGTATACTAAATTTTATGAAAACGTTGGAGCCGTTTGCGAGATTCAGATTATATATTATATTATATACAAAACTAGACAAATTATATACTAAAACCTTCCTCGAGAACCACTTTATCCATTGGTGAAAACAGCATGAAAATCGGTGCAGTAGTTTTTGAGTTTATCGCGAACAGACAGACAGACTGACGCGGCGGAGGACTTTGTTTTATAATATGTAGTAATAGTGACTAGTGATTATTGTTAGGATATTGCGCCCTAGAAATGGTAATGAAAGGATATTAGCTACAAAACAACAGAGCTACTTCTACCTTAAATGTAGGAAATAGGAATACAATATGTATATACTTTCTACTATTGTTGTAGTTTTCATATATTAAATCAAATTACGTTTCGTTTTTAATTAATATGTAATTATTGATTTCGCTTAAACCTTCCTCATACACTTTTATTAATAATGCGAAATTCGTATGTGTGTGCCGTGTGCGTATGTTTATATTAAATTTTTATCCACGTTAAATGGTTGGACGGATTTTGAAAAAATTAAGTGCACATAATATAGACTATGACCTAGAGTGCCAAAAGGCTGCGCGCTATCTGTAAACAATAGGTATAGGTATATATATACCTACGTAATCTGCACAAAAAGAACCGGAGCGACAAGAGATTAATTCGCTAATATTTAAAAAAGCACGCGGAAACAGATTTTCAAAGTTGCAGGTTGTCACTTCTGACTTGAGAACATTGCATAATTTTAATAAGTTTCGTTACATTCGACGCACGAACTCGTCATATTCGATGGTCCTACTCGTAGTATGAAGTTGGGGTAAAACAGACACTATAATATGCATTACTTTGAATTAATTATTCGGTGTGACGCAGGTAAAATGTTGTCTCTCATATTTTATCTGACTTAGTTCTTTAGGTATATTTAAACAGTAATAAATAATTCAGCCTTATTTTATAAACCACTGCGTCCCAGGCAACAGGCTAGCCACATGCAAATCGGTGGACTTCAAACTTCTATCTAGAACTAGTTCGATTCTCTTAGATGCAGGTTACCTATCATTATTCCTTCACCATATTAACAAATGTAATTAACGGTTTAAGTGAATATCTTTTCGGACTTTCTTTAATCTTTTTAGTCTCTCCCTGACTGCTGTAAAGCATTCAAATCGTTAGGAATAAAAAAAATCAAAATATAAATTCGCGAAAAAATCTTACAACATTTATTTAAAATGTCAGATATCTGCGTAAATCTAAGAAGTCAATTAAGTTGCAAATAATACGAATATCTTAAGATAAGAGTCGAACGGTTGTCGGTTTGAACCCGCTTCGCTTAGTTCTCAAAGCGAGCACATTACCACTGAAATACCACTGTTGGTTTTGAGTTATTATTCGAATGTAGATAATTACTTAAGAGTAATTTTAAGTAATTATTCCTAAATAAACAACAATAAAGCAGTGTATAATAAATAGGAATACTTCCATTCATTTCACTGCGTAGATATCAGGCGACGTGAACATTTCCTACGACTTGTATCTATAGATGAATATTGGAACGTTTGCTTTTGAGCGAATCTGTTATTGAATAGGTCCTTTGTCTGTCTGTTACATGTAGATGTCACCGCGACCTAGAAACTGTGACATGCTGTGAGACTACTGTTAGTAGGTACTTTATTATGTATATATAGATTTGTATAGAAATGAAAGTATAATATTATGTTATATTTTTTTTTTTTTTTTTTTTTATTAATGAAATGTTCCACAGGCATTAAGCGCCCGTGCCTTTTGTTATTTTTTTAATCATTAACAGTTTGGCGTTTTACAATTTTTTGATACTTAAAACTAGCGATACAAGCTAGCGATACATATAGACTATTCGGACGTGGTCCGACACCGACTTTATTATAATATGTTTTTTTTTTTTTTCTTTTTATATGTGATAGTATGTTATAACATGCTTATGAAATATGTACATATTTTCCTATTGTAAAATTATACCTACTTATGTTAACATTTTAATACTTAACATTATGTTTATTCTAATTATAACACATTTTATCTTTATCTTACGTACTAGTCCTTAATTCTGTATTCATTTATGTTTGTGTCTTAAATTCACACTATGACATTAGGACCCTGTCCCCTCATGCAGTTGGGAAAGCACAGCCTCGGAGATGTTTGTGTCACGTTTTAAGATGGAAATTTTGAGGCTGTGCTCCAGAATGGCTTTCGCTGAGGCCCCTTCCGCTCGACGAACAAACCTGCCGATCGCGTCGTCACCGTCATCTGAGTAGTAGACACAGGTGTTGGTGTGCCTAGTTACCGCTACAACCGCATGTGGTACACTGTCGTGAATGCGGAGCCTCTTGCACTTTGTCCGAACGATAATGACCTCTCTGCAGATCTGACCCTGCGCTTCATGTATAGTCATAACGCGCGACCCTTCACCGGATCCATATCCTTGGTCCATCAGGAGTTTCTTTTCATCCTGAGTGTGGACCATTATGTTATATTCATATAATTAGTTTTTCATATAATTATAAGAAAAGTAAACTGACTGGTTTAATTTGTTTGTTTTAAGTATGTTAATTTAGGCGTTAATTGCCCGTGCCTTTTGTTTGACATTCATTTTTTTATTTATTTATTTATTATTAGATTATATAATAATCCTACATTGCTAATGTTTATACACTATATATTTTGGCCTTTAGGACCCAAATACAAATAAAAGTGAACTGACTGGAATAATTTGTTTGTTTTACGTATGTTGTTTGTGGTATGCTTTTTGGAACTATCAAATTAATTCCGAAAATTCATTGACTAAACACAATTACAACTGATTCTGAGAAGCATAAAATATTATTATCTATCAACACCTCCTTGAGTGAATGAAGTCGCGTTTAAAGTGCGGTCGACAATTTTGAATCATCAAAATCAGTCAACCCGTTAAGTAATTACGAAGGTATATAGAATCGGACATACCTATAGTTCATAAACAGAAACGAAACAGTCGGGTAGAAATTAAGATCAGTCGTAGCAACGGCAAAGGCAAACGGTCATTCAGGCATGAATTGTCAATATGATTAACACTTGCTTATACGGTGAGAGAAAACGTCATGAAAATACCTTAACGTCTGAACGAACCTAACTAGTTCTGAAACAAGGTATGAAGGTTTCAAGCCCGCAATTTCCCATCACGGTGGACTTTACTGATGCCCTCTAATAATAAATAATAATAGCAAGAAATTACTTCTTTTCAAATCAGTAACTTAGCGAAATCGATGAGCGTGTTTTACGAAGAACCGATTTTAACTAATTTTTGTAGTTATAAAAACTTTTTGCTGGGGCAAACATTTAGGATACCTTTTACTACATAAACTTTCATTTCCATGGGAAACTCATAATAATTGATTCTTTTGAGTCGTTCTTAAAATTTACATTTACATACATATTAAGAAATACCTTAAACAAATTAGTAGAATTTTTTTAAGTCGAAATATTTGTAATAACCAAATTTTTATTCTAAGGTCCACTCGCAATAAATATTCATGTCTATTTAAAGTTTTCAATCAAATCACTTACTACATATACTACAAAGGTGGACCGCTCCCTCTATTCATTTTCATGTTTACAAGATAATATTCTTCGTTATAGTACGGAAGTTTCAAAATATTTTGTTCTTTCTTTAATATTGCGGGGTTAATGAAGCAATTAAACCGAGGTAATTGCTTTCGTAGGGCGGAAAACATTAGTGTGCGAAACAGGTACTTAACACGTTACATTTATTGTTGTTATTTTTGCTCCATAATATATTATATCAGTTCGTATTTTCGCGGATTTCTTTAAATTTTTGGTCTCCGACCAAATGCTTTACAGCAATCATGTAAACCATGTAAACCATCAACATTTTAAAACATATCAATGTGCTTCGAGGTCTATATATAGTAGGTAGCATTTATGACTACATAAAAGTAGATTCTTATAAGCTCCAGCGTCGGAGCTGGGTCGGGCCAAGTTTAGTAATTGCGTTTTCCGTTAAAAATTATAAAAAAAAACATATGTCTGACCAAATTCAAAAGAGCTACATCATACCAAACTATTCCCTAAATCAAAAGATAACTCTAAGATCGTCTAAGGCTAACAACGTTTTCAAGAGAGCATATAAAATATTATTAGTCAATAATGTGTTTAAAAAGATGTTTGGAATACAGCAAAAGCTACAGAATCAGTTTTTAGGAATACCTCTTGATTTAAAATCGCGCTCCTCTTGGTAACTATAACATGGATTTCTATTACACTTTTTCATTCAGAAAACTATTGTGCAGAGCAGATAAACAAATCAAATTATACGTTACTCCAATAGACTTTTACAAGTTCTTTTGGATCGTCAATATTTAGATTTAAATTATATTTCAATATTATAATTCTATGAGGAGGTTAATAGGCTTTACAGGCAGTTCTGTTGAGAAAAGCCGCCAAGTTGAAAATATCTTGTATTTACTCACTTTTTGCCCATTTCCTATAATAAATATGTCACGGTCATTTCAATTGCAGACAATATATTCTATGGATTCATTTACATACCGGAATAAAAAGTTACTTAGCAGTCTGTAATGATGATAATGACGACGATGTAACCACACAAACAAATACAAAGAATCAATGAGAAATAACTTGAATCTGAAAAATATTTTACAGTCTAAAAACTAATACCTATAATAAAAGTTTATAACTTATATTTTATAAGGTAGCATAAAAACACAAAACGGTCTACGACCGATGCTTTGTATAACAAACTCGCTCCATAATAATACCGAGTAGCGTATAGCATCTATAGTAGAAGGATTTAAGTCACGTTGCTCGTTTAATCAAGCGCATTCTGTGCCACGATTAGTTAGGGCTTAGGACTTAGAACAAAGCGCTACGTAACTAACTACTAACAAGCTGTTAGTACTTTGACGTTTTGTCACTATAAATAAATCTATAAAATGTTGCAGTTATTTACAGGAAAATAAAAAAAAACATAGGTATTGCTTACAGTTTGAAGAGCTTATAGATTGAAATTTTTGTTACGATGGACTTATGATAGAAATCATTAACATAAGTGTGAATAACAAAAGCCATACACACTTGAATTAATTTTTAAAAACTCTTCATTTTATAAAATCAGTAAACATACTCTAGATTTAAACAGTTCGTGACTTTTTTATTAAACATTAAATGAATATTTTGATCATACAGTAAGTCTAATTGTAATTACATATGTATAAAGAAAACTCAGCATCCTGAAAATGGAACTGTGGATGATCCTAATTAGTGAAAACCATTTTACTCGTACTCAAAGCGAAAGGTACAAATACTATTTACAATTCAGGGCAGGCAAAAACCTCACTTAGAGCTTCATACAAATCGGGACACCTGGCAATTCCACTTAACGAGGTACTTGGAACAGGCAAGGTCGAGAGCGAAATGTAAGTATTGTTGAGTATTAAATTGTTACGTTGAATTAAGATATTTACGGTTTTTATTTTGAAACAATATATTTATATATATATATATATATATATATATATATATATATATATATATATATATATATATATATATATATATATATATATATATATATATATATATATATATATATATATATATATATATATATTTTTGCCTTATATTTTTGTTGTGAACAAATAAATAAGTATGTTAAGACATCGTCATCATCATCACACTCCCTCCCAACGTGCGTCCACCTTGTCGTTGTAGGGATTCAGTAGCGTCCGGCAAGCCAGCCGGGCGCGAAGCTAAGAAACGCACATAGAAGTCGCCCACTTTGGTGGGCGCTGTGCTATGCGGGTTGCTCCTGGTATATTTCTGATAACAGATTGGACTGTGGAGCAACCACTTGGCTGTCAGTGCGTAGGTCTGCTTCAGCGTAGGTCATCCTACGACGCCCCATTAAGACGGAGGGGGTTTTAGTGAGTAGATACTGGCTTCTTTTGAGCCAGCGAGTCCCACATTACTTTAATAAACTTCCTAAAAACGAAACGAAAAATTAGCTTTTCTAGGGCAGACTGTCCACTACGAAAGATATGACTAATGCGGAAAATACGAAAGCTTTCACAACGTACAAGTAGGTCAGAAATTTCTACAAATCATATCACCATATTATAACGAACTCAGCGTTATATTCTGAAATCCTGCAATTCCCTGACGTAACGTCTCTGGATCTTGAGCGTACTTGTGTACTACTTCGACGTAGTTTTCGACCACTCGAAACCAGCTCGTTTGGTACAATTTTCTGTTTTTATTACATCACAAGTACTTTTTAATTTTAAATATTGCTTACGTAAAAGTTGCTTGATAAAATTGTTTTACCAGATTTCCCGAAGGTAGTGATTTAATTAATTAGCCTAGTACTAAGCTCTTCGTTAAGTTCTAAATGTAATTCTACATGTTAATATAGGTACAGTAATATAAAACGTTGTAACGATATTTTCCATCATTATTATATATTTGTGACACAATCAATGTATCAAAAAGTGAGGCTAATCAAAGTTTACGCAAATATTTGATATTTTAAAAGAGTACAATTTTTGCAATTATTTCGTAGTTTTATTTAACAATTTAAATACATAAATATTTTCGAATTGTAAAATTCTTCTCATCGTCCAAATTATTGTGTATTTTTGGGTAGACACTGTAATAACTATGACTATTGTGAAGTTTGCGCAACATCGATACCAAATAGGTTAAATAAAACCGCGAAAAATGAAAAATATTTGAAACATAAAAGACTGTGAAACAGAGACCAAATGAAGTCCGTCTAGCTATTGCCAATAATTCTGGTTTATAACAAGTAAATATGTATTCATAATATAAAGAAAAATTATGCTACGCTATGCTATGCTTGGTGAGTATCTAGTATGTAGATAGTTACTCCCTAAGCATCACCCAAATGAATCTTCACAAAATATTTTACTTATGTTTTATTATCTCATTACTTCGACCTCTCACGAATATTATTTAATTTAAAATACGTATTACTAGCTCAGGTTAGCTAAGCTTGTATGGTAAGGAACGCTTAAGAGACGACCGAAAAAAAAATTATAAAGCTATGAAAAAATTAAAAATTATAGAGTTATATATTAATTCCACCGAAATTCCACAAAATAGCATTCCCAAAGAGGGTTAACGTCAGGCAGACGGCCGGTTTTAAAATTTCTTGCCAAACCAATTATAACATGTATATGTGTAAGAGTGTCAAAGAATGACAGAGGAGAGTGGAAGACATGTTGTGCCGACCCCACATAGCGTGGGATGAGGACAGGAAGAAGAAGAATAGAGCTATGTATGAATAAAACCTACGAATGCGTTTACTGTAGGTATAAACCACCAGAGTTTCATCATAATCGGATCAATGGTTTAAGAACCCATCGACTAGCATAAACATACGAACATTATTTTTATTTATATAGATTTACATATACTTAGTACATAGACAATAGACATACCCGTCATGGCATGTCTAATGGTGTAGAATGTAGATACTGCGATTGTAGATACGATAATCTCTAAATACATCATTTGTCGTTGTTGTTATTGTCGATCACATTAACAGATTCTAATTCTATTTTAGATACAACGGCTACCTAATACATATTGTGTCTAAATATCAAAAAGTATATGCCATTTGTCATTTTTCGATTCAATTAAAAGCGGACAAAGACCTCTCCTCAATTCACTTTTGTTTTGCGTCGTTTAATAATAAAAAAAAATACTTGCTCGTTATTTTCCTAAGAAGATTTTAACATTATTAACATAAAAGTAACAAAGATATAAAATCGTAATTAAAAAAAACGTTTTTAAATAATATCCCTTATCAACGAGTGTTGACTTTTTACAATCGATGTTTGCAAATATCAATATATAAAAAATAATACGATAAAAAACACACAAGTAAAGTGTAAGCATAAACTAAAACTAAATCATTTCAGTTAGAATTAATTTGGTAACTTGGGTCGAGAACTTAAATCGTATTTTATGGTATTTTTTCGACTAGTTAGTTAGTTGGTAAATAATAGTTAGTTTATAAATAAATGTTAATCATAATTAATGTGAACGTAGCTCTGTCGCTATCTTTTCATGCTTATATTCAGCCTTTTTAACGCCCAACGCTGGGCACAGGCCTCCCTTCGGAACGAGGGTAAGTAGAGGGTAATCATCTTGGAAATAATTCACCCGACCGAGACCCGGTAATGAACCCGCATATCTCGATTTCTAAAGCGTTTGCATTACCTGCCCTTTCACGCTTAAACCTGCAGTTTGAATAAAATACGTGCACGATACCGCGGATCAACAACTACTTAATTCGTATAGTAAGAACAAACTCAGTAAAAAAGGAACCCATCATCATTATAAGTAAAATTCCGCACGGAGAACTGGCAAAATAATCTAAACGGATATAGCACTCATTGGGAAAAGACAATTCGGATATTCTCTTCATAATAAATAAAAACAAGGAAATTTTCATTTCTCGTATCATTGTAAATGTAAAAAGAATGATAAATTATAAATGAATTTGACAAAGATTTCACAACTTGCTGTCGTCGACTTATTACATAGTAATTATATTTACAAAAAAAATAAATTAATGTGTCGTCTGTTTGTAACAAAAACACAACAGCTTTTTACTAACTGTATTATATGTAATTACTAACAGTGGGTACTTTAGTTTTTAATAAAAAATTTTTTGCCTTATGGGTTTCTATAACGCACAGCCAAATATACGAAATGAACTGCTTAATTAAATTCGTTCCCTTCAAGAGTACTATAAAGATTTGAACGATCATCATTTAGAATAAAATGTTGAGTTCATCGGCACTGTTCGCACGTAGGGATGCTGCTTAGTATGAATTCAAAATAATTAAACAAATTCTAGTAAGGAAGTGTAACAGATATTAGAAGATTGTTATATTGAAGTATTCCCATTGAGTCCCTTCGAGTTATAAAAATTGAATTTTCCAAAGCAAAATATAATTAAGTGCCAAGCAATGTTTAAGGTAAACAATATATCAAAAATCACAGATGTGAATATATATTTATATTAAAATTTGCATAGAGATGAAATGAATGAGAAGGCTTCCGTTCAAAGCGGGTACTAATTTCCGGTATCGCGCAGTAGAATGTGCTATTTCGTATTCTATTCTCATTGTATTTAACAGGGCTTATTACGAAAATGTGATGTTTGTAGAATAAACCATACAGTATTATATTTTTACTTCAATAATTCAAAGAATATAACGTAACTGACATAACACCTTGTCTTCTTATATTTCTATAATATGGTAATTTACTGACAAACTTATGAAAAAATAATGTTCGTTAGTCTCGCTAAATCTCAAGAACGTTTGAACCGATTCAAGATTATTTTTTAAATTTTGTTCGGAGTGTGTCAGGGGTAGGTTTAATTATTTAAAAAAAAGGAAAAAAAAAGGAAGAAAAAGGAAAAACCAAAGAGCTGTTCCTGTATGGAAATTCCTAACCGTTAAAACGTAGATACAAACTCGATCGGATCGATGGTGAGTCACGTGAGGCTTTATAAAAAAAAGGTAAGAATATGATACTAATATATCTTTTTTTTTCGTGACACCCCTATTACAACAAAAACGGAAAAGCAACTATTGCTTACAAAATTAGCTGAGACGGCCATCAAAGTTTTATCTTTACTATACGAGGCACGTGGATACCTGAGCGTTTTATTGACCATTAAACTCGTGCAAACATTGCATGTCATTCCGTCTGTCTTTATAAATGTTTGAACGATTCTCTCAAGTACAATAACAGAAATTGTTTCCTTAATAAGAAACAAGAGTAGGTATTGCATATAATAAAAACTGTAGATTAAAGTTCAATTAAAGGACGAAATTGTGTTGTCTGCAAGTCTGTCTGTTAACTTTTCACGCTTAATACGCTGAACTGATGCAGATGACTTTGGAGATAGTTTGAAGCCCCGGGAAGGACATAGGATAGTTTTTATCTCCGGAAATCATTCCTTTAGGGGGGTAAAAACTTCATAATATTATATTTAACTAGGGACGAAGGAACGAATAAATTTAGCGCGGGCGAAGCCGCGGGTTCCACTAGTAAATGTATACAAAAACTTGACAAATGATATACTAAAACCTTCCTCGAGAACCACTCTACGCATTGGTAAAAACAGCATGAAAATCTGTTTTTGAGATTATCGCGAACAGACAGACAGACAGACGCGGCGGAAGACTTTGTTTTATAATATGTAGGGATAAGATATATAAAATACTAGTTACTGCCAATGCTATGGCTTCTTATGACAAGCCGTGCGGGGTTGGATGTAGCTTATGTCCCATCCCCATGGTGAAGCTTATATGCTTGCCCAATGTTATTGACATCAGTTCAGTGGATTGAGTGTGAAACAGTAGGCAGTTTTTATATTCATAATGTTATAGTAGCTATTTATTTTGAAACCATAAACAAGAAAATTTAATATTTTAATACTAATTTTAATAGAATTATTTTTTTAGGTACAAAACACTGTTTCAATACCTGCGGCAAACATAATATTAAAATCTAGTTTATTTCATTGCACTAAAGTAACTTAAATTTTAGTTCGACGCATACCATGACATCATTTATTCATTTTCGCAGTTAGATCGAACTCTTTACACTGTTCCATTAGGATATTACATTAGAATACCTACCATGTAAGATTTAGGAATGTTACTAGATCTACATCTACATTTACATTTCGTAAATATTGATATGCGATACGTTAGACTGAACGGCCAAAATTAGATTTCAAAGGGACATAGGGTTGGCTGGCTACAAAAGCATATTTGGATATTTTAATTTTATTACATAAGTAAATCCTATTTTTGGTGCTAAAAACATAATTGATTCAATTACAACTCTACATAATATATGATGTATGGTAGTTATCATCCTAGTGAGCGTCCTGGGGGGTGGGGATGGACATAGGCTACCTTTGTACCTTGCCCAGTAACTACGCGGGTGAACCCCCGCGAAGCAAGAGCTAGTGTAAATATATATTAACGTTGAATTAGCATCGAACTTAAGACCACATAAACTATGATCGAACAAAATAATTGTTAAATAAGATTATTTAACTATATCCAGAAAAAGTGACAACCCTACTTCCCAGCTGATATCAAATGCATAAACTTAAAGCCTAGGGGAAATAAATGTCAGAAATGGGTTTTGCTTTTATAATGTACATACCATTAATAGTGGACGAAGTGACTGAAATGCTTGCTTCCCTTGGCCTTCCCTTTGGTTAGATTTTAGTAAACCGATTTTGATAAAATTTACAGGACATATATTTCATCCCCGTCTTGCTTATCACGCTCAAAATAAAAAGAATTACATATCCACGCAGACACCTAATAGACACTTCCCACCGAACTCATAGTCTCTTAATGAACCATTAAGCCGAGACTCGCCATACTTAAGAACGACTTAAGGATATATTAATTGACTATGAGTGCGGGCGTAAGTAATTTAAAAAACGTTTCTTACCTTCCCTTCACTTTTCCAATAGATGAAGAAGCCATATTCATCGACTTTAAACAAGCAGTTTTGTTCAAAGTCAGTGTTGTCTTTTTCCTCAGTCCATCTGTCAAAAACAGCGCCCTGAAAACAAAAAAAAGCTTTAGTTGGGACAATACGACTTTAAGAAGTACCATTAATGACCCGGGTCACCAGCTGTCATCATATCAAGTTTCATTAAAATTTAACCCTAGGTTTTCAAGTCATAGACAGCTGATCTTCGGGGTTTTTTTTTTTTTTTTTTTTTATGGGACAAAGGGGGCAAACGGGCAGGAGGCTCACCTGATGGTAAGTGATCACCTCCGCCCATGGACATCTGCAACACCACAGGGCTTGCAGATGCGTTGCCGGCCTTTCAGGAAAGGGAGGGAGGGAGGGGGAGAAGGACGGGAGTAGGGATGGGGAGTGGGCCTCCCGGACTCTCACTCACCGGACGAAACGCGACAGCATAGCTGCCACTTCACGCCGGTCTCCTGTGAGAGAGTGGTACTATACGGGGCGTGCCGGCCCATTAGGCTGCTACCCGAAGGTAACAAGCATGGCACTACCACTTGTCAAAATATCAGATACTTTTAACTGCAGACAAATATACTCGTATTTAAAGAATCAATGCTAACCGGTTAGATGTACTATACGGAACCAACCCCGAACGAAGACAGGTCAGATAAGTCACTAGTAATAAATAATAGAATAATAGTATAAGAACAGGTTTGGCTCAGTTTGTAGTCACCCTTCTTGCTGCGCCAGCGGTCGCGGGTTCGAGCCCGCTGGGGGCATTCATTTGTTGAGCACGAATGTTTGTACTTCAGTCATGGGGTGTCGTAACAAGCCTCGTAGCTTACCACGGAACTTGATAGCGCTGTTCATTATTCATTAAAAGTAAGAGAGATATATGTAAATGTAGAATGGTATATGAATACTTAACATCTCAAAAATATACTTCAATTTTCAATACAGAATTCTTTATAGACAAAAAGCTCTTTTCTACATACGAGGTACGCATATTGAAAGTTTCATTTGAAGCGACGTCATTCGCTCGAAGCTTTATGAAATGTAATGCATTCTGCAGCTTTTAAATAGGAATCTGGATTCTTTGCAGCAAACTACATTTCAAGATAAAATTTGATAGAACATTTTAAGTTATTGAACTTAAAGTGTAGGTATATAATACCTATTTTAAATAAATGAAATTCAAATATATGTGAATTTGGTATTTATATAATATGTATGTTAACTGTACATAATGTATATTGTATAGAGTACTTGATCATTATACAGATGAACAAAGTTAAATAGGAAATGAAAGTTTTCAACTAAACACAGACTAAATAATACTTAAAAGTCAAATATTTCACCTTTAGTAGAAGGTAGTATTATAAGGAACAGGGAAGGAAATAAGAAACCTCTTTTCAATTTTGTAAAAAACTACTGGTTACAAGATTTTTTTTTGTTTGAAATAATTGTCTTACTAATGTGAACACAATTTTAATATACATTGGTATGTACGTTTTGAATATATTTTACGAATCTAAGCACTAGTGATAAAGAGAGCAAACCTAGCTTAGTTTAAAGCTAAGAGTAAGCCTGCTATAAGCTATGATAATAAAGCAAACCTTCTTTGTGGTATCTTTCGAGGGTTGGAAAAGAAACATTAACTTTAAACCTACTACGGCCCATTAAGACGGAGGAGGTTCTATTGGGTGTTAGTGGGTAGTACTGGATTTTTTTATGCCACTGAGTCCCACTGCCTTTGCGTATCGCAGGTTCGAGTCCCGCTGGGGGGCTTTCATTGGTTGAGCACAAATGTTTGTAGTCCAGTCTTATATACATACACACACACACACACATAAATACACACATACACACACACACTCACATATACATCACACATACATATGGTGTTTATATTAATAATATGTATGTACCTATTTAAAATTTGTATATCTATCAACTATCTGGTATCCGTAGCACAAGCCTCGTAGCTTACCACGGAACTAGATGACGCTGGTGTAACAATGTCACAACATAATATTTATTTACTAGCGAATCACCCTCGCTTCGCTCCGTTTCGTCCCTAGGTACTTACCACTTTTAGGATAAAATTTTTACATACTCTGAATGTCTTGTTTATTTATATCTAATTGAAAATTAAGTTTCAAGCTTCTAGATTTATTACATTAAAAATGACGTAATTTCCATACAAACTTTCATCCCCTATTTCAACCCCTTATACCCCTTTTTTTCGCCTTAAAAAGTAGCCATTCATTTATATTGGTTTAGTAGTTTTATGGAGAAAGCGCGATAGACAGACTGACGAGTTACTTTCGCATTTATAATATTAGTGAGGATTTATTTACTTATTCATGTTATTATGTTCTACTATTTTACACTATTAGTACATTGTATGAAATGTACAATTAGTTATTGAAACCATACCGACGCGACGCTTGGCGGCGAAATATATTATATTAAAAAAATATATAAAAAGTTCGTTACTATTGCAGGTAAGGAAATGAACTATCAATTTTTAAGAATATAAATAATCGGAATATTTTTTTTTATTTGTTTATTGAAGTTGAACCATTATATTCCATACGTGCATTGAAATTTTCTACATAACGCCCGTTAGTCCATCATTAAACGTCCTATAATTCAAAAAGTATGGACATTTACAAAAAAAAGTTTGTAGAGAATAAACTGAACTTCAAAAAAGGATAGATGCTTTTTTTTAAGTAATATTTTGTGAGTTATCGGCTGAGAGAGAAAGATAGATACATTAAATGGGCCATAAATCGTAAACGGTAAGTTTTACAAAAAAGTTTACAGGAAATAAAAGATGTGAAAATTAATTCTCTACAATAATGGATTCAATAACTTTTGCTCTAAAGCGCATAGTTTCCGAGATATCGGCCAAAAACTTTTTTCAAGGTGGCTTGAAACTCCACCTGGATCTGTCAGCATTTTGTAATTTTGTCCTCAGTAAGTGATACTAAACCTTATAAAAAACAAAAATTGGATAGGAAATTTAGTGCGAGGCTGACCAAAAAATACGGCTATTGATACTGGCAGAGAAATTAAAGTATTTTGTTACTCTGTAGTTTTTTAAGGCGGTTACCTTATAAAAATTTTTTTTATTTATTCACCAACCTACTTTAGTGTAACGTCGACAATTTTTAATTTATAGTCCTTATGGACTCTTAAATAAAAATACAGTAAATTAATGTTCGGCCTTTTTTGATTTTTCATGATAGTAAATAATTGTGGGTTTATAGTTCTGATTGATGATTTTTTCAATATCCATCGATATATTACTTTCACCTTCCTAGGCGATGATAATGTCGATACACCTCCATCATCACTACAATATGCCCTGCCTCCCGACCCGTATAGTGCGATAGAGAGAGTTGCAAGTCTTCGAGGCAAATACCTATATTTCCTGTTTGAAATATGGTTTTGGGCCTTAACGTTTTCACACCCCTAAACATTTACGAAATAAGACAATTTTGGTGTCATTCGATTCAGTACACCTTAATCTAGGCCTGTACGTTTTGGTTTTTTAAAATTTAGTTTAGTTTAATTTTAAAACATATAATTGCGCGACGAAGTTTTGAAGTCGAAAATGTCGATTTTTAGATGCTAATAATTTCTATTCTAAGCAATATTTCTTTAAAATCAAAACGTACGGGCCTAGATTTCTATTATATCTACAACATTTCCAAAAATTAGGAAAATTGGACTATGTTTAGGGGGTGAAAAACGTTAAGGCTTTTTGTATGAAAATGTACAGCTTCACAATCCTCTTAAGGTTAAGTAAAACACATAGTCATCGGCCAAGTTCATGAGATACTCTCACATAAGTAATAAATATTACATTTAGAGCTTATGGCCTAAAATTAAATTTTTATCAACGTAACGTAACGTATATAAAAATTACTGTAACATATAAGTCAAAAATGTTGTTTTTTAATATCCAAATTGCTCAAACTTTTAGGACATCAAATTGGCCATAAGAAGTAGCTTAAAGTCGACTTTAACAAATAGATCACATAGTTACAAGTTAAAATGAAGCTATTAAAAGCTAATTAAAACTTACACGTAAAGCTGGAAGCGAGAGCTTTTAGATACCTATACATATAAATAAGTAAGTATAAAATAGTTTCGACAAACTTCTTTTATTAATCCCCATATTGTAAGTTAACAGATTCTCATATTAATACGGCTTAGCAACTTGGTCTCCTGAAGTTTATGATCTACAAAGTAAATATGATATTGACCGTTACCAACATCAAAGTATGAAGCGCGCTCTTAGAGCTAATGCCTTGACTGAACTTAATTGGATTGCAAATTATTTAATACTAGCGAAATTCCGTCGCTTCGCTCAGTTACTTTTAATATCTGTCTAAATGTCATTCGCGTTGAAACGGGTGAATGAATAGATTGGGACAAAATTTAGTTCACAGATAGAATCTGGCTTTATTAGTAATAATGAACTTCGGCCTAAGCTAGGGCCTAGACAATGTAACAATCGATTAGCGAAAGCGATAGTAGAAAAGTCCAAAATGTATGGGTTTGACATATGACTTAGATATGTCACGTGATCTGTTGTCAACGAATAGATGATGGTAGACAATGTAAATTCATTTCAATTATTAGTGATTTAAAGTTCAAGATGCATACGCTGCGTTTAAGCGATGACGATTGTAGAAATCGAATCGCTTCATAACGAATGCCGGTTGGCTATAGGCCCAGGATAATGTTTCAACGCATCTGTGCGAAGCCATATTATATACTCGTGACTGTACATAACAGTCGATTTACTATTAATAACTTTTTGCACTGAACACTATATTTTTACTGGATAATCCATTTTGATATGTTTTTTTCCTCCACCTTGCGTTAAATTTATCTTTCGCCTTTGTCAAAAGTAAAAAAAAAAAGAATTTATAAATCGACTGCGTAGCTTTTTATAAAAAACAAGCGACTCACCCACGCCCCGCTCGGGTACATCTCTAGGTTTTAAGTATTAACGTTAGTATACATTTCTCAGAAACGAGATGTTTTCCTGCAGTAAAAAAATCCCTATACAAGTATACGGATCACCAGCTATCATCACATACTTGATACTTGCATCAAAATCTGTCGAATGTTTTACTTGTGATGCTGTCACTGACAGACAAACAAATCTTAAATGCCAATAATAAAAAAATTGCAGTAAATAAATGCAAAATGAAACTGTACATTGGCTTGTGTATCGATAATGTCTTTCCAAGATTTAAAAAATCTCTTAATAATTAAATAGTAATTTTTATATAACGGGATGAAGTAAGATTAGAAAAATGAGACTAGATTTTGTATATTATGTTTGAGAATTCGGTTTTGTGTTTAATATTTATTGTAAGTAGTAATTGAATAGCTTTGCTTTCATGAATCTCTGAAATAACCTATTAATATTGACTTAAGCCGGAATTCAATTACGGGCTCTTATATTTCTTCATGACGAAGATGTCTATAGAAAAGAACTTTTTATATATGGGTAAATTTTATAATACATAGGTATGTATATAATATTTATATCACTACATAGTATAAAATAAAGTCGCCTCGCCGTCTGTCTGTCCATATGTATGCTTAGATCTTTAATACTACGCAACAGATTTTGATGCGGTTTTTTTAAATAGATAGAATAATTCAAGGGGAAGGTTTACATGTATAATATATGCATAATATAGTAGGACAAACACTGATAATTTTAGAGGACCCGGGTAACCATCGACATACCAAATTTCATCACAGTTTATTGTAGTGGTTTTCTAGTTGACAGACAAAAATTTTAAATGGGTACCTAAAGACTAAACAAGCAACACTTAAAATCACAATCTCACAAATTGATGTTATTTGAACACCTATGTATGTCCAACTGAGGTCAGAAAAGGGCTGGTTATGAATATAATCAATAAATTTTGTATATTTTTCAAAACTTACAATTTTCAAGCAGTAAGTACAAACTAACAAGATAACCCAAATAAATGTAAATAACCCAATGTTACACGGACTCTGCCTGTACTTAAGACGAAAATAACGATACTTGACCCACTATGCTGCTCTACTTGCGTGGCGGGTGTGCACTTATAAAATATATTATACATCTCAATATATAATTCTGCATTTAATTTACCAATCTTTCATTTAAAGGCGTCTAAAATAATACATTAAAAAAAATCTATAGTACTTAGATAAGTAAAGACAAAAAAAAAACATTTGTTAGACAGCAACCACAACTTTAAAGTTACATTTTCTTTATTTTATATTAATTTCATGACAAAATAGTAATATTAAGGTAATCTTGTCTAAATATATAAAACCGAAAGATCACTCACTCAACAAGAAATATCGTTAGTAGACGTCCGCAAAGAACGGATTGTGCGACAGGGCCCGATTAAGGAGTCTAAAGGCTCTCATAAGTTTGTTTGAGTCCTTATTTTTTTAAATACAAACTTTAAATTTGGCAGGGAGCACCCTGGGACGAACCCGAGCGAAGCGAGGGTATAGCGCTAGTATTAAATAGTTGTAAATTTCGAGTACATTTCACAGGCAGGTGAGACAATGCGATACATAATTACTACGAGTATATCGAGCTTTCATTAAAGTAAGTGCAAACAAAGGCTCCCATTTCGCGGCTTTGTCCCCAATGTTTAATTACCAGCCATCGACCGATCTGGATAGTTAAAATTTACAGGAAGTTCCGAAAGGATATTTTGTTACATGTTAGTTAATTAAGTTTCGACGACGTAAGCGGTATACTACTTGCTTTTATCTTGTACTAGCGATGTGTGGAATACTTGATGTTCTTGTAAATAAAAAATCCGCTACTATGCCTATTGAAAGTAATCCGGAATAGTGATTCCCATACAAAATAGAGTTCTGAACTTGAAAATTTTATCTTAATCGATTTAACTTTAATAGTATAGCCCAAAAATGTTTTTTTTTTTATTTCAACTTCCTTTAATATTTTAATATGTATGTATATTATACGTTATTTAGTATTTAGTCAAAAATTTGTTTGTTTCTATTACCAATTGATGTCTATACTCTATGGTATTCCTAATGCAGTGGATTACTCTTTGTTTCCAGAAATAAAATAAAGACAAAGTAAGATTTTTATGCATCGATTATTGTCAAATATGTACTAAATTTTAAAACAAATTTAAAACACCATTTGTTAAAAATCTAATTATTTAGTCTTTTACTCTAAAGTATGCATATTAAAATCTTTATTTCAAATTACACTCATAGTTTAATACCTACTTGTAATTCCAAACATCTGTCGTCAAAAATACTCATATATTATAAACAACTTTGCGGTTAGTGACCGCGCTATGTTTTTCACTTTAGTTCTACATTTAATATATTTTATGAATCAACTAATCTAAATAAGAAAATATTTTTATCTTCTACAAGATCTGTTATTTTTATATTAATAAATACTCACCGGGACAAAATATAGTGTTATAGAAAATAAATATTGTTCCAAACGGGACTAGTACTAGCGACCTCCAATCATATAATACAACTCAAAAGTATTTTGCCAATCGATATATTTTTAAAATATTATTTAATATATATTATTACATAATATAATATGCATATATTTAATATATATCATCATCAGCCCTTTTTAACGTCCCACTGCTGGGCACAGGCCTCCCTCAGTACGAGTGGGATCAGGCCATAGTCCACCGCGCTGGCCCAGTGCGTGTTTGCGGACTTCACATGTATTACGAAAACTTGCTAGGTTTTCTCAGACATGCAGGATTCCTCACGATGTTTTCCTTCACCGTAAGACAAGTGGTAATCATGATAGAAATGATTCGCACATGAAAATATCAGAGGTGCGAGACCCGGATTTGAACCCGCATCGCTCGGTTATACAAGCAACGCGTTACCGCTGGGCTACCAATGCATATTATATTATGTATCGATATATTTTTAAAAATTGTAGCCTATCGGTTCCTCTCATATTTTAATTGTATTACTGTAAAGTTTAATTTAAATCCGTTCTACCATTTTCATCTGAAAGTCTAACAAACATTGATAAATCCACCAATCCTTACAAATTCAATAAATCTTTCGCGTTTACAATATTAAGTACGAGTACTTGTCCTAACTGCCAGAAACATACCTCAAAGTCTCTTTACTAACACTAAATAAGGTTTTTTGGTATTGCGTTCTAAAGAAGGCAAGGCAGCTACGAAGTGTATTAGGAAAAAATGTTTACCCAGCCAAAATTTAATACATACATGGTCCACTCTGACGCAAAGATTTGCGTCAGTATACTTATGTTATACATGTATGTTTGTATGTTATAAATGCGACAAAGTCACATGTACGTATAATGTATATCAAGATACTCAACCTTGAGCTGCCGTAACTTCCTGTCTAAGAAAAATCGTTATGAAAATCGTTTCACAATTCACAAAATTTCGCAAAAACATACCTACACTTAAAAAATGTAGTTTAACAAATTGTTTCCCCGTTTTAGAATTATGAAGACGTTGCGTAATAAAAAAAAATAATACCCTCCAAAATAAAACATTACTTTTTCATTTAGAAAAATTAAACAAGTGTGAGTCTAATTATAGATAATATAGAATCCACATGTATAATCGAAAAAGACAAAATTTTGTGATGTAAAAAGAAAATGTGTAGTTTGTTCCCCTTGATTGCGTTCACTTACAAGTTTGGTTTCGCAGCTTTAAGAGTATTTGATATTAATACAAACTAGATGCAACAGACAGACGGGGAGAGCAATGAAGTTATTCGATTAGGTTTTCGTTCGTCAATTTGATGTACGGAATCCTAAAGTTAATCAAAGTCATGAGTTTATGTTATTGCCACCTGGATTGACAAAGGGCAATGGAACCATTACAGAACAATAAGTACGACACTATTATATTATGTATATAGTATACATATCATGAGTTCGTCTGAGCACGCGCATGATAATATAATATGGCGAGTTGGCTTAGAATATAAAATCTCCTTATATTTACTCTATGGTATTTACGTGTTGAATTGACCGCGCAATTGTAATTGACCGTAGTTTAGACAATATTTGGTGTATTATAATTTCACTAAGCACAATACATTCCGTGATATCATGAATTAATAAGTTTTAAAAAATTAATAAACATTCTAATAGTATCATAAACAGCAAATCAGGCTTCTATTCGTGAGTTTGAAAACTTTGGCAGAGTTGGCCTATATAATCCTATAACCTTAAACACTAGACAAGGCATAACATTTTGAAATACGGATTTAATCATTAGCCTATATTAGTATCTGTAAGGTTTTGCACCATTAGCCTATATTAGTATCTGCCTTACTTCCCATTTTAGAGATATGCGAGAACAAACGGGCTGAAAGACAATACCTATCGACGTAAAACAAATAACTCTCAACTCCATACTGCTATTTTGATAATCCAGACAAATATAGAGAATAGAATAATAAATATTTATTCTACAGACATCCATACAAATAAGTAAATTGAAATGTGTGTTTGTAATGTCAAAATATATATTTACTTAATGCGTATGATATTATATACTGTACTTATAAGGCCTATTTTCCAAGGAGTAACTCAGACTACTTTTATAATGAAAAAGAAACCTTACCTCTTTTTCATCCACGCAAAAAAATTTAAAACAGATTCAATTGTGAATAGAATTGTATCTAGGGACACCCAAGTACAGCAAGAAGACAGCCAAAATCGCTAGTCTACAGTAAATTTAGTATAAATATAATATACGAGGGTTGTATAAGTTTTACTTCAAGTCCTCTCACCTGCAACAAAGGTTCCGGTACGGGTATCTGCCAATTAAACTCGAACTTCTTGGTCATGATGAAGTGCCGCTGTTAGCCCTTCGCTTAGCTTCTTCGGTGGGACTCTAGCAAAACGCCATTTCCTAAAACAAATGAATACACAAGTGTTATTTTATTATATTTAACATTATATTTATACAATTTTAACCCTTATCAAGTAATTTCTTCAGGCACCACTTTATTAACCCTTATCAAGTCATTTTTTCAGGCAATACTTTGAAGTTGGGTATTAAATGCTTTTAGCGACAGTTTTAGAAAACTTTTGGATATACGGGTTTACACTTTGAAATCGTTTACCACGTTTAAATATTATATAACACTACCCTTACCGCGGCTTCCCTCGCGTTCTAAAGACTGGGAAGTGGAAACCAAATTAGCCTTTTTCCTGGGAAGATTAAAAAAAGATCCGCTAGGGGCAGCACCGGTGGGGGGGTACATATGTTTTGATTTCTCTATTGACAACAACGTTAAATGTACGTCTTATTAATATTAAAATAAATAAATATTGTGATCAAAAAAATAAAAAATAAATTTATCATGCCTACAAAACATTGTGCATTCGCTAATTGTACGTCTGACAGTCGGTATAAGCAGGATGGTGTAAAATTCGGGATAGCTTGGGATGGAAAATTTGCCCAGTTTGTAGTAGGAAAAGTGCAGGATTTTGAACTTGGTAGAGTTGGATTGAGTAATTTCATGCGTTGCTGTTTATCCGCTAGACATTTACCACCATCAATTCCAATAAAAATTTTTTTACTATTACCATTTGCAATGCATTCTTCGATTCTTAAATATAAAAAAAAAAAAAAAAACAACAAAAAAAATTATTTTAAATATTAAAAATTTAAACAACACAATGACACATACGATAAAATTTATGAACCAACTAACCTTTCAACTAGGACATTTTTATTACCTGACACGGTTAAGCCACGACATGCAAGCCATCGTTTTAAGTCCCTGACAAGATGATCTTGTACTTTTGCAAATTTCAATTTCGCCCCAGGTACATCATCTTCTGTTAATTCCATAATAATTCTATATGTTTAACGTTGTTGTCAATAGAAAATTCAAAACATATGTACCCCCCCCACCGGTGCTGCCCCTAGCGGATCTTTTTTTAATCTTCCCAGGAAAAAGGCTAATTCTTTATGGTGTCCCTACCCCTCGCCACCGCCGTCTTGCGCTTTTATTATATTAAAACTATGATATCTCGTAAGATATTCATTGAAATCAAATGATACTAAGAGCAATTTTGCTGCAAATTAAATATTTGTGATAGTAACTTATTTATTTACGTAAGGATTAATATCATAAAAACTCAAAATATCATAAAAACGCTTATAAAAACACCTTCGCAAATAATGCATTGTCTTAAAACAAATTTGATTATCAAAAAAAAGGTTATAGCGAGTCAACCTTAAAAGATAGACGTATTATGCGATCGGGGACTTTATTTAGCACTTTTAAAGGGGAACAATTCCGTCATACATGATTTTAACTGTTTACGCAGCGCACGCAACGGATGCTCTCAAAAGGAATATTTTTCTCCCGTTTTTGCAACATTTTTCATGATCCTATTGGTTATAGTGTGATGTAATATAAGCCTTCCTCGATAAACGGACTATCCAACACAGCAGTTCCTAGGATTAGTGCGTTCAAACAAACAAACAAACAAACAAACAAACAAACAAACAGTTCAGATTTATAATATTAAATAAATAAATAAATAATTTATTTCTATCTTTTCCACATTATTTGTTAAAACGTACCTAAACCGTAAAGAATCGAAGAAATCGTTACGGTACTGTCACTATAACATGATAGAAGCATGTTATAAATTTAATTTGAAAGTAGTGATATCTTACACTGTTATTGCGGGAAAGAATAAAAAATGTATTGTTCATGAAAATAAAAAAATCACTCAACTGGCAAAAATGAAGACGTACCATCTCATCTGTCAAGAACTGACACTCCATTTTAATACTTCGTTTACGTTTGTTATTTCGCCCTACATTCGCATTGTGAAAGATCTAAAGTTATAAATGAAAGCATACTAAGAACTTCTTGACATTTAACATCACGCAGTGTTTTGTTTAATCTTACATTACATTACACAAAAGCTATTACAACAGTATAAATTAAAGTAAATAACGAGAACTTAAAGCTTCGGAAAAGCATCTTTGAAGATACTGCATAGATCTAGCAGTACTAGTAACTTACGTTTTACATACTTATTATATTCTACCGTTCTATATATTGCTTTAAAAATATTAATAAGAATGAGAAGTTGATAATTTAAAGCCGTATCATAAGGTTTAGCAAATTTCTAATGATAATGAAGATGCATATGTACAAAATACGAATAGATTAAAATTCAGACATTATATATGGGTATATAGTCTATAAATAAAATCTAGATAGAAAATATTAAATATCGTTTTATTATAAGACGACAAATCTAATAACCTAAAAATGTACTAATAAGCTATGAGTATAACAATCCATACTAATATTATAAATGCGAAAGTAACTCTGTCTGTCTGTCTGTCTGTCTGTCTGTCTGTCTGTTACCTTTTCACGCCTAAACCACCCAACCGATTTTGCTGAAATTTGGTATGTAGATAGTTTGCATTCATGAGAAGGAAATAGGCATATTATTTTTTGGAAATTCAACCCCTAAAAGGGTTAAAAGGGGTGGCAAAGTTTGTATGAGAAAAATATTTTTATTGCACATTTTTGCATGAAACTTTGAATTAACCCGTCAATGGCGAACATATGAGACACAATAGATTTTCAATTGTTATAAATCTATATTGTCCCCGCGCCCGTTGATGGGTTAATGCTTTTTAGTACAAATGATGAAACACGTATTTCAGGGTTTTTCGAAATTCACCCCCATTGGGGGTTAAAGGGGGTGGCTAAGTTTGTATGGGAAATTTAATTCTATTGATATATTTTGCGTGAAACTGAAATACAAATTATGAGATACATATCTAAGCGTTTTTTGAAAATCAACCCCTATGGGGGTTAACGGGGGTGGCACAATTTGCGTAGGAGAAATATTTAACAGTAATTTTTACCATAAGTCCATAACAATGAACCACGTACATCAGTTTATCATTAACGAAAAACACACAAAGAAATTATGATACACATAGTAGCAAAATAGGTTAAAAATAGGAAATAAGTTTTAGAAAGCGCAGCAGTGGCGGCACGGCAGGATGCTACACAGTAGTTTTCAGAAAAGAGGGCCAGAACTTTAAATGGGGAATCAGTCCTTGGTACATTATAAGTAACAGTATATAAGCAAAATTTTTTATTTTATTCACTCTTAGCGCGAGCGAAGCCGCGGGCACCGCTAGTAACAGAATAATTTCAGTTTAAAACTTTTGAGATTATTCCTCTCTAAGCGTGGAATGTTTTTTTTTTGTCCAACATGCACTTGGCCAGCGTAGTGAACTATGGCCTGATCCTCATAGTATTGGAGGAAGGCCCACACCCAGCAGTATGTCATTAAACAAAGTGCTAGAATAAGTACAAATACAATACTTATAGTAAAACTGTCTTATAAAAAAACAAATTATTAAGAACAAAATATACGTTTGGTTTTAGCTACGTTGCTACCTTTGCTTAGTAGGTGTAGTTTATTATACACAGTATATTAATTTTTACTTTTTAAAGTTAGGAAAATGAACTAGTGACACAATATAACATAAAAATAATAAGAACAGCCATATACAAAAAATATCTTTAGTTCTCTCCTCATTAAACTGCCACTAACAAGATGACATGACACAGATCAGTCATTGAGATTGAATTTATTTCGTTCCCTGACCTCGCAGCCTCGCACATGACCTATATCCAACGCTCAGTAAGCAATTGAATTTTGTAGAAAAATGCCAATTTAGTGACGGTCGGAATAGAAGATAAGATCTTAATCTTGTCTATTACTGAGATCCAAGTCACGCAGGCTCGGGCTATTATATGACATTTTACAACCGTTAAAGAAAAAACAAACTAAAAATTTTATGGAAAATATATGGAATTGACATGTTAAAATTCTAAGTATTAACGAAGAAGAAGAAGAAGAAGAAATACTATTCATACATAATTTATTAACGCCTACTACTATAAAAAAAATTTTTTTTTTCGTTTTACACTCATCATTACGCCTTAATTTTTTGACCAACTTTAAACAGGAACATAATATTATATCTTTACATTCATTTAATTACCTAATATTATGGATATTGGTGCAGGTAACCTCATTTCAATTGCAAGAAAGCCAATCACCCCTAGATAAAAAAAATAGTTTTCAATTTTTTCGCGGATAGATTTAGACTTTTTATTTGTAACTAGACTATTTCAGTAAGGTTTTTCAAAAAATATTTATATAATTTATTGAACATATTCTACTTAGAATATTATCATATTGTATTGTATAGGTAATTAATAATTATTATTTTTATACAACAAAAGACCCTCCAAATTAAACCTTAGTATCATCCATCACGTTTTTATCACGATTCACTATCAACACAATGTGTAGTGAGACTTAATCACGAGTCACGATTAAATCTAAAAGCCATTATCATGTGACCCAACTTTCCTGCTAGTTAACAGGCTTGGCAACATACAATCTAAGGAGTACAAGTGTAATTGACATTTCGCTTCACACTGATTCGCGTGAGGTACGAGTATATCGATTTTAATAAAACTATTGTTTTAATAGTCATCATATGTAATTTTTATAATTTCCTTACGTCTGTCTGTCCATGACATAGCCACTTTCCTCCAAGGCTAGAACAAAATAAATACTTATATACATCTTCCCACCTCATTTTATGCAAGAAAGCGCTTCAGTTAACAGTATCATGTACGATAGTAAGAGTGTCGTGAACTTCTTAGCGATTTTAGCTTATACTTTCGAAAAGAAAAAAAATCTAGTACAGCAGGGTGAAAAATTATTACTCATATACTCGTACGTATATTGTATATATGTGCTATCGCTTTCGCCCGCATTTCTTTTGCCTATTTTCATGGTAATAATTGCTCAGCTTCTAAGGGTCTAAGTAGGCAACTAAATGCATGAAGAGATTTACATTTGACATATCTGATCTTTCACCGGTCGTATTAAGCTGTCATCCCACTGGAATTGGAGTGTAAAAGGTATAGCGTCACCTTTTTTCCTAGTATATCAATGTATAGCGTACATTGTGTCTGCCTGTATACATGGACTATAGTCTATAATATCTCTTGCACAGTTAACTAGTCTCGGTTAGATCATTTGTAAATTGTAGTGGCTTCGTTTATCGATGAAAAGGACAGTACTTTTTAATAATTATCCATGATATGATGATAATACCGAATTAGACATATCTAAGATAAAAAATATAATTATGAGAGTTCGTGTCGAATGGAGTAACTAAATATGTACTCGTATATAACAAAAACATTAAAAAATGAGAAAGATATGTGATATAGGTACCTGGTACATAAATGTAGAACTTTTATGAAAATTGTGAATTTCAGGAACGTTGCGCTATCGTGCCGGATGGTTAAAAGCTAAAAGCTCGACTCATAAATTGGGCTTACAATGGAAATTCCCAAAGTTTTCTCTTTTACACTGAGTTGATGTTTCATAACTCATAGCAGCGAAAATATTTTCTGTTGAAGAATACGTTTTTTGTTACTTGAATTCTTGAATTTTAATTAAAGTAAGGACGAAATTGGAATATTTGTGTGGAAGACGAAATTCAAATCATTTTTCTTAAAGTACAATCAAGCAATTAATATCGATATAACAACAGAATATATAATATAAATATAACTAGTATTGCTTCTGAGCTTTTGCTTGCTGCCAATAAGGTAAAAGCAGTTAACAGACTGTCTCACAAATACAACTTATAATTAACTATATCATAGTTTCATCTGATGTGAAGATATCTTAAAGGAGTTCTGATTTAAAAGTAGCGACTGACAGACATACGAATGGAATGACGGATAAAGACAAATAGGCAGACAAAAATTATAACAACTATAGATTCGGTCCCTGTATCAATAATAATTATTTTTTCAATAAGATATTTCTAAAACTATAAAATCTTCGATCCTACTCATCCGATTTAACTTTTGCTAGTATTTATTACAAAATTTAATATAAGCTACTTATATCTTATTCCGTAAAATAAAAAGCCTTTTTGGTGGTAATCGAATTTGCTAAGTAATTCGATGAAAAACGGTCGACTGAAAGCGTTTCGTACGAATTTAACAGTAAGAGATTCTTTAGAAATGATTTCTATAGAAAACTTATAGCTCAAAACTGCCTACAAAAAATATTATATTCATATTAGCTATTCTATCGCGAGTATTATTATGAAACTATTATATTATATCTATATAACACGTATCTAGGGACGGACGTAAAGATTGATAAGAAGAAATAGAAGAAAGATTAAGATATAAAGGCCCTCACTCATTGCCCAGGACAAAAAAAGCCCTTTCTTAGGCACTGGGCAGTGGGCGCGGATACAATATACAAAACAGAATGACGACGATGACGTACCTATAGCATAGCTTTGATGTTCAGTTTGTACGTAGGTACAAGTACTCTTATTACTATTGCTTAAATAATAATGATTGTATTGTCAGACAGACAGACATACTATTACAAAAGTCATACAACAGTAAATAAATATTATTTTAAAGTTTACTAGTTCGAGCATCAATTTATTTTGGAGAATAAATTTAGATTTGGTTTCTGCTGTTTTAATCTATAGGAAAATGCTTCCAGTTGACATTAGTTTAGGTATATATTAAAAAGTAAAACAATTACTTTTTTATGTAACGTGCGGAAAGTATAACTTTACATTAAATTATAATACACCCTACGAGTAGGTACATAGGTACTATATTATGTATGTACGTCTATCGTTCATCCCATCATATATTAATTAAAAGATTAATAATTATTGATTGCTAAATGGATTTTATGGTAAATATTCTTAAAAGATCCATGTTTTTAAATAAGACCTTACATTTCTTATAGTGGAGCGAAAAATAGATCTCGCTAGGTCTCATATCTGGGTAAATTACTCATTAAAAATGTTTAATTAAAAGCGGAGACTCTTGTCTAGTCAAACCAAGGTCGCTCGTGATCTAATTCATAGTGAGTAGGTATGCTGTGCTTTTCATTTCGCTTTACCTGATATTTTCTAACGTATTGCAATATGTACCTACTATATACATATAGATTAACGAATGAAATGCTACAAATGAGTAATGTTTATTTAAAAGAAGTCCACCACTTTTGGTAATGGTAGGGTAATGGAAATAATTAAAAACAAAAAAATCAAGATGAAACTGTCATGCTTCGTTATCACTACATATACGAATATAAAATACTCTTAGTACTAATTTAAATCCAAGATAATGGGAATAAGCGTGGTTAGTTGCAAAAAGAGACAAATTACTAAAATGTTAATAAACAAACTGAACAGCAACAACTAAACCAACGCGAGTTGTATATGATTTTAATTTTTAACGTCCCACGTGCTGGGCACAGACCCCATCTGAGGTGGGTCAGACCAGAGTCTACCGCGCTGCCCAAGTGCGGATTGGCGGCCTATAAACTTATACATCTGTCGAAAGCTTGCTAGGTTCTCTCAGAAATGCAGGTTTCCTCACGATGCTTTCCTTCACCGTAAGACAAGTGGTAATTAATTTAGAATTTATTCGTCCATGAAAAAGATCTCACAGATGCGAGACCCGGGATTTGAACCACTCGAGAGTGGTTCAAATCCCTCGGTTTCCCAAGTGAGCACGTTACCACTGTGCTACTGCCCCAATTGAGGTATATAGTACATAAGTGTAGTAATCGAATTATATTTTTAATCTTATTCTAAGCATTCTATTAAATCTCATTTGCAAATGACATTTGGAAGCCCCTGGGGCTCAATTAACGCGATTATAGACGTTGTCGAGGCACAGCGGCTTAGCAAGGCCGAGGTTGATTTAATTTGTAAAGTGCTTTTTTATGACATTTTTATGGAACCAGCATTAGTAAATAAAATAAAGTGAAGCTGAAAAATGTAAGAAAAATAGCTTTTTGTATATATTTTTTTAATAAAAGTTTTTTTTAATTAAAACTGTTTTTAGCGAATGACTACAATAAGAATTTAGATTTGTTATTTGAATCTATTAGAATACATTTAAATAAAAAATATTTGCAGGCACGACAACTTCAACATTAACTTTGCCGCTCTGAAGTACGCTGCAAATAATAGTAAATAATTAAATAATAATGTCTTCCCGACCGATTATGGCCACGACGGCTAATGTAATATTTAAAATTATTATATATTACCAATATGGCAGTTGGTTGGAATATCATTACTTTGCGGAAGATTGATTTTAATCTAACAAAATTCCAATCAAAATCATTGCGATACATATTATTAGTTTCGTCGCACTGAGTTTTTGTTTGTTTCGGGGCAATCTCAGAAACTATTGTATGAGTTTTCACTTAAAGAGTAAGAGTTACAGATATAAGGTTACATTTTATAAACATAATAAGGCCAAATAAATGTTCAGAGAACTTCGCGCTTTGGAAGATTCTACATCTACAGATGGGTCACTAATTTTACCTTTATTGAAGAAATAAAAATGCAAAGGCTCTCCTTTAATCTTTCAAAGTAGGGAAATAAACTGTTCGTAACGGCTATTGGAGATGTGGTGTCCATTAAACATGACAAAATAGCCACTAAAGCCTTCGAATCTGGGTCAGGCATTGCTTAAAGGTCGGAAATCCGGACAAAACGATCTCGTATACGTAAATGAAAATAGATTACAGTTTAAGTTGTCTATAAAACGTGTGGAAATTAGATAGTGATAAAAAGGTAAGTTTTAGACGCACATGTATTACTTTTGTTATATTTTCTAAAATTCAAGAATATAATCTTAACCCAACGCTTATAAAAGGCAGTGGTAGCCCAGCGGTAACGCGCTCGCTTGTATAACCGAGTGATGCGGGTTCAAATCCGGGTCTCGCACCTCTGATATTTCATGTGCGAATCATATCTATCATGATTACCGCTTGTCGTACGGTGAAAGAAAACATCGTGAGGAAACCTGTATGTCTGAGAAAATCTAGCAAGTTTTCTTAAGACATGTGAAGTCCGCCAACACGCACTAGGCCAGCGCGGTGGAATATGGCCTGATCCCCCTCGTACTAAGGGAGGCCCGTGCCCAGCAGTGGGACGATAAAAAGGGCTGATGAAATCTACGCTTATATAATTATCAAAAATCTTAAGTTATGGTAAGTCCGTAAGTTTTGATTCCGAAAAGCTATATTACCGCCGCGAGATATTATAGGCTTTATATTCCGATAAATATTTGAAATCTCACCTTACCCGAACGAGGCGAGCGAAAAAAGCGTAAATGGGAGTAAATTCAAACTTTGCGCATAACAATTGGAAAAACTTTGAAGACTCGAAGTATTGTAGAAACTTTGAAATATTGAAGAAGCAAGTGGGCTAGGACGGAAAATCATTTTTTTAACTGCCTTGAATCCGCAACTCCGCTCGTTTAGTAGGCACAATTATGAAAGACAATATATCTATAATATAAAAATGAATCGCAAAATGTGTTGGTAAGCGCATAACTCAACAACGCCTGGACCAATTTCGACAATTCTTTTTTTGTTACGTTTGTTATTGTTAGGAGAAGGTTCTTATGAAAGAAAAAATAAGAGAGTTGTGCGGAAGATTAGAAAATTTAAAATAACTTTATAAAATTAACGGCGTTTGACGTATCAGTTATGACCTTTGCCATGGTGCGTGCAATGGTAATTCATATTATATATAACACGTACTTAGGTTCCCTAGTACAGATATAAAAATTAGATTAAATTAGTTAAATGTTTTGTTGTTGTTTGGCGACAAAGGAAGCGGTGACTGAACGTGAAGCAAGACATGAGAGCCAACGGACTGATCCTGGATGACACTAAAAATTGTGCAAAGTGGAGTAGGCTTAGGCGGAAAGCAGATCCGTAGACGAATATTTCGCTAATAAAAAAAAAAGCAATGAATAGACTCGTGACGTTCAGAAAAACTGTATTTTTATTAATTGCAAAATACATTTTAAATAACATTAAAATTTTATAGTAAATAAAAACTATTCATACTTTATATGAATTTTATTTATAGTCACTTTATATACTAACTGTACTTGTACATATAGAGATTGCAATGCCGCAAAACAGGATCCCGCATTCCCGCGGGATCCCGCTGCTTTTAATAATCTGCTGGATCCCGCACCCTGAAAGTGCGGATCCGCGGATCCCGGAACTTAAAAATTAGGAAATATTTAAGAAAAAGCCAGACAGCAAGCAAAAGAACGAAGTCCGAACGAAGTTATCAGTCCGAGAAAACTTTGTAGGAAGAAATGACGTTCTTCGAGTCCGATGGAGTGGGTGAGTAGGTACCTGACGCTCGCCTATGAATATATCCTGACGGTTCAGCCTACTAGTGTAGACGCCGAGGGATACGTTATTGATACGTTATTACAACGAAGCAACATTTAAAGTACCTTATATTGAAGTAAAACCGTTGATTCCTACGGGGAAACACATTTTTTGGTTCTATAAAACGATAAGGATAAGGAGGACCTTACAAAATTTGGCCTATAGAAAAGATCGCAATAGCATAATATGTCTCCTAAGGTACAATCGTAATAACTATTTTTATTATCCAAACATTTTCAAAAAAAATATCTTAATTAATCGATGAGTGCGTTGAGCGTTCAACAATAAGTACTGAACTGATTTTAATTAATCTTTGTGTAGTGATAGATTATTGCTAGGTTCAATATTCAGATTACCTAAAAGGTATACGAGTAGGTACTATAGTTAAATATTTTATTCTCAAAGGAAAACAATAGGTGGTTTTATAGAGCAGCCTCAAAAAAAGAGGGTTGACTTTTAAACGGGGAATTATTCGTTGGTTCATTAGAAGTATTAGCACAGAAGTAATTTATTGTACTTTAAGAGCGAGCGAAGCCGCAGGTGCTTGATAAAAGTTAATTTTTACACAAAAATTTGTAGTTTCAATTTGGTTTTATAACATAATTTCAAAGATGCGGGATCGCGCGTGATCCCGCGCGGGATTGAGCAATCCCGTGGGATTGAATCAGCTGCGAGATTGCAATCCCTACTTGTACAATACAAAAATATAATTAAAAGCAGTGTATATTTAACAGAAGCCAAGTCGATCGATCTCTGTTATATCTTACTCTCTATATAAACATTACGTTAATCGATAGCTTTAAATAAAACGATTCACTGATCGTATTGCGAAACAATGTTTTTTCTAATTATAGGTATTAAAACTGAAAGTCTTTAAGTACTAAAGTACAAAGTATTATTATTAGTATTTTCTATTTATAATATGTATGTATTTAAAAATTATATTTAAAGTATGTTTAGTGTATCATTTATCTAGTATTCGTAACACAAGCCTCGCAGCTTACCACGGAACTAGATGGCGCAATGTGTAATAAATAATGTTACAACATGTCCGAACATATTATATCTATTTTTTTATATTTCCATATACAAGCGTATTGTATATGGTAGTGAAAGGTCATTTACTCACTCACGTCTTTGAATAAACACGAAAAGTACTTGACTTAAATTAGAGCTGGAATTTGGCAGGTAAGCAATTTATAGGTGTCAGACATCTGCTTAGGACGGATTTTCAGCAGAACCCAATATATAGTCTGAAGGCTATCGTAAGTTTATTAAAAGTCGTTTTTTTTCTAAACAAAGATGAGTTATTTTGGTTTCACATAAATCAAATACACGGCGAGCAATACCTAATCGATTTATTTATACCGATTTAAAATAATTAAGAGTGGTCTCTAGATACGCACTCTCGCTTCGATCGGGTCCTTCCCCAGTATCTTTACCTTGCTCTGGGAAAAAGAAACAAATCTATCCCACTCAAATATAAACTAGATATGTCCTATTTCAATTTAACGAGAATCTTTTTTTATTCAGATTCAGAATCCGTGATCCAAACTGTTGCATTTTTAATATTCATATTAAGAAATAAGATTATTTATAATGATTTTTATAAAGTGTTAAAAATAACAAAAAACTTACAAGTCGCCTATAAAGCAATGTGGGATTAAGCCATCGTCTCTACATAGTATAAAACAAAGTCACTCGCCGTTTAAACGCGTAGATCTTTGAAAAAAAAAATCATCAATAGACAAAGTGATTCAAGAAAAAGGAGACATGCATATTATAGTATAAATAGCCAAGAAAATATCTCATTTCTAAGAAATCTATAGTAGTAGTAATCTTCGAAACTTATCTAGGGACGAACTCAAACGGAGCAAGGATGAAGCACTAGTTCAAGATATAACTGTAAATAGTAATACACGCGTGTGATGTATTAGATGGAACTAAATCTAATGCGGGATATAACAATGTAACAGTCCGTTAACATGTTTGTTGCGCGTTGCCTTTAGTCACTGCCGCGTCCAAGGCCCAAGGTCATAATTCAACAAATTTTGGCAATTACTTGCCGCAATACGATACAAAGTTCAACTCTGTTATACTCGTTGCATTTTCTACTCATATTTACTTATATTCATAATTTATATAAGAAGTCAATTTATATTAAGTAGAAGGAATTCATCTTTCTTAGATTTTGAATGTCTAATTCATTATTATTAATGACTATCCTTACGGGTATTTAGGCGGTTTAAATTTGGTTTTATTGAACCATTAATATTGTAATTTTTGTTTATATTATGAAATAAATTTGTACAAGTTGCATTTAACCCGTCAATGGCGAACATATGAGACACAATAGATTTTCAATTGTTATAAATCTATATTGTCCCCGCGCCCGTTGATGGGTTAAAGTTGTGAATGTAAAACATAGTATTATAGAGACGTGTGTGTATAATTACACATATTATTATGCCGGTAAAAAGTAATCTCATTGTTAAATTAATTAGTATAAAGATTAAAGAAATAATAATAAAAAAATAGTATAATCTAACATATTAAAAATGCATGGCATGACCGATTTTTATGAAATTTTGTGTGTATATTTGGTAGGTCGTAGGGTATTTTATATTCCCTTAGGTGATGAGGGTGGACCTCTCGACATTTTTTATTAATTAATTTAAGACCAAATTTTATTACTTTATGTTTTTATGATTTGGCATCAAATAATAATTATAACCCTTCAACCTTTTATTAACGCGGGCGAAGCCGCGGGAATTGCTAGTTCTATATAAAAATTTACATCCATACTCTAATAATAATATAATAAAATTCTTATCAAGTCGAATCAGTATATTAAATATTTTTTGACAAATCTTATTGAAATAGTCACTATTAGTCTCTGTATCGAGACAGAATCTATCATTTTCGTAATTTCTGTCTGTCTGTTTAACAAAATTTGGTATGACAGCTGGTAATCCGGGTCAACATAATATACATATGTTTGATATCACAAGAAAGAAAGTCATTTGTTAGAAACCTCCAACCGTAATATATAAAATAAAAAAAATCAGTAAAAAAATGGAAATACTTAGAAAGAAGCTGTTCTTAGAAACATACGAGATCTTATCTCACTTCACTCTGTTTAAAACACTCGTCAATTATGTACAGTGTTTACCGGTCGCTTTGTAAACACCGAAGAAGCCAAGGCTGACGCAGAATTAACCAATATCGGCTATTTATAATTTCATCATACAAAGTGGTTACTACGTATTTTTGCAAATGGGAAGTTTGAGATAGATTTATGGTTCAGACACTTATACTCGTAGATATAAGTGAGGTTTATTTAAAGCATTAGAGTTAAAAAAATGTAAAATAACTTGGTGTTACTAGAAATATTACTAGAAATATTCCACGAAATTAGTTCTTAGGTTATTTAATAATAAACGAGTTTTAATGTCATGTTAGGTTTTCCAGCAAAAACTAATGATTTGAGTAAGAAGTATTTAAGATAATATACATACAGAAAAAACAATGCTAATCCGAATTTTAGTAGATTTCGCCTTCTGGAGACGTAATTTTTTTAATGTATATAATATGTACCTATATGCGTTAAAATTATTACATTATCAAAAATGTACAGGATATTTATATTACGAAAGAATAATATTGCTAGAGATAAGCTTACCATACGATTAAACAAATCCAGCATGTTGTCATACAATATTTGGGCACATCACAGTATGTATTTGTTTCGTAGAGCACCAATCACAGTCTATATAAATAGTATATACCTAATAAACATATAACAATACTTTTGTTTTTGTTTGTAGTAAAATAAAGATTAAGTAAGAGAAGGATTGAATTAATAGACGAAGTAAACGCGATCGGCGGTCGCACGTACGGCGGCAACGATAACACTGAGGTCACTGATTGTGTGCAATATGGACATTTCGCGATAGGGCCACGGGAAGGAAAACGAATTTAACAGTAGGTTTTATAATACTCTATTGAAATTGTAACTTTTAAACAATCTAAGGACTTTTTTCGTATTGTAATCGAATTTATGAATCAATATGGCTAGGTTTAGCGCGAGCGAAGCCGCGAGTTCCGCTGGTTAAAATAAATAAAATTTGTAAAATAAAAGTAGCCAAGTTACTACGAAAGTCCCGTCAAAATCGGCCTAGCGGCTAGCCGTTTCAGAGATTAGCCGGAAAAAACAGACAGACGAACAAAAATTTAAAAATAGATTTTTTGATGTTAGTACCGTATATACTTTTATATGAATTTAGTGAAAAGTTAATTTGGAATTCAATTTTATAAACGGTCACTTCAATTTTATTCGTAGATATTCAATAGGCAATTCTGGTATATGCATGTATTGTAAATGTACATATTATAATATATATACATTTAGTCCGTATATGTAATTCAAAAACGGCTGTATAACGATTTGGATCAAATTTGTTATTTTTTGAAAAAAGACTTCTACCTTTTCATTTTCAAGAAAAAGAACGACTTTACTAAGAAACAGAGCCAAGCCCGGTCGCTAAGGTACTTTGGAATTTAAAAAATTATAATATATTTATAATGCGTCCGTCTAGTCGTAAAAGAAATATTAATGTGAATTCTAAAGTATATTTTAGTACAGTACGGCTAATGCGTAAGATAAACATGAACGTCCTTCTAATCGAAGTTAGTTTCGAAACCCAACTATGTAAATGTTATTATCAGAGAGTATGTGGGAATGTTTTTCTAACATTGACCGCGACACACATTCTCATATTTTACTGTAACGCGTGACTCACGCAAACTGAAATATACCATCGATCTGCCATAAGATAACATATCTATTTGTGAATTAAATTTATTTATTTGTTTATACTTAGATAGGCACGAGCGAAGCCGCGTGTTCCGCTAGTTATACATAAAAACCTTCCTCTTGAATCACTCTATCTATTAAAAAACCGCATCAAAATTCGTTGCGTAGTTTTAAAGATTTAAACATACATCGGGACAGAGAAAGCGACTTTGTTTTATACTATGTAGCGATAGTACAGCATTAAACAAAACACGTGTTTTCCATTGATCGCAGTGTATGGATATTGATGGATTGATTTTACTGGATTTCTTGCTGGATATATTAGAGGAAGAAAAAATTAAAAGGCGAAGCAAAAAAACTTCTTCAAAAATAGTAGCATCATTTGCTATGCTCCAATTCTTTTCCATATAAATAGCTTACTGCCTTTAAAGAATAACAAATACAGAATTTCTGATTATAAACATCTCTTCCCCAAATTTTCATTTATATAATATATACATATTACGTACCTACTATTTTAAAACTTTTTTTGGCATCATGTTTCTATTATTATTTCTCAGTCTAAAATAGCACTCTATATTTCATTGCTCTATATACTCTTACAGTTCAAAATCCTAGATATTACTTATTTTGTCAGTAACCAAATGCAAGTGATTAAGTAGTTTTTAAGTATGTATGTACTTTGATTGCATGTGTACTCGCTAGCTTAGGCGGACGGCCAATTAAGAGGTGCTAAAGTAAGTGGGAAAACTGGGCCCTGGGATCTTAGACTATTATAACATGTCACTTACAATAATATAAGCGAATACATAATGAATAGTGTGTTTTACACATGAATAGTCACCACCACATCATAGACACAACAGTAATTGATTTACCTCGGCTTGTTTATGAAATTGCTTCCCATGAAATTGTGAAGCAGAATAAATTAATTTCATCGAGCAAACTAGTAAACAATGACAACGTGATTTTTGTACGTTTGTTCGTAATGAATAAATGAAAAATCCAGTGAGTCAATGTATAAATGTAGTTATAAGTTTGGTATAAACTTAGTTCTAGACCCTGGGAGGGACCAGGTAATCGTTTCTTAATAATCCCCTTAAGGGGTAAAAAGGGGAATGAACGTTTGCATTGGGGATGAATCATTTATAAAATCCCTCAAATATAAAAATAATCGTAAGCCTTACTCCAATCGCAACATTAATTAAATAAAAAAAAAACAAATCAGGACCCTTTAAACTGGCTAAAATATAATAATATATTGAGTTTCCGATTAGATTTCCCATTGATAATAGTAAAAAAGCTTATTATAAGTATACCATATTTGTATTTCTCTCTTTGCGAAAGACGAGTTTCTATATAATTTTTAATTGTGAAATCCCTGTTTAGTGATCCCTTGAAAATATATTCAGTTGAAAATAGCACAAATAAAAGCTCAATTTGTTTTCTTAGCGAAAATAGGTCTAAATGTTACGTATGCTTTAAGTTAGTTATTGGTTTGTTAACAATTACTACGACTCTTCGTTATGATTCAACGCCTGTAATAATACTTACTATTAGAACAGTAATTTCTCGAAATATGAATATCAATACAACAATCATAAGAAATTCTGTGAAATATTCTAGACTTTCAGTCAATCCTATACGTTAACATAGTAAAGAGGTGGAGCATTTGTGCGTTGGCTGGCGTTATTTACGTATGGGTCAGGTGTATCCGGCACTACCGCACTACATTTACAATAAAGATCAAAGGATTATTTTCGTACACTTCATAGCTTTATGCGAGATATTTTATAAATTTATTATCGTCTCCATAAAAAGTAGATTCTGAGTGCGAATAAAATTTCAAAATCCACCGAAATGTGCTACGATATTCGTCATTCTTTTAACTTACTTATCTTACACGAAAGAACTTCAAATAATGGTAGAAAAAATTGTTTTATAGGTATTAAAGATAGCATTTTTAAAAGTGGCTATTCTAATACTAATTAACATTTACATGATAAAAAATTCATTAAAGGCGGAATGGAAATTGAAACAGCTCAGGTACTTTAATATTCACCTAATTTTAAACGAACAAGCTCTTGTTTTTGAAAAATACATCGGGAAATGCATATCATTAATTAGAATTAAAATAAGCAGTTTTTAAATTTCAATTTAAGAGAATTAACATAAGCAGTTTTAAATTTAAATTGTTTCATTTCTACAGCTATTGTTAGCAAATCTTTAGAAGACAGCTTTATAGTAACTCTTTTTTTTTAATGTTGGGAAATGCATTGACGCATACCACCAGTGGTTATGTGGGATTTACCGACCAGAAAAGCCAGTTCTACCCCCTAAAACCCAACAGCCCTCACCCGTCTTAATGGGGCGCCGCAGGATCGCTTGCGCACTCTACCACGACGGCCCGGCAGGTCTGCAGGAAGCAGACCACACACCCACAGAGGGTTGCTCCACAGTCCACTCTGTCATGCAGAGAAATACCAGGAGCAACCCGCAAGACACATCGCCCACCGAAGTGGGCCCACCCTAACCGCCCACCGAATTGGGCCCTTCCTGCGCGTTTCTTGGAGCTTTATAGTAACTCTTACTCAACCGCAAGTGTATAATGATTCATAAATCTAACTAGCGACTCCCCCTTGCTGCGCTCGGGTTCGTCCTTAGATATGATTTAACGATTAGTATAGATTTCTTTGAAATGAGATATTTCCCTGCTGTAAAAAGTATTCTATACGTTGACCCGGATAGCGAGTTACCCTCATAGCAAATTTTATCAAAATCTGTCTAGTGATTTTCTTGTCATGCAGTCACAGAGAGACAAAAAGAATATTCACAAACTTATAGATGTGGATTTTGTATCAATTTCAACAATTTGTCAAAAAATATACAATAGATTAAAATTCTCATTTTCAAAGTACGAAATTAAATGTAAATGACTTTCAGGTATTACGACTAGATTGTATAATTACTGAAGCACGTTGTACTTGCGCGAGTGACAACAGACTAAGCTATTTATAAACGCCGTAACAAGTTTGTTACTTGTTACATTGTAAAGTGGCAGACGAATAACGACTACATTACTTAATATGGTAATGATTTTTAAAGAAACATGCATTTTATGTAAATTCAAAATATTTTATTCTGAATTAAATTATTACAATTTTCGACTGAACATAAGTCTACTACTAGTTCGGAAAGATGTCTCCGACCTGAGAAGAGTTGGTGAACCTCAGCGGGACTAAAACTTATTATTATTTTACTTACCTAATCATTATTTTTCTTTATCTTTTTAACCGACTTCAAAAAAAGGAGGAGGTTCTCAATTCGTCGGGGACTTTTTTTTCTATGTATATTCCCCGATTACTCGACGATGGCTGGACCGATTTGGAAAATTCTTTTTTTGTTTGAAAGGGTATAGTTTCTAGTTGGTCCCAAAATGCCAGCCAAAGCAAAATAACCTTAAATAGACACATATTCGATTAATCTATATCTATAATATTTGTAAACATAATCAAAATACAGCAAAGGCAAGATAAGTCTATCCGTCTTGGCTGGCACCGACTTCAAAATTAACGAAGTTCTTAAAAGTATTATTTTCTACTTTTTAGTTTAGATTTGTTTAGTTTTGAAGTCGGTTTTGTTTTTTGTTAAAAATATTTTTTTAAAGTTAAATTATTATTTACAATAAATTTATAAGGGTGAAGTAAACTGGAGGCGATCACGTCATTCCCAAGGCGTACCATCTTCTATAAAATCATTAATTGTATAAATCTTTAATATGCAAACGTTCTTTAACAATTTTATAAAACAAGAAGCAAAAAGGCGTGACTTTGTGATTATTTTGTGATTATTTTTATTAAATGTAAATATAATAGTTAGTCCTCAATTTCGTTGGTTCTATATTTAGATAGTAAATTTACAATTTCATTAAACTATACATATATTATACAGATTAAAGTTGTAGGAATTTTAATTCCTCAAAACCTTGTTCCTTCCTTATGATTTTTCGAATCCCCCTTATCATTCAAAATAAAAAAATAAAATCAAGATGGCGGCTAACGCTAGTCTAGAATTTTGTTGGGGTTAAATGCAAACTTAGGGCTAGTAGTACCTAGTAACTAATAAGTAAGTATAGGAGTTCTACTTAAAAAATGGAAAGTATATAATCATATAAAACGGTAAACAGAATTTTCTTAATTATAAGATAAATGAAACATCAAAAGACATTATGTCTTAGAAGAAAAAAAATAACAGATTCATTTGCGTAATACATTTAAAATAAAAGATTTTATAGTGTCGTAGAAAGTTAACGTCAACTCTACATTAAATTTAAAATATAAAACACTAAACACGTTAGTAATGAAACATTAATCGTTTAAAAATATAAAATTGTGCGGCCTCGCTCGTTCTATCATTTTCACAAAAACTGTGAGGAAGTTTAGTATTTTCTTTGACCACACATAACGATTGTGTGGCTAAGAGGTCGATAAATATTTTTCGAATCGATCCCGGGATCGATTACCGCTTGCGGCAAGGTACTTATAATAGGTATACATATATTAATCGCTTGTAGAACCGAGTGATGCGAGTTCAAATCCGGGTCTCGCACCTCTGATATTTTCATGTGCGAATCATTTCTATCTTGATTACCACTTGTCTTACGGTGAAGGAAAACATCGTGAGGAAACCTGCATGTCTGAGAAAAACCTAGAAGTTTTCGTAAGACATGTGAAGTCCGCCAACACGCACTGGGCCAGCGCGGTGGGCCGTGCCCAGCAGTGGGACGTTAAAAAAGGGCTGATGATGATGATGATGATATTAATAAATATCTAGATACATAGGTCATGTATTTTTCACAACTTCTCCAAAGTATAACATTTATAGCAAATTCTTATAGAAAACTTTTGTATGACTACATAAGTTTTATTTTAAGTGAAAAGAATGAAAGCTTTAAAACTCATATCCGTAAAAGTGTAGAATCTAGCGATTACATTTTAGATTAGACTCTAGAAGTCCTTTTATCAAAGTCTTTTGGGAACACTAGCATATCGTATGTGCCTGGGTCGTGAGGTGTGCAGACAATGGAAAGAGTTTTGGTGTTACATATTTTAAAAGGCTTAACCAATTTTTTGTATTGGTTTCAAAGGTAATTTAATCGAGAGTTTTCTTAACAAAAAAAGAAAATCCGTTTAGCAGTTTGCGGAACATATTATGCTTTAATCCGTAATAATAAGTTAAACTTAATTTTTTTAAGTACTCGGCAAATACAAAGTAGTTTAGGACTTTATTCAGCTCTGTTGGGACAACAATATATTGGGACATTTAATTAATATAATAATTAATAATATATTAAATATTTTTCACCATTGACGAGCTTTAAATATGAATAAAAAGTCATATTATGATTATGGAAATTCGATTACTTGGCGACCACCAGGCCTAATAATATATGAGAGACGTTATTAATACACAACGCAATCTAGTTCCATATTCAAATGTATACTTTACATGACTGGTGTACAATACTCATCACACAAATGAATGATCTCAACTTGACTCGAACCTTTGACCGCTGGCCCACCAAGTAGGGTAAACTACAAACTGAGCCAAACGTATCATCAAAAATAAAATAGAAATATACATAATATGTAACAAATATAAATTATATTTGAAGGCGAAGGGTGCTTTTATAAATAGTTAAATACCTTAAAAATTAAATATTAAATCAGTCCCCAGTCCTTTGATCTCAAAGGCTGCCGGGAGCACTTATGATGCAGAAAGTAGGTCAACCCTGGCGAGGACAAGTTACCTGGAAAGAAAGTATTCGTATATTACAAACAAATATTACATTGATATATGTATTTAAAAATAAATGTGCCAAATCCATCCAAATGTTAATATGCTCAGAAATTCGTTCAATTTTAAACTGGTTTTGGTATAAGGTTTCGGTTAGATTCTTTAACCAGTGAAAGCCGGGAGATCGAAACATGCTTCGATTTACTTAAACGTTCGTTTTCAATTACCGCTTTAAAATGAGCGATAAATTAATCATTTCATTACCTAAATAAAACGTTTTAAGCTTGTTCCGAGTACAGACTATAACATAATATTATTCTTAATTAAATTATCTCTTAGAGAATGGTTAGAGAGCTATGTTATTATGATCAGAGAACCATGATTTCTAAAAGCATTAGAAAGACCGGGAACTGATAATTAAAATAAAATCGCGAACGGTCAGATAGACAGCTTCATTTACATATCAGGCATTCGATATGAATATGGATTATGGATAATGAATATATTATATAAATAAAAATAATTAATAATTTGGTAAATAGTAAGTTTCCACGAGATTTTACAAAGAATAATTGTTAATATAATGAATTCAGATATAGCAACGGTACAACGGATAGATGGTTTTATGCATGTGTACATAATAAGAAGTTCATGTGCACTGCTAGCTATATTATATACTGAACATATAATTTCCAAAAAAAGCTTATATATAGTACATTTTATGTACGTAAAGTTACATACTGTTAGTTATTAAGATATACCTAAAACTATAGTTAAAAAAAAACAAAAACCGACTTCAAAACTAAACAAATCTAAACTAAAAAGTAGAAAATAATACTTTTAAGAACTTCGTTAATTTTGAAGTCGGTGCCAGCCAGGACAGACAGATTTATCTTGCCTTTGCAATGGACTTTCGAACGGCATTTTGATTATGTTTACAAATTTATAGATTAATCGAATATGTGTCTATTTAAGGTTATTTTGCTTTGGCTGGCACCGACTTCAGAATTAACGAAATTCTTAAAAGTATTATTTTCTACTTTTTAGTTTAGATTTGTTTAGTTTTGAAGTCGGTTTTTGTTTTTTGTTAAAAATAATTTATTTTCAAATTTTTAGCGGAAAGTAACTAGATACTTATTTTGTTTATGTAAAAAAAAGAATTTTCCGAATCGGTCCAGCCATCTTCGAGTAATGGGGAACATACATAAAAAAAAGTCCCCAACGAATTGAGAACCTCCTCCTTTTTTTAAGTCGGTTAATAAGAGCCTGAAAGAATTTACCTATCGGTCTATAATTACGTATAATTTTGAAAGAATTTTCTTTTAACTCCTAACCGTTGAGGAGTTGTACCTTCCATCATTAGCTCAACCACAGGATATGATGATTATCAGACGCAAATACTTGAACTTTAGAAAATATATGAAAAACGTAATAAGTGCCTATAAAATTTGAGAGTTGCCTTCGATTTCCCTGGGATCACATCATCAGATCGTGACTTGGTGACTATGGGACCAACTAGAAACTATACCCTTTCAAACAAAAAAAGAATTTTCCAAATCGGTCCAGCCATCGTCGAGTAATCGGGGAACATACATATAAAAAAAAAAAGTCCCCGACGAATTGAGAACCTCCTCCTTTTTTTGAAGTCGGTTAATAAAATAAAACTTATCTGTTATTAATACGTAATATCCATCATGTCTTTCTAGTGACAAGCCTCGAAGTCATAAAAACAGTAAATTCGCAATTTTCCCGACCGATTACACCAATATATACAAACATCCTTTGTTTTATGTACATGATTTATGACAAGAATGTAGGTCAAGTGGTGGTAACGAGCAGACAATAGCTGACAGTGGACGATATAGTCGTGCACTTCATCGTGGAAACGTTCCACGTATAGAGATACTTGTGTTACTGCTTATTATTGAACAAAAGACACACCGACGTCTAAACTTAATAGTTGTTACTTTCTGAAATTTTTACGGATATTTGACATTTTAAATAAAAATACAGAATAAAACTATCATGTGGATTCTTTCGCGAATTAATTTGAGAATGATTTTTGGTTTCCGAGTTCCAACGTTTCGAATGCTTTACAGCAATCATGGTCACGGGACTGACTAAGATTTTAAAAGTCTCAAAGACAATATATATCTGTTATAGACAGTCTACTCAAAAAAAATTAACAATACTATTATTTAATATATAATAATTATTATTCTACCCTTATGGTGGAATGTAGAGCACTCACAAATTCAACCACAGCTCTAATCATATATAAATAACTTGTCCATTAGTAAAAAAATGTTACAAAATATTTGAATATCCTTACTAATATTATAAATGCGAAAGTAACTGTCTGTCTGTCGCGCATTCACGTCAAAACTACAATCTGAGACAGGACAATAGGCTTTTCAAGGCGAAGAACGGGCTGTAAGGGGTTCAAATAGGGAATGAAAGTTTGTTGGGTTAGGAATTACGTCATTTTTAGGATTTTGATTATAAAAAAGACATTCAAAGTATGTAAAAATTTTATCCTAAAGGGGGTACCTAGAGACAAACCCCAGCGAAGCGAGGGTGAGTCGCTAGTATTTCATAATTCAGCACCTCGTACTTTTTAAATCGGTCAAATAAATAATATGCAATGGTCACGCGATGATACATTAAGCTAATTTCATTAGCTACAAGCGTATTTCAAATGATTACTTTTCATCGTATAGGGGAAAATAGCAAGTGGGCGAGCAATCGTTTTATTTTAATATCTACATTTTGTATGATAATAGAATAATCAACATTACATATTATATTATATTGCTTTAATGAACGCCATAGTACAAAGGTCATACAATAAAAAATATTAGCTTAATTTTATTTAAATTATTACATAGATATTGTCGAGAAAATGATTTTGAAGCAGATAAAGGGTTAAATAATATTTAAACACTAAAATAACAACTACATAATAGATTAAGATCCCAGAGCGTTCTGACATAACTTATTTTCACATGGATGAAACCTTCACGACTTAGTAGCGTCTAGTATACTTTATAATACCTGCCTACTTGTGGAGCTTGCCCTGTGACACCTGGGCAGGTACCAGGTGAGAAAGGTAACTAAAAATATGAGTTATCTTACTTATTTTTGTATGGCTGATTTTTATATATATTTTGTAGAATATTATTCTAAACTAGAATTATAAAGTGTCAGACACTTTTCATGGACCAGAGCTTTTGTCAGACGCTTTAAAGCTCGACAAAAAATTAATGAACTTTACTTATTTTTTCATGTCTGACTTTTAAATATGTTATTCAAGTAACTATTACAAAGTTATATTTCATCAGTCAGACAAATTCGAGTGACCAAACATCCCCTAAACACAAAATTATTCAGCCCGAAGTGCGAGCGCAAGAGCACTATGCGCATGGGTCTCAGAGTAAAAAATTGAAATGTATTGAAAATACTTACTAATTTCAATCCAAGATTTTTGCATCCTTATTTCAATAAGATCCTTTATTAAAAAAAAGATTTAAAAAGATTCAACCCATGCAAAATGTATATCTATATATTTGTCAAGTTGAATCTTTTTTTCTTTAAAAAAAATTGTCAGTTTGACTGTGACTGTTTCACAAGAAAACCAATAGACAAATTTTAATGAAATTGAGTATGGTCATAGGGGGTATCAGTACTGCAGGATTTGTTATTTCTGAGAAATCATATCAGTACTCAACAATTATTATGTTAAAAAAATGTTAACTAAACTAAAAACGCATTCTACAGACCGGAAACCAAATTCTTAGATTGAAATTAAATATATGACTGGATACGTTATAGCTCATAGTATATATTTCTGACAACTGAGATATTTACCTGAAGTAACGAGAATCCTATATGTTGACCCGAATAACCAACTATGATTATACCAAATTTCATCATAACGTGTCCAGTGATTTTCTCGTCACAGACGGACAAACAGACAAAAATTCTAAAAACTATATATTTGGCCTCTGTATCGATAATAATGACTATTTATTTATTTATTTATTTATTTACTTGTTTATGTAATGGATAAAAGAATAATATAATAAGATTTTTAATTTAAATATTTAATGTACAGATTCGAATAAATTAGAATTTTATTATAATACTAGCAAATAGTCAAAATCGGTCCAGCCATTTCAGATATATATATTCTTTTGACAGATAACATCTAGATGTGAAGTTAGATTACTATGTTAAAGCATAAATCTATAGGCGTGACTGTTTTTCAGTAAAGTGTACCACAAAACGCTCTGGTCGTGGGATAGTGTTTGGTCTCGCTTCGCTCGCCCTAATAAATAAAAGATTGTATGTTTGTGCTTTATGCTTTTCTAAACTATATATTCTATCTGATGAAATTTTGGTAAGGTCTTCTAAGGACGCCGGGGGTTATTGACCAAAAAAAATTTACTTTGTGTGTATCAAATAAATATAAGAATTTTCACAGGATTTTTAATTTTTTAATTTTATTTTTAATTTACATGTAGTTATTTAATAGCATTGAGGGAATATGTTGGTAGGAATATAGTTTTATAGTAATAGTAACATAGGCGTTAATTTTAAGCTAAATTCTAACTTCCTATTCTCTAATCTACTATTGTTTCCGCTATATTTACACAATGCACATATCAGTAGGTGCTTTACTTTACGAATATTTTTAATAATTTATATTCTGTAGGTACTTCAGGTGTGTATATATTTTTGTGTTTACGGGAGGTTTGGTCACTCGAATTTGTCTGACTGATGAAATATAACTTTGTAATAGTTACTTGAATAACATATTTAAAAGTCAGACATGAAAAAATAAGTAAAGTTCATTAATTTTTTGTCGAGCTTTAAAGCGTCTGACAAAAGCTCTGGTCCATGAAAAGTGTCTGACACTTTATAATTCTAGTTTAGAATAATATTCTACAAAATATATATAAAAATCAGCCATACAAAAATAAGTAAGATAACTCATATTTTTAGTTACCTTTCTCACCTGGTACCTGCCCAGGTGTCACAGGGCAAGCTCCACAAGTAGGCAGGTATTATAAAGTATACTAGACGCTACTAAGTCGTGAAGGTTTCATCCATGTGAAAATAAGTTATGTCAGAACGCTCTGGGATCTTGGGATATAATGATAATTTTAATCAGATTTTTTTCAGCTAAGCTAAAAAAAACCTGTATTTGAATAATAAGTGATAAAAGAGCTTTTATCGCTACTTACTTTACACTAAGCCTATGAAGTACTTTTTTGAATTTGTATTTCTTATCCACATGTGAAAGCAAATGCTATTTATGAATAAATTATATATCTTAGATGAAGTTGTGGAATGGAAGAGTCACTTAATGAACCATTAAGTCGAGAATCTCCATACTAAAGAACGCCCTAATAATTCATTAAGTAACTCTGAGTGCGGCGGTTAAAGTGATTTGGAAGATGGTATACCTTTTTAGTAAAAAGTAAGTGTTTTATCACAACATTTAGTCCAAATTGGAGTAATTCGGTCCACTTTTAAGTAACAATATACTTAGACAGTTCAATCTTTGAACTTATTTGTTAGAGAACTTGGAAGGACAAAGACTATGTCGGCTAAAGTACTCGTAAAACTCAGCGACCTTAATTTAAGACAGAAATGATTACAAAGATGGATGGTGCAAATATAAAGAGTATCGATAAAGTGAAAACAATAGTAATAAAAGTTACTGCTCTGTTTTGAAGCATATTGACGGCCAAATATCGGAAAATATAGAAATAATAGCTATTTATATTCCGTTACAGGCTAATTTACTTGTACTACGAGTACTACTACTCAGCCATTTTTTAACGTCCCAGAGCACGGCTTCTATGTGTTAGTGGGAAAATTTATTAGACAGACAAAGGGAGGGAACTTGCCGAAGCCGCTTGTTTTAAACATCATGTGTACCAAGTCTTTTCACTAAAATAGTACTAATGTACTCGTGGGTGCTTATGTTTATAATATGTAAACATTTAAAAAGTTATATAATATGTGTAATATTTCAATCTGGTATCCGTAACACAAGTCTCGTATTTTACCACGGAACTAGATGGTGGTGTTGTAATAATGTCCCAATATATTTATAGTTTGCAACTTAGCTTCAAAATTGTTCACACAAAATATTAGTTCGCCAAATAATTTTAATAAAAATTTCCAAGCGCTCTACGTGTACTTTGTAGCAGAGATCTCCTTTTATATTAAAATTGTTTCTTTCTTCTGGCAAAATTCTTTTAAATCACATCACTCTACTATTGGAAGCGCGAAAGTTTATGTGAGTGTTTGAAATTGAATTGAACTGACTGTTACTTTGGTATTGAATGAAAAGTAAACAAATAGACGTGGAATAGGATATAGGGTAACGATAAATAAATATGTTGGGACATTATTACAACAGCACCATCTAGTTCCGTGGTAAGCTACGAGGCTTGTGTTACGGATACCAGATAGTTGATATACTACACATATACAAAAATTTAAATTCATACATACGATAAATATAAACACCAAAGGTACCTAGTAAATTAGGCCAAATAATGCCTGGCCTTATCTAATAAAGTAAAAAAGGCATTTGTATCAAGGCGTAAAAGCATTTGAGCGAAACTAGAAACTAATAAATGACTGACTGTACTACGAGTAATTAAGGCGTATAAAAACCTGAGTCAGTAATTTACAAGTAAAATTCTTACTACTAGTGAATACATTTTTAAATTTAAATTTTAAATAATCTATTAAATATTTACTGTTTTAAATCTTTTCACTTCAACTATTTAAGTGTCCCATTTTCCTCTGACACTATCACTGTCACTGCTGAGTTCGATATTCCAATTCTCGCTAAAAGTGTTTGAGTGAATTCTTGCATTCTGAAGGCACTTTTGTTCTCAAGCAAGGGAGTCGTAGGCGGCAAATGACCCGTTAAAGACGTCCCATTGTTTCAGTTACAACGCGCAACTAAAGTCGCTATTCAACATTATAAGAGACAATATTACGCTTAGATTTTTTAGGCTTTTTAATTATTCTTATCTCACTTGAAAACTTGTTATTTTAATTAATAGTTAATATATTAGTAATATGTATTAGGTATTTTAGTGATATGAAGTATTTAAGTGATATTTAGACTATAAAATATTTAGAATTAAAAGATGATCTTTAATGTCTAGGATGTGTTAAAAGGAAGAAGAAGGCCCTTCCTATTAAATATTTTTACATAATAACTTATGTAACCATGAAAAAAAAACAAGCAGACAATCTTCTATGCTCTTACGACTATTATATGGATTTAAATGAATTCATTATATATAATGTACCTTTAAAGAAAGCTAATTTTATATCGGCACTTGCGACTCGCTCCGTTTGGTTTCGTCTTCAGTTACATCTTGACGATCAGTTTAGATTTCTCAGAGATAAGATACATATTTGCTTGCAGTAAGAAGTATCCTATATTATATACACGGATACCTCTTCATAATAAATTTCATCAAAATTAATCCAGTTATATTGTCGTGATACCTTTCCAGACAGACGACAAGCTGTCAGACTAAAGTGCTCCATTATGTACATACTTGCCTTATATATATAAGGTTTGTGTGAGCGGATTTAATTGTAGTAAATATTATACTTTCTTACTGCTTTCTTAGGTTTACGCGAATATTCCACATTATAAATGAAAATTGTCGCGGATTTATTTCGACGACACGTTTGGCTCAGTTGGTAGTGATCCTACTTTCTGCGCCAGCGGTCGCGGGTTCGAGTTCGAGAGAATTTATTTGTTGAGCACGAATGTTTGGACTCCAGTCATGGGTGTTTATATTTATAATATGTATGTCTTTAAAATTTATATGTGTAGTATATCAACTATCTGGTATCCGTACTACAAGCTTCGTACGCTTACAACGGAAATAGATGGCGCTGTTGTAATAATGTCCCAACATATTTATTTATTAAGATTTTTGGTTCTCGACATATCGAATGCCTTCAGCAGTCATGGCAACGAAAGAGACTCTCCCGTGACCATCATTGCTAAAAATCAATGACAAATCCGCGACAAAATCCGAAAAGATTGTTTAATTTACAAGTAGTAAAATATGTATGTATTTGAATAAAAAAATATAGTTATTATGTTCGTCCTAACTTTAGTCACATACTGTACACTATACATTGAACTATATAACCTTGTAAAGGTTTCCTTTATTCAAGAGCAATAGGCGAAATGGACAAAAATGTACGTTTGACGTTCAGACTTTATTGGTTCTGTAACATTGTTGTATCTACTTGTAGTATTATCTACAGACATTATTGCTCTCTTACAAGTAGTCGACTGCAGCGAGGACCTGAGTTCGTGTCCTGGGTAGGGCCTAATTAATTGCATTATTTTTTCAGCCATGAAATACTCCGTAGCAGCCGGAAATTGGCGGCGTTTACACCCCACGCCTCGGAGAGCACATTAAAACTCCGCCCATCTGTGTCTAATCTCTACTCGGTCTTTTTGAGTTAGCATTTCATTGCAATTTTAAATAAGAATTCTTAATATTATAATATGATATCTAAATATTTAAACAAACAACCATTTAAAATCTTATACTTAATTTCAAAATTCCTTTTGAAACAGTTAGGTAACAAGGTAAAAGTTATTTCAAATAAACGTTTTTTGAACAAAGTAAAATAACAATGGTCCTCGAACTTTAAAGACGGTAATTAATTGGATATTTTGAAAACTCCTTTCTTTCAATTAGAAAAGATGAAGACATACAAATTCGCGGAAAATTTGTATTTGTTTGTTTCCGGAACGTGTTTTTCGAAACACGTTTTTACTTTTTATTTAAATAATAACGACTCACCCTCTCTTTACTCGGGTTTGCCCTTAGGTACATTTTACTTATTTTTTGTTTAAGCGGAACCCTAATTATTTTAAAATAAAAGTAGCCTTAGCCGTTATAACATCAGCGTATACTTCTTAAATGATTGTCTTAATAATTATTAAGACAATCATTTAAGAAGTATACGCATATTTGAATTCAAATTTTAGTTACCTAACTGGGTAACTAAAATTTGAATTCAAATATGCAAAAGAATGACTTCCACCTGCAAACGTTAATTTTTTTTTATTTAAATATACATTAAGTACACTACACTGAAGACTAGCACATTTAAACTTAACATTTAAACTTGGACGATCCTTATTTTAACAATGTCTTATTACTTACTAGCGGTGCCCGCGGCTTCGCTCGCGCTAAGAGTGAATAAAATAAACATTTTTGCTTATATACTGTTACTTATAATGTACCAAGGACTGATTCCCCATTTAAAGTTCTGGCCCTCTTAATTTGTATTGCAGAGCATTATTTCAGTGTCACGCAAAATATTTCAATAGAATTAAATTTCCCATACAAACTTAGCCACCCCCTTTAACCCCCAATGGGGGTGAATTTCGAAAAACCCTGAAATATGTGTTTCATAATTTGTACTTAAAAGCATTAATTCTAAGTTTCATGCAAAAATGTGCACTAAAAATATTTTTCTCATACAAACTTTGCTACCCCTTTTAACCCTTTTAGGGGTTGAATTTCCAAAAAATAATATGCCTATTTCCTTCTCATGAATGCAAACTATCTACATACCAAATTTCAGCAAAATCGGTTGAGTGGTTTAGGCGTGAAAAGGTAACAGACAGACAGACAGACAGACAGAGTTACTTTCGCATTTATAATATTAGTATGGATTATAGCTTCATTTGCAACGTCGTTGCAACTTCATTCAAATCTGAATTTCTTTTAGCATTTGATCAAAAGTGTATTCTTTTCTTAAAATTATAATTAATTATTGTATGTATTTAGCCTTTCTTAAGGTCCCACTACTGGGCACGGGCCTTCATCAATACGAGGCCAGGGAATCAGGCCATAGTCCACAACGTTTATCAAGTGCGTGTTTGCAGACTTCACATGTTGTTCAAAAACTTGCTAAGTCCTCTCAGACTTGCAGGTTTCCTCACGATGTTATCCGTCACCGTAAGACAAGTGGTAATCATGAGAGAAATGATTCGCACATGACAATATCAGAGGTGTGAGACCCGATGTCAAACCCGCATCACTCGGTTATCCAAGCGAACACGTTGCCACTGGGCTACCAGTTACCACTGACATATTTATTTATTACTTACTAGCATTTCACTCGGCTCCGCCCGCGCTTTAAAAATCGGAAACTATAAAAATATAAGAACTTATTTTTAACATTATACTCCTATGGAATAAGCTCCATGTCTATCCCGTTTTCTAGTTTCAGCAGTTAGAGCGAACAAAAAAATGTCTCTCCATTTTTTAGTATAGAGATAGTTATTGAATTTAGCATGGATCATCACTTTCATCCATTTTTTATCCTCTACCACTTTTCTTATTTTTACCCCAGTTAGCGATAGCGACACTAAAATTAGGACTCTGAAAATATCACAGGCATTTCGTATGATTTGTCATTATTTAAACGGTGCCGTCAGTTTACAATCGCTAGCTATAATGTAAAAGGTTAGGTACAGTTATTTTTTTGGAAAATGGGCCTAAGAGAAAGCATTCTCATACTAAATAATTAAGTACAATCTGTTACTTTTACTTTAGCTTGTAAGATCTAACCCAGATTAGATGATTACAGGCAAAGTTGAAGCTGCGTGTTGGAAGCTGTTTGTAAAATAGGTAATTCTTAACTAAATAACCCTTTATTTATTTTTAAATCATGGTTAGGCACATATTCCTGCAAAATGAATAAAGTTCAAGAGAATGTTGCAATTTGCCTTCGGCAGTTTCCAAAGCCGCGAGCGTTTGCAAACAGAAGGCGCCGTTTGTACAATGACGAATTATGGAACAATGCCTGCGACATACTACTACTGCTATCTACAGAGCATACGCTTGTTTGCCGCCTTGATGCCATATAATATATAATAGTACCTATAGATTTTTCAGAAATGAGATAATTTATCGAAGTAAAATGTATTTTATATTAGCCCGAATAACCATCTATCATCATGCCAAATTTTATCAAAATCTACCCAGTTTTCTCGTGATGCAGTCACTGACAGACAAAAAACAAAAACAAAATTCGGCGTCTGTATCGATAACATATAACTATTTCAATGAGATTTTTCTGAAAATATTCAATGTACAGATTCGACTCAGAATTTTTATAATAATTTAGAATAAATACTATATTTTATTAATCTCCTTTTACACTGTTCGGATTAACACTCCAAATAAAAGCTCCACTTATTCATTTAGTATCGTTTACAAAAGGAATGACGTAATACTTTTCACCGATGACCAGATTATTATTCATCCAGTTTAAGCTTGCAAAATTATGAGTTTCAATATTTGAAAGCAAACCCTTTTTGGGTAAAATACAAAGTCCTTTGTTAGATCTCTAATCCCTATATTATTACAAATATTTGGGGAAAGTATTATGTTGAGTTAATTTATAATTGAGGTAAAATATTAAACAATGATCTTTTTAAAATAACGTTTAAATTAGCTTATTCCATAGTAATATAGGAAATCGGAAACCGTAGTAATGATCTCTCGAGAGTCATACTGAAGGTTTAATAATAATGATATGTTATGTAGATACAGTAATAAAACATTAAGACATTAGTCATTTAAAAGTATTTATAATAAATATAAATAGTAAGCACCCATGACTGAATGTATGTCCCCGCGGGTCTCGAACCCGCGACCGCTGGTACAGCAAGAAGACTATATACAAACTGAGCCAACCATGTCCTTTAAACGCGAAATAAGTGTAAGAGACGAAAACTTAACCTTCAACAAGTATTAGAATTAATTTACAAAACGTACATTACACCGGTTAATTTAGTCGATACACCCATCTTAAATTAAATGTCACGCCACAGCAACTTTCATCTCTCTCGACAACCGATACACGTTTACGACTGTCACTGAACTGTGTAAGCTTGTATCGTGTCGTCGTAAGAATATATTGAGTATTTTATGTAACACTCCGTCGTCGTTGAAGTGAATTCATTATTTAAAATGTAACTGGAAATAATCTAGACTAAGAACTCACCCTTGCTTTGCGCATCTCTAGATAACGAAGAGCGCCTTTATTATATCCATTATCATATTTTTAACTATTAACTGGTCATAGTCTAACACGCTGGTCAAGTGCGACTTGGCGGACAGATTTTTCGAAAGCTTCTGTCAGACATGAAAAAAATATCAGGGATGACAGTTTGTATGGAAATTACGTCATTTTTATAGCTAGAAGCTTGAAACTTATTATTTAGCTTTTTAATTATATTATATAAATAAGTAAGACATTTAAAGTTTGTAAAAATTGTACGCTAAAAGGGGGTACGAGCCAGGGACGAACCCGAGCGAAGCGAGGGTGAGTCGCTAGTAACAGATAAAATCGTTTCAAACATTAACATTGACAATAATAATAATAATAATAATAATCCTTTATTGCACACATACAGAGAGAGACAGAGAAAAAATAAAAACACAAAGTGACAATGTACAAGAGGCGGCCTTATCGCTAAAGAGCGATCTCTTCCAGGCAACCTTTAGGTGTAGGATAGTACAAAACAGGAAGGGTGTGCTTTAAATAAGGAGATAAAAATAGAATATAACTACAAATTCTAATGTAAAATACTATATGTATACATACATACATACATACATACATACATACATACTTACATACATACATACATACATACATACATACATACATACATACATACATACATACATGCATACAATAATATTACAGAAATAATAATAATATTTAAAAGTAAGCAATACTGTGCAAATTATAATTAGAATGCACTATGCATAAATACAAAAGGATAAATTAGTATTGAAGAATAAGATGCTAAGTTAGACGAAACGTAATGAACTGGAATAATTAATGAAACTGTCAATATCAGAAATAAAACACGTCCACCTAATAATATACAAAAAAAATTGAATTGTCTGTTTGTAACATCCATATAATAGCTTTTTAGATTTTACTAAACACAATATATGGACTTACATAAGGTATTAACGTGTTTTGTCTGTCTGTCTGCTATGGAAGCAATATAGGCTTATTTTATTATAGAATCAGGGTTCCGTGTAAGAAAAATATATAAGATATTGTTAACAAAGGCAGTGTAGCCCAGCGATAGCGCACTCTCTTGTATAACCGAGTGATGCAGGTTCAAATCCGGGTCGCGCAGCTCTGATATTTTCATGTGCGAATCATTTCTATCATGATTATCACTTGTCTTACGGTGAAGGAAAACATCGTGAGGAAACCCGCATGTCTGAGAAAACCTAGCAAGTTTTCGAAAGACATGTGAAGTTCGCCAACACGCACTAGGCCAGCGCGGTGGACTATGGCCTGATCCCCCTCGTACTGAGGGAGGCCCGTGCCCAGCAGTGGGACGCTGAAAAGGGCTGAAGACAAGTACTAAAATGTATCTTGATCTTCTGCAGCTACTGTAGTGCTATAGGAGTTCGGATATAGCTTACTTATAACTCAAATACACGGTATACGCCACACGTTTATACTTTATAGGTTCAGCTTACACCGCGTTTTATTACGAGTATAAGATGAATCTTATTTTTTATGTCTTTGTATTTTATACGACCTTTACCTACAATATGTATTTCATAAATTAAAATACGAGATAGAATACTTTATTAAAATAGTCTCTCTCTCTCTCTTACAAGTAGGTACTTTTGAATCGTCAATTTTTTTATATTCAGTTCAATTCAATTATTTTATTCAATGGCTTCCAGAAGTGCCGGATGGACACAATTTACTTCGCCAATGCGGCGTAGATTTTTTTAAATATAAATTATAATATCAAATCTAAATGAGGTTAAACTGCATTTGAGCTTCCACTACCTTGTGTCACTATTATGTATATATACTATTTATGTAATATATAAAAATCTCGTTGTTTGTTATCGAACTCCTACGAAACGGCTTGACCGATTTTTATTATGATTGTTTTTGTGTATATTCGGTAGGTCTGAGAATAGGTCGTAGGCTATTTTTTATTCCCGTATGTGATAAGGGTGGAACCTCTCCAGATTTTATATTATGTTTAGATCTAATTTTTATTTCTTAATTTTATTATGATTTGGTATCAAAAAATACTTATAACTCTAAATTATCAACCTTCTACCAATATTCTTTAATAATTATTTGCTAGAGTATGTATAATACTTAAATACAATTTTTTAAAATATCAATTCAAATGAGTGTAGATAGATATGTACAATGTACATAATATGCACATATAATTAAGTGGAATGAAACACTTGCGTACAGTAGGTCTATAGGTACCTATTCTCAGTATAAAATTATAATATCGAATTTCAATCGAGTAAGTACACATTAAATATAGAACAATGAAATGATAATAAGTATACTCGTAAATAAATATAAGTAAACGATTTGACCTATTTTCTACAACTCGTTTATTATTATGCTAGCTGCATTGTTTATAACAAACACGTGTAGTTTTACGACAGGTATCCTGAGAACGCTGAAAAGTTTTGTTTCAAGGAAATTTCAATTTTCTAGAATACAAGCGTTTTTGTGTTCTATTTACAAGAAAACCGATTCAAGATTCGGTTACGACAAACTTTTTTCGTAAGTCGCAATTTCTGTAAATATGTCTAGTAAACATTATTTGGAAAATCTTATAGAAATAATTAATCATTATTATTGACACAAAGAGACAAAGCTACGAGAAAACCACTGGACCGATATTGATGAAAAGTATGACGATAGCTGGTTATCCCTATCAATATATTTACATACTATGTAGGATTCTTTTGAGCGCAGGAAAGTATGTCATATTTAAGTAATCTACATACTAACAGTTAATACGTATCTAGAACGAACACGAGCGGAGCAAAGATGAGTCACTAGTATATAGTCCACTCCACGCGCTCGCTTGGGTATATGGCGCGCGATATTGTTAACAAAGGCAGTGGTAGCCCAGCGATAACGCGCTCGCTTGGATAACCGAGTGATGCGGATTCAAATCCGGGTCTCGCACCTTTGATATTTTCATGTGCGAATCATTTCTATCATGATTATCACTTGTCTTACGGTGAAGGAAAGCATCGTGAGGAAACCTGCATGTCTGAGAAAACCTAGCAAGTTTTCGAAAGACATGTGAAGTCCGCCAACACGCACTAGGCCATCCTCTTCGTACTGAGAGAGGCCCGTGCCCAGCAGTGGGACGTTAAAAGGGCTGAAGGCATCCTCTATTCACTTGAACTAACTCCTTTAGTATTCTAACTAGTCTTACAATACAAAACAATAGCTAACGTAAGTCACACAATGTGGTATAAAGTGAATATTTACTAAGCCAGGCGACCCTCGCGTATACTTTCTTGTTTGTTTACATGAATTTAGCTAGCTGTATACATTTCTAATTATCATGTTCACAGTTAGGCAGTGTACTTAACAAGCACTTGTACTTATAAATTCATTAACTCGTAAAACTAACTGAATAATCATATCCGTACATAAAATATATTTTAGATATCATAATAAATTTTTGTAATGTTTGACTGTCTGTGCGACAAAACCCCTAAACAGATTTTGATGAAATTTAGTATGACGATAGTAGGTTATCAGAGCTAACATATAATTGCACTATAATTATAGCAGCTGATGCACGTTTTCTTTAAAAAGCTCAAGTTAATAGACATACACTTCGTTGATTGTATGAAGCTACTGCCTACTGGCAAGCCTAGCATACGCTATGTGGAAGTATCCACATTCACAGGTCTCAGTCACCCAAATAAATTCGAATGCACGTAATGCTCAGTGCTAGCTACATTATTAAACAGTTCTATTTACTTACGTTACGCTTACGTGGGGTTTATTTATCGTTTTTGTTTGTTTACGGAGACGGCGGCTGCATTCAATTATCATAAGTATTTACCTAATACCGGTACGATTATAAGTACCTAAGGTTATATAATACTATATATTACAAGTAGCGACTCCTTGCGTTCCTCCCTAGTAAAAAAATGTAACTTTGTATGTGTTTAGGCACTAGTGGGGTAGCAAAGTGGTAACGCTCTAGCCTAAAATCATCTGAAACGGATACAAATCGTAAGTGTTAGGGATATTCTTAAGTGCGAATCATTTCTAACATACCACCTGTTTTTCAGAGAAGGAAGACATCGTAAGGAACCTGCATATCGGAGAGAACCTAGCAAATTTTCGAAAGACATATGATGTCCGTCTCGCACTTGGATAGAGTAGTGGACTATTACTATCTCCCTCGTATTGAAGGGAGGCCTATGCCCGGTAGTGAACTATTAAAAAGAGGTGGGGATAATGTATACATTAACTAGTATTTTCATTACACGGATATAACTATGATTACGTGAAAACGATTCTCGATAATCTATTTTTTGTCATCTATTGTACAAGCCGTGTACACGTGTGAACCCAGATTAGTTTTTCGCAGAATCATATTTGCTTGCAGCGGAGTGCGGCTTAAATGTAATTGCTTTAAGCAATTATATAAAATGTAAGTAGTTTAACAAGCTCCGATTCGTTTTTTGGCATTCTCTACAAATTATTTTGCAAGAAATATACGTGGTATAATATCATTTGGTACTTACGTACTAATGATGACATGCTTTTATTTTTTCTATAGATTTGTGTGAATGTGCTTATATCGTAAAATCTTAAATCGAAAATTAATAATAGGTTCATATAGTTAATTTTAAGAATGTTTCTTTCTAGGTTGGTTAGGTTAGGTTAGATATATGACCACAATATCGCACGAGCCGAGCGAGCGCAGCGAGCGTGCCGCGGCAGCGGCCGGCGAGTGCCATAGTCAAAAATTAATAATAGGTTCATAAGGTTAATTTTAAGAATCTTTCTTTCTAGGTTGGTTAGGTTAGGAATGTAGATGCAAATTGGCGGCATTTAGAAATTGCCGCCATATTTATGACATGTCTATGGCACTCGCCGGCCGCTGCCGCGGCACGCTCGCTGCGCTCGCTCGGCTCGTGCGATATTGTGGTCATATACAGTGCCGGATTAACCATATAGCAAGAGTAGCAATTGCTACGGGCCGCGCGCGAAAGGGGGCCCCGCATATTTAAACTCACTCATCTCTGCCTGAGCGTAATTTTTTGAGTGAAACTTATTAAAATGTGTTATTAAACGTTACAACTTTTCCTACTAAGACAATCCACGTCAGACACTCGGTACCCGACAATGTCCTTGGCATAAATAATTTAAATAATTTCATACGGTAAGCGCACAAGTTCTACAAAACGTGTAGAATTTCAGTCGGCCTGATAATCAGCTCTACAAAATCTCTCTAAAATCTATTACAGCAGAAGAGATCTGAATTATCTCGCTTTGATGAATATAGAATATGATTTGCTCAGAGAAATTGTCAATTGATACGAATATTATTATTTCTAAATTTGCCCACATGAGATCTAGAAAAGTTACGTTGTAAAATTTTAAAAAATAATAAGGAAACAGATGAATAAATATAAAATATAAACATTATTTACACCATTGATAAAATATAACATTAGAATAATATAGCGCGGGGCCCGTAGCAAAGAATTTGCTACGGGCCCCGCGCTTGCTTAATCCGGCACTGGTCATATATCTAACCTAACCTAACCAACCTAGAAAGAAAGAGTCATAAAATTAACCTTATGAACCTATTATATGAAAACCCAAAGAAAATAGTTTTTTACGATATAAGCACATTAAAAATAAAAGCAAAATAAAAGTGTGTCATCATTAGTACGTAAGTACCTATCATTTTATGCCTTTTTGCTACATACTTTAAATAAATGATTTAATACTTAAGTAATATGACTAGTTACAAACCCCCACTCCGCTCGGATTCCTTCCCTAGGTATGTATAATATGAATTGTCTGTTTGTTATTAAAATAATAGATTAAAAACTACAGATTGTACTGTTTCTATGGAACTACCATGTCTAATTTGAAGTGCAAATTATGTGCAAATAGACGGGTGTGAAGTCTGAATAAAAATAAACTTATGTCATGACAACAGCGGCGTACCTACTAATTTTTCTTATTGTTGTTGAATAAGGTAAAAAAAGAACCAACAGATAATAATATGATATAGGTACTTTTAAACATTGCAAATTTTCCCAAGATTACATAGTAATGGAAAATTAAAAACTACTTAAGTTTTTTATATTTACATCTATAACATCCTATGTGAAAAAGTCTTTATAAAACTGTTCAGTAGCTCTAAAGATAGTACCAATAAACATACTTTCTAATCAAGCAAGTAAACAAACGATACCTTGCAAAAGATAAGTTGATGCATTTAATTATAAGTCTTAAACTAAAAATAAAAAAAAAACAAAGCAATAAGGCTATTTCAATGAACCTAAACTTATCTCTGCAGTATTTTATAGTAAATAGTTTAGTAGAGAGGCTGCAGCATTAAACCTAAGTCATGATATTAACCAAATATATATAAATTGAAGTATCGGGATGTCAAAATTCGAATTGAATAGATCGGTAGAAGTCGTATAAAGTTGAATATCATATTACTGTTAAGAAAAGAGCTGATAGCCATAAAACGGCTATTCGTATTTTCTTCATTTGTAGCTAAATACTCTTGATCAAGTCTTCTAATAAAAAATGTAATTAAGTATTTGTTTTTGGAACAACAAATCTAAATTAAAATCGGTTCATTCCGCTTAGATGCAACGACGCCACAGACGGACACACAGAAACATAAATACACGTTATACTTGTAACTCCCCTTTGCGTAGGGGGTTAAAAACAAACTTCATCTATTAATAATCATTAGTGGTTAAATATACTGTAATACATATAATATAGAAAATAATAAAATCCACCCTTGTTATAAATCTGTAACACGTTACGCTACATTAGCCTGTTTCTTGGGTCACTTCTCGATTTATCGAGGCTCGGACAAAGGGAGGGTACGGTTCATAGAACAAATAAATACCAGTGGCTGATGCGTTTGTACATAATTGATCTAGATACGATTGACGATTCTAATAGTATTGTGTAAAATGATATTAATCGTTGGAATTTTGACAGATCCGATAGAATTTATATAAAAAAATATAGTGAGTACCTACATAGTTTTGGGAAAAGTAAAATATTAGTAACTAATGTACCCATATATACTATATAGTATACCAGGAAAGCCAAGAAAAGCACTGCTCCTCGTGCTTCACGTGCCAGTCGTTTCGTGTTTAGTTTAGTGTTATTGTTGATATTTTTGTACATGATACGTCCAACAAAAACGCGTTTTTTTCTCGAAATTTAATTTTTTTTCAAAATAACCCAATTATTCTCTTTAAAACTAAAAAATCGATCTAGTCGTTCTTTAGTAATCCGCGTACCAAAGAATCTTAGTTTATTATAATTTATTAGAAAGATGGACTATATATGCAATGTAAATGGTTAGTTTTTTAACTAGCAGTCGAAGCTCTACTTCAAATTGTTCATCGTAATGACTGTGGTTATGATGTAAAATTTTGATAGCTATTTCTAAATACCATGGGCGTAGCCAGGGGGAGGGTTTAGGGGGTTTAAACCCCCCCCCGAAAAATTAAGAATGTGGCTGGTGCATTGCATAACCCGAACGGCATAACCTTAAACTGCCACAACCCTTTTCCAGTTGAAAACGCAGTTTTCTCCTTATCCACGGGGTCCATGTCCACTTGCCAGTAGCCACTCTTTAAGTCGAGAGTTGAAAACCATTTCATACCGCTGAGAGTGTCTAGGGTGTCGTCGATTCGGGGCAGGGGATAACAATCCTTTTTAGAAACATCGTTGAGCTTGCGGTAATCGATGCAAAACCTTGTAGATCCAATTATTATATGGGTCTTGTATGAGAAAATATAGATAATATTTTGATAGATCAAAATATCCAAAAAAGCTTTATTTAAAAGACAAAAACTTTACATTTTTATGAGTTAACTTCTTTACTTAAGAAGCAACTGCAACTTGGACGGAAAAGATTTTAATTTTTAAATATATTCAAAATTAATTCGTAATTTTTAAATCTCATTATTTTACATCTGTATAAAATAATATGTACAGTGTTGATAATACGATCAATACATAGGTATATTAGCCCAGTAAAATCAAACCTACTACCTCCCATCCCATACACGTTTACAATTACATCAATTGGTAAATTCATGTAAGGAAGAAGTCCTTACTAGTACTACTGGCGAACACCAAGGACTAGTGGAGTGTTCAATGATGTTATTCTTTCTCATGTCTTGGATCATGTCGTCAACTTCCTTTTCCTTAGCCCAAGGTATTCGTCTAGGTCGTTGTCGAATAGGCGCTACGTCCCCAGTATTAATTTTATGCTTAACTAATCCAGTTCTTCCTATATAGCCGTCATGTTTAGAGAACAAATCTGAATATCGGTACAGTAAATTTTCAGCTTTTATCTTCTGTGAACTCGTGAGATCTTCTTTACAATCTTTCAAAAGTTTCATTGCTTGCTCTTTATCCTTGTTCAACACCTTCTCTTTCGGTTGACATCTGCTTAACCAGGCTATCTCTTCACAACTCCCCACATCAGAATTCAGAAGATTCAGAACTGGAACTATAGATGTCGAAGCTTTACCTACAACAACTCTTGCCGGGATCCATGAGCTCTCATCTTCCGACTTCTCTATAATTGCACATGACCATGGACGGCCTGACTTGTTTTGAGGTAAAGAGACAGGTACTAGAGTCTGCGATCTTGGTGGAAGAGCGGTGTCTTTCAAGCAACGAACTTTTCCATTAATTCCGCCACTTATTGGCACTTCTCTATTTCTGCATCGTAAAACTCCATGTTTCATGTCAATCGTACACTGGTGATTTTGAAGAAAGTCCAATCCAATGATGCAATCATCCACGATATCTGCAACTACTGCGTTATGCCAATAGATGTAGTCCCCAATTTTGATAGCGATTTTCCTTTCCCCCCAAACAGGTATGCGCTGGCAGGTGGCTGTCGTAAGAGTAATGTGTTTTCTATCATGCAAATTATTGTCTGCAAAGTGTATTAATCTTCGGTTATTAATGACAGTTAATGTTACGACAGTTAATACGTGATGCTCCGGTATCCAGCGTGAGTTTACATGCTACTCCATCAATAGCGCCATGTATAATCAAGATGTTTCCATCTATTGATGTTTTACTTTTATTGCTGGGGTTATAGATTCCCCGGTCAGTGCCCAAGTCCTAGCCCTGGTAGAGATCAGTTTTCCTTTGGCTTGATTATAAGTTGATATACCAAAATCTGACTGTCGTCGACCGTTCTTCCTTGAAGGGCAGTTACTTCGAAGATGGCCCCGACCACCGCACTCGTAGCAACTTGGGCTAAACTTACGTTCTCGGGCCGATGCTCCTTCTGTACTTACTTCCCGCACCTTCCAAGGTCTGGAGTCATGACGCACAGCTTCAACCTCTAGAGCATGAGCGACGGCTTCCTTAAAACTAGTATGGTGTCTTAAGCGCACAGTTGCACGTACCTCCGGGTAAATTTAAGAACATTCTAGTATCGAAAAATCAAAATGTTTCTAGTAATTTCGAATCCTTTCCCGAAAGTGTTTTGTCTCTGTCTAACACATTAGAATCTGTAATAAACTGTTCCTGTCATCTAATTGACATACGTTAAAAATTGACATTCGCCGTTTTTAGGCATGGTACAAGCGTGCTATTATGACGAGTTCACACTATATTACGCGACAATATATTACATTTTTTTCATGCAATTTTAGTAGTTTTATTTTCTTGAACACACCCCCCCCCCCCCCCCCCCCGAAATTAAAACCTGGCTACGCCCGTGCTAAATACCACAGACTGCACTCAAATGTTAATTCGATTTTACTTTAATTCGTAGATATTTAATGCATGTTACATTACAGCGGCGCCGGCGCCGGCATTATTTACTTCATTTTGGCACGAGCTTTGCACTACACCTAATCATTTAATATTATTCTGAATCGAATCTCTACATTGAATTTATTTTTTAGAATCTTATTAAAATTGTCATTATTATCGAAACGATAAAGGGTCATTATTATCGAAAGAACCCGAATCTATACGTATTTTTGTCTGTGTGTCACAGACTGTGACGGCATCTGCGACGTAACGAGAAAAAAACTGGACAGATTTTGATGAAATTTGTTATGACGATACTCTTATCCGGGACAAAAAATACTTTTACTGTGGAAAAATATAAATGCGAGCGTTAGTATATAATAGAATTACAAGAAAATTCTCAAGTAAAAGTCGTAAGTTTACCTAAACTTCCGTCCGGTGAGACCGCTCTCGTCGGCAGCTGTCATCATGATATTACCTATATTCTGTTATATAAATATTTGTACTCAATAATTTCTACAACATTTATACTAGGAATCCGCCCTCGCATTGAATAGACTGCGACTACTAGATTACAAAACATCAACTTTTATGAAAGTAATATAAATTTTGGTATCAATTATAATTCAACTGGCACGCTTTGAAGCCATTAAACAAGAATTGAATTGAATTGAATCAATTATAATGCAAAATCCATTTAGTAGGCTAGCCGAACTACTAACTGACGGCGTCATGGTTGAATGCGCAAGTGATCCTGCGACGCCCCATTAAGACGGAAGGTGGACGCTTGTGTTTTCGTGGGTACTACTGGCTCCCCGGTGAGCCTTGCAGGTGGTATGCGTTAATGCATTTTCCAAGGATAAAAAAAAAGGATAGCAGAAATAAAGTACACAAACAGATGTACTATATAATATAACAATTATGATTATTAGCATATATATATTATGTTAGATATTATATAGTCAAAAATAATGTTTGGCACAATATTTGTGATATTATTTAGATACAAGAAATCTTGGCACGGACTAAAATATTACTTTATTGAATAGTACCGGTACGTCATGTAACACGCTGTAATACATAATATGTATGTACTGTACGTACTACGTAGGAAGATGCTATTTTAAATACGTTTGAATGTTTGCAGATATCGGAATTCGGAATAGGAATGCTAGCCCAAACAAGTGTCCTGCCTTAGGCCTGAATTGGTTATTAAAATTCTTGGGTTATTGACCGACTTCAAAAAAGGAGGAAACCTCTTTTTTTTAATATTGTTTATCTAGTATGTCACCCTGGTTCGGTATGTTCGTTAGTATACAATATACATTTCTAAAAATATATTATCTTGCATTAAGATAAACAGCGATCCTCATAATATAATTACATCAAATATTGTCAAATGTTTTTTTTCGTGATGCATAAATAGTCATGAACGATCGAGACACTGAGATTTTTCAAGAAATATTATATTTACGATTCGACTTAGTTAAAATTGTATTGTGTGTAATTATGAGTATGAATTAAGAAAAAAATTATGACAATTATGGCTCAGTTTGTAGTGTCTTGCTGTGTCAGCAGTCGCCGATTTGAGTCTTTTTGGGGACATTCATTAACCCATCAACGGGCGCGGGGACAATATAGATTTATAACAATTGAAAATCTATTGTGTCTCATATGTTCGCCATTGACGGGTTAATCATTTGTGAGTTGTGACAACACTACTAGTTGATATGCCAGGAGTCGCGGATTTGAGTCCCACTAGCGGCATTCATTTGTTGAGCACGCTATTTGTACCCCAGTCATGGGTGTTTATATTTATTATAATTATATTATATATGTATGTACTATGTACATATTTAAAGTTATATATCTGTAGTGACTAGTATATCAACTATCTGGTATTTGTAACACAAGCCTAGTAGCTCACCACGGAACTATATGGCGATGTATGTCGCAACATTTTACTGAAAAGAAACTCTAGTAGTGCAATTCGCTACTAAATACATATTATGGAATGTGAACATAATATACTTCACTTAAGCGTAAAGCCCTAGAAGTAGACACGGCAAGCTCAAAGGTCAGGATCACGTTACTGGATATTAAAGGCTTTTAATAAAATATACTGATACTAGCGACTCTCCCTCGCTCCGCTCGGACTCGTCCCTAGGTATATTTTAAGCGTTATATAGATTTCTATGAAATATATTGACCTGGCAAACCAGCTATCACCACACCAAATTTCATCAAAAAAGTGGTTTTCTCGTGATACGGTCAAAGACAGACAGTTAGACAGAAATTCTAAAAACTATAGATTTAGCCTCTGTATCGATAATAATGACTATTTAAATTAGAATTCCTAAAAAATATTCAATGTACAGATTCAAGTTAGAATTTTATTAATTATATAGATGGCGACAGTTGTAGTGTATCTCGGATTTAAGGTTCCAGTCTATACTTCATTAAAAATTCTGCATACGGATATATTCAGTGATTATCTACATAATATTAGGCACGTTTGGCTCAGTTTGTTTGTAGCGGTAGCTGTGCCAGCGGTCGCGATTTCGAGTCCCACTGAGGGCATTAATATGTGGGATAAGCGCGAATATTTTACACCAGTCATGGGTTGGGTGTTTATATCTATAACTAACCTTTAAAATTAAAATAAATATATATGTAAATGTTAAAACTTATGTTTTTGTATAAAATGATAATCTAAAAATTCACTGAACCGATTTAGATGAAGTTTGGTGTTAAGATAGTTTGAGACCCTGGAAAGAACATAGGATACCCTTTAACCCGGCAATCATCCCTAAAGTACGAAATATAAATAATCAATAATTTGAAATTTCTCTCACCCATAAAGGTATAATACAGTAATTTAAATAAAAATATATTTTGTTTTTTTTTATTTGATAATTCATTTAGTGGCACCTTTTATTTTCGTAAAAATCAATATTATAAACATAAATTGAAAAATTTTGCTCTGGAATTTTGGTTTGGTTGCTATGAAAATAAAATAACCCTTATAAATATACTATATCCTTTTTCTCTTTAATTATTACTTATTTAATAATACTTATATATGTAATTGGTATTTTTTCATATCAATTGAAAATAGGTACCTAACCTATATACCTAATAAACGACGTCCATACTATTTATGCTACTTGTAAATTATGTGCAAATAAATGTTGTTCCAATGTTAAATAATTAAAAACCCAAAACAAATTAAATATACAGTGTAATGACAATATTATGGATACAAAGTGATAAATCTAAGTGGAATCTTGTCAGAAATGTATTATTATTTTTAAACACAGATACTAGTCGTTAAATTAATTGAAATATTGACAATTTAGTTACTATAGGGCTATAAAACAGCTTTACGGACATACAAACAAACGTTTATGGTTTCGATTAGCGCCTTGAAACGTGACGGATATTAATGACAAATGATAACTAACCTTAGTGTAGAAACGCCGAATCAGTAAATCCACTCAAAACTTATGAAACATTAAAAACTGAAGTGTATTTTAATAGATATTATTAAAGTTTCACTGAAATATATTAAAATGAAGACGCTTGTAAGATCTCGAGTATCCGAGACGTGACGTACGCGCGATAAATTCCCGCGGACTGAGAATGAAAAGTAATCCGATGTCTATGGCAGGTGAGTTGTTCTGCGCACGCGCGAGTTACAAGGTCGAAGATCAGTTTATAATCCGCGACTTTTTTATTTACAACTTACAATTTTTTATTATATTGTAATGTATTCAACATTTTATTTGAATAATTATACATATATTGTAATGTATTGACTTCGTCGTAATATTTTATATTATTTTAAAATAGACTTTTTGTTGTAGGTATTATTTTTTGTGACTAGATGGATAGTTTGAAGCTTCATCATGATTCGTTAAAAATACTTTGATTTTAAGCAATATTTATGTAAAAAATTCATGATTTCGGCTCGATTGAATTTAAGAAAGTATTATCACTATATGAAAAAAAATAATTGTACTTTATTTCAACATAAATTATTGAAGCTAAATATTTGTGTTATCATCATTGATAAATATTTAATATTTTGATTTTAGAAATAAAAGAACAATATAAAAAAACAAATATAATAACAAGTAATAACTTAAAACACTTTTTTTAAAAATAATATTTTGACTACGAAAGCGATCTTAACTTAAATGAGTAGTACATATTCTAATCAAAATAATCTTAAGTTTTAATTTTTCAATGTCAATTTGACACAAAAACTACTCTAACTGTTAGAGTAGCATATCATAGCATGTTAAAGGCTAACATGTTTAAAGACTGCGAGTGTTATGAATAAATAAAGATTAAAAAATAAATATAATGATCGGTGTTCCAAAATGGGAAAATTAAATGATACAATTTTAAAACAAGTGGCGTCCGTGAATAAATAAACATTTTTCTCATAATCCATATCAAAAAATATTTTTTTAAAACTCAACAAAGAAAGTGAGTTTTACGAAGAATGTATAACGAATAAGAATCTTCGTTGGGAGCAAAAAGAACCTAAAAAAGAAGATTTCAATGTGTATTCTCGAAGGGCCAATAAATATAAAGGTCCGCGAGCTCTTCAAAATTGTTCTGTTACAAACAAACCAACACAAAATATTTTCAATAAAAAAGATGTATGAGCAATAAGACGTATAAATAAAGAAATACAATATATATGAAAAGTATAGCAAGATATTGTATCATTTATTTTTCCCATTTTGTAACAAGTAGACTATATTTCTGGTTTCATGATTGAAAATAAACATGATATCTCTCATGACACAACGTATGTACTTAAATGAATATCACCAAAACAGTAATAGTACATAATTAACAACTATGTGATATCTTAAATAAAAGTTAATAAATACTTACTGATAACAGTAAAATCTAAAAAAATATATTACAAAATGATTCGACAAAATAATCGTAGTCGTCACAGTTCATATAAACGGAAAAGTTAAGCATAAAGCAACCCTTAAAAAGTAACAGATGTCGCTTTATAAATGGACCTGCCATTATTCAGCAGCGATCTAAGTTCTTCTTTTTCTTAATAATTTTTTAGCGGGAGGTATCTCCATATCGTGTGCATCGTTACAGTGACGCTTTAGTTCAGCATATTTCCTAAATTTTGATCCACAAATGAGACAATCTACAATCATTTTCCTCACATTATGGACTCGCCATTCGTGATCCCACTTTTCTTTTAAAGTTTTGAAGTATTCCTGACAGAATCTACACCGAAATCTGGCCAGTTCACGCGTGTGAGCACATTTAACATGTTTATTAAGCATCGATGGAAAATGAAATTCCTTATTGCAGTAAAAACAAGGTATGGGAGAGTTGTTATTGTGGTACTCCATATGCTGTGCTATCATTTTCTTGGAGTTAAACTTGCGTTGACAGAGATCGCATTGGAAGAATGTAGTGCCGTGTATTTTTTTGTGTTTAGAAAAATTACTAGAATCACTAAAAGATTTATCACAAAAGGTGCACTTGTACAAGGTAAGTTTAGCGTGTTCCCGTAAATGTGCTTTGTATCTATCGACCTTTGAGAAAGTCTCCGCTTGGCATACCTCGCACTGTATGGTGAGGGTGCCGTTCTTATTGACTGGCGTTTTTGCGAGAGTGCTCCTTATTACGTGCTCTATCAGATGCCTTTTTAAATCCCCCACGCGATCGAAGGTCTTCAAACATACGTCGCAAGTCTAAAAATAAATAAATGAAATGAGTATATTAAAAAAAAAAACTAGGCGTAATTATTTTTAAAAGTTTCTCATAGTTTTAGCATAACTCAATAAAAATATGCAATTTATAATATAATAGAGCTATAATAAATGCAGATCTATTGAAATAGCTTATATCATTCCATAGAAACCTGCTTAGTTACTATATTAGGTAATATGATCATCAATCAAAACATAGCAAGAGGTGACAAAATGTATCAGCTAAAAATTCTTTTAGTGGCATTTATATTTAATTGCTCTAGTTAGCATCGATTAATATGATTTTTATTTATATAACAAAATCACTCATAAAAGAAAATATTATTATTAATTGGATGAAATCAGAGTTGCATATTTTATCATTTTATTTATATAATAAAAAAATTAAGATAACTTTAAGTACTTTTTTTTTAAATTGACTGCAAACTGCATACAAAAATAAATTATTGTGCCAGAATTAAAAAAAAAAAGATTATTAAATACTTATAGAAACTAACATTTTATAAAAGTAATTTATAAGAATTTCATAATTACCTTTTTATATCTTTTATGCTTTAAAGCCTTTTTGGAGTGTAGAAGAAAAATCTTATTAGACATCACTTTCGCAATCACAGAATCAGCTCTTTCAATTTCATCCAATTGAGATTGATCTTCATCGGATTGTATTCTGAAGTCTTCCGATGGAGGAGTTAAAGTTCCGCTGTTACTCGCTAGGTCATCATCCAGTGATAATGTGAAGTTATCTTCGCTTGTTTGTTTTAATTCTGGTTCTTTATGGTTTTGTCTGTGAGCTTCCAGTTCCGAATAATTTGATGCTGTGTAATTGCACAAGTTACAGATTAAAACAAAATGGATTTTTTCAAGATGATTTCTTAAATCTTTAAGATTGGAAAATGATTTTGTACAACAAGAGCACTGATGTTTTCTCTGGTGAATTTTTTGATGGTTTCTTAGAGTAAATTTTGAAGCAAACACTTTACGACACTTGTTACATTCTAGATCTGGGTCACCGTGGCCGAGGCAGTGCTGCTCAAACTTTTTTTTTGTCTTGAGAATTTTACCACAATCTGTACACATAAACTTAACGTCACTCACAGAATCTGAATCTATTACAGGAGTTTTCGTGCTCTTATGGCTTCCTACCATGTGTTGTTTGAATGCATTGATTTGATCAAATATTTGGTTGCACTTCTCACACTGATACTTTTTCTGGTTTGATGGTTTGCTTTCTGTAAATTAAACAATTTATGTTTTGTAATTACTTATATTAGAGATTAGAATTAAAACTTACATACAATCAATCGAATTTCATTGACATAATTTATTTTTAGAGATACCTAATGTTATATGACTGTTACTGAATTATTTTATTATATTAATTTATAATTTATGAGATATTTTATGTGGCCTCAGAGGCTCAGACCTGTTTATCACCTATTTCTTAAAGTAAATTACTTTACGCGGAAATCGAACCTGTTATTATGTTCAAGGAACTATAGGAATATATGCTATGCACTGTGCTTATGTGTTATATATTACGTATGTGTTAGATATGTAAATAAAAATCTTACCTACAACTACATCCTTTTCAATGCCATTATCAACGCATTCTAAGGATGGATCGTTTACTGATATCTTTTGTATAGTCTGACCGTAGTGCGAGTCGTGACCCAAGTACAAAATGGTCTTTTGCTGCCTCGACACAGATTGTATATCAGATGACATCAGCTGCTTTATAGCATCGTTCTCACTTTGCAAATATTTCAACTCCTCTCTAGCCTTATTCTCTTTTTCGTGCAAAATTTCTTCTGGTAAGTGAGTTAAGAAAACTCCGCACTCAAATTCGTCGTTTTCATACAAACCGGAGTCCAAAGCCTGGTTAGTTTCATTATTTTGAATTTTTTTGAACTTCTTACGCTCGAATTCTTCAACAGGCGAGTATTGGATAGACTCTTTGTAGTTGTAAACATTTTGCGTTATATATGTGTTATGCTGTTCCACAGTTATGTGGCTGGAGGTTTGATGGTACACTGAATAGTGCTCTTGCGACTCCACTGTATCATGACTGTTGTAGACGTAAGGGCTTCTAGCTGGATCTATCCAAACCTGAGATTGGCTGTACGGCGCATATGCTTGATTTGCATCTGACACTATAATTGGTATTGGATTATCGTTTGAATCTGTCAATTGGCTATTGCCTTCTTCCTCATGAATATTTACATCATAACTCTCTATAAGTTTAACGTTGCAGAAGCCTGAATATATGCACATTTCGTTGCCTTCAGTGTCGGGGGACGTTATGTTGACACCGATGAACACATTGTCCGTGGCTTCGTGGTTGGTTTCTAAAGGTGTACATTTCTTAGGTATTAGCAGTACTGGGTAAATTTTGTCGGAGTCGGCAATACTCCGCAAGATCTCCTCCTCCATTTTCTAAAAATTTACATAAATAAGGTTTTTAAAGTTCATCCAAAACCGTAAATCATAAAAATTATGGCTAACATAATATGTTGTCCAAAGTTTAATTTCACAAGTTCTGACATTTTTAATCTAATAATTATCCTTAATCGATTACACGACTTTGCCTACCGTATTTAAAGTAGGTAATATAAAATGACTGCAGATGGATTTCCCTTCATATTAATGAAGGCGGTTAAAAAATTTTACTTGTCGGTCATGTATTTCTGATTTTTCTGATTATAATATAAAATGGAGGTAAACAAATTAAGAAAATATTCGGGTAAAAGTTATTAATAATTATAAATACTACTTACCACGTGTAATGCGGGTGTCTCGAGCGTCGACGATTCAAAAGAGTCATGTGAAGGTATAATTTATTTAAAGTCATCATTTAATTTTTTTACTACCCTCAAAATTTAACTCACAACATATTTTGACGTCCAGTTACGCGTGAATTTAATTTTGTTATGATCTACGATATAATACTATATTGTTAAAATTTTTAATATTTTAAATTAATAAAATTTTAAAATACAATGGAATAAATCGTATTTGAGGCATTTATAAATCGTTGAGATCCTTTTTAATTTACATTGTACTTACATTATATACATAAATATATAAGATGCTAACATCCGTGGTTGATTATTAAACCTATTCCAAAAAAAAAATCATACAAATAGGTAGTATTAATTACTTATTGGAAGATGATTTTCATGTGAAATATTATTTATTTTTCATTCATTAATAATTATTGTCACGCACTTACACACCCAAGTATTAGTTAGGTATCTATATATTATAATATATTGAGGAAACGCGTGATAATGACGGTCATCGATATTTACCTTTTCTCCCCCGAGCGCCATTGAACCTGTGATATCGTTCGTAATAAGCAATACCACACTCAAAGGTCAAGGTGATGCATAGTTAATGGACTTTAGATTTCTTATAATAGTTGTTTGTCAGATACATCGGTTACTTTTTATAAATATTATAAAAATAATCAGTACATATAAATAAAGTGTCTGTTTTTAATTTTAAATTAATAGCTTTTAAAAAGTTAGGTACCTACGGTACTTACATCAAAAAAAAATTTTTTTTTCAATTTTTGTCTTTGTCGGGCTAATCTCTGAAATGGCAGGACCGGTTTAGGCCAGACTTTCACTCGCAGATAGCTTATGTATGAGGAGTAACTTTGGTTACTTTTATTTTATTAGAAAATTATAAAAATCGTTAAAATTTAAACTTACGCCCAGCGAAGTTGGGCCAGGTTTACTAGTATAACATGAAGCATTAATGTTATATAACAAGTTATTAATTATTATGTAAAGTTTGGCCCTGTTTGTAGTGTACCCTACTTGCTGCGACAGCGGTCGCGGATTCGAGTCTCACTAGGGGCATTCATTTGCGTGATAAGCGCGAATGATTGAACTCCAGGTTGTTTAAAATAATATGTATGAATTTTAAGTCATTATAAATAGTGTCTTAATTTTCTGGTATTCATAACAGGCGTGTACATTACCATGAAACTAGATGATGATGTGTGTTAATGTAGTTAATTTAAATTTTCAAGATAAAGGCGCAATATACTTAATTTAAATTTACAAGATCAAGGCGTAGCTTACAATATTTGTGGGTTTAATTTCTCGACTTTGCATATTAGATATTTATTTATAGGAGGAAAAAGGAATTAAGGCTGGGAATCAAATCTACTATATCCAGGGATCAGGATAGTAATTATTAATTCTACATTTATCACATAAAATATAAAGCTGGTATTCATTTGGAATAAGTAAAAGTAAATCTGTGCCATCTAAGTCAAGGTAAGCTTTATGCACTTACATCTTACAAAACTTGCATATTAAAAATTGGTGTATATTTCTTTTACGCATTATGTGAATTTATATCATTTGAATAGTGAATTTTAATAAATAAGTTTGGTCTCGTGGTTTACATTTACTAAAGTAATTATTGAATATGGAACCCTGCTTTAAGACTCATCCTATCTAAATATGTAGTTGTATCTTCTGAAGCCAAGTAATTAGACTACAAATAATAAAATTCTAGTTGAGTAGAACCGTATATTAAATATTTTTCAAAAATCTTAGGTATAGAAATAGTCTTTATTAATGATACAGAGGCCGAAACTTTTTTTGAGTTTTTGACTGTATATGACTACATCACTAGAAATTCGCTGGGCAGATTTTTATGAAATTTGGCATGATGATCCGGGTCAACATAATATACTTTTAACCGCGGAAAATATCATAATTCTCAGAAAACTTATTTAGGAAACGAACCCAAGTTGAGCAAGATTGAGTCACTAGTATTTAATAAAACATAACTTAGTTACGAATCACCTTTAATTGTATGTTAATGTACTGATTACATTTGAACATAAAAGTTTTCAGCATATTTTAAACTAATTTTTCGTATTATTGATCTTGTAATATTAACGTGAATATTACGAAATAATAAAAACAAATGATTTTACGTTATTATACTGAGTCTTCTCAAAAATATCTATATCGTACTTATACTTAATAATAATTTTAAGTTCTTAATAAAACTGAACCAGTCCAAATCCTGGTAATAATAAATGTTGTAATCAACAACTACTTTTACAATACCTTACGTAATGGTAAATGGTAAGAAAGTCTACTTTCATTCTACTGTAGTGCAAGGTTATCTGTACGTTCAGTTTCGGTGAAGGGTGAATATAATTATTAAATAACTAGCAATTCCCGCGACTCCGCTCGCGCCCGCGGGATGAAACTTTAGGGTTATAAGATTTTTTTAATGGCAAATTATAAAAATGTGAAAAATAAAAATTTGGTCTAAAAATAAAAAAATATATCTGAAGAGGGCCCACTTATCACCTAGGGCCCTAGGGGAATAAAAAATATCCTACGGCCTATTCTCAAACCTACCAAATTACCAAACATAGAAAAAATCATAAAAATCGGTCAAGCCGTTTCGGAAAAGCTTGATAACAAACATATTGACACGAGATTTTTATATATTAGAGACTAGCTGACATCACATACCCTGCCTGTTTAAAATTTAAATTCATAATATTTTAGTTCATACTATAATCCTGTATAATATAGTCTAAAACACTTTTTTTTTCCAAATTTCCTAATTTTCTTGGATTTTTTTATTTTTTCCTATAAGCTAATTTTTTTTATAATCGCAATTCTTCTAGAATCATAAGATATAGGTTATTATCATATCTTAAGTTTAAATACGCAGTCTTCGATATAACAGGCAAAACATTTAGTAAAACCTAGTCAATCGTTTCTGAGATACACGACATATACTTAGACATGTCCTATATACACCCATCGCTTAATTTAATATATTATATGTATTAATATATACAATTATTTTATAAGTAAAAAACAAGTTTCTTTATAGGTAATGTAATTTATTTTTTTCGCACCAAAAGTATTTATTTTCTGTAATAGGATTATTAATCGTACGCACTATGTAATTGGATTGTGGGTATTTGAATCCATACAAACTAAACGAATGCATTCACTTATGTAAAAAAACTTGGGATTTATACCTTTTTAGGGTTCCGTACGCAAACACAATTTGTTTATTATCAAATTTCTTGTACTAATGTTTATTATTTTATTAGAAAATTATAAAGACCGTTTAATTTATTTCAACTTACGCCCATCGAAAAGGTTCATAGTTCTAATAAAAATATAAGTATTATATCCTGTATACAAATAGTTTTATTTCGCCTTGATAATCAGCAACTATTCGTCTGCTTACGTGAAACGAGAGCGTCTACATATTTAATTTAATAAGATATAACAAATCACAGATATATTTTTAACATCTTCAATTTCAGCGAAGGTTCTGTTGTATCCAGTCCCGGTAAGCACTAATCCGCACAAACATGTCGGGAGCTGCGTGCGCGCAGGGGACTCCCCAAGACACGATCCCAATTTGTTGAGTGGTGCCGGCACGTACTAACGGACCTCCAGAGTCACCCTGTGGATTTTTTACGCTTATTATTTTAGGTTATAACTTATAAGTTAATTTTTTAATAGTCATTATTATTGACACAGAGGCTGAATTTGTCTGTCTGTCTGAGGGCATCACGAGAAAAATACTTGACAGATTTTGATGAATTTCGGTATGACAATAGTTATCCGGGTCAGCATATAGCATATTTTGTACTGAGCGAGGGAGAATTGCTAGCTTAAAATAAATATTAAATTGGAAATTCTGTAAATAAAGATCACACGGAGTATAATAAATACTCACAAAGCAAGTGCCTCGACCAGCGGAGTGCAGCGTGCAGATCTCCAGGTGTGGTTGGACTGCAGGGACTCTCCTGTTCAAGGAAGCGGCCACGCGAGCCACGTCCCTCACGCATTGGGCCCCGTCGACAACGCGCGCGTTGAGTTGCAATAAATTGTAAGATATATGTCCCGTTTCCTAAAAAAGTGTATTTGTTTTAAAAAAGACACTATCAAACCCTGATTTAATCTGTGACTCGCCAATTGCTTTAGTGTGAAGCTAAATAGGTAAGAGCCATCTCGTTTTTTTTATCCACAGGTGGAACTTAACATTACAAGTTTTATCAGGTCGTACCACTGTACGTATACTGTATTTATGTCACTATATAAATGATCCTATTTACTTATTATGAATTTGAATGTTTGTTACTCAATCTCGCCAGAACGGATTTTGATAAAATTTGGCAAAGAGGATATAGTCTGGAATAGTTGCTTTTTCTCCCATAAAATTTACGATTCCCATGAGATTGACTTCTCCAGTGTTCTCACTTCTCAATATATAAGGGGAATCCGGTTATAGTCCACTGTCCATGTTGGATAAGTATGCGTTGATAGACTTCACATGTCTAATGTCTTTAGTAATGTTGATTGTTCTATCAGACCGGCTGCCCAATTTTAAAACACAGTAACTGCAAAATTTTTATACCTGATTTTTTCTAGTATTGCTGCATTTTTTACAACTTTAAGACCTTAATTTTAAGTATTTTTTGCTAGAAATATTTATATTCAAGAATTTTCTATTCATGAATCAAATTTTTCATCAATTTGGCGGGCAAACTTTTTTTTAATAAGAAAAATTGAAAAAAAAATTTAAATGTTAGTTACTGTGTTTTGAAATTGGGCAGCCGAGACGTATATAACATTTTGGTTTGATTCATCGTAAGACCAGAGGTAATCTTATTGAATTGTTATACAATGCAGAGACCCGAGATTTGAACTCTCTTCACTTGGTTTCCCAAAAAACGCGGTAACCATTGGGCTGCCAATTGCCACTGCCATTTTAACTTAGATACCCGCTTAGACCCATGTTTGATAATTACTTATAGTCAGATTATTTAAAAGTAAAATTATTAAGTAAGACGATTAGTGTTATAGTATAATAATAATTAATAAATAAAAGTAGTAATATTCTTATCATTGTTATAAATCCTCAAGTGACTACTTACTCCAGTTCTTCCCCATCCAGTGACAGTGGTGGCGACGCCGGCACCCATCCAGTTGAAGTTTAAAGTGACCAATCTGACATTATTGTTCAGGGCGATGTTAGATCGAGATACTAAAATGCCTATGTCGTTCTTGATGATACTGCTATCGTAGTGTGGGTGAGTGATGTTTCGAACAAATTCAATTACTGTTCCACCAGTGTAAAAATTATTAGTCCCCACTACACCTCTAAAATTACTGTTGAAAATAATTTGTTTTCAGTAATCTTCATATGACAAATCTCGAATTCAAGCATCGTAAACTTATTCAAATAGTGTGTTTATGACGTTAATTAAAAAATGCTCTATACTTTGAGTACTTATATAAGCTAAATCAACTTTGATGTCATTACATCCATGATAACATCGAATTTGTTGGGTTTTGCTTTATATTAGCTATACCCGTGACTTACGCTGTCTTACCACCTTTGTGTTTTGTTAAGATAATAAATATTTTTCTAATTTTATGATTTGCCGACTTCAAGAAAGGAGGAGGTATATACTTAATCATATTTTAACAGTTAACTTGTCGAATCTTTTTATTCTTTTGGAAAATCATATTGAAATAGTCATCACGAGAAACTAAACTTGACAGATTTTGATAAAATTTGGTTTGACGATAGCTAATTGACGATAACCAGCCGAGTCAACATAATATATTATACTGCAGTAAAAACCTCACTAGTTATTACTTATGTCATAAATAAAAAAACTAGTAAAGTATGAATCTTCTATACAATAGTAAAAACTTACTTGCTTAAGCTACCATGGCTGAAAGCAGATTCGATACAATGAGCGGCAGTGAGGACATGTCTGTTAGTGACAAGGGATGCGCCGCAAAGCAGACTCCTGAACATCAGACCGCTAGTGAGGGCTACCATGTAGGGCACTGACCCTGCCGTCGTTCCGCCGACTATGCGAGAGTTTGCACGATTGAAGAATATAGAGACATCATCCTCACCAGTGGGAGCCGCTGAAGAAAATATATGGTCATTTTAGTACCTACAAGCGACTCAACCTCGCTTCGCTCGGGTTCGGCCCTAGATGCTTCCTCCTAAATTTAAAGTTTGTTGCACAAAAATCCGTCTAGGAATTAAAATAAATAAATTTTTAAAAATAAAAGTAGACTTAGTTACTACTCTTTATAACATTAGCTATCTGCGAGTGAAAATCCCGGCAAAATCGCTCCAGCCGTTTCAGAGATTAGACGGAACAAACAGACAGACAAAAAAAGTAAAAATTTAGTTTTTTTATGTAAGTACCGTAATACTTCCATATGCATTTAGCGAAAAGCTGTTTTGAAATTAAAAAAAAAGACACTACAATTTTAATTGTCTGTCTACTGATGTGTAAGTATTTTTTTTTTTCAAAGAAATGAGGTAAGTATGCCTTTAGGTAACTGAAGTGGTTGATACTTCATGAGATATTGGACTCCAAAAGACTTATGGATGACGTGTTCAATAAAACAAATACCTAATTAATTAATTAATTAATTAATAACAGATAAAACATGTTATTAGGTGATAAGGATATTATCTCCGTGGAGAATTTCGTGTTTGGTGTTACCATTTTGTTATGTCAGATAAGAAATTAGAAAAGAAATAATAACTTTTCAATCACATAGGAACACCGACATCAAAATTCACCGTGTAGTTTGGTTAACTTTAAAATAAACTTTGATACAGATTTTACAATAGGCAACAATACCTATTCATTCCAATAAATGAATGGGGCTGCCCCTTATGATCCAACAGAGATGTTCTGATTAGTCAATAAATGTACTACTCTTTTATAATAATATATATTATAAAAGTACAACGTAGGGAATTCTATTTTAAAATCAGTGATTTACTTACCTATATGTAGGTAACATATAGGTAAATTCCTGATAAGATAAAAAATTCTTTTAAATTATTTTCATAATAAATGGGTATAGCTGTAAGGTATCAGTAATATACTTTTTATACTTATAAATATGGTGAATGCTATGCTCTGCTAAATACTATGAATTGCAAATAGAAAGGATATTATAGGTATTTAATATTTATGTTTCTTACTTATGAATGATCTACTCTGGTTTATTTTCTTATGTATCAAAATCTAATTTCTCTGAGAAAACCCGTTAATAATTTCGCAAAGTTTTGCGATATCCAATTTTATGAAAGCCTTGAAAAGATGGATGTTTGTTAAACCCAGAACATCTGAACGGATCTGGATATTTGGCACAGAAATAGTTCTGTGACATTTTTTTGTGTCTGGAATACGTTTTATTATCTCAGAAAAATGTGAGATTCTTTTGGAATAGATTTGTTTTTGTTTCCTACCAGGAACAACCCCGAGAGAATTGAGGGTTAGATGCTAGTTCTTTGGAATATAATGTTAAAAAAAACTAATAAACACTGGTATTTAAGCAATAACTCACCAAAAGTCCCAATGCACAGCGCTAGAACCAAGATTCCAGCTTTAAGCGCCATTTCTAGATGCTTTGTAACACAATAAAGCGAGACGGCAATTTTTATCGCTTCTATAAACTAATAATCCAATCGACCATTTGGTTTTATCCATGATAATAAAATAATAAATTATCTATTAATTAGGTGTATCAAGTTACCGTACTTTGGATTCGAAATAATCTCAGTTTTATCACTCTTGTAATAGATTAAGATTGAGCATTTTTTATCGATTTATTAATTAAATCATCAGTAATTTATAAGTAACTTGTTTTTCATACGCGAATTGAAATGCGATCAAAAATATACAAAGTTAGTACTGCCGACTCTATTTATATATAGTATAACCTATAAGTTTTCTAAAAATTCTTTAACTGTAGATAATATACCGGAAATATACAACGTCTAGCCAGATTAACTTATAAGATTTAAGGTACTTACGTTCTAACGACACCGCACTTTCGTTTTCTATAGATTTGTGTGAGTGTGCTTATATCGTAAATAACTATTTTCTTTGGGTTTGGACACAATAGGTCATAAGGTTAATTTTAAAAATCTTTCTACGTTGGTAAGGTTAGGTTAGATATATGACCACACCGCACGAGTCTAGCGAGCGCAGCGAGCGTGCCGCGGCCGCGGCCGGCGAGTGCCATAGTCGAAAACTATCATAAAATAAAACGCTATCAAAAATCGAACACTATTTAAAAGGAAAGCTAAAAAATGGCGCGAAAAATTAATTTTAGATGTAGAATAGCGGCATTTAAAAATCGCCTCCTTATTTATAGCTGCGCCTGCGGTGGCGATAGTACGTAAGTACCAGATTTAATTTTAATTATTTGATATTAATCCTTTGCAGATTTAGCGCAGTTATCAACAGTAATAAATTAAATTACCCATACAGCAAGAACTTCCGGGAACAGATAAAATGACAATAACATATTTTCATGTAAGTATTAAGTAAATCGTAGCAAGTTACTTATACATCACTACATATATAAAACAAAGTCCTACGCCGCGCCTGTCGGTCTGTCTGTATGCGATAAACTCAAAAACTACTGCACCGATTTTCATGCTGTTTTCATCAACGTCTATCCGTGGTTCTCGAGGAAAGTTTTAGTATATAATTTGTCAAGTTTCTGTATACATTAAACATATTTACTAATGAAATATTTTTTTAAAACAGTGACTGTAACGTTTTGTGTATTAAATGAAGTCCCCAAAACAATAGCTATTGAAATCTTTGTCTGTTTGTATGTATGTTATCGTTTAACACAAAAAATATTTTACTGATTTTAACCAAATTTTGTGTAGTGATAACTTATTACTCGGGTCAACATTTAGGATACTTTTTATTGCAGAAATATTTCATTTCTACAGGAAAACAGCGTTAATTATATTCTGCTGCGTATCTTTTTATTATTTTTATAAGTAATAGTTTTATTTCAACTTAATTATCAGCAACTATTCGTGTGAATGATCTTTTACGTATTAAACTTAATAAATAACAGATATAATGTTTTTTTGAATCTCTTCAATCTCATCGAATGCTTCGTTGTATCCAGTCCCGGTAAGCACTAATCCGTACAAACATGTCGGGAGCTCCGTGCGCGCAGGGGACTCCCCAAGAGACGATCCCGATTTGCTGAGTGGTGCCAGAACGCACTAGCGGACCTCCAGAGTCACCCTGTGAATTGTTTTATGCTAATTAGTTTACGTTTTGGGTTAATTTATATCTTTATATGTATACCATACGTAGGTATAATAAAATTCTAACTGCGTCAAATCTGCAAATTAAAGGCTTGGAAAATCTTAAATAGTCATTTTTATCGATACAGAATTCAAATCTATACTTTTAATTTTTTTTATCTGTGACTGCATCACGGAAAAAAACTGGACAGATTTTGATGAAATATGGTCGTCGCTATGTTAAGTCTTCACCAGTGTGTGTCGCCAGCGGTGTAGTGGACATATGGCACAGAGATAAGAAAGCTCAAGGCCACACAGAGAGCAATGGAGAGGGCTATGATCGGGGTTTCCCTGCGAGTACGAATCAAGAACGAGGAAATACGCAGAAGGACCAAGGTCATCGACATAGCCTATCGAATAGCCAAGCTCAAGTGACAGTGGGCGGGTCCCATCGCTCACAGGACAGACCACCCACGTACTTGTCAATGTCGCGGGAGCCCGCTGGATGCACATGGCGCAAGACCGGTTGTCTTGGAAATCTTTGGGGAGGACTATGTCCAGCAGTGGACGTATTTGGGGTGAAACTATTTAAAAAAATTAATGTACAGATTAGACTAACTTAAAGACTTTGTTAGTTTACTCTATGCACAAATAAAGATCAGACAAAGTAAAATGAACACTCACAAAGCAAGCGGCATGACCAGCGGAATGCAGCGTACAGATCTCCAGGTGTGGTTGGACTGCAGGGACTCTCCTGTTCAAGGAAGCGGCCACGCGAGCTACGTCCCTCACGCATTGGGCCCCGTCGACAACACGCGCGTTGAGTTGCAACAAATTGTAAGATATATGTCCTGTTTCCTAAAAAAAAACTATACTTTGAAAAAATATACTACTAGACTTTCTTAATGTTTTTTTGTGTCACAATAGGTGAGACCCGAACTTGAACTCACTTCACTTCGTTTCCAACAAAAGTGTCTAACAACACAAACTTGGATTGATTAAATAATAATCGTAACATACTACTGCCTCACACCCACGCTAGGTACATTTTAATTTTTTGGAATTCTAACTCTTAAAATTACAAGTAGCCTAATTTATTCCCTTTAACATTAGCCGTTTCGGAAACTAATCGGAACAATTAGACGGACTGCCTATATTTTTAAGCTAAATTGTGTTTTTCTTACGTGTACCTCATAATATACTGAAAGTATGCATTTAGTAAGTTGTTATTTTGGTTTATATATATATATATATATATATATATTAATATTATATATTTTATATTAATAATCTGCCTCGGTGGCGTAGTGACAAGCATTTACGGCTGCACATCTGGAGGTCCTAGGTTCAAGTCATGGTTTGAGCCAAAATTTGGGTATTAAATCCTTCTGTTTTGTAACTAACAGTCCCAATTTGGGGAGTTGGTGGTGTTTCACTTCTGTGCCTTGGAGACGGGATCGATCCTGTAAACTGTGATCCTTTAATCCTCACTGATCGTGTCGAGTAGTTGTCTCACCGAAAAAAGAGAGTGACAGAAATAGTACACTTGAGCACTATAATATGTCCTACACAGATAGGCTAGTCCAATGAGATTGACCGCCGTGGCCGGAATCGGTCGGGAGGACGTTATTATTACATATTATTATGACACAACAAACAGATGCTTTCAGTTTTAAGCTATTGCATAGCTTCTATCGCGGGCCTTGAGCGTGGAGACCGAATCCAGAAATTCCGTAACGAAAATAACCTAACACATTTTGTGCTGATTGCGAAAATGAGGTCCATTTTCAAATCCAACATGGCGGATATCCGGTTTATTTCAATAATGACATGGGTGTCATTTTCGAGGTTTCTCTGGTTGCTGATTGCGAAAATGAGGTCCATTTTCAAATTCAAGAAGGCGGACATCCGGGTTTAAAATTCCGGGGTAAAAGAAAAAAATTGTTTTCTTATCGGTCACCACGCTCAAAAAGTGTAACTTGAATTAATATCAAAGAAAAAAAAAACAGAGGAAAAAATACTGCATAAATAAAATAAATAAATAATTAAAATTGCATAAGTTGATAAAAACAGCTATGCAATAGCTTTACCGCGGCAGTCTCCGAGTGCCACACGTCTTTTTTTATCTGTATAGATAAATACTTAAGAAACTTCATACTACTTACGCCTACTCTTCCCCATCCAGTAAGAGTGGTAGCGACGCCTGCGCCCATCCAGTTGTAATTCAAATTAACCAATCTAACATTATTGTTAAGAGCGATGTTAGACCGTGATACTAAGATGCCTATGTCATTTTTGATGATATCGCGCACGTAGTGTGGGTGACTGATGTTTCGAACAAATTCAATTACTGTTCCACCAGTGTAAAAATTGTTAGTCCCCACTACACCTCTAAAATTACTGTTGAAAATAATAAACGTGTAAATATTCTGTAAAATGTTAGTAAAAGAATAGCAAATATTGATTGTTGAGAAAGTTCTTTATAAAATGACAAGTCATTAGTCAAGCATCGGAAACTTATTTAAATCTGTTTATGCCGAGAATTTAAAAAAATGCTCATATGGCTAAGAAATAGGAAATACGTGTAAGTAACTTGATGTAAGTAACTTGTTAACTGAATACGTAGACCTAAACATTTAGTACTAATACGAGTATAAGCTAATCAATTCTGATGTATGTCATTAGATCGATGATAACATAAATGATAAAACATCGACTTAGTTGGGTCTTCTTTGTATTTTTAGCTATACCCGTGACTTCCCCCGACTTACCCGTCTTTGAGTATTTTGTTCACAGGATAATATAAATATTTTTCTAATCGTATTATTTACCATAATCATCCTTACTAATATTGTAAATGCGAAAGTAACTCTGTAGGTATGTCTATCTGTCTGTCGCGCTTTCACGCCAAAAGTACTGAACCGATTTAAATTAAATTTGGTACACAGATAGTCTAGGCTCTAGAGCCTGAGGGCATAGGCTACTTTTCAAGGTGGAAAAAATCTATATGGGGTTGAAATAGGGGATGAAAGTTTGTATGGAAAGTACGTCATTTTTAAATCTAGAACCTTGAAACTTATTTTTTAGGTTTTTGATTAGATATAAATAAGTAAGACATTCAAAGTTTGTAAAAAAAATATAATTAAAGGGGGTTAAACTCAAGCGAAGCGAGGGTAAGTCGCTAGATAAACAATAAAATTCTAACTGAGTTAAATCTGTACATTAAATATTTTCTGCAAAATCTTATGGAAAGAGTGCTCATGAGGAAATAACTGTACAGATTTTGATGAAATTTGGTAAGATAACTGATTATTCGGTTCAACATACAGAATATTTTGTACTGCAGGAATATATGACATTCCTCAGAAATAATTTCTATTCGTTAAAACGTATCTAGGGAAAGAACCCGAGCGGAGGGTAAGTTACTAGTTAGTACCATAAATGGGAAAAATAGTATAGTATATGTTCTATAGTAGAACTTACTTGCTTAAGCTACCATAGCTGTACACAGCGCGGATACAATGAGCGGCAGTGAGGACATGTCTATTAGTGATGAGGGATGCGCCGCAAACCAAACTCCTGAACATGAGGCCGCTAGTGAGGGCTACCATGTAGGGCACCGACCCCGCCGGTGTTCCGCCGACGATACGTGAGTTGGCACGGTTGAAGAATATAGAGACATCGTCCTCGCCAGTGGGAGCCGCTGAAGCAAATACGTGGTAATTTTAGTATTATAAAGAGTGGAAGAAGAAAACCGAATTTTAATTGAATTTGAATTTGAAATATCTTTATGAGTTGGACATAAAAGAAAGGTACTTTTACCCCTACATACAAGTGGTATAAATTATAGCTCGTCTTGGCGGGCAAATTTGCTATACTTGGCTAGGCTGTTAGTGTTAATAAATAATAATTAATTATTTTTGACCAAGTGGTAACGCGCCCGCTTGGATAACTGAGCGGTGCGGCTTCAAATCCGGTTCTCGCACCTCTGATATTTTCGAACGAACCATTTCTATCATCATTACCACTTGTCCTACGGTGAAGGAAATCATCGTGAGGAAACCTGCACGTCTGAGAGTAAAAAAATAAATACTAATAAACGCTAGTATTTAAGAAATAACTTTAAGAAATAACTCACCAAAAGTCCCAATGCACAGCGCTAGAACCAAGATCCCAGCTTTAAGCGCCATTTCCAGATGCTTTGTAACACAATAAAGCGAGACGGCAATTTTTATCGCTTTTATAAACTAATAATCCAATCGACCATTTAATTTCATCCATGATAATAGTTATCTATTAATTAGGTTTATCAGGATTCAGGTGAATTTGAAATAATCTCAGTTTTATCATTCATGTAAAAACTAAGATTGAGCATTTAAAATATGAGTCACTTGTTTTTATTGAGACGGAATGCGATCAAAAATTTACAAAGGTGAACAAATGGAAGGGACATGAAGAAAATTACTGAAGTTGAAGATGAACTTTGATATTTTCAATATTTTTCAGATATTTTTCTTTAATACCTTGCGATAGATGTTCATAGTATGACATATTTTTGTAAATGCCGCCGCCAATAAATAGATAATTGTCGTTAGAGCTCTGTAGCTTTAAGGCACAAAGTATCTACAAGGTACCTACTGCCGACTCTATTAAAAAAGTTTTCTGAAAATTTAAGAAATTGTAATATACCGAGTAAATACAGAATCTAGCCAGATTTATGCATAAGATTTACTTTTAATTATAAGATATTAATCTTTTGTAGATTTGGCGCAGTTATCTACAGTAATTTAAATTTTAATTACTCATACTGCAAAAATTTCCGGAGATCCAATCCAAGTTTAGAATTACGGACTATAATTATAGTAATTGATAAGAATAAAAACAGATAAAAAAGCCAAAAATATATTTTCATGTAAGTATTATATATACAAAATAGGTATACATTATAAGTACATATAATGCCTCGGTGGTGTAGTGGTTAGCATATACGGCCACACATCGAGAGGTCCTGGGTTCGAGTCGGGCCAAAATTTAGTTAGGTATTGATTTTTTCTGTTTAGTGAGCATTAGTAACAGTCCGGAGTTGGTAAGTTAGAGGTGTGTCACGCCCGTGCCTCGGAGAGGAGTAGTCGTCCCACCGGATGAGAGTGAGCGTGTTTTTAGGTTTTTTAAACTATTATCTATTTTTTGCTTTTTAGTTTCTAAAAAGCGAAATCTATTGAAGACAATATGTAATCTATATACAATACTAGAGGGAGCTGTTTGTAAAAATATTGGATTTTAAATAAAAAGCGTGTTTTTTTAGTTTTTTTAAACTATTTTTTTTTTATTATAACATTGCCATTAATTTAATATAATAGTAAATATATAAATAAATTATAAGTAACAGGAAAACTTAAAGTTTTAAGAGTCAATTCAAAAATTTGTTAAAAAGCGCCATCTATTGAAGATAATATGTAATCTATATACAATACTGGAGGGAGCTGTTTTTAAATTTGTTTTTTAAACTATTATTTATTTTCTACTTTTTAGTTTGGTTTATATATCAATTATTGTATTGTCATCGGTCCTCGATAAATCTACAAAGTTTGAACGAAATCTGGCCGTTTGAAGTGGGTCAAAATCGCGCCCAAAGAAGTCGGTTACAAACATACAAACAAACATACAGGTGAAGCTAATAAAAAGCGTGTAAAAAAGTGACACATGAAATGTTTTTAAATACAATGACAGTAACGTATTAGTATACAGGGGATTTCGGGGGCAATAAATCGATCTAGCTAGGATTCATTTTCAGAAAATTAGTGCAGTCATTCAAGCATTATTGCTCCGAATTTTGTTACTGTGAACCGAATTGCATACAATTTTGGAATTAGGTTCATCTTACCCTTAACTTCAAAAGTGAAAATGATTTGAACTCCGCAACCACCCTGGGGGTGGTTGCCACCCCTTCTCGAGGGGTGAATTTTTTTTTCAAAATAACCTCGGATATCGATAGAAGGCCTAATTTTAAGCAAAAAATCATCTATAAAGTTTTTCGAAAAATCCAATACTTTTCAAGTTCTTGGCAATTGAAAATTCGCAATTTTTTCACGTTTTTCATCGGTTTTTTGCAAATATCTCCAAAACTATACGTTTTATCGAAAAAATTATAAAGAACAAAATTGTAGCAGGTAAAAAAATGAACAATTTGGTTTTTTATAAAGTATTCTAAGTGCAATATTAAGCTAGATATTAAAGATCAAAGCCGTTTTTTATTTTGTCTGAAGTTTAATCGATGTGGTCAATGCCATCTAGCGGCGAGCAGATGCATTTTATGCATTCTAATAAAAAAGGGTTTTGTAGTGCTTGAAATAAGCTTTAAAATGAACACTATTAAAAGCCTTTTGCACGTAAAATAAGTGAGCTGTTTGCTGTTTGAGTGTATTGCAAATAAGAGGAGCATCTAATGTTTTTTCTTTTAAATCAATGGGTTTCAAAAGTGCCATTTCTACCAAAATTAAAATGAATCGTATTCCGCCTTGAATTAACTTTATTATGAAGTTTTTGATAGATTGTATCAGTTTGGCTGCTACAGGACACATATTTTTGAAAAAAGTCACGATTAAAAAAAATATAAAAATTTCAAATTTTTAAAACACCCACCTTTTTTTCATAATATCTCAAAAATGACGACAGATACGTATAAAAGTATAGGGATGAAAAATTTAGGTATTTTTCTGAGAAAAAATTTGGTTTTTTTGTTTTTTCTGTCAAACAAAAATTGACGGAGATATGATTGTTTAAAGAGCGCGTGGCAGCGCAATCACAGCCTCTCTTAAGCCCTTTAACCCTTCACCGTTTTAGAAAAAGATTTTTTACTATATATTGCAATGAAGGATGTTGTAGCTCTCTTAATTACCTTTACAATGTTTTTTTATAAATTGTGTTAGCATGAAAATTGAAGGAGTTATGGTCCAAAAACTTATCATATTTTTTTCTACTTAGTAACTGAACATTTCGGAGTGTGAATGTTTGGAGCAATGTGAAAGTACGCAGTATAATACTTAATAGAGACCCAAAACTATTGTAATGTACATAATATGGCTCATATATTTTGGTATTATATTTTAATAATAATAGTACAATTTTATATAATTTGTAAATATTTTATTCAATAAATGGCCATTTTTTTACTCTAAATTAAATTATTTTTAAATATGTAATCATAGATATATAACACCTAGATGGAGTGTAGGTTCAAGCGAATTGTAACCACTTTTTTTGGCTAGACTTCGAGATATGGCTATTATAGATACGTTTCCCGTCGTGTCAATGTCAATTGTCAAGTTACACAACTAGATACGTACAACTTAGGTCATAAATAATAAAATTATATTAATAATAAAATTAAAAAACAATGAAGCCTAAGACCAGTCATATTATTATCTGACGATTTGTTACATCTGAATACAATGTAAATAATAATTCACATGAATTAAATGCAAACAAATATATTTCATAATTAAACAAATATATTATAAATGAAACTACCTTTTCGGATTTTGTCGCGGATTTATTTTGATTTTTAGTTCCCGACGTTTCGAATGCTTTACAGCAATCATGGTCACGGGAGAGAGATGGTCACGGTCTCTCCTGTGACCATGATTGCTGTAAAGCATTCGAAACGTCGGGAACCAATGATGTTATACAGGACTAGATACGTAATGTACGGCGTCGGTACTTGAAAAGGTCTAATATGTCCGCTGACATATTAGACCTCAGTTGACAGCATGATGTCATAAGAGTGATTGCTTGGCAACAAAAAAATACAAAATGGTGAAATGTGTTGTTAAAGTGTGCCAATCACGGTCTGAAAAGATAAATAAAGCAAGTGGTGTTACTTTTCACAAGTAAGTTTGTTAATTTTTCTTCAGATTATCCATAAAAACATTATAAGACGAAATAAATTTTTCAAACATCGTTTTGTCATTGATGACACATTAATGTGACCAGAATATTCGATTTTGAATTTCCCGGATTGTTGGGAGTTTAGTGAATAACGTATGTACTCGTATGTATGTTAGTGTAAGTGTAAATTTATTATTAAAGTCTGCTGAGTTAAACGCACTGTAGTATCATACTCACTCATTGAACGAAAAAATAACACACTCGCGTTCACAGTTTACTTTATCTTAATATATTAAGATATATTTTTATAATATAAATAAATTTTTATAATATATTTTTTTTATAACATAAAACAATAATATTAAAACAGCTTTGTTGAAAAAACGCTTATAATTTCGGATCCCGAACCCGTAGTACGTAACAATAGTTATTACTTATTTCACCTTGATTTTACAGTTTTGAAATCTTAATATATATAAATCTCGTGTCACAATGTTTGTCCTCAATGGACTCCTAAACTGCTGAACCAATTTTCATCAAATTTTGTAAGCTTATGTAATTTGGTCAAACTTACGAGATAGGGTAGTTTTTATCTCAATTATTGATCTCAATATTAGTTATTACAAATTAAATATTTATTATACGACTTTAGTGTGTATTTATAGATGGCGGCTTGGCATCTGAGTTGCACAGATTATAGATGGCGCGTTTGAATATAGAATTTAGAAATAAAATAGTAAATAAAAATAAAATATTTTACTTTATCGTAATATATATTTAAATTTATATACACTTTTGTTACTTTTTTATTTTTATTGAAGTGAAACTTCTCATGCTTCATCACTTCCAACAAGGTTGCGTTAAACCAAGTACCAGGCCCTCAGGGACGGGGAAGAGTTAGCGCCACCACCCACTGACCTCTATAATACCACTGGAATGGCTGTTCCCAGCGTTTGACAGCAATTTTTTTGTGTCCATTTGAAGCGCCACTAGCGAGAGTCCCGAGAACTAATTTTGACATATATTGCAAATGACAGCGAGAGGTGTTTGTTTACTGTAAAGTAATTTTGCATTTTCGTTGTTAATATAACATAAGTAGTAATTATGATGATACGGTTATTGATTAATAAAAATAAAAAAATAAAAATCTTTAAATCGACATCATCAGTTTTAGTACCACAAACTCTCGCTACGTCTCGCTACGTCCGACAGCGCCAAAATGGCGAATATCAAGCAGCCACAAAAGCACGTTGACAACAGCCAGTCCAGTGGTATTATAGAGGTCAGTGTTAAGAACACTCTCATTCAAATATTGAGCGGGATAACAAATACAGACTAGGCTGTATGGACTATAGTCCTTTGCCTTTCCCTATTGGGGATAAATTTTAAAAACAACAATTGAGCGAGATAATGTCAATATAATAACCATACTATTACAATTTTTCGTGAAGGATTTTTATAATTGTATTGTGTTATTATTGTGCAGTGTTCAGTTTGAATATTTTTTAGAATTATAAATAATAACATAAAATTTTATTGATTACTATTTTTGTCTATCAATTTTCATATCACCAGCTCGAAAACATGTAAGTATTTCTAGATTGCCTTTTATTTTTTTTTATTTTGATTTTATAATTTGATAGTTGTTAATTTATTCAGTCGTAAATTTTGATCCAATTTATTTATATAAATGATAAATTCTTAATTTTTTTTAATTTCAACAAACTTAAGATAAGATCAATAAAATGTAAATTCAAAAAGTACATGTTGGTTTGTGCTTAATTTCAACATTTCGAATACTTTACCTGTTACTTTCAAATTTTGGCGGAACGTTTTATTTTCAATCCCATATGAATGAATCTATTTTTAATTTTTTTAGAAAATATTATTTAGAAAATATTACTTTGATTGTATCAAAAGAATTAGTTAAAAAATTATTAAATCTATTATAATTACTGAGTCACAGCAACGCGTGGCTGGGTCCGCTAGTACATAATATAAATATAATATACATTTACGAATTTTTTTAATCATCCTAATCTACCTAGTCATCCTTATCAACGTTTCTAATTCTTTAAATCTATTGAAAGACCCAAGGGCGTAGCCAGGATTTTGTTTAGGGGGGGGGCAGGCTAGACAAACCAAGAATATAATCTAAGGCAAATGTTTATAATAAAATAATAGCTCAGAAGAGAATCTGTAAATATTATTTTTTTTACAGTGACCGTAACATAATATTTTGTATTGAATATAGACTTCGAAACAGTTGTTTTAAAAATTTATGTATGTCTGTCTATTTGAATGTTATCGTTTAATTCAAAAAGCACTGCACGGATTTTAATCAAATTTTGTGTCGTGATTACTTATTATTGGGGTCGTGACTTAGGATACTTTTTATTGCAGAAAAATATTTCATTTCCACTGGAAAACAAAATAATTAGTTCATTTGAGTCGTCTTAAGAACCTAGCGCTGGCTAAATCTTGAGAGATATATCAAAACTATATATGTAGTAGGAAATTGTGGGTATTAAAAAGTCCGACAGAAATGTCGAAAATATCAAATAACCTCTCGTATCTCCTCAATACCTATTTTTATCAGTAGATATAAAAACAGTACCTTAGCATATAGATGTACGCGTTTCAGGCAAAAAGTTCTGTACTGATTAGAAGTAAATTACACGAAACAACATTTAAAATACCATTTACTGAAGTAAAATTTTTAATTCATACGTTAAAACACAATAACTGGTTCTATTGAACGATAAGGATAAGGGCAAAAAATATGGCTAACTTTTACTAAAACTTAAAAGATTATATATCAAAATTATGTATTAATTTAGAATATTCTGAATGGTTTTGTAAGACCTACCGAAAAGTTTGAAATAGTTAGTCTATATCTCCACAGGAAAACACAATAGCTGGTTGTATAGGTACAGTTAACAGTAGGTAGTCTTCATAAAAGAGGGTGGATCTTTAAATGAGGAACGATTCGTTGTTACACAACAAGAAATAGCATAAAGCCAAAATATTTTTAGTACTTTCAGCGCGAGCGAAGCCGCGGGCCCTGCTAGTAATATATAAGACAAAACCTAATAAAAAATTTCTAAAACCTCTGAGACAAAATAATAGTAATAAAAAGATTATTAATAGAATCTAACAGATTCTATGTCAGTCATCACTCCACTTTCCTTATAAATCTAAGGGATTGATCAACCAAAAAAAAAACCAAGTTTAGTTTAGTTTTATTCTTCTAGTCGAGCCCTTTCATTTGATACCCATATTGAGGAAGTTGTGAAAAAAATATGTAAATCGCCATTTTGGGTGGCGGTCATCTTGGACCGATTTTTACCAAACATAGCTAAAAACACTTCCGACTAATTCACATTTCAAATAAAAAAAAACAAAATCAAAATCGGTTTATCCGTTCGGGAGCTACGATGCCACAGACACACACAAACACAGACATATCAAACTTATAACAACCTGTCGTTTTTGCGTCGGGGGTTAGTAAAAAACAAAATATCCATCAGTGAATTTATAATACACTAGCGACTCGCCCTCGTTTCGCTCGGGCCTTATATTCCTGATTTACGAGATAAGATTCCCTAAGAATGAAGAAGGATGAAGACGACACCCGAGAACACGTCGTGGGACTTCTATTATCGGATGTGGCGAAAAGAGGCCTTCTGGACTTGGAACCGATCTCAGACCAAATCATAACAGCACATTTGGCAGGAAGAAGATTTACCAGGCGAGTGGAACAAAGGCCTTCTTATCACTGTACCAAAAAAGGGGGCACTAAGTCAAAGTGCTGTAACTGGAGAGGTATTTTTCTTTCGGACTTTACTTTTGGTCACGTCCAAAGTGCTCTGAAAAGTCATTTTGGTTAGGCTCTCGCAGGTCATCAACCCCTTCATACGCAGAGAGCAAGCGGGATTTCAGCTCAATCGAGCGTGTACAAATCAGATCAACATCCTCCGTATTATAGAGAACGGGCAACAGAATGGCAAAGGGAGATAGTATCTCACTTTTGTAGATTTCGAAAAGGCCTTTGATACATGCGGTGAGGTGGGCCAGCATCTGGCCTCCATTGCGCAAAATTGGCTTTCCAGAGAAAATAATTAACATCACAAGAATTATTTTTGTAAAGTGACTCATAAAAGGCTCATTTCGGAGGACATAGAGGTACATGTGGGCGTAAGACAGGGTTGTTTCCTTTCACCACTTCTCTTTCTTGACGGTATTCTGCATAAAACCACGAAGGACAAGCGCCACGGCGTTGAATGAGGCATAATCAAGTACTTAGAAGACCCTGGTCTCTTGAGCCACACTCGCACATGCAGGCCAAATTGAACGACTTACGGCAGGAGGCAGCTAACACGGGGCTCTAAGTAAATATAAGGAAGACACGGGAAATGAGGAGCAGAGAAAGAGTACACTCCCGTTGGTGATCCGCACAGAGACAGTGGAACTCGTCCATAAATGCACATACCTTGGTAGCTGCGTGTCAGAAATAGGACGAACCGAAGAGGACATCACTTCGAGAATCGCCAAAGCACGAGCAACCTTCGCACAACTTAGACCCGTATGGCTCTCACACAATACTATGTATTGAAAAAAAGTTGTCGACGTTGAGAGTCATCGTTGATCTCAGCCATGTTTTAAATCGACGTAACGATGTTTTGCACGTATAAAAGCAAATCTAGAATCAACCATTCATAGTGCAATCTTATAAAATTTGTCTGTCAATAGAATCAACGTTGTTTTTGTTTATAATATGCAACCTACGTAATATTACGTTTGTGAGCATTTCATCTTCTAGGGGGGGGCAGCTGCCCCCCCCCTGCCCGTACCTGGCTACGCCCATGGAAAGACCCATCGAACAATATTACATATTAATTAATTCAAGCCTTGTGCGGGAAGAAAAAAAATCAAACCTTCATTCATTCTGGGGAAATTATTTTGATTAATGACAACATCTGACCGTTTGTCAATGACAATGTCTTGTCTCTTTCCAACGTAATAGCTTGACGTTAGAAAAAAATGAGACAAGCATACATTATTTGATCGTATTGACATATTTATGTACAGTGACGGACTAAGACTTCTTGATGCCCTAAGCAATCTACGCCTGTGGGCCCCCCTATCCGTATGTTAACTACAATCGGTCGCTAAACCTTTACCGCTTAAAAACATTAGATTTTTTGTAAAATAAGATGATGAGATGTAACGTCCCTTAGAAGAAGACTTAGAGTAGGTGCGACAACAATAAAAACCAAAGCATAATTTACTATAAATGAAACTACCTTTTCGGATTTATTTTGATTTTTAGTTCCCGACGTTTCGAATGCTTTACAGCATACATGGTCACGGGAGAGAATAAGGATTTGACGTCTCAGAGGTTTATATACTTGTTACAGACAGTGCCTACCCACAATTTCCTTTTTTTTTCAAAATGTCATCAAAGTAACTTATAAAATTTAATTCTAATCATTTTTATTTAAATTTAAAAAAATTAAAAAATATTTTATAAATATGGCAATATATTGACATATTTATATATTGGACTTTGGTATGGTATGGTATGGTATGGTATGAGCGGGCTGGTTTCCGCAACTCGACGACTGTGCGCCTATTTTGCGTGTGTGAGAAGTTTACTCCTGCCACCCCAGCTCTTCCAAGAACTTCAGAAGTCTTTTAGGCTTCTTAAAGATCTCCGGGAGTGTCGTTGGGGTGCCAAGATGTTGTGCCCGGTACGCCGCTACACCTGGACAATTTAAAAGTACATGTGCAGCCGTTTCTTCTTCACCCATGCAAGCTCTGCACAGGGGACTGTCGGTAATACCTATATTAAATAGATGTTTATTATACGGCCCGTGGCCAGTCATTGCCGCAGTTATTTGCCTAAGGTGTCGTCTATCTAATTTTATAAGTATACTTGCCATTTTGGCGTCAATTGTAGGCAGCGCCGCTTTGGCTTGTCTACAGTTCTCAAGTTCAGACCATAGCATGTTGTGTTTCTTTTTCATGCGTTGTCGAATTTGGCTTTTGAGCCAACAAGAAGGTAATGGGATAGTTAGTTCGGTTCCTATAGCCGTCATATTTGAAGCTCATCCGCCACATCGTAACCGCGAATATTGGACTTTGCCTCGGGAAGATTTTAGAAAATATATTTCACGATTCTGTTTCACTAATGCTGTTAAATATAACGAGGACGTCAATATCTTCTGACACGACAGCAAATTTTTTTGTTTCTAAATTAATTGCTGTATCAACAATTAATTTGTCTGCATCGCTCTCTGCTTGGCATGAAAAAATATTGTCGTCAACTAATTTAATTCTTAACATTTCTATCAAGCGGCTTTTTTCAACTGCATATTTTCATTTCTCTCCTCTCCACGTTCACCTGTCCAAGGTCGTTATGTCTCTTTAGGTATTATTCAACGCATAGATACGAAAAAAAATATTTCAAGTAAAAGTACATGCTCACATATTATTTTTTTAAAGTTTTGTTTACATAATAAAAAAATCAAAAACACAAAAAAAATTTGGGTTAACTTTACACTTTATAGTATAGAAAAAAAACCCCCCCTCGACCATTTAAATTCATTCACTGTAACAAAAGTTTGAGGTCCAGTTTTCCGCCTAACTCCCAAAATTTACCTTCCATTCTTATCAGGTAAACTTAATAGCCTGAAACTATTGGTCCATAAGTGGGTATTATATTGAAAGAGTTTTCTTTAAACTCCTAACCGTTGATGAGTTGTACCTTCCATCATCAGTTACGGTACGTGACTCAAATATCCGGATAGCATATAAAAGATTCCGCCGAGTATTGTTAATTTGCTCCTAAGAATTGAAGTTCCGTTACGTTGCCGTGGATCCCATAATCAGATCCTTACCAAACTCTCATCAAACTAACCCTGGAGTAGTTTGATGAGTTTGGTAAGTTAAAAAAATAATCATCGAAAGCGTGATATTGAGTTATTCATCCATTTGTCGCGAACATACTTACTGCAATTTTAAGACTTTTATAGATTTCTCATGGATGCCATTGTCAGAACTTGAGTAAATTACAATTAGACCACACGGGAAGCACCACCTTTCATATAATAAAAGAATGATCAAAATCGGTTCACCCAGTTCAAAGTTCTTAGGTAACAAACAACAAAAAAAACATACAGACGAGTTGAGAGCCTCCTCATTTTCGGAAGTCGGTTAAAATTGCAAGTTACTTTACATTAAACGCAGTCGGAGGCTATGGTAGTTTGTATCTTTGGTCAACAAAAGAAACTTTTTTAGTGTGGTTTTTGGTGAAGTGAGAGTAAGACGTGATGCCCTAAGGACGGATTTTTTTGTGCTTCTTGTGGTGCCCCCCCAGACGTGATGCCCTAGGCAATTGCTTAATTTGATTAAGGGTTAATCCGTCACTGTTTATGTATCAGTTTCAAAGCTACGACTTTAAACTCGTAAGTTGACACGTTTTTTTTCAATATTTTTGTTAGAAATTGCTACTCTAGTCTTTTATAACTCAATGTCGGGAACTAAAAAATCAAAATAAATCCGCGACAAAATCCGATAAGGTAGTTTCATTTATAATGTCGAATATTCGCGTAAATCTAAGAAAGTATTGAACAAATATATTTTAAAAACTGTACCAATTTTTTTGGAACAAAATACTTACAACATTATTTGGTTGTATGTGTTCGTGCCTTCGGTTTCAATTACGTGACACTTACGCACACATTCATACTAATGCTACTTCAATATTCAGCGGAATTATGTATGAAACTATCAGTCTAGGTATTATGTAATCATATATATTTACTGTTCTAATTTAGGGGTAGTTAGGGGTAGAAAAGCTTAAGAATATGATAATCATTTTCGAGAGTGTGGAATAATATTTAAATCCTTTTCATTTTATCAAAAATTTTTAACAATTTTTTATCAAGGGGTACTTTTCAAGGGTGTTAGAAAACACTTTACAATTTCACCACTTACTATTAGACATGTTTTCTAGCGATAAAATGGCTCAATGTGATTTTTTCCATTAAGGGATTGTTTACACCCCTTAAAAATAATAGGCGGAGTTCAGATCATTTTCACTTTTGAAGTTGAAGGTAAGATGAGCCTAATTCCAAAATTTCATGCAAATCGGTTCACAGTAAAAGTAAAGTACAGTAAAAGTTTTATTCGTGTTTTCAATAATCAACTTTATCGATAATTATAATATAGGTATGTGTTCGAATATCGAACAGTATATTAGTATTTTGATAGATGTCATTATTGTTGGTTGTTATTATCTTTATTTTTCATCTATGGTTATTATGTTGATAAAGTAACTATAGTCTGTAAAATATAGCTTGAGTCCTGTGACAGATGTCATCCAAATGACGCCTATGAAGTCCAGTATTTTAATGAAGTATTTAATATAAGAATTTAATGTATGAAGAATATACGCGAAAAATGTCATACTTCATTTGTTTATGCACATTAATAGTGACGTTCCTTTTGTTATTGTAACCAAACCCTGTTTTCCAATTACAGAGCATAATGCGACTCAGTGGCGCACAATGCCGATTTGTGCTGATGCTAATTGGAACGTGAATATAATGATTCGACTATATATTTCTGCAAAATAAATATGTTTATAGTTTTGAATTCTAAAATAAAATTGTATTCACATTATAAACGTGGAATATAAAAAAAGTCAATGTTATTACTCTTGTAACCTTCATCAATACACGGTATATTTATTTTTTTAACACAGCATCACGCAAAATCAGTGTTCGATTGTGCGAAGCGCTGTTGTAGTTGGAACATTCAACGTTGAGCATTATGCCGCATAATGCGCCTTAGTGCTGTAATTGGAAAAGGCCGAAAGTCTATAACTTACGGGCACTACATAATATACCTTAAACCGGAATAAGTTGTTACTTTTTAATTTAAAAATCTTTTTGTTTACATTTTATTAATATGTATTATTAATTGCAAAACTACATCAATTGAAATCCGCTGGTTTAAAGTCACTTAAAAACAATATGAGTAATATTAACAGATTTTAGGGCTAACAACACTGAATACAATACTGAACGTAGCGATTAGGTGAGCGGTGGGGGTTAACAAGTCCATCTGCAGGACTGCTCTAGCGACTCCGAATGTGATGATAGTGACGATGATTTGGGATGTGCACCACTGCTTAATTAAATACATTATGAAATCTTTATCCCTTTTGTTTTATTTCGTTATAGTAACAAATGATTATCCTATTATAGTATCAATGAAAATATAATAATATAGTAACAATAAAATCGACATTTGTAGCTAGTAATAATAATATCGATATCATTGTGATGGATTTTCAACATTGCCCCAGTCCTATTTATGTCAATCTGACAACTGGACTCAGGTCCCCCCAACGTGCGTTCACCTTGTCGTGTTGGGTGGCTCAGTAGCGTCCGACAATCATTGGCGTTGTGTCACAAGGATTGCTCCTGGTACTTCTCTGAGAGCAGAGTTGGCTGTGGAGCGACCCTCTCGATTATGTGATCTGCTTCGGCAGACCTGCCGGGCCGTTGTCGGGGTGTCGTAGTTAAATGCGTATGCGATCCTGTGACGCCCTATTAAGACGGATGAGGACAACGAGTTTTTGTGGGTAGTACTGGCTTTAGGCCAGTAAGTCCCACGTGACCACCTGTTTTCCACAGGTGGCATGCGTTAATGCATTTCCCAACAATACAAAATAAAAAGATTTGAAAGCGAGTGATGGATAAATTTTAAGATATATATCAAAACAATGCATTTATTATGTAGAAAGAAATTGTTTTTTATCAGTACGTATAAAATCCGAAAAGATAGTTTCATTTATAAAATAGAAGCAATTCTGGTAACTTACTTTTAAGTGACATTCTTGCCTATTATAATAATATTACTTGACTTGACTATAAAAATAGTGCAACTAAGTATTATAAAAAAGAAAGAACTGAGAAATTGAAAATATAGGTAGATAATTCAGAAGTATTTTTATGTACCTACTTATTAGGGTAATATAAATAAAAACAAAATAAATCGTACAATGTACATAGAATTTGTGAAATCTAATAAAGATTTTTATTTATTAATTAATATAATAAAATTCAAGACTGATGGACAGATGATTTAGATCAGATTCTTTTGCAGCCAGTCCTTGTGGTGGCTGATTCGCGCGTACACGTCAGGGGCGTTTCGTGCGCAGGGCAGCCCCCAAGATGCTACACCGATTTGCTCGTTTGTGTCGGACCGTATTAAAGGACCGCCAGAGTCACCCTGGAAAATTAGTGTGATGACATTATTGTAATTAACGCCAAGCGAAACATTAGTTAAGCTAAAGTTATAAAAAACAAGGTTTTTCAATTAACATTACTATTTTAACAATATCTTAATGCCTGCCAAAAGGCTTAGTCTCTCCCGTGACCATGACCCGTATCTAAAACATACGAAACTTCGAGAATCGAAAATGAAAATAAATGAGCGAGAAAAAATCTGAAAGAATCGCTTATCTATGACACTAGTGACTTATCACGTTTCAAATGGGTGACACCAGCTGTAGTGAGTGGTCACAGGAGTCTCACGCGACCTGCATCGACATTATTATTGGCACAAGTATGGAAGGGTGTAAGTTTAAAAATCTATAGACAAAAGTTTAGATTGAATCGTAAGCGTTTAACTATCGCAACGACTAAAAACCCTTTCAGGAATAATACTTTTCATTATTTACGGTGTGGTTATGTTTCAAAAGTATCACAATAAGAATTCTCACTTTTTTTAAATATTATTTTGTTATACGAGTACCAGAGAATCTCTGGCAGAGAACCTAAACTTGTCTTAAAAGTGACATTAAACAACAATTTTTTACCTGGCATATTCCTGATTCAGACGAACTGAAAGAACATATTTCTAGTTCCGGGTCAACTTGAGTCCGATTATGCCAGCCCAGTTCAGCGACTCTGCGAGCAACCTCCTTTACACAAAAGTCTGCATCGACGACTTGCCCGTCGAGTTGTAATAGAACTATAGAGGGTTGTTCGAATTCCTAAAGATAAAAGTTAAATATTCAATTTCGTTTTAATAAAGCAGTAGGTAGATAGGTTCGTGTCTTCTCCATTCTACGTGACACTGCACGGCCATTAACAAGAGATTTGGAATTGAATCGAATTATCTTTTATAAACTACTAGGCACTAGCGACTTACGCTGGCTTCGATCGGGTGCGTCCACAGTAATTTTGCATGAAATTTGCACATACAAACAGATGGACATACAGATAAACAGCCAAAAAATTAATAGGTATTATTTATAAATGAAACTACCTTATCGGATTTTGTCGCGGATTTATTTTGATTTTTAGTTCCCGACGTTTCGAATGCTTTACAGCAATCATGGTCACGGAAGAGACTAAGGTATTTGACGTCTCATAGGTTTATATTATACTTGTTACAGACAGTGCCTACCCACAATTTACAAAAATTTTGAAAATGGCATCAGAGTACCTTATAAAATTTTAATTCTAAACATTTAAATTTAAAATTATTATTTTTAATTTGCAGTAGTGTTGCTTAATACTTTAAAATAATCAAAATTCAATTTATATTTTAACTTAATTTTCTTATATCAAATTAATACTTAATTTAAATAATAAAATGCAACTTAGCATAAACAATTTATAGGTAAGAAAATATACATATATTAGAATATCAACACTACATAATACTTTTGAATAACTAATATTAAAATAAAAATTATAATAATTATAATAATACTAGCTAAAAATAAGTTAATAATATTGCCATAATTATAAATTATTTTTAAATTATTTAAATTTAAATATAAATGTTTAGAATTAAAATTTTATAAGGTACTCTGATGCCATTTTCAAAATTTTTGTAAATTGTGGGTAGGCACTGTCTGTAACAAGTATATAAACCTATGAGACGTCAAATACCTTAGTCTCTCCCGTGACCATGATTGCTGTAAAGCATTCGAAACGTCGGGAACTAAAAATCAAAATAAATCCGCGACAAAATCCGAAAAGGTAGTTTCATTTAGGTATTATTTTTTTATTTTACATATCATATATAGAATACGTTCTGAACACAATAACTTACTATAATAACTTATTTACTGTTCCCTGGAAACAATAACTTTATCTTACTGTTCCCTGGAAAATTATCGGTGAGTTATGATATTATTATTTCTTATTATTCTGTATTAATATATAGTGCAATAAAGAATATATTAATTATTATTAACTTACCCCCATCCTTCCCCAGCCGTGGACTGAAGTCGGGATGCCACCATCGACCCATTTATAGTGCAGGTTAATAAACTTGACAGTATCGCTCTGAGGGACGGTGGCGGTAGACACTAAGATGCCAATGTCATTCTTTACAATAGGGTCAGGTTGGTAGTCCTCGTGAATAATGCCTCGAGAGAAGGCCATTTGAGTTCCTCCCCCACCCAAGCGATTGCTGCCGACGGTACCTCGCAGAGATCTGTCGACATATGGTTTTATATGAATCAACTGTATGAAAAAACATTTTAAATTACTGTATGGTCTTTGAAACAATTTAGTTTTCAAAAATATGACATTATGTATTTTACTAGCCCTCAGATGCTTACAAACCAACTGTTAACCAAATCCAACGGGTCTTCAACACGATAACACGAAAATATTACTAAATTTAGTTCTTTAAATAGAAAAGTTGAGCAAGTAATTATGAAAATTTATCACCTAAAAAGGCTAAATCACCTAAAACTAACTGGTATTACTTACAAGTTCACACTACCATCACCGCTCACCACGAGTGTAAGACAATGAGCAGCGGACAGCACGTGTCTGGTGGTGACGAGAGATCCTCCGCAAAAGAAGCCTCTGACTACCGCGCCAACACTGAGGGACACCATGTGAGGAACATTGCCCGCGACCGTTCCTCCCACGATACGGGAGGATGCGCCCGTGTGGTCGAATAATAAGGATGGAACTCGTCCATTAGCTGGGAGAGCTGAAAAAATTTTTATAAGTATAGATATAAAAAATATATACCTACAATAAGAGTATAAATGGCACAAAGCCATTAAATGGATGTAAGTATGTCCCACCTTACACCTAGGTAGCATTAGATCTCGCTAGCCACTAGCCAGTAGCGATTCAACCTTCGCTTCGGTTCGGGATTGTCTTGTTAGTAGCCGAAAAACAAAAACAAACACGTTTTTTGTTCAGGATAAAAAGTAACCTATTCCAGTTTGTACTTAACCTATTTCTGTACCTTTGATTATATACCTACATGTCTAGATAAAGCAATGCAAACAAACGACGACGCTCAAAATCCGTCCCCACTTACGTGATATGTGTGAGTGCCGCTCGTGTACTTATTGTAGTTTAACTGTCAAGGTTTGCGTATTTAGGGATACAATAAAAAATACAGTAATTTACAGATCAAAAATTAATCAAAATCCATTTTGTTTGTTTTTGGAATAGTTTTCCCTTTCATTTTATAAATAAAAACTAAAACGTAAAGAAAAATTAAGGTAGCTTTCATTTACTACTACAATATACATATACCTAATCATATTTTCGAAGTCGGTGCCAGCCGATACAAATCAAAGCACATCGACTATATTACACCAATCAGGTATGTTGTTATTTCTAGTGTTTCTTTTTGAAGTCGGTTTTTGTAACAAACATAACCTAATAAATACTATTGCATCATTTTATGATTAACGAAGATGTAATTATATTTATAAAAACAAAAGATATGAATAAATATTTTTCATTTTGTGAAAAACTATTCTTATTAATGAATTACTTATTTTAAATCAATTCTAATTATGTTAAACTACTCCTAATTATGTACGTTCAACGTTAAATAATTACAGTATTGTAATTTTTGTTCTTTGCATGGAATTAAATAAAGCTATAACATTATCATTTATTATTTTTTAATAATAAAATTTATAACTTGTCTCCAATACTTTCGCTAAGTCTCCCTAGTAATAAGCTCGCAACACTGGCTTATCAGATATACCACATTAAAAATCAGTGTTTTCTTTTAAAAATGTAGTTAAATAACATATTTTGCCGATGAAAAGTGATCTTGGTGTTATTATATGGTTTTCCCACATAATTACGACACAATTTGACATCGTAAACCGGCATAACGAATTATTTTTCGCGAGCTTGTTATCCACTAGTGTCTCAAATGACACTGGCGTAGGTGAGAAGCGAGTCTACCAATTTTAGTAGACTTTATTTGGGCCGTTCGGTACGGTCAATGCTTTATCTAGACTATGTAAGTATATAATCAAAGTTCTGCACCATATTTCATCCAGATCCATTCCGCGTTTGTCGTGCAATTTGCGTTTGAAGCAATCAAGACCATTATATTATTTAGACCATTACATTTTATAGTATTCTTTAAATACGCAACTTTTCTTACGAGAACGAGCTTAATGCTTTGAGTATAAGTGAATAATAGTCTCACAGTACCCTGCCGGTCGTGAAAGGGCCGTCATGGATTTCCCCAAATATAATTATTATGATTGATTGATTACGCTGAGATTAAAATTAATTGGCAAGTGTCTGATGATATCACTGTTGATAATGTGTCCTTGAACAAAACGTCGTTAATAACGTTATTGCAATTGACAACGTACGATTTTCCGATTTCGAGTATGATGCAAGTTTGTAAAATTCCGCCCTCAGGATAATTTTCATTACACTAGTGTCTCGAACTAAGTACAAGCCTACAAGGTTAGTACTTAGTAACGTTAAAAGCTCAACAACGCCCTCCTAAATTCTGCCAATTAAATTATGTTACTCGTATATTAATGTATACTGAGATTTAAATGAGCAGCTAATATTTATGGGGTGTGTATAAAAATAGAGTATTAAATAGAAATTCAAGGTATTTGTCAATACCTACATCTGACCTAATTTCTGTGATAAGTACACTAGATTTAATTGAAGTGAAACTTCTTTAGGCGTGAGGGGTTTAGATTAAAAAAAGATATGATATTTATATTATTTTTATATGTAGGTAGTGTTAATAATTTTATAATACGGTAGTTAATAGGTAATCCTCTTCAATAATTTTATAATATAAATAATTTAAAAGTTCTAAAAATCATTTATATATATATATATATATATATATATATATATATATATATATATATATATATATATATATATATATATATATATATATATATATATATATAATATTACGCGTAAAGGTTACACACACACACACACACACATTTTTTAAACATGTAATAATAACTCACCATAGCTCCCAATGAAGAGTGTTACAAACAATGCGACCACTTTGAACATTTTTGGATAATTGGTAATTACGATAATTTTTCTTATTTTTATATTGAAAAAGTTGATAATTATTTTTAGATAATTTTCGCTGATTAGATTAATAAATTACGACAAGTTTCTGGTTTAACTTTTTTTTAAGTTAACGAGTGACCTATTAAGGTGCTTTGTATAAAAGTCCTTCATATTTTGTGCTACAAAATTTAAATTTGGTAGGGAGGCAGTGTAAAGTTAGTTGATGTCCGTTAAGAACGGATCTTGCGTTTGGACCGGATTAAGGTGGTCTAAGGGCTCTCGCAAGTTTGTATGAAAGTCAAAGTGCTACAAAATTTAAATTTGGTAGGGAGGCAGTGTAAAGTTAGTTGATGTCCGTTAAGAACGGATCTTGCGTTTGGACCGGATTAAGGTGGTCTAAGGGCTCTCGCAAGTTTGTATGAAAGTCAAAGTGCTACAAAATTTAAATTTGGTAGGGAGGCAGTGTAAAGTTAGTTGATGTCCGTTAAGAACGGATTTTGCGTTTGGACCGGATTAAGGTGGTCTAAGGGCTCTCGCAAAAGTTTGTATGAAAGTCCTTCATTTTTTGTACTATAAACATTAAACTTGGCAGAGAGGTAGTTAATATTTAGTGGACATCTCTTCAGAACTAATTTTGCGTCAGGGTGGGATTAAGAAGGTCTAAGGGCTCTTGAATGTTTGTATGAAATTCCGTCACTTTTCGTGCTACAAACTTTAAATTTGATAGGGAAGTAGTAGTTAATATTTGGTGTACATTCTAGCAGAACTATTTTTTTTATTTAATTAAAAAATAAGTCGGATTAAGGAGGTCTAAGCACTTTTAAGTTTGTATAAAATTCCTTCATTTTTTGTGCAACAAACTTTACAAGTAGGTAGTATATAGTCAGGAGACAATAGACATCCGCTGAGATTTTGCGACAGGGGCGGCTTAAGGGAATATAATTGCTTTCGCAACCCTATGAGTTCAATAAACATTTATTGATCACTTATAATGCAACAAACATAAAATGCATATTAAATTCAAGTTTGTTTTATGTAAATGTAAATTCAAGATTGATTTTTCGAATACTTCAAATCAGACTCCATTCAAAAGATGGCATCGCGATGCCAAAGAGTGGGAGAGAGGTGTGCACATCTACGAAATAGGTAGCCGTGCGGATCACGAGTATATTAATTATTAACAATAAGTTCTGAAATTACTGAAATTGATTTTAATGAAATTTCAGGCAATCTATAGATTAACCCAGCAAGTGATCTAGGGAAGTTTTGTAGCGATTAAAAATATGAACGCGGGCGAAGCCGCAGGTACTGCTAATACCTAGTATAGTGTGAAAATGATTATAAGACGTTAATTAAAATCGTCTTCCATTCCTTTCACGATGTAGGTGTATGTGGAATGTCCCTCCGATAGTTTCGGAAGCCGTGGTCCAGACCTCGCGTCATGCCCAACTCCCCGCCCGACGACGCTGTCAAGGCCAGTAGGCCCAACAGCAATAAACATTCAGAAAAAAGAATTTCGGTCTACCAGAGCATGAGAATGATAGGAATAGCTCTTAGCTTAGCACTACAATGTATCCCGGCTAGTCCTCAATGAGGTTGTCCGCTATGCTGTGGCCGAAAATGGTCAGTAGTACATCATCATTATTATTAGCATCATGTTAAATATTGTTGTCGATGTGCAAACGTTAGTTAAAATTTAAAATTAGTAGTAGGTTCAGTTTGTAGTCTTGCTGCGCCAGTGGTCGTGGGTGACTTATTACTCGGGTCATCATTTAGTATATTTTGATTGCAGTAAAATATTTTATATCTACAGAAAACCAACGGTGGGTAAATCTTAAGAGGTCAAAACAATGTATTATGTATGATGGATGGATAATGGATGTTACAATAATAAACATCTGTCTTCTAAGTTACACTCGCAATACTTATTTTTATTAGTACGTATAAAAAAATGGTTACTTAAATCGATGTACGCGTTTAACGCAAAAAGTACAGTACGGATTTGAATGAAATTTTGTGTAATGATACGTTATGGTACGAAGCAACATTTAAACTACCTTTTATTTAAGAAAATTTCTTTATTCCTAGGAAAAAATAATGGTGAAACTGGCTGAGTGACGAGAGAAAGAGCGCCACTTTTGCCACTAGATGGCGTGTTGAAAATTCCATTATTTTTGTAAATAAATATGACCAAAGTGCTCACAGAAAAATATATTTGAAGCTTTACAATAAATAGCAGCAATTATGGTAACCAGCTAAAGGTTGATTCTACGATTTCGTTCCAATTCGGCCGAAATGAGAGAAAAAAATTAGATTTTCAAAATTTTGATATACATCGATAAAAAACTATAAACAACTAAGGTATACTTTTTAAAAAAAATGCACCGATCAATAGCGAATATATAGGGTTTTGCATAATTTTTTTGTAACTGCGGTAATGATTTTTAGGGTTACGGTAATGACGTAGTTGTTGTGTACTAGCAATGTCAATAACATTGCTTGCTATCCAATTTTCTTTATTTAAAACACCATATAATATTATATATTATAATAAAATATAATTCGAAATGATCATATTTATTTACTGTATGTAAATATTAGATCTACCGGCTTACATAATTATTTTTTTACTTATGACTTATTCAGTCTTATAATTACCGTATACGTAATTTGTAGCTTAGTACTTTGAAAGCTATTAAATGCTTGAAAAGGAAAGAATTCTAACATAACTTTTGTGAATCAGTTTTGCTTCAAAGATTGGTGCCGATGGTTCTTTTAAAGGACCTTCAACTGCTACGGGTACAGACTCTATATCTATGCCAGGGGTGGATTGTCATCAGCCATTTTTAACAGCTGGGCACGGGCCTCCCTCAGTACAAGGGGGATCGGGCCATAGTCCACCGCGCTGGCCTTCTGCGCGTTGGCGGACTTCACATTTCTTTCGGAAGCTTGCTAGGTTTTCTCAGACATGCAGGTTTCCTGACGGTGTTTTCCTTCACCGTAAGACAAGTGGTAATCAGGATAGAAATGATTCGCACATCACTCGGTTATACATGCGGCGCGTTACCGCTGGGCTACCACTGCCTATTTCTTTTTTTCTTTTACTAATTGTAAGTATTATAGGTATCGATGGTTTAGACTTTATTAAGGTAATATAAATAAAAAGAAAATAAATCGTGCAATGAATTTGTAAAATCAGTTCCAATGTTTTTATTTATTAATTAATATAATTAAAGACAGACTGATGGACAGATGATTTAGATCAGATTCTTTTCCAGCCAGTCCTTGTGGTGGCTGATTCGAGCGTACACGTCCGGGGCGTTTCGTGCGCAGGGCAGCCCCCAAGATACTACTCCGATTTGCTCGTTTGTGTCGGACCGTATCAAAGGACCGCCAGAGTCACCCTGGAAAATTAGTGCGATGACATTATTGTAATTAATGCCAAGTGAAACAATAAACATTAATAAAACAACAATTTTCATTCAAAATTACTATTTTTAACCGACTTCAAAAAAGGAGGAGGTTATATGTTCCGATGTATGTATTTTTTTTTTTTATGTATGTTCACCGATTTCTCCGCCAACTGTGGGCCGATTTCAAAAATTTTTCTTTTGTTCGGTAGGGTATAGTTCTGAGGGGGTCCCATTATTACAAAATCAGGATCTGATGATGGGATCCCAGGGAAATCCAGGGCAACTTTCAAAATTTATAGGCACCTATTATGTTTTTTATATATTTTCTAAAGCTGTTCAAGCATTCGTCTGAAAATCGTAATCTCATGTGATGAGCTGATGATGGAAGGTAGAATTCTTCAAATGTTATTGTTTATCTGTGTTCACCGATTTATGCGTCAATGAGGATCCGTAACGTTTTTAGCTGAGAATGCAGATTTATAGAGCTAAGAAATCCTTAACGTACAGTGCAAAAATTTTTGTTCTACGACAAAAATTGACGAAGTTATGAGGAAATTACTAGCGAAGTTACTGCGCGACTGCCGCTGTAGCTGTGACGTCATAGTGACTGTCGCCGCTAGTTAGCCGTTGGGAACGCTAAGGCGCGCAGTGTTTTAGTGACTTTGAAACTAATTAAGTGTCCGATTTGTGTATAATTTAACTTTCTTAACTGTGTATAAATATTTGACAGTACCGAAATATACAAACACTTCATTAAAAACGCCAGAAAAACTATTTTTTTAGGCTCAAAACTTCGTAGTAAATGGTTTTCTGTTATAAAAAGAGATGATTAAACTCCACCAGGTCAGGCTACAAGACATTGATGTGAAGATCATTTTGTTGTACTTACCTACATAATTAAACACATTAAATGATAGGTATAGTTTTGTAGGTACTTAACTCAAGTAAATAGTTGATATAAGTTGGTATCTATTATTACGTGTAGTGTACGTGAACCTATGTATTCTCTTATTTTAAGGCAACTGTATTGATTATATATTTATGTATTTACCTACTTTTAACTTTTTAATTAGTTTTGTGGATAAACCTACATACCTACACAGTGGCGGATACAAGATTAATTATCTTTTGGAAGGGGCTTGACCTAACCTAGACTGGTTTTTTTATCGTTGGAAATGCATTAACGCATACCATCAAGTGGTTATGTGGGACGCACCAGCTTAAAAGAATCCAGTACTACCCAATAATCCTCAAGTCTCCACAATAATCCTTCCCTGGACGCACAGGTAGACGTTGCGGGGTGGTCCCTTGTGTGGTCCGTGGAAGAGGAGGGTCTCCGTTTTCTTCCTTTCGTTGGAAACCCTCAGGCCTAGCATTCCGATCCGATAGACAACTTATTGGTGCCGACTGGGCCCGGGAAGAAATAGACACCACAGGAGCCAGTCATAGCCAAGATTCCTCAGGATCGCACCTAAAATTGCTCCATGTGGAACGCCGCAGTAGCCGAGTCGACCACCAACCACACTGTTGATCCCCTTTCACACGATCAGCCTGTCGCGGAGGAACGCGTCCAACACCTGCCTAAGATAGAAAGGCACCTCATGATAATAAAATGGCTCTCGTAACGTCTCGAAGGCAGGGTGTTTAAAAATGCGACAGTTAAAAGCACGCTTCCCTCCTCCACTGCTGCCCAACCTTCAGAGCGTTCAAGGCGTTCAACGGTCGACCGACCTGCCATTAATCCAAACTGAGCCTCTGAACGGGCCGGCCCCAAGAATGTGCTAAAAGAGCTTGCCCATCTTACTCAGCATCACGATTGGCATATAAGAAAAAGGAGAGAACAGAGGACGACCCTCCTGGAGCAACATGCACAATTTCCCTTTCTTTTAAATCTTCAGGAACTACCCAGCACGAAGACATGCGTTGAACAGGTATTTCAGGGTGATGCCCAGAACTCGCCCTGGAATACCATTCAGTCTCAGAGCCCAGAGTCCTGGTCTGGATATCGAGGGAATATCCTGCATTACCTCAGCGGAAGTTGGAGAAGCCATCTGTACTGGGGGGACGTGTTCAGATGACTCCGGAAACGGTCCGACCTAACCTAACCTGGCCTTTTTAACTGGTGGGCCCTACATAACCAGCTGTCACTTACAGGCGGTATGCGTTTTCCAACATAAAAAAAAGTCAAAACGGCCCCTAAACAATTTCGTTGCACTATGTTAAATGATAAGAACGAACGATAAGAAATGTTAAAATTCAGTCCTTCCATATTATTATTTTCTTTATGTTTCTGTTTTCATTTTAGTCCGAAATTATAGTATTTTAGGCACTCTTCAAGATCTTCAAAATTACTTGCATTGATTTTAAATTTTATATCTGATGAATATAGATGTAACACATTTTACTAAATAGTTTAAAGACAATTTATGTGGGACATTTAATATTCTACAGGTTTTGAATTAAAGTTTTTATCGTGTCTACAGTCGTTTCTTTTATAAGTAAATATGTTAATTTTTGTAAAAATCGTAAAAAAAATTTCACTAATCTATACATATTATAAAACAAAAGTCCTCCACCGCGGCTGTCTGCCTGTCTGTCTGTCTGTTCGCGATAAACTCAAAAACTACTGCACCGATTTTCATGCAGTTTTTACCAATGGATAGAATAACTATCCAGGACGGTTTTCGTATATCATTTGTCAAGTTTTTGTATACATTGGCTAAAATATAATAATATCTGTTGGAGAAAAAATAAGCCGTCTGGAAGCTTTCAACGAAAACGCTGCCTAAACCCTTTGACATATAACAAAATGATGTATGGTGGAATTGTGTAACTAATATAGGTCTATAAAAAAGTCCGCGATGGCATATGTCTATCGCTTAAGGATAACATACTATATCCATTTTAATAGTAAAAAATGGGCAATTATAAAGCGGTAATTGGAAAGCTATTTACACAAATACGGTATTAATTCTTATCATTTGAAATAAGTTAGAGGCTTTAAGCATTTCATGCACATTATTTTACTCTTTTACACCATTTAATTTAAACGAATATCTCAGGAGTTATCGCAAAAAAATACAGGAGTAATCGCAAATAAATACCGGCTGTGTTCGTTCCGTCATCGTGACGTCACACGACCCGCGTTGCTGGAAAAACTGCGCAATGTTTATTACTTAATATCTTCGTAAGTTATGGTCCGATTTGGATAATTCAAAAAGATATATCATTCTTATGTCAAAATAAATAACGTGCATACTAGTTCTATGTAATTTGCTATAACTGTACTGATCCTCATTGTGGGCCGATTTCAAAAATTTATTTTTTGTTTGGTAGGGTATACTTCCAAGATGTTCCCATTGTCACCAAGTTAGGATCTGATAATGGGATCCTAGGGAAATCGATGGCAACTCTTAAACTTTATAGGCACTTAGTGCATTTTTCATATATTTTCTAAAGTTTTTTAGGGATTTGCATCTGATAATTACCATCTCATGTGGATAAGCTGATGATGGAAGGTACAACTCCTCAACGGCTAGGAGTTGAAGAGAAATTCCTTTAAAATTATACTTACATATAGACTGATAGTTGTGTTCTTCCAGGCTATTACGTTAATATGATAATAGAAGGTAAATCTCATTAACCTCTAGGAGTTAGGTGGAATAATGGACGTGGTTTATTTAAACTATTTCGTATGGGGAATGTAAACATAAAGATGAGCTCGTAGTTTAGTTACAGCTGTCGCGAATACCGTAGGGTAGTCGCGAAATAAGTGTTTAAATATTTAAATATTATTTGTCATAAACGTGAGGGTAGAACGATGACAGCTAAATAGAATAGATTGAGATTTGAAACAGACGTGTTCGAAACGCGGTCGTGTACGGGACGCTGACCTGATGAGGTGCGAGCTCCCAAGTGAAAGTATTCTGTGGGTGCGAGGCAGATCAGGCGCAACACCGTGTTTGCCAAGTAAGTGAATTTATTTTACCAGCGTGTGATAATGCAGTGGTGTTGCGTGGGAGCCGTGGTTGCTCATAAATTATATTTAGAGTTTCAGTGCAACTAGTGGAGTTGCGTGAGAGCCGTTGTTGCTCATAAATTATCAGCAGTGCAACTAGTGGAGTTGCGTGAGAGCCGTTGTTGCTCATAAATTATCAGCAGTGCAACTAGTGGAGTTGCGTGAGAGCCGTTGTTGCTCATAAATTATCAGCAGTGCAACTAGTGGAGTTGCGTGGGAGCTGTTGCTCATAAATTATCAGCAGTGCAACTAGTGGAGTTGCGTGGGAGCCGTTGCTCATAAATTATCAGCAGTGCAACTAGTGGAGTTGCGTGGGAGCCGTTGCTCATAAATTATCAGCAGTGCAACTAGTGGAGTTGCGTGGGAGCCGTTGCTCATAAATTATCAGCAGTGCAACTAGTGGAGTTGCGTGGGAGCCGTTGCTCATAAATTATCAGCAGTGCAACTAGTGGAGTTGCGTGGGAGCCGTTGCTCATAAATTATCAGCAGTGCAACTAGTGGAGTTGCGTGGGAGCCGTTGCTCATAAATTATCAGCAGTGCAACTAGTGGAGTTGCGTGGGAGCCGTTGCTCATAAATTATCAGCAGTGCAACTAGTGGAGTTGCGTGGGAGCCGTTGTTGCTCATAAATTATCAGCAGTACAACTCGGTGGAGTTGCGTGGGAGCCGTGGTTGCTCATAAATTAGATCCTAGAGTGTTGAATTCAGTATCGTGAGTTCAGTCGCTCGTAAATCAGTTTAGCGAGGCTCGGGGTGGCTATAGGGGAGGTTGGAGGCCACTAGCGAGGGTACCAGACCCTCATAAATTAGTTTCTTTTTTATTACCAGCAAATCATTGTGTACTTACGTCCATCAGTTACATTATAATTGCGATACGTCGTTATATTCGAGATATTCGTCTAATACCAACGAACTGGGTACCCGGCGCCCAGGGTATTTGGCGACATGGTGGAGGTGCCGGGATCTTTGCATTTAGTTTTATTTAAAACTATGCACTGAAATTTTAAAAGTAAATCGGTAAAATGTTATATTCAAATTTTTATTATTAAAAACCAGATATATCGGCTTATAATTATACAAAGCGTGAGGCTTATAGGTAAATCAGTACACCCGTATCATATCGAATGAATAGATTTTTTATTAGGTTACCGTTGTTTTGTATTACCTATTAAAATGTTAATATATTGTTGCTGACTTTAGAGATTATTATTGAATAATAATAATTATTATTTAATGTAGCGGAAACGTGCTATATTTTAGTAATACATGAAAGTGTGTCCTATAAATAATTTAGTATGTCAATTGAATGAAATTTTATTATTTTCTTTAAAGAATATAGACATGTTTTGACTCCAAAAGGATATAAATTAATAATGGTTCATGAGTTAGATATTAGCAAGGAAAGTGTCTAAAACGTTAAGGAAGTAAAGTGAAGTGCTAGAAAAGTCGTTGGATAATTCGTGATTTAAATTGAACAGAGAAGTTACAGTTTAGTTTTGTGTGGCGTTAACAATATCTAATTTGTATTGAAATAAGGAAGTGAGAATAAGGTATATTTTATACTTACAAGGCAATTAGTAATCATTAGTTGAAGTTTTAAAGCTAAAAATTATGAAACATTAAATAAGTAATTTCAAAAGCATCTATGATTCAAAAGAAATACTTATAGTTTTTAGTAATATTATATTATCATCTCGTCTTTATGTTAAGAAGATGATCAGTATAAGAAAAAATATTTAGTTCATATTATGTATTATGATTAATAGCAGTGGGTACTTATTTGACTAACATTTTTATTTCATATTTTATTATTCATGAATTTTACATATGGATACAAATTAAATTAAACAGTGCTTGCAGTAAATGAAGGATCAGTATTTCTCAGAGTTTGCAACTGTAGTTACTTAAAAGAAGTAATTTGAAAAAAATAATATGAAAATGTACTAAAGTTATATTATGAAATATAAGAACTATTTTTATAATTCTTGGATTTAGTGAACAAAGTAAATTAAAGTTAAAAAAAAAAATGAGTTGTTTGGTATTATAATACAGTTTGAATATAGAATTACAATTAATTATTGTTACAGAGTACAGTATGATACAGTACATTGTTACAGTATATGGTTATTGCAGTTCTAATGTAGTATACTGATTTTAAATTTTGAAGTACTGTATAGTGGAAAGGTGTCATCATAACCCGACTTGAACTTATTTATAATTTTTTTTCTTACATATATATGAATTCAGCTCAGTTTGCGTGTACAAGAGGAATGGACTGTCATTTTAATTTTAATGAATAAAAGTTTATTGAATCTTAATTAAAGGAATGAGTTGATAGATTTTTTATAGAAATTCATAATTATTATAAATCAGCATTAAATGCATCTCGGAAGAGATTAGTGAATAGACATTATACAGAGACACAAATTCTGGCTCAAGTTTTGATAGCAGAAATGAATGTTTGTTTAAACAATAAGTAAAGAGCCAGTGTCCCGCAGTCTTGTCGCAGTTGATAATCGAAATATAGTAAGTTACCACGAATGAAACTTGCAAAATTCGATGGTGATTTTAAGTAAGTACATTGTGTACAATTGTATAAATTTTTGAATCAATTTTCATCTAACGGTGATACTAGGAATATTAGTGATGTTGATAAATTATTATTTACAATCGCCTCTAGAAGGTTACGCTAAGCAGGCAATTTAAGGATTAGATGCAATTAATAAATACTATTAGATAGCCTGTCTTAACCAGATATTTTATGAACGCTGTAGAAAACCAAGTGTTTTTATTGAATGTCATTATGTTGCATAATGTTGTATGGAATTAAATAATCGAGTAAAGCAGTTAAATCGTGTAGTCGAGAATTAAATCAAAGGCATCTGAGAAATATCAGTTCCTTGAGCGAAGATATTAATCATATTAACCACCTATGATGGTTATAGTTTAAATAAAACTTTTATTTGAGTTTTGTTTAAAATGACTTACGAAAATGAATCTGTTGATAACATAAGAAAGTAATTTAGTGTATATTATAATATTTACAAATATTATGAGAGAAGCTTCTTGCATATAGAAGGTGGTAACAATAAAATTAAAGTTTAAATGCAGAACAATTTATATTCGGTTCATTACATCGGTTTTGACTATGAATACAGAAAGAACCAAAGTAGAACATGGACTTTAACATGAATTTAAATAATTCACATGAACCGCGATTCAGTAATCAGAGTATCAAACCGATGAGCCACCTAAAAGGAAGTTCATTAAGACATGTGGAAGAGTGTGTATTATGTAATCGAAATAAGGTGTACTAATTTTAAAAATGTGCAGAATAGAAATCCTATTTAGGTAACCGTTGTTGTTACAATTGCTTTGGTGAAGCTTGAAGGACTTACATCTAAGCTGTTTTTCTAATCGAAAATGCAGGCATTGCAATGAAGTCGGTCTGACTAATCGTGTTTTATACCGCAGTAGATCAGCCCCTCTAATGAAATCGACGCATACTGATACTTCAGACTTGTTAAATTACGAGGTTTGTGTGAGAAGGCTAAAGAGAAACGTTGTAGATCTTGACTCTGTTAGTCAACGTTCGTATGTAAAGTTATTAAATTCAACTTATTTAAACCTGCTAGTAGGCAGTAGAAAGGTAAATTTATTATTTTTACATGCGGTAAACAATCTCTATAAAAGGTCGTGTTGTTAATTTTGATTGCGCGATAGACGAGAACTAATAGTGTTGAGCCATCTACGAGTATACACGCGAATCAAATTAAATCAAAATATATATACTTTATTCGAATGGACTTTTACAAGCACTTTTAAATCGTCACTTTGTATATTATGAAAATATAGAATTTAAATTTAATGTGAGTATGTAAGTCTGTAACCGCATATTAGGAATTACGTACAAGCACGAGTAAGTGCTAAATAATTCAGCGAAAATATTACAGTATATTAGAAGTAGAAACTTATTTTAGCAGATGACTGTTCTTGTAAGGAAGAGGGCAATGATTATTCATACATTTTATATCAAATATAAAGTCATGTTTCTCTAGTAATATTTTTTAGTCAATTCAGATTTTAGTTGAATATGGTCACGTATAGTAAATGAAATATATTCAGTTGATCCACTATCAGTTTTATCCTATTTCCAATAAGAAGGATGTTGTGATGGTAAATAATACATGAACTAGATTTTATACATGAACCAGATCTTTCATTCAATTATTTTTGTGATTCTCCAAACTATCCTCGTGATGAGTAACGGATTGAACAGTTTAATAATACTAATTAGTACAAAGGTAAATTAGTCTGGTTGGTCTAAGTAATTTAGTAAAACTTTTGGATAATTTACTATTAGATCATGTCATAGTGATTAAAGAACAGTTACAGAATATTGTGATAGCCAAAACGGTTTCTATTTACTAAGTCAAACTTTTCGCTATTAACCACATCACGTTATTTTTAATAGAGACAAGTTTAGTCTGGTATATAATGTATCCAGTATTACAATTGGAAATAACAGTTTAAGCAAATATTTGTATAAAAGTCCTTAATGTGATAAAATCTTAAGGCATTATCGATGAAATTTATGAAACATGCGGTTGGAATTATAGCAGTCGTTGGAAAAGTATTTTTATAGTTAGGCCTTTAATGAAACAGATAGGCCTTAAAGGAAAGCGCGGTATATCGCCTTTTTTGGCTTAAAATTTAATGATTCAGTTGATAAAGAAATATAATCTAAGATCTAGTCGAGAACCTTTTGCAGTTATATATAGTTCATTTTCCCTCTATGCTACTATAAAATGAAATGTAATAGTTAACAGATAGTTGATAATACTTATTTAGAAATATATTACTGGTGCTACAACAGTTTTAGAGACAAAACACTTATACAACAATTCAAAATTAGCTTTTCATTTGTTTATGAATTCGAGCGAGTGTATTTCCAATTCAAAGAAATTTCTTTCATGATTACGTGATAAATTTTGAACAGATAATGAGATAGTTAGTTTTATGTTTTACATAAAATACGTGACATTATAAATGGTATTTAAATATGATATTGGTCAAACAAATTTACATTCAATTTGTATAAAACGTGGTTTGGTATCATAAAAGTAATAGTTTCAGTTTATGATCCTTGCGATTATACTATTACCATATTGTTTCGAATAAATTCTTTTCCAAAAGTTACTGAAACAAAAGTTTTGAAGGAATACTTAAATTAATATTGATTTACTCAGTAAAGTGAGACAAATAATAGCAAAGTTTGGTTATCTTATAAATATTAGCATTGACAGATTACTTAAAAAGTGTACGTGATAAGAAAGGAAGTGAACAAATGAGACATGAATTACATTGTTTTACTAGTGCTTCTATGGAAGCATACGCTGCCTGGATATATTTACATAGTTGTTAAATTACTAGTAATATTATTATTGATTGAATTATAGTCACTTTTATTATTGACAGGTCTAGATTAGTGTCTTTTAAAGAGCAAGTTAACAGTTAACAGAAAAGATATGCTATTAAAGTTTGTAAATAAATATTTAAGGCAAAGTATTAACGATCAGGTTTCGTGGACTGATAGTCAGGTATTTTTTTTTTGTTTGGTATCATTCAAGTAGGCTCCTGCTGCCTTTTGCGAATCTTTAATGAAATTAAGCAAAGTGAAATTTGGTACAAGATATGACCGAATAGATCATTATGAAGCTCAAAGATTCTGACTTTTTATTTAATAATTATTCTAATAATTAGTTTTCTATGCCTGATAATTGTGCATATCAAGTTGAGACACTCGCTTCTATTGGGGAGGGTCTCACGAATGAGAATATTATTAATAAACACAATCCTGTTAGCAATAAAATTAACATAAATAATTATGATGTGTTAAGTACAACAGAAACAGATAAAGACGTAATTAATAATGGTGACATGGATTTAGAAATAATTTTGGAAATAGAAGCTACATATTTTCATATAGAAGTTTGACTTCTTACTTTGGTATTATAACGGATTTAAGATCACTTGGCCTATATAAGAATGTTAATAGGATATTAAGTGGTAGTGCCATGCTTGTTACCTTCGGGTAGCAGCCGAATGGGCCGGCACGCCCCGTATAGTACCACTCTCTCACAGAAGACCGGCGTGAAGTGGCAGCTATGCTGTCGCGTTTCGTCCGGTGAGTGAGAGTCCGGGAGGCCCACTACCCATCCCTACTCCCGTCCTTCTCCCTCCTCCCTCCCTTCCTTTCCTGAAAGGCCGGCAACGCATCTGCAAGCCCTGTGGTGTTGCAGATGTCCATGGGCGGAGATGATCACTTACCATCAGGTGAGCCTCCTGCCCGTTTGCCCCCTTTGTCCCATAAAAAAAAAAAAAAAATTGAGATTTAAATTTAATCATACTGATGTGGAATTTACTGGAATGAATTATTTTAACCGCTTTATGTAATTAAAGAGAGTAAGGAAAATTGAAATGGATTGTTTATTTAATATAAATACTTGTTTTGAAGTTTTTATTATAAGAAAAGTAAATTGGAATTTTTGTTGCAATCTGAACCTTACCTTACCCCAGCATACTTTATTATTTTCGATAGCACCACGCATTTCAAACTTACGTTGGAAGTATTATTGTAAATTAAATAGAATACGTATAAAATACATACGCTTATACCTGAGTTAGCTCCGTGGTTTGGAGGCTTTTATGAACACTTAATATTTTTGGTAAAGCATTGTCTTAAAAGAACGATGGATCAGCATTTGCTTAACTATAATCAGTTAAGTACAGTTAGTTATAAAAGAAATTGAAGCGATTATTAATACAAGACTTTTATACATTAGTAGGAGCAGAGCTAGAGTTAGAGCTATGTTTAAAGGCCATCAGATTACTTACGAATATTCGTGAAAACTACGACCGAGATATCGGATCGTTTCTAGAGTCAGCTTAAAATATTAAATATAACATAATTGATAGTGAGAAACTTGGCCAGATTCAGAATTCAGCAGTTTGTTTAAATATATGGCAATCAGTATCAGTGTTTAAATGTGACAGTATACCGCGGACCGATGAAATAGGTCAGATTCAAAGCGTTCTAAGCAGTAGACCAAAGGGGGCAAGATTAATGAACTGACTGAGTGTTCAGATGGATATATCAAAGTTACAAAATTAGTGCGTTAAGAATAAAGTGAATATTTAATGTAGTATCAGTCCCTGGATAGAAAATCGAAAATAAGTAAAATAGTAACCAGTGAAATAAAGATTCAGCGACAATTAATTCCAAATGACCTAGCAGAGTGTCAGCTCCAATGGTTAGGGATAGAGTTACTAATTCTCAACTTATCAATTAATGTTGTTTGATAGATTATAACTTGTTGTTTTAAATCAGATGGTTGCTATAACGGATTGCGATCTATAATCAGTGTAAGATGAAAGTCTTATAGAAATCAGTTAAATCAGAACTGTTTTCGGCGGGGAGTGTCGCGAATACCGTAGGGTAGTCGCGAAATAAGTGTTTAAATATTTAAATATTATTTGTCATAAACGTGAGGGTAGAACGATGACAGCTAAATAGAATAGATTGAGATTTGAAACAGACGTGTTCGAAACGCGGTCGTGTACGGGACGCTGACCTGATGAGGTGCGAGCTCCCAAGTGAAAGTATTCTGTGGGTGCGAGGCAGATCAGGCGCAACACCGTGTTTGCCAAGTAAGTGAATTTATTTTACCAGCGTGTGATAATGCAGTGGTGTTGCGTGGGAGCCGTGGTTGCTCATAAATTATATTTAGAGTTTCAGTGCAACTAGTGGAGTTGCGTGAGAGCCGTTGTTGCTCATAAATTATCAGCAGTGCAACTAGTGGAGTTGCGTGAGAGCCGTTGTTGCTCATAAATTATCAGCAGTGCAACTAGTGGAGTTGCGTGAGAGCCGTTGTTGCTCATAAATTATCAGCAGTGCAACTAGTGGAGTTGCGTGGGAGCTGTTGCTCATAAATTATCAGCAGTGCAACTAGTGGAGTTGCGTGGGAGCCGTTGCTCATAAATTATCAGCAGTGCAACTAGTGGAGTTGCGTGGGAGCCGTTGCTCATAAATTATCAGCAGTGCAACTAGTGGAGTTGCGTGGGAGCCGTTGCTCATAAATTATCAGCAGTGCAACTAGTGGAGTTGCGTGGGAGCCGTTGCTCATAAATTATCAGCAGTGCAACTAGTGGAGTTGCGTGGGAGCCGTTGCTCATAAATTATCAGCAGTGCAACTAGTGGAGTTGCGTGGGAGCCGTTGCTCATAAATTATCAGCAGTGCAACTAGTGGAGTTGCGTGGGAGCCGTTGCTCATAAATTATCAGCAGTGCAACTAGTGGAGTTGCGTGGGAGCCGTTGTTGCTCATAAATTATCAGCAGTACAACTCGGTGGAGTTGCGTGGGAGCCGTGGTTGCTCATAAATTAGATCCTAGAGTGTTGAATTCAGTATCGTGAGTTCAGTCGCTCGTAAATCAGTTTAGCGAGGCTCGGGGTGGCTATAGGGGAGGTTGGAGGCCACTAGCGAGGGTACCAGACCCTCATAAATTAGTTTCTTTTTTATTACCAGCAAATCATTGTGTACTTACGTCCATCAGTTACATTATAATTGCGATACGTCGTTATATTCGAGATATTCGTCTAATACCAACGAACTGGGTACCCGGCGCCCAGGGTATTTGGCGACAACAGCTACAGTAATCGTAGATCGAGTACTCTTTGGACACCAAATACCCCCCCCCCCCCCCCCTTTCAGTAGACCCGATAATTACTATTACGTTACTACGTTACATACTTTAATAGGTATGCTCGTTGTTTAATATAAAGCTTAAACAGATTTTAAATTAGTGACATATAGTAAGTCACTATAATTAAATCAGCTAAATAAAAGGCACACTAAAAATGGAAAAATAAGTTATTTTTAAAAAAAAATTAAACCGACTTCAAAAAATCTGCACTAAAAAGAGAAAAATCTAAACTAAAAAGTAGAAAATAATACTTTTATGAACTTTGTTAATTTTGGAGTCGGTGCCAGCCAGGTATTTTGATTATGTTTACAAATTGATAGATTAATCGAATATAGGGTTATTTTGCTCTGGCTGGCACCGACTCCAAAATTAACAAAGTTCATAAAAGTATTATTTTCTACTTTTTAGTTTAGATTTTTCTCTTTTTAGTGCAGATTTTTTGAAGTCGGTTTAATTTTTTTTAAAAAATAATAACAATATCCTATATGTGATAATGATATTACGAGATTTTAAATTAAACTAAATTGTAATAATTATAATGATACCAGTTAAAATTATTTACATATCAGTATAATAGTTCCATAAGCAATTTTAAAACTTATTGAAATTATAAAAGTTTGAAATTAAAATTAACAGGTATCGTAATGTACTTTTGTGGGTAGAATATTTGTAACAGCGATAATGCTTTTCAGCTCGAAACGCTTAGTCTCTCCCGTGACCATGATCTGTAGACTGTATCTAACCAAAAATCAAAAGAAATCAGCAAAAATCCGAAAGGATAGTTATTAATGATGTTAAATATTCGCATGAATCTACGATACTATGTGACTTATTCACAAAGAATTCCTGACGTTTCGAATGGGTGGCACCAACCGTACCACAGAACACTTTTACGTGAGTGATCACGGGATTCACTCGCGCAATGTATCGACATTATTATGGGTACAAGTACAGTAACAGTTTAGATTGAATCGTTGGCTTAAAAACCCTTTCAGGAAGTAATACTTTTCATTATTTACGATGAGGTTAGGTTTCAAGAGTATTAGGTACAATAAATATTTTCCCTTTTTTCAAAAATATTTTGTTATACTTACCAGAACATCTCTGGTGGAGAATATAAATTATAAGTGACATTAAACAAAAAAAAATTACCTGACAAATTCCAGATTCAGCAGAACTGAAAGCACATATTTCGAGTTCCGGGTCAACATGAGTCCGATGAAACCAGCCCAGTTCAGCGACTCTGCGAGTAACCTCCTTTACACAAAAGTCAGCATCGACGACTTGCCCTTCGAGTTGCAATAGAGCTAAAGAGGGGTCTTCGAATTGCTGAAGATAAAAATTAGATATACAATTTCGTTTTAATAAAGCAATAGGTACTAACAACTTTCGCATGATGTGGACTAAACAATCATTCATTTTAATTTCTTACAAAATCCATTGTTATTCGTGTTATAAACAAGCCTTTAGCATTTAGTTACTTATAACAGTGAACATCCGATCGAACATAATATTATACCTACTTGTACATGTCAAATACCTACAATGATTGGCAGGCAGGCGAAACTCCCATACAAAAAAACGATCTATGAAGTTTGCACAATTTTTAATGGCGGCTTTAATCCGTTAAAATTAAGAATAACACAGAATTTCGGAGCTATATCGGCCTATGATTCTTCTACACATAGATGGGTTATATCGACGGCAATTTTGATGTTTTATTGTCAAACAGAGTGTTTGACAATTGACTTTTATTTAAAGTTTCCCACATTTTTACATATTGTTTATCTCTTTGTTGTTTAATTGCTTATGTTAGTTTATTCATTATTGGTATGAAATTAAACTAATTATAGTGCTTCATTATGACAAAGACGACTTTAAAATGTGAAATATGCAACCGAAAGACATGCCGAGTCGACAATAAAAAACGAGATTTTATGGCAAAATTTCCATTGGACAGTGAAAGGTTAGTTTTTCTTGTTTATATCTATAAACAAGTCAATTCTAGTGAGGAATCCTAAAGGTTTAATGCATTTTGTCTATAAATAAAAACTTGTACAAAACATATCGTAGTGTTTACCCATCACCGGAATTTCGATGTTTATATATACTGATGTCTAAACTCCGACTTATAATTCTATACAGTAACTTTACTGTTAAAACAAACTCCTTTTTCAGGCTAGCTATAAGCTGATGATGATAATGATAAAAATCTATCCTTTCTCAATTAAGTATGTACTTAGTTTGTTTTGTCACATGATAAATATCCTTGCATGTAATGCTACACTAGGTCGACAGAATGCATATATTATTTAGTACTTGTATACATAATGTGTTTAAGTTATATTGTTACATTTTAAGAGTATAGTAATTTATGTAATTTATAAGTAAAAATAACTTATTATATATACTTTTAAGGTGTAAAAAATGGGTCAAAGCAACAGGGAAAGAAGACTTAGCCTACGTGCCAATTGAAAAGTTGCATCAGTTGAAATATATTTGTGAAAAGCATTTCCAAAAAAAAAGATCGGAAATCGGTTGGCGTGATATTGAATTACTCGTCCATTTGTCGCACACATACTTAATGCAAATTTAAGACTTTTATGGTTTTCTCATGGATGCCATTGTCAGAACTGGAAAATATTAAAATGGGACCACACGGGAAGCACTACCTTTCAAATTAAAAAAGAATCATCAAAATCGGTTCAAAGTTATGAGCTAACAAACATAAAAAAAACATACAGACGATTTGATAACCTCCTCCTTTTGGAAGTCGGTTGATAAATTCGGTCGTCTTGGCATTGTTTTATTCAATATACGATAAATAACGGGCAATGTTTAATTCAATGATGCATTAAAAACAATCTGAGTATCAATTTTGTTTTATTTATTTCTTTAAAAATGAAAATAAAATTAAATCTACGCTGAAAAGAATCTCTGTAATCGATATCGATAGTTTTTTATCGATTTCGATCGTCACCACATCCCAGTACGTCACTAGTAATGACATTATGTTGGCAGTATGTACTGCGCCATGATTCTTTAATTCTGTTAGGTTGGTATAGGCGCACTCTTCAAACTTCATACATTTACATTTGATCGTTTTTTTGTATGGCAGTCCCGTCTCTTATAACGTAGTGGTTATATACTCTTTGATGATTGGTATGAGAATAAAGAGTTTTACTTTCTTTTTAATTAATACAATATAATTTAACTAGCTGTTACCGGCCTGCTTCGCTGGGCGTTTTGAAATTTGTTTAAATTAGTTTTTTATAATAATAATAATTATTATTATTATTATAAATAGAAGCCATACTTTTTATTTTGAATATATTTATTAAACATATAAGATAATAAAATAATTATTAATAGTGAAAATAATAAAATTAATAACAGAAACACCAAATTAAAAAAGAAATTGAATTTTCGTGACAAACGAGAAACACTAGGAAGATTGACAAAGCATGGAACCCACGCTAAAATAAGAAATGAAATGCATATATTTATCTTTTTTTTACTTACGACATTAATAGTGCGTAGGAAAGAGACATATAATGCCGTTCTTTTTCGTTATTATGCAGGTTGTCACAAGCTAATTTTTGGATAGTGATGAGCTTATCACCGACATTATTGTGTCGACGTCGATGAAAAACATGTATTAAATTATAATAAAAAATACAAATACCCGGCTGTTCATTTTATGAGTTGTATTATATCGTAGAAAGATTGACAAACCATTATTTTGCAAAACAAAAAACTAAGAGTTTCAAAAACACACACGGATAATAAGTTGACGGCTATGATATTATTTAATCAATCTTATTGAAAAAAGTTTGCTTAGATTTAGTGTTTTAATCATAAAACTCCTAGTTTTTATTTGCTAAAAATTATAATATGAAATAAATTATAATATAATATGAAATCTTCACATGTATACGTTACAGTTAAGACCCGTTTTAGTTGGAACTAGTTTTTACTAGGTAAAACTAGTTTTAGGGTCTTAGTAAAGACTAGGTTTTCTCGATCCGTAGGTTAGGTTAAATTAGGCCCGAAGGGCCAAACTAAGGCAGAAATAGGAGCTCCGTCAACACAGTTAATCGCACCGCGCACCTTGGAAGGGTTAAGTTTTGCTAACGAGCTCTAAGAACTGAAAACTGTCGGCGGAGCTCCTACCTTGATAACAAAAATTCATGCAGCCAATTCACCAATACGTGGTAATAAAGAACATTTGAAAAGGATTACTTTCATTGCAGTCGAGTAAAAAATCCATGTTTATTCTACAACTTTTACTTAACCATAGACATAACACCAGTTTAAATAAAACTATATTCATTTATTTTAATGTCTTTATTAATAATAATTAAAATAGTAATGTAATAACAAGCACTCATTGACCTTTAAATACAATTGTTTTAGTTAAATATGTGCGAATTATCCATTTAGTTTTCATTTTATCATTTTTAGGAAATCTGCAACAGTTTTGAAATGATTATCGACAACCATTTTTACATCACTAGTTACTTATAGTTGCCGCAATTTATTTTTGAGAAAAAGCATAAAAAAAGCAAATATGTGTATTCTTTTGAGTAGATAGACATACAGTACTATTTTATTTTACCGTTTATCACTTTAATATTTCCAATATTGAACAATATATCTCTAAACTAACCGATGATATGTTAAGGAATCGTCCTCATTTCCTTTTCTCGAACTATGGGCTTTACACCCTTCAATTACGCAAGACATCTTTACCAGAGCACTGTACACCTCACGAAAAAATTTTCTGGCCACGTTTTTAGGCAGTAAGTAATATTAATATCCCTTTTTTCACCCAAAAATTCGACAAACTCCCGACATGTGTCAACAAAACATAATACTAAAAAAAGAGGTTGATAGCCGACTTCAAAGTTTTTGACGTCTTGGATAGAACATTTTTATTTGTTAGTATTAAATGGTGACCAAAGGTGACCATTTGACATTTCTCATTTTTTGCTTTGTGACACGTTTAAAAATAATATAAGCAAACAGCCATGTTTTGTTTCACTCACACCTAATGACATGCTAACTGACCTAAATGAGTAAACTATAGACTACTCGGTTTTTATTTTAGCCTTCCGTCTACTCTCTTTAATTAGTCTGAGGAGAAACAATTCCCTTTAAGATTGAAATGTCAAATATTTTAATCGGATTGAGTTTTGAGACGTGTCAAAATTAAATGTCATTTAAATCAAATTCACTAAGGAGTATTAATATCAATTAATCCCCAAAATAACCGTCTACCCCTTTTTAACCCCATTAGGCAATGAGTTTCAATAAAATATGAAACACGTCTTCCGACAATGTTTATGCAAAATTTGAAGCAGATTGGACCAAGGAATCATGTTGTCCCATACAAACTTTGCCCTCCTTTTTCACCCCCTTAGGGATAGAATTTCGTAAAATCCGTTCTTAGCTGATCTCCACTCGGCGTAATGTATATTCCTACCAAATTTCAAGTCTCTACGACTTATGGTTCCAGAGATATCATGATGAGTCAATCTATGTATGGAACAGCTCCTCTCCATTCTAATACGTGACATTGGCGAAATAATCTGTGCTCAACTGTCATGTGTTGAAGCCATTAACATGAGATTGAATTGAATTGAATTAAAATATAGTACTCGAGGTTACGTTAATTCACATGAAGGCGAATTATTTATCTATACCTACTCTATTCTATTATCTATTATTACTATTTATAAAGCTGAACAGTTTGTTCGTTTGTTTGTTTGTTTGTTTGTTTGTTTGTTTGTTTGTTTGTTTGTTTGTTTGTTTGTTTGAACGCTAATCTCAGGAACTACTGTTAAAGTTATGCAAAAATCATGTATGATGGAATTATTCCCCTTTAAAAGTTCTAAAGGTGTCCGCAAGAGCATAATATGTCTATCTTTTAAGGTTGACTGAAATTTGTTTTAAGAATATGCATTATTTGCGTACTAAAATAAATATGATATGGATCCTTATCCAAATAAATAAGTTATTCATGACAAGTATTTAATTTTGAACAAATTTGCTCTTCGTACCATTTGATTTCAATGATTATCTTACGAGATATCATAGTTTTAACATAACTCCGCAACAAAATAATGATCAGGGCGTTCAAGGCCTAAGAATTTCGTTTCCAGCCTTCAGAACGCGAGCAAAGCCGCGGGAAAGGATAGTCTTTTATAAACTACTAGTGACTTCGGTCGGGTGCGTCGACAGTATATTTGCGTGAAATACGCGCATACAAAAAGACGGACATATATATAAACAGACAAAAAAATAATAGCTATTGTTTTGTATGGGTACATTCTGAACACAATACGTAACATATTATATTGATACAACCATTATTTTAAATAATTTTATAAAATTAAATATTTCGCTAAGTTAATATTTTGTTACTATATATGTATGATATTAATTATTATTAACTTACCCCCTTCCTTCCCCAGCCGTGGACTTTAGTGGGGACGCCACCATCGACCCAATTATAGTGTAGGTTAATAACTTTGACAGTTTCGCTCTGAGTGACGGTGGCGGTAGATACTAAGATGCCAATGTCATTCTTGAGGATAGGGTCAGGTTGGTATTCCTCGTGTATAATGCCTCGAGAGAAGGCAATTTGAGTTCCTCCTGCATCCAAGCGATTGCTGCCGACGGTACCTCGCAGAGATCTGTCGACATATATTTTTATTTTTAATAATATAAATCAACTGTATAATAACATATTGTGAATAAAAATCTGGTCTTTGAAACAATTTAGTTCGCTAAAATACTAAATTATATTTTTTACTAACACTTTGATACACAAACCATTAACTAACAGTAAACCTAATCTAAGTGTACTTAAACACGAAATCACGAATGTATACGAAAGTGCATGAAATTTAGTTTTGAATTTGAAAATTTGAAAATTGAGCAAGTACGCGTAATTATTAAAGTTTATCTCTAACCGCCGCCCTCATAGTTACTCAATGAGCCATTAAATCATTCTTTACCATAGATTCTCTTTGCTCGGAAATTATTAAAATCGATTGATAACTAATTGGTATTACTTACAAGTTCACAGTACCACCATCGCCCACCACGAGTGTAAGACAATGAGCAGCGGACAGCACGTGTCTGTTGGTGACGAGAGATCCTCCGCAAAAGAAGCCTCTGACTACCGCGCCTACACTGAGGGACACCATGTGAGGAACATTGCCCGCGACCGTTCCTCCCACAATACGGGAGGATGTGTGGTCGAATAATAAGGACGGGTCTCGTCCTTTAGCTGGGAGACCTGAAAAAAATATTATAAATATATATAGTGTATACAATAAGATATATAAAATATATGTAACCTACAATAATCTCGCTAGCCACTAGTCAGTAGCGACTAGCGACTCAACCTTCGCTCCGAGATTGTCTTGTTCGTCGCCGAAAACCAAAAACAACCTTTTTTTGTTCAGGATAAAAGTATTCCAGTCTTTAATCTATTTCTGTACCAAATTTTATCCGGATCCGTTCTGCGTTTTGTCGTGCAATTTGTGCTTGAAGCAAGGAAGACCATTGTATTATTTAGACCATTTTATAGTATTCTAATATGCAACTTTTCTTAAGAGAACTCTTCCAGAGTTCGTCAAATATTCAGGGGCGTTGCGGTGAGTGCGCAAGCGAGCTTTGGGTTTAAGTGAGTAGGAGTCTCACAGTACCCTGGTCGTCAACAGGCCGTCATGGATTACCCCGTGATGTATTTCCCCAAATATAATCATTATGATTGATTCATTACGCTGAGATTAAAATTCATTGGCAAGTGTCTGATAATATCACTGTTGATACTGTGCCATTGAACAAAACGTCGTTACTAACGTTATTGCAATTGAGAACGTACGATTTTCCCATTTCGAGTATGATGCAAGTTTTTAAAATTCCGCCCTCAAGGCAATTTTCACACAAGCCTACAAGGTTAGTGTTATAGTGTTGGATAGCATTTTTTTTAAATGTTGGGAAATGCATTTAGGCATATTACCTGTAGGAAACAAGTTTTATTTGGGTCGGTTACTCGCCGGCTAGAAAAGCCAGTACTACCCACTTAAACGCAACAAACTCTCCTTCGTCTGAATGGGGCGTACGTGCAGCAGGATTGCTCACGCATTCAATGACGACGCCCCGACGCGACGGTAGGCCTGCCGTAGAAGATCACTCAGCCAAGAGGTTGCTTCAAAGTCCACCGAAATGGGTCACCTCCTTACGCGTTTCTTAGCTTGGCACTTGACCGGATGAGCGCACCCACCACAACAAAATAAAATCTGCACGTATTTGCTAAGATGTCGACGCATCTTTGCATCATGACGCTGTTTGTCTGCAGTTCATTTGGAAGGACTTTTCACAGGACTTATTCTGTCCGATCAGGAAGCAGCCTGTATCTATATCGTACGACATATTTTATCATATGGAAAATTGTACGCCATAACTACATGTGTCATTTTGCAGAGATATTAAATATTTTAAAGGAATATTTTCCTTTGAATCTGCTGAATTTAGATAGTGAAGTCTTATTCACGCATATTGAAAGAAAAAATTTAAAAAAAAATTTGCATTATTTTTGTATAGGTAGGTAATATTAATAATTTTATATTAAGGTAATATTAATAGGTAATATAGGTAATACCTAACAATAATTTTATATTATAATAATTTAATAATACAAGTTCTAAAAATCAATACTTATTAGTAATTTAAAAAAAAAAATGTATATTATATTACGCGTAAAGGTTACACACACACGTTTTGTAATCTTGTAATAATAACTCACCATAGCTCCCAATAAAGAGTGTTACAAACAATGCGACCACTTTGAACATTTTTGTATAAGTGATAATTACAATAGTTCTTCTTATTTTTATATTGGAAAAATTGATAATTATTTTAAGATAATTTTCGTTGATTAGATTAATTAAAGTACCACAAGTTTGTCTTTTACTGTTTTTTTTAAGTTAACGAGTGACCTAAAGGTGCTAACGATAGAAATACTCGTAGGTATTTAATTTCCACAGTAAAATAATCAATGTTGGTAACTAAAACTCTAAAAGCAATATTTCTATATACCTAGTATAGTGTGAAAATGATTAATAAAATAAATAAAAAATAAAAATAGCCTTTATTTACTCTGACCTTTGCACAATTTTGTAAATAATAAAAAAAAACATAAAACTATACTAACTATAAGTACTTATTTCTTTTTCTGTATGTAAATAACTTAACAATAAATATCAGTTACCAGGTCAGGATGTCTTGCGAAATAGGGCTCCTCAAGGTCCCTCCACTTTTGCCTGTCTATTGCTGTCCTTCTCCAACCTTTGGGCAGATCCTCATCCCATCTTTTTTTCTGCTTCCTCTATGTCTGTTTCCGTCCCGCGGGTAACATTCTGTTACATTTTTGGTCCATTTTTCTGTTGTATCATGTAGTATCATGTGACCAGACCATTTCCGTTTCAACGTTCGTGTTTTTACTTTAAAGTGAAAATGATTATTAAATGCTAATTAAAAGCGTCTTCCATTTCTTTCACGATGTAAGTACGTGTGTGGAATGTCCCTCTGATAGTTTCGGAAGCCGTGGTCCAGACCTCGCGTCATGCTCAACTTTTAGGCAGAACCTTCTGCCAGCCTCCCCGCTCAGCGACGATGTTGAAGCCAGTAGGGCTAACAGCAGAAGACATTCAGAAAAAGGAATGTCGTCCCACCAGAGTATGAGAGTGATAGGAAAAGAGAGTGCTCTTGTGTCTGCACGTATACTCGCTGTACTATAATATATCCTCGCTAGTCCTCAATGAGGTTGTCCGCTATGCTATGGCCGAAAATGGTCAGGAGTAGGTACATCATCATTATTATTATCATCGTGTTAAATATTGGAGTTGATGTGCAAACGTTAGTAAAAATTTAAAATAATTGCAATAATTTGATTAATTATTAGTAGGTATGTGCTATAGAAATATGTGGGAAATATTATTCATGAAAAGCGAGAACATTCATACTTACATTTACATTAACTGAATTGGAAGGCGGTAATAAAAAGTAAAAAAAAAACATAATATTAAAAATTAAACGAAATATTAAAAAAAAACATAATATAATATTAATTCTTATCTTCGTAAAATACGATTAAATATATGTCAAAGATAATTTAGTGAACTCATAGAAAACCACTGTTACATAAGTATGTATCTAAGTAGATAGGGTAAAACCCAAATACTTAGTTTCCTCAGTCAGCGTCGGTTTTTACACGTCATATATCTAGATGCCTCGGTGCTAGTTGTCTAAGCTAAAATTTTGGAAAACGAAATCTAAACCTCACATCACCGTGTTCGCAACAACCAACAAATGACCTTTAAATTGATAAGTAGGAGAGAAAAGCGTGTTTTTGGATTTTTGATAAATGAAGGGTACAGGGGCAAAACAAGGAATGTCACATAAAATTAAAAAAAAAGAAACGTATGGGAACATTTTATAGATTGCAATGTAAATTAAAAAAAAATAATTATGACATTCCCTGTTTTGCCCCTCCTATACCCTTTATATAAGCAAACAGTTGAATTTTCTTTTAAAACGACCATTCTGAATCTTTAATTAAACTTTAAATTATCAATAATCTTTCAAGTATCCTACCCGCGGTATGTTTTTTAACATACTTATTAAATATAATAAAATAATAATTCCATATATTATAAGTACCTATGTTAGTCTAGTAGGAGTAGGAGAGGTGACTTTCAACCGCATGGACGAAAATTTTGTGAGTGAATCTCACGAGTAATTTCTATTTAAAATATTCTATTCAGTCAGATTTTAGTTTTCACCTATTTACTGAAATTAAAATAACGCCACCTTACTTATCTTATATTGTAAAATACCTTTTATTTAGACAAGTATCTTGTATCCGTACCGAATAGTCGCCTAATGGGTATTTTTGAATTCATGTTGAAGAAAGGCATGCAACTCGTAACTATGAGCTTATTTTTTTTGTATCGTCGCTCGATAATGTACGCAGTCGGGTTTTTTGATTTTTTTTATTATAAGCACCGTATGCACTTTCATACATAACAATATGTGGTAATAAGAACATTTTAAGTTTATTGAAGTGAAACTTCTTTAGAATCGTTGTGATTTTTAAACTCGATGAAACAAAAAAAAATGCGTCACGATAAAGAAAGAAATACATAAAAGTATAGTATAACCGTTGTTTATTTTTTGACATTTCTTTTTTTATATATATTCATCTCATTTTTTTGTCGATTTACTGAAGTTTCACTTCTATCGTGTGTGAATCGCACAAACACTTTTTTTTAATTGTATATATTATGTAGATATAAGGACAAACATGCTTCTACGAAACAGTTTTATGGAACACTCTACTACAAAGGTAGAAAGAAAGAAGATCAAGAGATAAGAGCTACAAATAGAGATAATATCTACCATTTTTTAAAACTTTAAAAACAATGTTAAAAATTGTTATCCACTAAAAGCTCATTTTCACCCAAAAATATCCTGATAGCTGATTTTCACACTAAATACAACATTGTGTTTTATCAACAGTATTCGACGAGTCCAGATCACAGTTCTATATATTTTACGACGTCTGGAGGTAGTGTGACACAACAAAATGGGTATTTATTATTATTAAAGTCAAATTACCAAATTTAAATTAAAAATAAATTAAATGAATTTTTATTTAAAATTAAATTCCCAAAGAGGGTATAACGTCAAGCAGGCGGCCGGTTGTAAAACTTCTTGCCAAACCAATTGCAACATGTATCAGAGTGTCAAAGGGATGTATACTAGGGCGTATCCCCGAAGCGACGCGCAGGGGCACCTACGAATGACAGAGGAGAGTGGAAGAAGAAGACATGTTGTGCTGACCCCACAAAACGTGGGATAAAGCCTAAAGATAAAGATAAAGATGGATTAAAGTCAAAAATAATACTTAGGTTTACGCGAATCTATGACATTATAAATGACTATCTTTTCGGACGTTTCGCATGCTTTACAGCAATCATACAACCAAAACTCAAATAAATCCTAGAGAAAATTCGAGAAGATAAAAAAAAAAGATAATTTCATTTATAATTATTAATTCAGAAATTTTACTTACTATGCTTTTGTCATTTCTCACCCAGAGAGGGTATCTCGCCGCCACATATCTCTCATGCTAGTTCCCCGTCTGACGCAGTCTTTAAAATGTCACAACTGTTAAATTTAGCTTTCCAATATTAAAGAAATACTGTATTTTCCTAAAATCATTAGTGATGTAAAATAAAGTCTATTGTTACAATGTACATTTTTAACTTTCTAATTCACAACCTACGTCCTTCAATTCTCTTATTTGTTTAGTGGCTTCTAGAAGTGCCAGTTGGGCACAATTTACTTCGCCAACGTCTCGTAGAATGGAGAAGACACGTCGTGATATATAATCTGACGGGTAAAATCGAAAAACCAAGCGCTAACTTTCACTTCTTATCAACAACCCTGACATCACAATTTTTCACTTTACACCCCCATTACACCACATTACATTAATGCCAAAATCCATAATTACTATCTTAAATTTATCATTACTACCTTTAAATTTATTTTGGTCGATGTTACAAAAATGAACATAATAATAAAAAAAAGTTTATATTAAGTAATTTAAGAATACACATTGTATTTGTTCTTTAACTTCAGATAATACGTTTAAACCAGTAGTTCCCAAAGTGGTCCAGTTGGACCCCCAGGGGTCCACCGATGACTCGACGGGGGTCTGCGTTGGCGTGACTAAAAATGGGGGTGCACAATTCTGCGGGTTTCCACGAAAATTTATCTAACTACGATAGTGAAGAACTAAAATGTTGGCTTGACTTCACCTATCAATGTAGGCAGATCCAATCCAAGGATAAGGCAATCCATCAAGTACATCCTTCCCATTACAATTATGAATATAAATTTGTGGTTGTCATTGTAGAAGTTACGTTACATTTTTAATGCTTAATTTTAATTATATTACAACTGTTGTCATATTACAGTTGGATGGAATCACTTTTTTGATTGGCCAACTTTACTTTTTGACATCCACTCACAGTACAATTAATTATTTTATTAACTAATCTTTTTTTTCGAAAACTATTAATTCGTTGTTGGAACTCGGCCGTAACGCCCATAGTTAGATCTAGTATTCACATTTTTTGTTGAGTTTTGGGAAAATGGTAGAAATGTAGCTACAGGGGGTCCACTGGAACAAGAAAAATTTTGAAAGTGGAAAAAAAGTCTGGGAACCACTGATTTAAACGATCAGTTATGTCTACCAAATAATGATTTTTGTGGACTTCTTCAACATTGCTTTATTAAGTGTCAAATGTTTTAAATTAGGTTCTTTTCCAGCCAGGTCTTGAAGGAGCTGATTCGCACGAACATGTCAGGGGCATTGCGTGCGCAAGGAAGTACCCAAGATGCTATTCCGATCTGCTCATTAGTGTCGGAACGAAGCAAAGCGCCGCCAGAGTCACCCTGGAAATGAAATTCGATAGAGATTATGGCCAAGCAAAACAAGGTTTTTCATTCCATATGGTGGAGGTACACCACAGAATGCAATTATGTTAACCTGCCAAGATTAAGTAAATCCCAAAATCCTTGGACTCCCATACTACGAGTAGTAGTTGTGCCTTTCATTGTTAGAGGACGAAACCATAGGCGCTAATTTATCGCAACGACTCAAGTCAGGTTAAACAAAAAGCGAATATATATAATACATAAAAATCTCGTGCCACGTGTTTGTTATCGAACTTATTCGAAACGGCTGGACCGATTTTTATGATCTTTTTTTGGGTACATTTGGTAGGTCTAAGAATTGATCGCAGGCAATTTTTAATTCCGCTAGGTGATAAGGTTGACCCTCTCCAGATTTTTTTTTTAATTTTTTAGACCAATTTTTTTATTTTTTAATCATTTGGCATCAAAAAATTCTTATTAACCCTAAATTGTCATCGTTCTACCACCAATCCATATTTTTAATAGTGATTAGAGCGCTGGCGGCGCCGCGTGAATTGATAGTATTACAATAAAGATCTCATTTAACTTCAAAGTTCAAACTTACTTTTTAAACTAGAGCACCTGGACTTCCCTTACTAAGTAACATTTGCTTATGGTAATGATTTGTTTAACATTAATGATTGACGCGTACCTGGCAAATTGCTCGTTCAGCAGAATGGAAAGTACAAATCTCAAGATTTGGGTCTACAGGAGGAATCACACTAGTCCAGTTCAGTTCTTCGGCTCTGCGAGCAACTTCCTTTACACAAAAATCCCCGTCCAGGACTTGAGCATTCAGTTGCATTAGAACTTGAGAGACAGGACCTCCTTCCTGTGAAAATTAAAATAAATAATAAATAATAAATAAATATGTTGGGACATTAGATTTTTCTTGAAAAAATCATAATATAGACAATCAATAATTTTATTTCTAACAACATCCATTTTAGTTAAATGATAACCATATATCTAGAAGGTATAACATGAATAACACTGCAGACAAAAGAGACGTATAAAGAATCAAAATCGGTTTATCTATTTAGTAACTACTAACTAACAAATCCGACCCGCTTCGCTGGGCCTAAGTCAAAATAATTTAAACGGCTTATAATTCTCTAACGAAATAAAAGTAGACTATGTTATTCCTTACACATTAGCTATCTGAAAGATTATGTCCTATCAAAATCGGTCCACCGTCCAGCAGTTTCAGAAATTAGCCGGAACAATCAGACAGACAAAAATTTTAAAATGATTTTTTTATGTAAGTACTGTATAGTGTATAATATACGAGTACTTTCATATGCATTTAGTGAAAAGCTGTTAATTTGAAATTAAAAATAGACACTACAATTTTACCTCTTCTAGCCTTCGCCTAGAGATATGATACATATTTAGTTCTATATTGTTATAAACTTACAGATGTTCTTCCCCAGCCGTGGATCGTAGTGGGGACGCCCCCGTCGACCCAGTCAAAGCTTAAGCTAACCAATTTGACTGTATTGCTCAAACCGACGTTGGAAGTAGACACTAAGATGCCAATGTCATTCTTTACGATAGGCTCAGGTTTGTAATCCTCGTGGATAATGCCTCGGGAGAATACTATTTGAGTTCCCCCCGAATCCAAGCGATTGCTACCGATGGTACCTCGCAGGGATCTGTTAACATATTAATGTGTTTAATTAATATAATTCTTTATGAGCTGCATTTTATGCAAATTTTCCGCTCTTTACATTTTTTGTATCTTTACTAGTAGAGTTGTAGGTTGCCTGAATTTCAGATCAATTTTAGTGATAAGGCCGCCTTTTGCATTTGTCCTTAAATATATTTATTTTTGATTTTTTTGTGTGCAATAAAGTGTTTAAATAAATAAATCACCTGTATCTATGTATGATGGAACGTTTTAAACAACAATCTGGTCTTCGAAACAATTTAGTTCACAAAAATATTAAATTCAAGCATTTTTTAACATTAATATATTTAATACAGCATAATATAAAAATGAGCAGGTCCTGTCAAATTTAAAGTTTGAAACAAAAAATGAAGGACTTTCATTCAAACTTATTTGAGCTCATATCCGTTCTTAGCGAACGTCTACAAACTATAAAATAAACTACCTCCCTGCCAAAAATCTTTCTTTGCGGTTTTCGATATTTCCATTGATTTATATATTTAGATTCTTAATTATTTAACTTTATCTAACTATTTAATAACTGAAAAAGTGCTATTACTAACAAGTTCACACTACCACCATCGCTCACAACGGGTACAAGACAATGAGCAGCAGTCAGCACGTGTCTGTTGGTGACGAGAGATCCTCCGCAAAAGAAGCTTCTGATTATCACGCCAAAACTGAGGGCCACCATGTGAGGAACAGCGTCTGCGACAGTTCCTCCCACGATACGGGAGGATGCGCCCGTGTGGTCGAATATGACGGAAAGATCTCGTCCTTTAGCTGGGAGACCTAAAATAAATATAGATAATAAATAATTTGAGTGTAAATGGCAAATGCTACAAAGCTTTAAACTATTAAATAAAAGTTGAGATATTTGACATACCTCATTTAGTAAATGAAGGCTTGCATTATTTGCTAAAGGATATATTTTATACTTGCTTGGAAAAAATGCTACAAATATTTAAATGGGATGAACGAGTCAGAGTGACAGAAGACCCATTGTATGATGAGATTTGAGGCAAACGCTAGCAAGGTCTAAACAATAGTTGTTAACATTTTAGTCAACTTTTACCAAAAATATTATGATTCATATTTACTATCATTGCGCGCTAAAGATTAGATTAAATTTAGTCAATAATCAGGTAAGGATAAAGGACTGATAGTGTAAATGCTGATAAAAAGCTCTTGAACATAGTCGTAGTGTCCCAGTAACTTAGTATTCCTAATAACGATGTTTTTTTATCGTTTAAAAGATCATATCACACGATCCCATGATACATCCGTTAAATTTTTATATCCCTTTGAGACAGACAGACAGAATTTTTTTAGTTTATGTACTTCTAGTTTGGAAATATAGAGCTTAACAATGCCCTCCTAAATGCTGCCAAATAATATGACTTCTGAATTCTGATTTTTTCGATGGTATGCATAGGTACTTGATACTATAATTAAAATGATGTACCTTCTAAATCCGAAATTTAAGGAATCTTCCATTAAAATCTGATGACATGAATATTTTTTTTGATTCACAAGATTTTAATTCATTTTTTATCATAAATGAATCTATCTTTCGGATTTTACAGAGTTACCGTGGTTGCTGCACAGGATTCAAAACGTCGGGAACGAAAAACAAAATGAATCCGCGATAAATCCGAATAGTTTCATTTATAATTTCAAACATTCGCGTAAATCTAAGAAACTGTCATTTTGATTCAGTAATAATAACTCACCATAGCTCCCAATGAAGAGTGTCAGAAACAATGCTCCCACTTTGAACATTTTTGGGTTATTGTTCATTATCATAGTTTTTCTTATTTTTATATTGGAACAACTGATAATATAATTCTAATTATTCATTATAATTTTCATTGATTAGATTAATTCACGACATGTTTCTGTTTATAACTTTTATTCTTAAGAATTAAGAAAAAAAGAGCTTACAAATTAAAGTACTTTAAGTTTCACAATCACAACTATTAAAAAAATCGAGCTCTTTACGAGTACATATTATGCAGTCTGAATATCGATTTCATCCCTTTCAGTATGTAGTCCCTATGCTTAGAGTAGTATGTTCTACCACCAATTCCTATTTCTTAATTAGAACGCGGACGAAGCCGCGGGAATTGCTGGGTTATACATAAATATAAACATTTTTTTTAGATTAGGATAATAAATCATATAATTTAAAACGGTATTAAATAAAAAGACAACATAATATAAAAATAGATCGTAGTTTTTATCTATGTAGATATAGTAATAGATATGAAATATTATTTTGTTAATTCGAATGTCAATGAGATACTAACTTCAAAATCACAACACTTTTAGTTCTTAAAAAATAAATGTTAATTATTTAATTTTGTTTTGGTTTTAATCAACTTGTATTAACTTTATATTTTAGGCCTCGCAAAAGAAATCACCTATCTGCATTGAAAAAAAGGGCATTCACTAATAGATGTATTGATGTTGAGGAGTTAGCACTTTCACACAGTACCTATAGCTTAAAATTTTCTAGATTTAAATTAGTTTTTAGTCAACCACCTGTCTTTACTTTGCACCGAACTCTTATTGACTGATTTGGCCAAATCGCGCTGGTAGATTTTGATATTTCATAATGATAACAAAAAATGGCGTATTCTAGTACTTTCTATTAGGTATAAATAGGTTACCTGTCAACTGCCTCGGCGGTGTATTGGCTAGCATGTACGGCTGCACATCCGGAAGTCCTGGGTTCGAGTTTCGGGTCAAGCAAAGTTGAGTTTTTTGCCAAAACAGATCACGTGATTAATGGACGGCCCCTTACGCCCAGGGAAACGGACCTAGTTTGATAGTATCTTATAAGTACAAGTTTAAACGTATAATATTTGATATAGACCAAAGAGCGAAAGTAAAAGCAAATTATATAAAAATATAATTTATTAAGCCATAAAGCTTATAACTAACAATAACTTATTATTAAGTTTCTAAGTTTTACATAAGACCTAAATAGACCTAGAACTTTGAACTATCTAAAACGCGTAAATCCTACTATGTCACATTAGTTAACATTAAGATATTTAATTATACCTATTTTTTTTTCTAGATCATTTACAAAAGACATCAATCTTCTACGTGGGTGTGTGTGGGTTCGATTATTTTTAAGGGTATTTTTTTTATATCATGCAATATAAAATATTATTACCCATGCAAATATTGAATGATTACAAATTACGGTTTATTTAGGCTATACTGTCAGCATAAGTTGTAACGCCAACTTATTTAGGTGCAAAATCGTAAATTTAGGTAAAAAATTCTTCATCAATAGTCGTTTAAAAAAGGTTGAGAAGCTTTGAATAGTAATTATTAATATTTTTCAAAGCTACATCACTGATCCCTTTATTTTGCACTAATTCTACTTTAAAAAAACTGAATTGAATTATTAATTGAAGACGAATGAAGGTGACATATCGCATTTTCGAATTTTTATGCAAAATTTCGTTCGTATAAACAGTTTTAAACCTTAAAACCGTCATTTTATGACTATTATAGTTCAATTCACACAAAATTTGATTTCAATTGTCCCAAAACTAGAATTTGCGACCATCTTCATCCATTAATGTCTTCAATTTAAATTCTTATAGCCTTTCAACAATGTCCACAGTTCAACACCAGTCATGCACACAGTCCCCGTGGCAGCGCGACCGAGTGACGTATCTCCCGGTCAACGACTTCAATCATCTCAATAAATCCTCTATCTTGCTCACAGCCTCCGCACTCAAAGACAAATTATCACATAGAACCAACGAAATTTCATCTCCTATGGAATTTCTTAAGACCCCCTTTGGAAGATCGTGGTACACCAGAAAGGAGGAGAGAATCCTTTTGATTTCATCATCGCACGAACTTATCTTCCTATTGCTTGGCATTCCTAAGTATTTTCGTAGGAACGGCGTTATTTTAATCTCCCATTTGTCAAATATTAAGGATATTTTTTGTTTTATCGCTAGAGTGAATTCTGTGGATATTAACGGTTCGTTCTGAGTTTCTAGACCATCTACGGTCATTTCGTTCGACACGCGTTTATTATGATTGTCTATTTGGGACAGGAGGAGTTTAATTTGCCACATGTGGTAGGACGTTGGCTCCGTCTTCATTGTTTTTATTATCTGTAACAATAAAATAGGTAAGCTGTAAAATTCTTCATTTTTTATGTTATTTAATAATATATTTAAAAAACAAAAAAAAATGCATATATAAATATGTTGGGACATAAACACACAGCGCCATCTAGTTCCGTGGTAAGCTACGAGGCTTGTGCTATTCACACCAGATAGTTGATACACTACATGACTACACAATATAATATATAACTTTAAATTATAAATATATACATATTTATAAACACCCATGACTGAAGTTCAAACGTTCGTGTTCAACAAATGAATGTCCCAGCGAGATGCGAACACGAGGGATTACGACAAACAGCCAAACGTGTCATCAAATCAAATCAAAATATAAATTAAATAAACAAATAAAATAAAGTCGCTTGTATAACCGAGTGATGCGGGTTCAAATCCGGGTCACGCACCTCTGATATTTTCATGTGCTAATCTTTACTATCAAGATAACCACTTGTCTTACGGTGAAGGAAAACATCGTGAGGAAACCTACATGTCCGAGAGAACCTAGCAAGTTTTCGTAAGACATGTGACGTCCGCCAACACGTACTACACCAACGTGGTGGACTATGGCCTAATCCCCCTCGTACTGAGGAAGGCCCGCCCCCAGCAGTGGGACGTTAAAAAGGGCTGAGTTACAATGAAATAAAATCCATCTCACCTTCAAAAACGTAGTCCAAATCGGCAAAGCACACAGTATATCCTTCACTACACACTCATACGTCACCATACTCAAACTTTGCATATATTCCTGTTCTTCCTTAGAATATTTCCTGCAAACACATTGCCTTGGAACCAACACTTCGTTTTTGACACCTTTCCTCTTCTTATTTAGTAACAAGCAATCCCCGCAAATATCTCCATTGGAATTTTTATTCAAGTAATGCTTGACGAAGTTCCTGATTTTCTCGTCGTTTGTGAACAGTTCTATGTTTTCTGGGGTGACCGACCAGATATTGGCTTTGTCCAGGGTGAAGGTCTGCGCTAGGATGGTCATGAAACCATCGGGGTCGTCCAGGTAGGACAGACAGCCGGCCCGCTGCTTTATGTCTATACACCATGTGTATTCTAGGAATGTTCTGGAAAAAAATTGTTTAGTCCATAGATTGGTCTAATTTTATTTATTTGCAAGTTTACATCTATAAATATAATAAAAATGTAACTTAGTTGAATCTGTATATTATTGCTTTTTTTGTAAAATCTCATTGAAAATCATAATTATCGATGCAGAGGACGAAACTATAGTTTTTAGAATTATATCCGTCTGTCTGACCGTCTGTGAGTAGTATTACGAGAAAACCGTTGGACAGATTTCGATAAAATTTGGTATTATAATCCAGGTCAACATATGGGATACTTTCTATTACACAAAATATCTCATCCGTGAAAAATCAATACTAATACTAATATGGATTACTAATACAGTAATTAGATAAAAATAAGCAGAATCATCCGTATCGTGAGCCACCTGGTGGGAACTAGTTTCTCTCTGTTTTACTTCTTAATAACTATTTATTTTTGTTTTATTTCCATATAATATATCGAATGACAACTAAGAGTTAGTACCTAAAACCGATACATCTATGCAATTTTTTTCAAAATTAAATATTATTAGTATTCGTACGAGAAAGTGAAAAGGAAACAAAACTTTCTTGCACCTTAAATATCGCACAAACGTCATTCATATACATAGACATATCGACCGTTTGGAATAAAACGGTTCCATCTGCCTTTTAACAGGAAAGGAGATAAACAAGGAGAAAGTTTTGAAATTAAAATTTGTCTATATTATCCTCAAGATTACTTATTTTTTAATTTCATTGGATCATGCTTATCATTATTAACTATAATAGTTTTTATCAATAATTTATTTAAATAAAAATAAGATCATAAAGAAATGAAAGTCCATAAAATGCAATGGAACCTTTTTATTTTATAATCATTAGGTTATGGTAAGTTAACAAGGTTCTATCAACAGATGAAACCATGTTCCTTTATCTTAAACATTTATTAAGGCACATGGAACTAAATTTTCATAAAATTTTCATAAAAAAGCTTAGGTAAAACTTAAAATTTGGCAGGGAGGTAGTTAATTGCTAGTAAACGGCTTCTAAGAACGAATTTTGTAACAGGACCGGATTAAGGAGGTCTAAGGGGTTTCGCAAATTTGTATGAAATTCCTTCATTTTTGTGCTACAAGTTTTATTTTGGCAGGGAGGTAGCGTATAGTCAGTAAACATCCGCTGAAAACTAATTTCGTGACAGGGCCGAATTGAGGCGGTCTAAGTACTCGCGCTAATTTGTATGAAAGTCCTTAATTTTTTGTGCTACAAATTTAAAATTTAGCAGGGAGGTAGTTAATTGTTAGTAAACGTCCGCTAAGAACGAATTTTGCGACAGGGCCGGATTAAGGAAGTCTAAGAGCTCTCGCAAGTTTTATGCAACTCCTTAATTTTTGTGCTAGAAATTTTAAATTTGTTAGGAAGGTAGTTTAAAGTTAGCAGATGTCTGCTTAGAGCGAATTCTACGATTGGCCGGATTAAGGTGGTCTAAGGGCTTCCGTAAGTTTGTATGAAAGTCCTTCATCTTTTGTGCTACCTATAAATTTAAAATTTAGCAGGGAGGTAGTTTTTAATTAGTAGACATCTGCTAAGAAGGAATTTTGCGACAGGGCCGGATTAAGGTCTACAGACTCTCGCAAGTTTGTATGAAATTTCTTCATTTTTTGTACTACAAACTTAAAATTTGGCAGGAAAGTAATTTATAGTTAATAGAAGTCCGCTAAGAACGGATTTCGCTACAGAGCCGGATTAAGGAAGTCTAAGGGTTGTAGGAAGTTTCTATGCAAGTCCTTCATCTTTTGTACTACGAAGGTTTTTGTTAAGGAGGTGGTTTTTAGTTATTTGAATTCCGCTAAGAACGGTTTTTCGACAGGGTCGGATTGAAAAGGTCTCATTGCTGTAGTAAGTTTGTATGAAATTCCTTCATTTTTTGTGCTACAAACTTTAAATTTAGCAGGGATTTAGTTAATAGTTAGTAGATAACTTTTAGAGTTATACAAATCGGGCACTCCATTCAAAAGATATTACAAATTTCAATCTAAACAAAATACTAATAGAAAAATAAAACGCAGCACAGCGGGCCATCGGAAGGGGGATGGGGGTGCCAAATGCGGAAGAGGGGCGTGCACATACTAGAATGAAATATATGAAATAGGTAGCATCGTATGTGAAATAGGTAGCCGCGCGGGAGTATGATAACAATCGGTTCTGAAATAGCTGGAGTGATTTTGAAGAAATTTTCAGTCAATCTATAAATCAACCCAGCGAATGATTGAATGAAATTCAGTAGCGATTAAAAAAAATTACGCGGGCGAAGCCGCGGGCACTGCTAGTATTTAATAAAGTTTAATAATACAGCTGGTCCTGCAATGACATGAATTTTATTTTTTTTATATCATTTTTTTCTTTTGATATCACTGGATTTTTATACAATCCCGGATTATTAAATGTTGTTTCTGTGCCTGATACATTTCTTTTAGGTCGATTCTGTAACCTTAGGGTGGCTTGGAAGTAAATAGTATGTTGAAAACTTTTTAAAAACACTAACAGTTGAATTGCGGTTTGTCACTACAGATATTATTGCAACACAAAAAAACTAAAAAGGTTCCATGTGTGCAGTTGAAACCTTTTTAGATACCGTTGACCTGTACGTTTGCATTCATTTATTGAAAAAAAATTCATGAGGCAGATGGAACTTTTTTAAATCATTTTGAATCATTATTTTCACAGATAGAACTTTTTTATGCAGCTAATTCATTATAGGGCCGGTAGATGACGTTCAAAGTTTTAGAGAACAAAGTTAAGGTCACATAAAACCTTTTTACGTAAAAACATCAAAATATAGAAAAATGGTAGATGGAACCCTTTTATTCCAAACGGTCGATATCTTACAAAATTATATATGGACGAAGCCGAGTGCTAAAACTAGTAAAAAAAACACAACTCACTTCAACTGATCCCAGTTGTGGTCCCTGTGAAACGTGATGGGCCAGTACCTCGGGTCGTTTATCTTCACCTCCCGGAGTGTGTTCAGCTCGGGGATGATGCAGGGGGCTTTCATTTCCGTCACAGCGCCGGATAGGTCTATTACCTGTGGTACGATATTAGTGTTAGTATGTATGCCTTTCTTTTATTCAGCCTTTTTAATGTCCCACTGCTGGGCATAGACAATCCTTTAATACGAGAAGGATCAGATAATAGTCCACCACACTGGCAAAGTGTGGGACTGACTGAGGGTATTCGAAAACTTGCTAGTCTCTTAGAAATATGTTTTTTTATGATATATAATATTATATGCCGTAAGACAAGCCGTTATCGTGATGCAAATGAATCGCAAATGAAAATATAAAAAATGAGATTCGGGATAATCCTATATATATAACATGAACTATTACACAAAACAATTAAATATTTTACTTTCTTATAACTGGAGGAATCTTTATATATTCATAGTTTCTCGGATTAACGCAAAATTTAACAATAAAACATACATAGAGTCTCTTAGATCAAGGATCTAGAACGACCCCCCAACGTAGTTGACAGACCACCGCCCCCGCCCCCCCCAAGGTGAACACCTTGTCGTGTTTGTCATCAGCGTCTGGCAACCGGCCAGCGTAAGCGTAAAAACGCGCAGGAGGGGAGGCCTAATTCGGTTGGCGGAGTGTCATGCGGGTTGCTCCTGGTACTTCTCTGAATAGTGGATTATTGAGCAACCCTGCAGCTGTCTGGTCTGCTTCGGCAGCTGCAGGACGCCGGGGCAGAGTGGTTGAGTGCAAGCGAACCTGCGACCCCCTATTAAGACGGGGGAGGTTTGGTTTGGCTTTAAGCCGGTGAGTCCTACACATAACCATCTGGTGGTATGGATAAATTCCCAATTTCCTTTATCGAAAAAAAAAAGAATGGGCCGACCTGTATGTGCGCGTAGCAGAGCTTGCCGGTGAGGAGGTCGCGCGGCAGCAGCAGGCGCGGCTCCACCGCCAGCACGTACAGGTGGCGGAACGCCTGCAGGTGGTATCTGAGGACATGACGTCATGTAAAAATATAACACATAGACTAAGCTACTAGTTATATACTAAAACTTTCCCCGAGAATCACTCTATCCAATGGTGAAAACAGCATGAAAATTGGTGTAGTGGGTTTTGAGTTTATCGCGAACAAACACATTCAGTGGAGGACTTTGTTTTGTAATATGTGATAAGTGAATCATCCTTGCTGCACACGGATACGCCCATAGGTGTATTTTTGAGCCATGGTGAGTCTTCCCGAGTACCGTATCGATATCGTACCGCATTAAAAAAGATTAGTCGGCCGAGTAGTCTTTTAATAATAAAAAAGTGCGTGCGTACAAAGTACACATGTCAGAAGTGAAACTTCTTTATTTATAAATTTAACTCGCTGTTTACACACTGTATAGATACTAATGATATCGTAATTTCACTTCAAAAACAATTCCTCACTTCAACCAGCATCAGCAGCCACGTCATAAGTTACGATCGCTACATACTACAGCATTACCCGCCTGTCCCTAAAAATTTGTAGAATTTATAACGCGCTGCCGTCAGTAAGTAGTATCTGTGAAGTTAGTTGATTATGAGTACAAGTAGATGAAGTTAGTATTGAGACAACGTGAAGTTAGGCATTGAGACAACTTAGCGATCGCAGCGCCTCCTTTGTCCATATTTCTGAGACACTACATTCTACAGCGATCGTCTTTCCTTCTCTAACCTCCATGTTTGAAACTGTGGTTCAACATATACACATAGCAGTACACTGTACTTCCAAATTAATAATGCGCATGCAGATCTTGGCTAATTATCGTAAACACCCGAATCATTGAATCGTAAGAGCCCTAACTCACTTGCATTTTGCACCTTGTTTGAAAGGAATAGGAGTCAATATCATGTGTACAGTCGAAAACAATTCGGGCGGTCGGCGGCGGTTGCTAGTCAGGCGAATATTTCTATGCACATTATCACTTAGGGAGATATGTACCTATTGTCCTCGCTGTGGGTGGGGAACTTGGGGAAGAAGGCCGCGATGAGGGCGGCCACAGCCTCCGGCGAGCTGGACAACGTGGAGCGCCCGCCGCCCAGGAACAGCAGCCCTATCGTGCAGTGCACTGCCATCTGGAAATGGATACATTATATTTAAAATTATAAAGCGGAAGGGCAATTTATTTGTTTGGGTTTGTAATACTTAGAGTATTTAAAGTTATATAATCTCTGGGTGTTTTCTATCTTTAGGGTGTAATATCTTTATTTTAAGAAAGAATAGCTTTTCCGCCATATCTAGGCCATTATCAACTCTTCGAGAATAATCATAAAGACTAAAGTTACCTAATTTTTATAGTAAGAGATCCTTATTTTTGTGGTGGAAGAAAAGGACCTTGAGCAGTTTTTGGTAAATACCCCTATAGTTCGTGTTCGTTACTGTTATATGATTTAAAAAATAAATAACGCCTGGAGAAAAAAGTGAGTAAACAATCATGGTTTTTCTAAAAAGGCTCTAAATAAAATTTCGGCCAAAAATTTTTTCAGGGTTCAATTCTAACGCAACTGGGCTGCACAAAGACGAGTGCACACGAGTCTCGGCCGAAATTAGAACTTCTGTGGTGGCTGCTGTAAGATGGAGTATAGAGGCTCGTGCACACGGGTCTAAGGCCCGCGGTTACTGGGGAGTGTAAAGACTCGTGCACACGGGTGTCAGGCCCGCGGCTGGGGGAGCGTGGCGGGTACCTGCGCGCCGTGCGTGAGCGGCGCGGGCGCGGGCGCGGGCGCGGGCGGCGGCGCGGGCAGGCGCGCGCGCAGGCGCCGGCACACGCGCAGCACGCTCAGGTCGCCGCGCCCCGCCATCACCTGCCACGGGAGACGTTATTAATATTACTTCATTATTACCAATGGTATTATGGCACGTTTTAATTTTTTTACAGTTTCGCAATAATTCTTTTTATAAAATCAATCGTAGCTAAGTTACTCTATTATCTATATAATATCGACAAGAGAAAGTTGTGCCAAAACTGGTCGGTGCCCTTTTAAAATTAGCCGAAGCAAACGTACCAATAGAATGAGATAAAATTTTAAAAATAATTATTTTTTATAATAAAATTAGATGATACTTATACCTATATAAAAAAAATTAAGATTTTTGTAGCTACTAAAAAATACACGTGATAGGGGGGGGGTGGTATATGTTAGTCTTAAGCCTCACCATGTATCACCAAGGAGAAGGGATAGTTAAAAAATGCAAAAAAAACATCACGTGATTAATGGACGCCCCCCTTACGAGTTATATTGTGATCAATACGAGGCGCGAGACCCACCATGCCGGCGGCGAGCAGGCACACGGCGGTGCACAGCTCGAGCGTGGTGGCGCCCGCCAGCTCGGCGCCGCCGCGCGCGCCCACGCGCAGCAGCAGCGCGGCGTAGCGCAGCGCCGCGTCGCGCGCGTCCTCGTCGCCCGAGCCCGCGAAGCGCAGGCCCAGCGCGAAGCACGCGCCCGCGATGATGTTGCAGTACGCTTGGCTGGCGGACGAACATAGCAATATGACACATACTTTTTTATGTTAGAATATGTGTACGGGCTGAGACGAAAACCCCTACAGTCTTTGGTTGATAGTAATATGATAGAAATAATTGATAGATAATTAATGATAGTCCAAGATAATTAATAACTGTATATTTACTGAACTTAAATGATAGAATGATAGAATGATAGATTGATAATATGATAGTATGATAGATATGATATGAGCGCGTCCGCCGAATCGCGACTCACGACTGCGACTACGACTGCTTTTTTGTACTCATAAGCCGAAATATATATGGTCTCTACGCAGTATGGCGTAAAGTGCTTATGAGACAAATTATATAATGTACTAGCCCGTACAATATGTATACCTCTGTAGAAAAGCAATAATAAATAAATGAATAATTTAAACAACGTTTAATGCCCAGTACCAGATTTTACAATGACATCAGATATGACAGCATTTTAAGAAAATAAATAACAACAACGACCTGCACGTAACAAGTAATTATGTGAGTCTAGAAAATCCAGTATTGCCCTAAAAAAAACCTAATAAAATTTCTTCAATTCAATGGGACGATGCAGGATCGCTTACACTTTCAAGTATGGCGTCCTGACGGCAGATGCGATCACAAACTTTCTAAAAACTATAAATACAATCTCTGCATCGATAATATTGAGTATTTTCGTAAAATGTTTAATGTACAGATTCAACTCAGAAGCACGGGGGTGAAACACCGCCAACTTCTCAACCCCTGGCTGTTACTGAGACTTACTAAACAGAAAGACTCAATAACTAAACTTGGTCCGACCCGGGACTCGAACCCAGGACCCCTCGATGTGTAACCGTACGTGCTAGTCACTCACTACCGAGGCAGTTATCTATACATATAACAAGTAGGTTAAGCATGAAGAAAAAAATATCGATCAAACATTGTTAGTTACAGTTGTTACATTAATACATATTGACTGAAGATAAATTAGCTTTATACAAGAACTATATCAATATCATTTACTTTAAAAAAATACAATAACAAAAAACTAGTTAGTCTATTTTAAAGATATTTAAAATATTACTTACTTCATAGCCTCATAGTCGATGTTGTCTTCAGTAGGTTTGACGAAACAGTACGGCTTTATGGTAGACGGCACTTGGCTTTCCACCCATTCTTCACTCGCCTCTATTTCGTCCCATAACACCAAACCTGTTATATAACATTACATAACTTCATGTATATAAATAAAATTTAAGTGCCTGTTTGTAATATCAAAATTACATTACAGATTTTTACAAAATGCATAACACAATTTTAAGCTCTGTTATAACAGAATTTTAAATGTTTGTCTGTTTGTTTGTTCTGTCTAATCTTTGAAACTATGACATTGAGCATGATGAGCTAGCAAGGGCGTAGCTAGGATTTTGTTTAGGGGGGGGGGGGGGGGGGGGGGCAGGCTAGACAAAACTGAAAACAAGAATATAATCTAAGGTAAATCTATATACTATTTATAAAGAGGAAAAGTTTGTTTGTTTGTTTGTTTGTTTGTTTGTTTGTTTGTTTGTTTGAACGCGCTAATCTCAGGAAGTACTGATCCAAATTAAAAATTTCTTTTTGTTTTGAATAGTCTGTTTATCTAGGAAGGCTATAGGCTACATTACATCGCGTAACGACCAATAGGAGCGGAGCATCAATGAAAAATGTTGCAAAAACGGGAGAAAAATATTCCGTTTGGACAGCTTCCGTTGCGTACGCCGCATAAACGGTTAATGTTATGCAAAAATCATGTATGACGGAAATGTTCCACTTTAAAAGTTTAAAAAAAAAGCTGCGATAGCACATGTCTATCTTTTAAGGTTGACTCGCTATAACCATTTTAATTGTTATTAAATTTGTTTTAAGACAAGCATTATTTGCATTAGTTGCATTGGTGTTTTTATAAAATAAATAAGTTACTCATCACAAGTATTTAATTTTGAACAAACTTGCTCTTGGCATCATTTGATTTCAATGAATACCTTACAAGGTATCATAGTTTTAACAACTCCGCAAAATAACGATGACTGCGTGAAAAAATTAAAAAACCCCTGACACAAAATAATAATAATGTACTAAAAGCTAAATAAAAAAAATCGTTCGATTCTATGTACCAGTCTTCCATGTGGAGTGACAATTTCCTCATCAATCTAGGGCATTGATCAAACAAAAAAAAATTACAAGTTTAGTTTAGTTTTCATTTCTTAGTTGAAGTAATTGAAAATTAATATACTTCATTATCTTTTAATATAGTGTACAATATTCTTCTAATCAAGACCTTTCATTTGATACCCATGTTGAGGGAGTTGTGAAAAAAAATATGTAATTCGCCATTTTGTGGTGCCGGCCATCTTAAACCGATTTTTATCAGACATAGGTAAAAATAATCCTGAAAATATTCACCTTTCAAATGAAAAAATAAAACAAAATGAAAATCGGCTTATCCGTTCGGGAGCTACGATACCACAGACAGACACAAACACAGATAATGTCGAACTTATAACAAGATGTTTTTTTTTCGGGCTTTGCTTTCGGTCATGTCCAGTGTTCTAAAAAATCAGTTTAGATAGGCTCTCGAAGGCTGTCGACCCCCTCATACGCAGAGAACAAGCAGGATTTCGGTCCAATCGATCGTGTACAAATCAGATCAACACCCTCCGTATCATACTAGAACAGGCAACAGAATAGAGAAGGGAGATAGTATCTCACTTTTGTAGATTTCGGAAAGGCCTTTGATACAAACGGTGAGGTGGGTCAGCATCTGGCCTCGATTGCGCAAAATTGGCTTCCCAGAAAAAAATAATTAATATCACAAGAATTATTCTTGTAAGGTGACTCATAAAATGCTCATTTCGGTGGACATAGAGGTACTCGCAGGCGTAAGACAGGGCTGTCTTCTTTCACCACTTCTCTTTCTAGTCGTTCTGGATGGAATTCTTTATAATAATACGAAGAACAAGCGCCGTGGCATTGATGGGGCATACCCAACACCTTAAAAGACCTGGACTGTGCAGATGAAATATGGCTCTTGAGCTACACTCGCGCAGACATGCAGGCCAAACTGAACGACTAACGAAAGGAGGCAGCTAGGAAGGGGCTCAAAGTTAAAATAAGGAAGACACGAGAAATGAGAAGCAGAACAACGAGTACACTCCCGTTGGTCATCGGCACAAAGGCAGTGGAGAGCGTTCTTAAATTCACATACCTCAGTAGCTGCGTGTCAGAAACAGGACGAACCGAAGAGGACATCACTTCGAGAGTCGCCAAAGTACGAGCAACCTTCGCACAACTTAGACCCGCATGGCAATCACGGAATACTATGTATTGAAAAAAAGTAGTCGACGTTGAGAGTCATCGTTGATCTCAGCCATATTTTTCGCGCGTATAAAACCAAATCTAGATTCAACCATTCATAGTACAATCTTATAAAATTCGCCTGTCAATAGAATCAACTTTGTTTTTGTTTATTAATATGCAATCTACGTAATATTACTTTATGGTTTGTGAGCCTTCCCGGCTCCTGCATCGTCTAGGGGGGGGGGGGGGGCAGCTGCCCCCCCCTGCCCGTACCTCGCTACGCCCATGTGAGCTAGTCCTTAAACCGGGTCGCTTTCATACATTGTCGACGCGAAAGTACCAGGCTCAAGTTATAAATCTCAAGACAGGGTTTGGGTGTAAGGTTTAGCAATTTCAGCCTGGCAGTTTCCATAAATTCTCGCAACAAAAGTACCAGAGCGAAATAACCCAGCAGGCGGTTTAGCTCTAGTTATGACCCTAAGCGTGAGCAGGTCGGGGCGCACGAAATCCAGTAGTAGGTGGTAACGGGCGGAAAAAGCTCGGCAGCTTACATACATTCTCAACACAAAACTACCAGGACGGCATAGCAAAATAGGATATAATATACATCTATCTATGACAACCGATCCAGCAACCGAGGGTCGGGGCGCAAACACCCATCAGTACCATACAAACTCGCCGCAAAAGTACCAACTCTAAGTGGTAGTGCCATGCTTGTTACCTTCGGGTAGCAGCCGAATGGGCCGGCACGCCCCGTATAGTACCACTCTCTCACAGGAGACCGGCGTGAAGTGGCAGCTATGCTGTCGCGTTTCGTCCGGTAAGTGAGAGTCCGGGAGGCCCACTCCCCATCCCTACTCCCGTCCTTCTCCTTCCCCTCCCTCCCTTTCCTAAAAGGCCGGCAACGCATCTGCAAGCCCTGCAGTGTTGCAGATGTCCATGGGCTGAGGTGATCACTTCCCATCAGGTGAGCCTCCTGTCCGTTTGCCCCCCTTGTAGCATAAAAAAAAGACATAACCCAACAGGCAGTTTACCTCTAGCTATGACCCTCAGCATGAGCAGGTCGGGGCGCACGAAGTCCAGCAGGTAAGCGGTGGCCGGCGGCCGCAGCCAGGCCGCCACGGCCGCGCTGCCGGAGCGCATGTACATGAGGCCGAGGGCGACGGTCGCGCCCGGTGACGTCACGTCCAGGTTGACGGTGCCGCCCTCGCGGATCGCGAACGAACCGTGCTTGTATCTGTCCTTTTGTGAACCTGTGTAGTGCAATTTTTACTTATTTATCACAGTCATTTATTAATTTATCAAAAAATGTTATAGACACTTTTTTAGTAGACGATGGTAGACTAGACTAGTGAGGCTGCCCAAGACCAATAAAATAATTTTAACCTAAAATAAATCATGAGTAATTTTACATGTTTGAGAAGCATTCACGTTTGATATATGTGGTGAAGTATTATATCTATTCTCATTGCTTAAGAGTCGTTTCTGCTTAAAGGTAACAGATATATCTTTCGTTTCTGGTTCGATTCCAAGTTTTTAGGTGACTACTTATTAGTACTAAAGAAAAAATAGTGAGGAATCTGAGATAACGTACAAGATAGGAAAAGACCAGCATTTGGTACTTTGATCTTCTTTCTTACATTTGAAAAGACATTTACATTCATCGTAAAAACAGAAAATATTAAGCATTGTCAGCATAATAAAATACACAACGCCATCTATGTCCATCGTAAGCTAAGAGACTTGAGATATGGATTCAAGACACACATACAGACACCCATGAAAGAATGAATTAATGCCTCAGCGGGACTCAAACCCGCGACCACTATCACAGCATGGTCATAACAATCTGAGCCAGATCAGAAAACCAGTAAATAAATCAAGTGTAATAACCAGTGAAGGTCCTGGTGTCGCCGCCCAGCATGTATGTGCGCAGGCGCGGCGCCACGTGCGCCAGGTGCGGCGCGGCGCCGGCGCGCAGGCACACGCAGCCCAGCGCCAGCCCCGCCGCCAGCGCGTAGCCCTCGCGCTCCACGCAGTTCTCCATCTCCGGCCCCGGGGGCTTCCCTGGGGCACATACGAACACATACTTCTAATATACACTAGCGACTCACTTTAGCCTTAGATTTAGAGAAGCCACGGGTTCCGCTAGTTAAAATAAATAAAATATAAATAAAAAATATAAAATAAAAGTAGCCTGATTTACTCCTTATAACATTAGCTATCTGCGAGCGGAAGTCCCTTCAAAATCATTCCAGCCGTTTCACAGACAGACAGACAGACAAAAATTTTAAAACTTGATTTTTTTTGATGTAAGTACCGTATATACTTATATCATATGCATTGAGTGAAAAGCTGTTAATTTAAAATTAAAAACAGATACTTTAATTTCAATTATATGTATAATAAATAATAATAATAATATGTTGGGACATTATTACAACAGCGCCACCTAGTTCCGTGGTAAGCTACGAGGCTTGTGTTACGGATACCAGATAGTTGATATACTACACATATATAAATTTTAAACACATACATATTATAAATATCAACACCCATGACTGGAGTACAAACATTCGTGATTAGCAAATGAATGCCCCCAGCGGGACTCGAACCCGCGACCGCTGGCGCAGAAAGTAGGGTCACTACCAACTGAGCCAAACGAGTCGTCAAATGTATGTATAGTATGTATGTAATTATGTATGTATAGATGTTGAAGTGTTTCGAAACCGATATAAAAAATCGGAGGGCAAAGTTACATAGGCTATTTACGTAGGGACATTATCTCATTTCACAGTAAAACACTTTACAAAACAATCTTTTAAGAAATTGAGATGTTTAAATGTAACTGGGATTATGAAACATGGTATGAAAAAAACTCTTTTTTTTTGCGTATGTGTAAAAGTTGATATTATAATTACTTCATTGAAATAAATATTTTGTCTGTTTTTATACAAGTACCACATCATCTTTATCATAATGGGATCCCAAGCCCTGTACCCACCTATCTCGTTGAGCAGCACCTGCGCGTAGTGCGCGTGCGCCGTGCGCGTGTACAGCAGCCCCACGCCCAGCAGCGCCGCCACCAGCACGCCCTGCTGGATGTCCAGCTCGATGGACGTGGGCGGCAGTAACGGCTCCAGGTGGATGCTCATCATCTTCGTGGCCTGCACGTCCATTGTGCCTGCAATTATACATTTTATTCGGTAATGTACATACCTATTACTCAAAGTGATCAAAATCAATGAATCAGCTGTGAAAATATGGAGGGATTGTAAACGATACAATTGTTTATATCTAACTACTAACAATAAAACTAAATTAAACTTTATTCACCTACAATAAAGTGTAATTTTATTTATTTCCATTAATTGGATTTTTTTCCAAAACGAAATCATTCTTTATTTGGTTCCAGTAAGGTTTATTTTTTATTATAACTAAAATTTCACGGGAGACGAAGATAGCGCCACCATGACGCCTACGTTTGGCGCCAAATTCAGGCGCCATCTTGATACATTCACATGATGGCCGAAATAAAATTTCTCGTGGCCGACAGTAAAATAATTTGGGTACGTTCGTAATAGCTGATATGTAAAAATTCTGGTTAATATTTATGTACCTAATTATTTGCATGTTTTACTCCACTGTCAATTTTATATCCTATTGTATTAAAGACATGCAAATGTTCTGACTTTAGTTTCTCTTTTTGTTCCAAGATTTTGTTTTGTTTATGTACACTTTTTATTATGTCCATCTTAATATGATTGAGTAAACTGTCATTAAAATCATCCACACTTCCTTTGAAGCATCTGCCCAGCAATGGGCTAATGTAGGCAAACCATACCTCGATACGTAGCAGCCAATCCCAGCAGTAGTCCAATACTGATCATTTCGTCGCATTTAACGAGATATTCGTACATGTTCATGAAGGGCATGTCCTTCAAGTGCCCGTTCAGACCCAGCGCTAGTAAGAAGCCTGCATGTTCCGTTGACATGTCTTGGGTACCCTGAAAAATTTATTTACAGTTTAAATTTTATAAAAGAAATAAGAAATAACAAATTTATAAGGCTGTTTATTATAAATTTATTTTTAGTACATTTTAAAATCCTAATATGTGATGGTATCCTAACTCTTCCAGACGCAATCTTCTTTTTAACTTATAAAATACCTAAACAAAACAAGAAAGATACTCTAGGTTATTTTTCATAAAAAAATTAAATACATTTTTTTAAAGTAAAAAATCTTTTTTCTTGTGACAACTTAGTATTAATTGAAAGAACATGACTTGTAGTCACCCGAGGTAGTTCTCCTACTACGTTATTATAGGAAGTAGGTCATAGGTCATCACAACCATTGCTTAAATGAAGTTTTAACACTTTTGATGAATCTTCAGCATAATATTGATAGTTCAGCTGAATACATATTATATTGCAATAAATGTGGAAACTTCTTGGCATAAACATAGATCTTCCTCAAACGCATTTGCTACTTTGGGGAATCCAGTTGAGCATAAATTGTAATGCAATAATTGGACATAGTTATGCAAAATAAATCCAAGCATAACAACTTTTGAGAAACTTACTTTTGAGGAAATGCGAGTTTTAGGTATATTAAAATAACAAGACCGTAGTTTTTTTTTTTGCAAATCCTCTTAAATATTGGACATATTTATCTACTTCCTGAAAAAGTTTGTATGTAGGTGCCATTTATGTCTCACTTAAAAAACATTTTTTTCATGTTTTTCAATTAAAGGTTTGTTTCATGTGTTCCGGATACAAATTAGTATCTCTCAAAGGCAGTCCAGGTAGAGTACTGACCCGGGGCTTGTTGTAGATGATCCAGCTGGCGTGTATGCTGGCGCCGGAGATGGGCACGAGCGCGAGGCCGGCGGCCACGCCGTTGTGGAAGCTGGGCCACAGCAGGCACGGCGGCGCGTCGGCGCCCAGCGACACGGCGCGGCGGCGCGGCGGCGGCCCGCGCCCCGACACGCACAGCCGCGGCGGCGCCAGCGGCTCCGTCGGCGACACCGGCAGGCTGCGCAGCGTCACCATGCCCCTGCACACACACACACCACACCTTTTTAATCTTATTGAAGTCAAACTTCTTTAGAATCGTTGTGATTTCAAACTCGATGAAACGAAAAAGTAAGTCCATAGACACACAAACACGTAAATCAAGTACCAGGCGCTCAGAGACGGGGAAGAGTTAGCGCCACCACATTAGTATATATGTCGTAGGATAATTTGATAAACCGAATTTTTGCAAAAACTCTAGGGATATCGCGAAAATACGGATAGTTAGACAATGTCTATGATATTTCTCAATGTTACTGAAAAAGGGATAGGGTTTTTGCGAAAACGCTAGTTGCTTTAGTAACTTTGAATATACTTATCTCTGATTGGCTTGATTTTGGTTTATAGGCCAACTCTTTTTGTGATTGGTTCTAAATTTGAAATATTTTGTCATAGAGTTATAAAGCGTAAGAAAAGACAATGTGATATAGGATTTTTCTTAATATTTTAGTTAAATAAAATACAAACTTTGGACCTTTTAAGAGAAAGATAATTCTTATATTGGCGATGCAAAGATTATTATCCGCGCGCCTCTAGCGGCGAAATCTAGAAGTTGTCTAAGAACGACACTTTGCTATAGAAGTATAGACTTAAAACTTTATAGCTGTTCATAGAGAGTTAAGAGTTTAGCTTTAAACATAGTAAGATGGATCACGATTACATACAGAAACCCGTTGCTAATAAAAGCAGAAATACGAAATATTGTTGCGTTCCTCAATGTTAAAGGTACAAAAACAATACAAAGCATCGCAAGCAAATAACGCGCCAAAAAAGATGCGTGAAGCGTCAAGTCGTCAACCAATCAGATAACACGTTGTTTTGGTCGATCCGAGTGACCAATAAGTGCGCTTTGTTTATAATAGCCAATGATTCTATTCCCAATCTTACTAAAGCGAATAGCGTTTTTGCAAAAACCCTATCCTTTTTCAGTAACATTGAGAAATATCATAGACATTGTCTAATTATCCGTATTTTCGCGATATCCCTAGAGTTTTTGCAAAAACTCGATTTATCAAATTATCCTACGACATATACAGTGTGTAAACAGTGAGTTAAATTTATAAGCACAGAAGTTTCACTTCTGACATATTGTGTACTTTGTACGCACGCACTTTTTTTATAATAATCATTATTATTATTATATTTTCTTTAACAATGTTTTACTTAAAATTAGAAGTATAACTTGTAAAATATAACACACACACTGCCGTCTATAAGCTTAAAGGCCGCTAAATGACATTTGGTCATTTTTTACTTTTTAATGCCATATTACTTAAAAAAAAATTCTCTATCGATCTGTCTAGGAACGGTTATTCTATCTTTTACCGTTTACAAGATATATTTTTTTAAAAGGCAGCTAAATACAAAAAAAATATACTTTACACCGCATAAAGATCGCTAAACAGCACTACTAGATAAGAAAGCAGCTATAGTACTTTAAGGTTAGTATCGATTGAATTTTTTTACTATGAATGCTGAGCTAAAAAACAGTTATTATTTAGCAATTAGCTAAAAGGCAGCAAAAGTATTTTAGCGGCTTTTTACTTTGGTTACATTGAAGTGTAATATCTTGCATAGACTTAACTAAAAGGCGGTTATACGCTCTTACGTAACTAAAAAGCAGTTAGAATCATTTAGCGGCCTTTAAGCGTTGTATTGTTACTATTTTTACAACAGATAAACTATTATAGAAAGCCATGTTAGTCCGTACGCAAAGTAAAATGAACATTTTTTCTATATCTCGCATAACAAAAAAGCCGTTAAATAACATTACATCGCTAAAAAGTGGCAAATTACGCAAGCTACCGCGCCCCTCTTGGGAATTTTTTCGGGTTGCTGGGGACGCGCCTGGGCACGGCGCGGCGGGCCCGAAGCCGGCAAGTGCGAACCAAAATATCAACGAGGGAGGACGTTTGCTGGCGTCGCGTTTCGCGCCAAAATCATCAGTCATCATGGCGGGAAGGTTTCCAAGGTACGTATTTTATTTTATTATGTAGTTATTTCAAACCAATAAAACTATCCAATGCAATTTATTATAAAAGAATGTTTTGTTTACTGCAAAATAGTAGGTGCGACAATCGAGACGCAGCCGGCTATTATTCTTGAGTCAACCTACCCGCTTAGAATTGAAACCGAGTGCTGTCAAGCTGCAGTGTCTTTCGTTAGCCCTAAGCGTGTGTTATCAATGCAGTACCTACGGGAGGATTTGTTATGTAATTAGTTTTACGTATGCACGCGTGGCTTTGCAGATGCTTTTGTTTTCGAGTTGTAATAGCTATCAACTAAGTATTTTATAAGTAGCTAAAGCTTATATTATGGATGCATGGATGCACGGTAGGTTCCGGGTTCGATTGCCGAAGGGTTTATCGAAAGTTAAGGAAGGCAACGATTTTTCATTTGTCCCGAGACTGAATAGTATACCAAACCATGAATATTCTAACCTTACCTTTAATAATAAATGTCTTTAGTACGTAATGTAACACGATATTATATATCCAATTAAGTATAATTGTTTTTTGTAATTTAAGAAATTTGAAAATTTCGCTCACAAAGTTCATCGACCGTCATGTGGGACTTAAACTTGAAGCCCGGATAGCTAATGTAGGGGTCGTGGGTTCAAGTCCTACCAGATGACGGTCGAAGAATTTTTGTGTGCGAAACTTTCTTACATAATAAGTTATTGGTTTTCGTGTGTTTGAACTGTGATAAACTGATAAACTATATTATTATATTATAGTTTACATTACTTGTTACAGATATAATGCAAGAGCTAAAACCATATTAAATATGGTTAGTAGTTGTGGTGAGTTAGACAATCAATCTCATGTAAACCAAGATCCGAAAAAAAAACAAGTTTGTTCCGAAGTTTCCAACAGAAAATATTTGAGTATTATTACGAAAGTTCAAAGATTGAAAGGTGATAACGAAAAAGATTTAGTAAACGATTTGTATTCCCGCGAATATTCTTTAACATATTCAGTTTTCAACAAGATATGTGAAACACAGATTTCGCAAAGTTCTTCCCATCTTAATAGCAATCGATCGAGCAATCGATTTAGAAGCAATAGAAAAATATTTGGTAACAAAAGACGTGGATTCGATGGAACTTTGTGATTCTATTTCATTAGACCTGCTGACGTGCAAAGAAACTTTTGTGTTATCACCACAATATGAACCTGATGGTTACAATACCGATTTGGCCAAAGATTCACAAATCCATGAGGCTAGTCATATTGGTGAAGATTTTGACTCAGATAATTCTGTTCGCGACAAATATTATTACCCATCTTCATCTGACTTGTCATCTGAAGAGGATAAAGATAGTCCATCGACTTCAAAACGAAAAAGCTTCTTGAATTTAACAAATTATGTATCAGAGCGTCGTATTAACATTACGAAACCTCGACTGTTCATTCTCCATTCAATTATACGTTAGGTTCAATCCTGTTTGAATGTCACGCGGCGGACCTGGCCAATGTCAAGGTTCACGTAATGAACATACTGATCGTACTGCATTCTGATTGGTTCCGAGCTGGAATGAATGGTGACCTCTTGCTACCGTTACACGCGCCGCTATAAAAATCGTTTTCTATTTAAAATCCGGGCTACTCGTTTATTCCTGCTCTAAGAGAACACGCGAACCACATACAACCCCTAACTCGAAGTGAATTCAATAGTGTGAACAGTGTCGTGTCCGTATACCAGCTCATAGCACTAAATCAGTGCTGGGCTGCCCAACCTAGCTCTGCAGACATCCAGGAAGATACGGCGTTAAGCCTCAGCTAGGCACCTCGGCTTGGATTGCCACAGTACGACCGGTAAGTACTTGTTGTTGTCCAGGCCCTTATGCGTTTATTTGAATAGCGTTGAACCTATCGTTGTATCGGCAGAACATCCTGTTCTGATCCAGAGTGTCGTCACCGGACCCTCGGCAGGTTCGTGTCGCCATATCGACCGTACCTCAAAAATATGTCACAAGTGTGTTTCCAGCGAAAAATGTACGATCTAATGTATAAAAATAATTTTGACGATGAATATATTACGTTACGATTTATGAGTGATAAATACTTACGAAACCCAAGTACAATAAAGGTGTAGAAAAAAATAAAAAAGAGACTATTGTTAATAAATTGTCTGGGTTAATACCAGCGCATAAAATGCTTTTTTGAAGAAATTTGCCAACATTTGATTAAGGCTGTGACTAATGAAGACTGATTAATTTAAGATTGTTGTTCATGTGTCAAAATAAAGTTCTTAATGTTGATAGGACATTTGCTGACGCATGAAACAAAATTAATAAATATTTGTATAGTGTATTAAGTTTTAATTCATATTAATTATTTTTATTTTTATAAATAAAATAATATTTGTTTTACAATTTATAACTAAGTGAAATTCAAATAAAAAAAATAGAAATTAGTGCATTTTTTCTTTGAGTTTGACTTAGTTGTAGAACACGCAGTATGTATAATTCTGTTACTTTTTATTCCAATTTTATTATTTTTATTAAAATGTATGTAAACATCGTGATGATGAATGATTATATTATTTTTAAGTAAGAGTTCCTATCTAGTACCTGAAATTTCAGGAATATTTCGTGATTTGTCATGCGATTTTTGGTTGTTAGTTTTTAAGAAGAATTATTTCACATTTAATTTGTTTGGAAGAGGTTACCATTTTTTATTTCTTAATATCTCATGCCTAATAGTTTTGTCGCAATAAAGTACTTGTCTTTGCAAAAACTTTGTTTGATTTCATAAGTTAACGTATAAGTTTGCAGGATTCGAAAAATACTAATGCGGATAATGCTAGCCTATAAAGCAGTTATATGAAAAGGTTTGATAAATAACCGCTTTTAAGATATGCACAGCTGTATTAAAAGTTGTTAGAAAATAATGAAAGAGAAGTTAAGCGATATCTACTTGGCTAAAAGGCGTCTATGTGTAATTAGCCGTTTTATTGTTATGGATAAGATCAATATAAAATCATTCAGTTCTAGGTTTTAAAAACGCAAAAAAATTAAACTGCTTTATAGTTATGTAAATGTTGATAACTTCCTATCTCAAAAAAATACTTGTGGACGTTATCAATAAATCCATAACTATAAAGTAGTTATGAACCTTTAGCCACCACTTAGTTCTGCATACTTGAAGCGATCTTTAAAATTTTACAAGGTTATAAAGGAAAATATGTATTTATTTACATGAATATTAATATTTAACAAAATCAACCAATTTCATGTGAAGGTTGAAAAGAAAACCTTTCTTTTGGTATACGCCCACATCACTAAATGTTCATAGAAACTGAGTAGCATCGGTTTAAAAATTTTGCCGCCTTTTTCGGCTCTAGCTCAAAACTTGTTTTTGTCATTTAGCGGCCTTTAAGCTTATAGACGGCAGCACACACACACACACACACACACACACACACACAAACACACACACACACACACACACACACACACACACACACACACAAACACACACACACACACACACACACACACACACACACACACACACACACACACACACAAATAGATAGGGTAGTTTTTATCTCAATTATTGATCTCAATATTTGTTATTAGAAATTAAATATTTATTATACGACTTTAGTATGTATTTATAGTTTTTAAAATTTATCACCAATAGGGAAAGGCAAAGGACTATAGTCCATACAGCCTTTATGTATTTATAGATGGCGGCTTGGCAACTAAGTTGCACAATAATATTTTATTATAATATATATTTAAATTTATATGTAACACTTTTGTTACTTTTTTATTTTTATTGAACTGAAACTTCTTATGCGACTTCCAACAAGATTAAACGTTTATAAAATTAAAGAAGTATCACTTCTGACATGTGTACTTAGTACGCACGCACTTTTTTTTGTTTTTTTTATAAATTACAAATTCTTATTTATATTTAAATACATAATATGTATATTAGATCTTATATTGTTATTTTAACTGGATATGATATGATTTTAGTAATAAATAATTTTTAAATTGTTTTAATTGTTACTTATATTACATATTTATTTTTTGTAAACGTAATAAAAGTATTTATTTTATTTATTTATACTAATACATTTCGAGGTAATCTATTTGGCTGTATGTGTGCGTACCTTCGGTTGTAATAACGTGACACTTTAAGAAAACTCTCATTCAAATATTGAGCGGGATAACAAATACAGACTAGGCTGTATGGACTATAGTCCTTTGCCTTACCCTATTGGGGATAAATTTTAAAAACAACAATTGAGCGGGATAATGTCTATATAATAATCATACTATTACAATTTTTCGTGAAGGATTTTTATAATTGTATTGTGTTATTATTGTGCAGTGTTCAGTTTGAATATCTTTAAAATTATAAATAATAACATAAAATTTTATTGATTACTGTTTTTGTCTATCAAATTTTCATATCACCAGCTCGTAAACATGTAAGCATTTCTAGATTACCTTTTCTTTTTTTTTATTTTGATTTTATAATTTGATAGTTGTTAATTTATTCAGTCGTAAATTTTGATCTCATTTATTTATATTTTTCTATATATTCTATTTTTCTATATATATTTTATTAATTCTTATTTTTTTTTAATTTCAACAAACTTAAGATAAGATGAATAAAATGTAAATTCAAAAAGTAGGTACATGTTGGTTTGTGCTTAATTTCAACATTTCGAATACTTTACCTGTTACTTTCAAATTTTGGCGGAACGTTTTATTTTCAATCCCATATGAATGAATCTATTTTTAATTTTTTTAGAAAATATTACTTTGATTGTATCAAAAGAATTCGTTAAAAAAATATTTAATCTATTATAATTACTGAGCCACAGCAACGCGTGGCTGGGTCCGCTAGTTTTTTATATTTTATTCAGGACTAGCTTACAGTGGGCAAGTGCCCCTAAAGACAAGAACAACTCATTTAATTTCCAATTCTTAATATTTTATTCAGTTCATCGAATGCTCAAACTTTCATACAAACTTACTAAAGTAAAGTAGACATCTTTTTATCTGGCCCTGTCTTAAAATTCATTCTTAACGACGACTCTAACCTCTCAACTCCCAAATAAATTTGGCAAAATTTCATCTTTTAATTTTGTCAAACAAACAAACTATCAAGATTGAAAAATGTGCACAATGTCGAATTTTGCACTTCTATTTAAGGACACTTTTTAAACGTTTATTTTACATCTAGTAATTAAGGATAATATTGAATAATGCATAAAACAAGATATTTCAAGTCCACATATAAAGTTTACCTGGCGACAGGCAAAGCCATAGTCCTAGTGCTTATAGCGTATAAATATTTTTCTTGCTCTTCTATAAAGTCGTGATCGGACACCTCGGGCCGTTGAGTCAGATTAATAGTTACGGGTATCGATGATTGCAGGAGATTAAACACCTCCGTCATTCTGAAAAAAATATTATAAATTATATATGTATAAGTAAATTATTAATACCGAATTAAAATTACATGAAATAGCCTAAATAGATCTTTTTACAAGTTAGCAATAATACATGGATTATCCCGACTTTCTAAAAAAATATATTATATTTCTTCAATATACCATTTTCAAACAAAATTTTATAGGTCTTAGTACAGTTAGTTTAACGTTGTATGGTCACAGCAGTGACCTTGACCAGTTTCTCAAGTGACCATGATACATTAAACGTTGCTGTAAAGCATTCGAAATGTCTGGACCAAATATCATAAATTAAAAAAAACAAGTATTTATTAATACAGAATAAATTCAAACAAATGAGCTGCTAAATGTCAAAATGACAGATTGTTGTGATAAGCAGGATACAGAATAAAAATAATAATATTGTATTTGGATTAGTTTTTAGATATGGTACATTTTATACCTAATTTTTCCCATAAAAAAAATTATAAAGATAGAAATATGTTGGGACATTATTACAGCAGCGCCATCTTGTTCCGTGGTAAGCTACGAGGCTTGTGTTACGAATATCAGATAGTTGATATACTACACATATATTTTTTTAAATACATACATATTATAAGTATATTACCTATGATCTCTGGGATACAACAAGCTCAACAGTTTGGTGTACAAGTGTTCCATGCCCGTGCTGCAGTCGTCTTCCCCCTTGTGCTGCGGCTCCACCGTCGGTTGCGGGATCTGAGTGTATGCTGTCTCCTTCTCTAACACCTCTAAAGCTAATGCTGTTAGAAAGAGAAAGAAAATAACTGTTAAATAACTAATTTAAATATAACGTAATTAAGTGACATAATATATCATCAATTTTGAGAGTAGAATCTGTGCTTCAATAGTTTTTTTTAATCCTTTTAATACATATACAAAGACTGAATGTATACTTTTAGATTTTCTGTTTGTTTTCCTTTGACTGCATCACAAAAAAGCCAGTGGACAGATTTTGATGAAATTTGGTATGATGATAGCTGGTTATCCGAATCAACATGAGGATATTTGCATATTTTTTACTGCGGGAAAACATTACATTTCTGAGAACGGTTAGAGTAGATATAGAATTTACTCTAACCGTTAAAATGAACTTACGGAAAAAAACCCAGGCATAGCGAGGGTCAGGCATAAGTACATAATATGAACCAAGTTGACACTTCTGTCCCTGCGGTCGCAAGTTCAAACCATAAAAAAAACACTTTTATATTAAACTAGCCTTTCCCGCGGCTCGCGTTCTAAAGGCTGGAACACCAAATTCTTTTCGGCGTCCCTCCCCCCCTCGCCACCGTCGTCTAGCACGCGGTGATCATTATTCTGTTGCGGAGTTATGTTAAAACTATGATATCTCGTAAGATATTCATTGAAATCAAATGATGCCAAGAGCAATTTTGTTCAAAATTAAATACTTGATGAATAACTTATTTATTTAGATAATTAATATCATCATGTTTATAAAAACACTTTCGCAAATAATGCACTTTCGTAAAACAAATTTGATTACCATATAAAAGGTTACAGTGAGTCAATCCTAAAAGATAGACATATGCTATCGCGGACTTTTTTTTAGAACTTTTAAAGAGGAACATTTATGTCATACATGATTTTTGCATAATTTGAACCGTTTACGCAGCGCACGCAGCGGAAGGTCTCAAAAGGAATATTTTTCTCTCGTGTTTGCAACATTTTTCATTGGTGCTGAGCTCCTATTGATCGTACCGGGATGTAATATAGGTTATAATCTTCTTCAATAAACGGACTATCCAACACAAAAAGAATTTTTCAAATCGAACCAGTAGTTTCTGAGATTAGCGCGTTCAACCAAACAAACAAACAAACTCTTCAGCTTTATAAATAGTATAGGTCATTTTAATTCGTTATAAAAGCGCGCACGTAAGGTTCGACGTCTAGGCAAAGAGAGGAAAAAGTTGTGTCGCCAGAGATAACATTATAACATTTTGGTCTCTGATTCCACAGACCACACAAACACCATAATATATTAAACTTATTACAAAAACCGTTCAACCTTTATGTTAGAATTTTAATAATTTAACACCCACTCACACTCCATATACTCATCGGTGGACTTGATGGTGGCCGCGATGTCGGTCTGCAGCGCCAGGTCCTCGCGCATGACGAGCGCGTAGGCGGCGGGCGGCCAGTCCGCGGGCGGGCTCGCCTTGCAGCGCGCGAACTGCGAGATCAGCTGCAGCGCCAGCGCCGGCGGCAGGTTGTCGATGTCGCGGGGGGTCATGCCTGGGTGTTCATATGGTAGAGCTTAGTTTGGACTTCTTGACTTTTTATGATCTATGTACCGGTTCTTGCTAACCTAATACACTATTAGATTGATAACTGATAAATGCTGAAATTACCACTTGATAGGTAACAGTGAGTACGCGCGGCTTTCTTGCTAGCGATACGCGAACTGATTTGATTATTATGAATTAAATAAAATAATGAATGCACGTGAGAAATGATGAGTTGCAATATGTACGGTTGCACCGTACAATCTAGAATGTTTTAGTACATTGTATTTGTAAAGGTATAACTAGTTATAATTATGTTATCATATAGAGACAGATTTATGTGTAGAAATTATTTCTGTTCAGCGTTTTTTTATATCATTGCGGAGCATAGCCTTATCTTCTTCTTATAGCCTTTCTACAACACGATGGGGATCAAGTCATAATCCACCACGCTGGCCAAGTACGTAGTGGCGGAGTTCACATATCTTTATAAAACTCCACATTCTCAACGTAAGAAAAGTGGTAATCATGTAAGAAATAATTCGGGCATGACAATATCCGATCAGACCCGAATATGAACCCGTATCACCCAGCTATCCAACAACAAAAGGCGTACGATCCCTGAAAAGTATGAAAAAGTGTAATTTGAAATACATGAACCAACATAAAGTATGTAGGGTGGGTGTACCTCTGTCGGCGGCGGCGAGCACGGCGTCGCGCGGGCGCGCGGCGGCGCGGCGCGGCGTGCTGCTGGCGGCCGCGCCGTCGCGCGCGACGCGCTGCATGCCCGCGCCCGCGCCGCACCCCGCGATACACATTATCTGGTGTGTAGGATATTATGAGAAAAAAAGTTTTGTTTTTATATTTGCTTATAATGTAAAAACTAAAAAAGTACTTAAATTTTTTTAGAATTTTTTTCACTTATCAAAACTTATATTATTGGATAAAAATATGCGTTATAATTTATTTAAAAAAAAATAGTAGATCCTTACGAAAATTACAATAAAATAACGTAAGGTATCAAAATATTTAACAATCTAAACTGACATAATATGTGCCTGTAATAATAATAATGTCCAACCGATTCCGTCCATGGCAGCCAATCTCGTTGAGACTAGCCAACTACGCAGAAGATATTATAGTGCAGCGCGTGTACGCGGACACAACTGCACTCTCTGTTCCTATCACTCTCATATTCCGGTGGGACGACTACTCGACACGACCAGTGAGAGTCAAGGCGCAGGACCGACGGCTTTACGTGCTCTCCGAGGCACGGGGGTGACACATCACCAACTTCCCAACTCCGGGCTGTTACTGAGGCTTACGAAACAGAAAGACTCAATAACCAAACTTGACCCGACCAAGGACTCGAACCCAGGACCTCTCGATGTATAACCGTATATGCTAGCAACTACACCACCGAGACATTTCCTATATTCAAAGCAATTTAACCAATTATTTGAACAGACATAAGATTTTTTTGCAATGTCTAAAAAAAATGAGTACTTAAAAAAACAGTATCATACCTCTATCAAATCCCGTGACATATTATTGACATCGTACATATGAGGGTAGTATCCAACATCGATTTCTTTCAACATCGAGTTTATGTAACTAAATATATTCGGTGGTTCCGCACTAAAGTATGTCGGTTGAGTGAGTTTCTTCAAAATCGATTCAGACATTTGCGTATCGTTTTCATCGTACTCAAAACTGTAATCTGTAGGGAAGTCCAACCAGTAATGGTTCACGTACTTCTCTAAGCACAAGTCCTTTGCAATTTGATATAAGAAGGCCGAAAGCGGCTTTAAATCGCTTGATAACAGCGTATTTAGCTTTATATCTTCATATGCTAGATGGAAAGCAAAGAATACATTCACAGTGTAAGGAAATAAAAGGGAGTTAGTGTTGAATTGAGAAGGCTTATCTTCTTCTTCTTTCTTTGTTGACCTGCTATGTCTTGTTTCTGGTTGAATTTGGTGCAAATTGAGCGTATTAGCTAGTGAATAGCCTATGGTTTTGTGCATTTTGGAGTTAAGCATATACTCCCAATCGTCTTGAGTTCCGTCGCTTGAAGTTCTTTGCTTTTTTGTGACTACTTCTACATGTTCTTCTTCATTGTGCCTACTTTCAGAGAGTTTTTCTACGTCATATCCGATAAGAGATAGAAGAAGGTTCGAGAACATCGTCCATTCTTGTTCAGGTGTCAAGTCTTGGGTGCCCGGTGCGTTTCGTACACCATACCATTTTATTATGACCTGAAAACAACATAGTTAAGTTAGTATGAATATGTATTTGTTTATATCACTCCTCAATAATTTATTTATTCATTATGAATAAAAAGATTTCAGCTTTCACTTTGTATCCAACATAATGCTTGCAGCATTGCTATATTATGAATCTTGCCAACATATTCCTTAAATTTAACAACTTATACTTGCTGTACTTTATAGTAGCCAGATTTTTCCCTCTTTTCTTAAAAAAGTCTTGTTTTTGAGATTTATATACAGAAAATATATAATTTTTCTTTATTAATAAAGTAAATTCAAAACGTGTATTGAATACCGATATTAATCACATTTAAAATTCAATAAATCTGTATTATTTTTTAGTGAATCGTTACTACAAATAAGCAGTGAGACGTTATTTAGTGAGCGAGATTAACAAACCTGCATACAAATGTCCTTAGGCAGCGCGCAGGCGAGCGCGTGGCAGCAGCGCGCGACGAGCGGCGCGCAGGCGCGCGGCGGCAGCGCGATGCGGTACAGCGCCGCGCCCGCGCGCACCGACACGCGCGCGCCCGCCGCGTCGCACAGCGCGCGCACGCCGCCGCCCGCGCCGTCTGCGGGCGGACTTACATTTTAGGGCGGATCCTCACTATAATGCCGTTCACAGTTCTCGGCCCGATCTCATATGGTAAAGTCATATCATGTTCGAATTGTACAATCTGAATTATAAATAATGCGAATGTTGCCTTTCAAATAAAGAGCTCGCAAAATTTTCAAAAAATAGATTTGCCATTTCGTTTCGGCCATATTTAAACCGTCAAACCGCCAAGTCACAAAGTTGAAAGGATTGTTATTTAATTTTTTTATTCCATATTTATTTTTTTATATAATTCCCGTTTTGATTATTTCTTCTTACGAATAGTTCGCAAATAAATATATTATAATTAATGTACAATAATATTATACACTTTTAAATAAAACTACCTACCTACCTTTTAAATAAAACTACTCAAGTAAGTTAATATGAATCAAATATGAATCTGCTATCTATCTGCAAGTGAAAGTCCCGTCAAAATCGGTCCAGCTGTTACAGAGATTAGCCAGAACAAACAGACAGACTGACAGACAAAAATTAAAAAAAATGCATTTTTTATGTTAGTACCGTATATACTTTCATATACATTTAGTGAAAATCTGTTAATTTGAAATCAAAAATAGGCACTTCAATTTTATTTATATGTACTGATAGATACACAAATATAAAGCTAAATCTTACCCAAATTTTCTTTCGGCTCCAATCTGGATATAGACGAATGTGGTACAGGAGACAGTAAATGCAAGGCGGAGTCATCAAACGAGTTGGTTTCACAGCGGCTGGGCAACAAACTGCTACGTCTTGGGAACGGTGACTGAAATGTATTCCTTTTTGTGTATGGAGAATCTATTAGACGAGCTAAGATACCACCCACGTGAACCTGAAAATTTATAGGAACAGAATATAATATTTTGAGACTTAAATGATTATTTACTTTTATCATCCCAACATTTGTATTAGAATTTTTCTTTAAGAATATATGTTATGTGGGTATAATGGTGGGTAAAATCTAATAAGACATTCATTATAATTTGTTCATATATCATTGGAAAAAATGGAAACAAAAATTTAAGACTTTTTTATTTCAACTACATAAAAAATACAAACCTTGCCCACAAAATTGTTTCCTGATTGCAGAATAATATTTCCCGATTCATCGATCAGTGCTATCATCTTCAAATGGTCCAGGACTACCGCGTCTTTAGCCAGAACCGAGGAAATCGAACCCACTATTATATTAGTTTTGGACATTTGCCCGTGATAGTGCGATTTCTGTAGCCTCACTATTTGAAGTCGCGTCACGCCGGCTACTTTGACCATAAAACATAAGTAATCGTGACCAACTAAATCTGTGTGCAGAAAAGCTTTTAAATCGTTCGGACTTTCGACTTGGTCGCGCCTTATAACTTGGCTGTCTGTCCAGATATGATCAAGACAAATATCTGGATAAAGTGGCAAAGATGGCGGATTTTGGTTGATGGTGTTTGACATCATAGACGGCGAACTGGCTTGTCCTATAGATGTATGGGGTGACAGCCCTTGCTGGTGGAATATATTCGCCATCGGACTATTTTGTCTAGATCGAGATGGGGTTGTCGACATTTTTTTCGACTGAAACGGACTGCCGGTATAACTTGTCGCATTCCGCATGCTATGCATCGGACTGCCCACAAAATCGCAGGACTGGCTGAACACCGAAGAATTGACATTTGGACACATCGCCAAGCACTCGTCTCGAACTGCTTTCCGAATTTTCCATAGAGAATGAGTTTGCAGCTTCCAGTCATACAGTAGTATTATACTTGGTTCGGTGCTCACAAAAATGATTTGCAAATCTCCATCGTTGTAGTATTGAAGTCCTTGGGCAGAGGACTTCATTAAAACTGGAGTGACTTCATCCAAAGGATGTCTCAAAGAGAAGCAAGTGGGCAATGGGTATTCTTGATCATATCCAGAGATCGACTCGGCTCGCAATTTAGCGCTCATATTGAATGGAAATGTACGAGTTTTGTTGAATGAACTGTTGTGCGATTCATTTAATTTCAAGAACGACATTGGCAACATTGAGTTATGAAGAACTGGTGTAGCGTCTTTTTCTAATAAAACACCATATTTCATCGGCCATATTTTCTTCACTTGGAATGGTATACTTGTAATGTACTCCCTCCCATCTAAAGCATACACTCTCATACATTTATTATCAATGAGAATTATTGAAGGCATTATTTTATTCTCAATGTGCTCTGTTGTGTCTTCTATTTTGATATTTTTCTTGGCATCTCCAATCTGCGAGTTCAGAGCATCTATGAGCATAGTATTGTTAATGTCAGTATGGAAATCAGCAAATGCGGCATGTTTTATAGGATTTTCAATTGTATAGCAGGCAATGGTTTCTCGGTGTTCAGGTCCAGATAGCTTTGTGCCTGGTGTTGAAATTAAGCCTGAAAGTGAATACAAAAAGTCAGCAGGAAATAATCAATTTTTCTTTTTACTAATAATTATTAAGTAGGTGTGTTAATAATATAATTATTTCAAAAAAAAAAGCCTACAATACATACTTAGTTGTTATGTATGGATTCTATGAAAGAATACAGTAATAAAACTTTTAACTTTTACCTTTTTTTATACAGTTTTTATAGTAAGAAGTAGTCAAAAGAGTGTCTAAGAGTGTACCAATATATCAATTTAATTGAAATTGAAGCGAGCCAAAAACCATTTCACATATTACTTTCTTAGGTTTATGCGAATATTCGACTTTATAAATGAAGGGTACAGGGGCAAAACAAGGAATGGCACATAAGATTTAAAAAAGTTGAAAAGTATGGGAACATTAAGAGATGCCACATATTATAGATTGCAATGTAAATAAAAAAAATATTTTATGACATTCCTTGTTTTGCCCCTATACCCTTCAAATGAATCAACCTTTTCGGATTTTGTCATATCATATTTGTCAATAATCATTTCACATTTCAAATACCTTTGGACCATACTGCAGTGCAGCCTTTAACATATAATTCCTCTTCATAATAACAGTCTGTTTTAGGATTTAACGGTCTTCTCCTAGGTCTCCTATTCTGTGCAGAGCTTAAATTAAATTTCTTAGACATATTAGTAGAGCTGTTAACACTACTGCCTCCAGATGTTCCAGCGGATGCAAGATCATCTTTCTTCAAGCCACTTAATAATTCAGACTTAATGGATACATTAAAGTCGTTTTTCAAACGACTTGGAGGTCTAAAGGAATCCATATACTCATATTTCTGGTCCTTTTGAGATTCTTGTAGATTTTCCTTAGCATCTGGAGTGACACAATTATTTTTATATTAGTAGGATTAGCGAAAGGTTAGCTTTTATACTTGAATTATTCAATTTAGTGTCTAACATTTTTAAATAGCACTAATAATAATAATAATAAGTATTGATTAAAATGAAACTTAGCTTTGAATTAAAAAAATTGAAACCTACTTGAAGTAAAATAGATATTGTAATTTTTCACCTAAAACAAATATTTTTAGATAATAAAGATTTAAAAATATACCATCAGCCCTGTAATAGACTTCTCTGATGCACCACCATTCTTGCTCTTCTTCCTTGAGCTCTACCAGGCTTTCATCTTTGATAGCAAAATTAGTTAACTTGTATAATAGCGAATTTTCTGATGCAGAAACATTGTGCCCCTTGCTGTAAATTTGAGAAGGATGCCTCGCCAATACTGTTCTGCCATGTGGCACAAACTCCTAAAATAAAATATTCATCAGTCAATAATATGTTTTTTTTTATGGGACACAGGGGGCAAACGAGCAGGAGGCTCACCTGATGGTAAGTGATCACCTCCGCCCATGGACATCTGCAACACCACAGGCCTTGCAGATGCGTTGCCGGTCTTTCAGGAAAGGGAGGGAGGGAGGAGGGAGAAGGACGGGAGTAGGGATGGGGAGTGGGCCTCCCGGACTCTCACCTACCGGACGAAACGCGACAGCATAGCTGTCACTTCTCGCCAGTCTCCTGTGAGAGAGTGGTACTATACGGGGCGTGCCGGCCCATTCGTCTGCTACCCGAAGGGGGGTTGCTTTAGAAGTCGGCCACACGATTTTGGTGTTTTGGGGGGGTGGGGGGGTAAGGGGGGGTTGTTAGCTACCCGATGGTACCACTCCCGCGGCGCGGAGATCCTTATTTTTTTTTTTATGAATTTTTTAATTTCGTGTTTTTGTATGCGTATAACGGAACGTTTTTCCAAGTAAAAATGGTTTGGTAAGTAAAATGGAACGTAATTATAAGTGAAAAACATTATAAATTTGAAAATAATATAAATAACACACAAAATAAATTTCTACTCAATACAAATAAAATTCAAATTAGAATTAAAAATATTAAAGTCGGTTATTTTTGTGGTCATGTTCTAACCTAACCTAACCAATCTGACCTAGTGTTTAGCTGAAAGTCGGTTATTTTTGTGGTCATGTTCTAACCTAACCTAACCAATCTGACCTAGTGTTTAGCTGAAAGTCGGTTATTTTTGTGGTCATGTTCTAACCTTTTTTTTTTTTTTTTTTTTTTTTTTTTTTTTTCACATTTAATATCTTGCAATCAGTCCTTAGACTATAAGCAGATGATTTATATAAATTTTGGGCTTGTCGAGGAAGATCCCCATTGGGAGCCTCTCGTCCTTTAAATGTCAACCGGTATCAGTTCCTTTTAGTTTGTCATTGCTAGATCCATTATAGCTGGTCTTTTCAGGCGATTTTTATGCGCAGGCTTGGCTAAACTGGTGGCCAGACGGTTTGGGTGCCTTTCCAATCTTTGTTTATAACGCCCTGCAAATGAGGCCACTTCCTCTTTAACTGTATTGATTTTTAGATGTTCATGAATCTCTGATGTTTTAATGAACCAAGGTGCATTAGAGATGCTTTTTAGGATGGCATTTTGCATTCTCTGCAGAATGTTTATATTAGAGGTGGCACTAGAGCCCCAGAGTTGTATGCCGTAGGTCCATATTGGCTTTAAAATAGTCTTATACACCAATAATTTGTTGTCAGTACTGAGTACAGAGTTCCTCCCTATGAGCCACTGTAGTTTTCTCTTTTTTAGGTTGACTTGGTCTCGTTTGGACTGTATGTGGTATCTCCAAGTTAGTTTCCGGTCAAGGTGCATGCCCAGATACTTGACAGTGTCTTTTTGGGGCAGTTCTTCTTCACCCAACTTGATAGGTGGGCAATTTCCTTGTCGCAGGGTGAATGTAACTTGTACGGACTTGTTTGTACTGGCAGTTATTCTCCACTTTTTCATCCATCTGTGTATCTGATTGAGACTGGACTGTACCATTTTAGAAGCTATATTTGGATTGCTGTGACTTGCTAGAACCGCTGTGTCGTCTGCGTATGTTGCTGTGGTGATTCCTGGCCTCTCCGGGAGGTCTGCTGTGAAGATCGTGTATAGGACAGGCCCGAGTACAGATCCCTGAGGCACGCCCGCTAGTATGTCATAAAACTTAGATGTACTATCTCCTTCCCTTACTTGAAATATTCTGTTGGATAGGTATGAGTTACAGAGTTCAAAGAATGTGTGAGGAAGCCATGCCTTGATTTTGTATAATAATCCTCGATGCCATACTCTGTCAAAGGCCTGCTTGATGTCAAGGAATGCAGAGCAACAGTACTCTTTGTCTTCTAAAGATTTTCTGATAGTTTCGTATACTCGGTGCACCTGTTCGATCGTACCATGTTCTGAACGAAATCCAAACTGATGGTCTGGAATTATGAATCTATCAGCAAGTATAGGAAGCATTCTCTGGAGTAGTAGTTTTTCAAAGAGCTTTGACACTATTGGTAAAAGGCTAATAGGTCTATAGGACGAGACGTCATGTGTTGGTTTGCCCTCCTTGTGAACCATGACTATTTGTGATACCTTCCAAAGCTGTGGGTAGTGTTTTGTTCTTAGTATCCCATTAAATAATGATGTTAGGAATATCACTGCTTTTCTTGGTATTTCTCGGAGTACTTCTTTAGTTATGAGGTCGAATCCAGGTGCTTTCTTGTTGTCTAGTTTAGCGATTGACTTTATGATTTCTGAAGGAGTAATGTGTTTAATGGGAAGATCCAATTGGAGGTCTTGGTTCATAACTAGGTCGATGTCTTTGTCATCTGAACTGGGCTGGCTTTCACTGGGAACAAACACCCTCGACAGGTGCTCGGCAAACAGCTCGGCTTTTTCCTTACTAGTTCGACACCATGTTCCGTCCCTGTTTCTTAAAGGTGGTTTTGTTATTTGTGGCTGGTTCATTTTGCGAGTGGCTTTCCAGAGTGAATAATCGGTCGCCAAAGTGGGGGTAAGTGATTCCAGGTTTGCTTGAAAGGCTGCGTTTTCGAACTCAATGAGAGCTTCTCTTACCTCATGTATGGCTTTATTGAGAGCCGTCTTGTCCGCTTGGCATTGACTTATGTGCCAGACTCTGCGAAGCCTGCGTTTCTCTTTTATCATTTCTCTAATTTCGAATGGTGTTTTGAACTTTTTATCTAGATGTTTTTTGTCTGGAGTACATTGCCAGCAAGCTGTCTGAACAACCGTCGTAAAGACTTGCGCAGCATTGTCTATATCTTCAGCTGTTTTTAGACGGATTTTTAAGTCTAGGTTTTGCTCTACAAGTTCTCTAAAACAAGTCCAGTCGGTTTTATTATTATACAATGGTGTGAATGTATCATTATGTAGCAGGACTGTGCTTAATGATAGGATAATTGGTACATGATTGGACGAGCCATCCAAGCAGGATTCTATTTTGGAGTCAAGTCCTGATAACCCTTTAGTTATGAAGAAGTCGATTAGATCAGGTTGTTTATTGGGATCTGTGGGCCAGTGCGTAGGTTCTTTTGTTGATAAGGTAGTTAACTTGCCTTTGTCTATGCAGTGTTTAAGTTCGCGACCCTTAGTATTAATAAGCCTGGAACCCCAGTGGGTGTGTTTGGCGTTCCAGTCGCCTCCTGCTATGAATCGCAGTCCCAGTGTTGTAAAGAATTCTGTGTAGTCTGGCTCTTTAATGTTGTGCTTTGGCGGGCAGTATACAGAAGCGATATTGAAGCAGCAGTATTTATTTTCTACGCTTACTAATGTAGCTTGTATATGTTCTGTTTTGAAGCACGGCTGCTCGTGATGTTTCAGGGAGGATCTTATAATTATAGCTGTTCCACCGTGAGCGGTACCATCGGGATGATTAGTGTTGTAGATGTTATAGTTAGGTATTTTAATTAAACTTTTCTCTGTGAAGTGGGTTTCAGATATCAGCAGGACATCAAGCTTATGTAGATCCAGGATCATTTTCGCCTCTTCTTTATTTGGAGCGAGTCCGTTTATGTTCCATGCACCAATTCTAATCGCTGTCATTTTATAAGTTTATCTATCAGTTTAGTCATCAGACCCATGAGGGTACTGATTTGTTGGAGGAGCATATCTATCTTTTCAGATTGTTTGATAAGTAGGTCTTGCACAACCTGGGTTGACTCAACATCTTCATGTTGTTGATTACTTTTAAGAACATTAGCATAAGTTCTTCTGTTGTGTGTTGATTCTTGGCTAGTGTTTAGATAATGTTGTTTTTCTAAAGTCGTCTTTATATTTATGCTTTTAGTTTGGTTTGGTTCTATACTGTCTTTTGCTCTTTCCTCTTTACTCGTTACTCTTCTTTTATTTTTTCTTGCAGATATTTCTTGGTAAACTTCACAGCCCTTGTAATTCGCAGGGTGGCTGCCAAAGCAGAGAGCACATTTCGCTGGACTGTTACGATCTTTTTTTGGGCAATCGGCGGTACGGTGAGCTTCAGCACATTTAACACATCGATATGGTCTTAGGCAGTTATTTTTAGTATGACCATATTGCTGACATTTAGTGCATTGTACAATTGTTTTACGTTTTCGAGGATCCTCAATGGTTACGCAAGTGTTATATATATATCGCAGATTTTTAACATCCTTGTTGTTGGCACTGCGTTCCAAGTTCACGAAAAACGTTGAGGTAGGTGTCTTATTGGGACCGTGACGGGCATTGATTATTTCTCCGTATACCTTGTTCCCGGTTTTCTCAATTTCTTTAACTATTTCTTCATGTGGTGTAGTGTGATGCAAGTTCTTGATGACAATACGGTAGCATTTTTCATCTTTATGTGTAAACGTATGGCCAATTAACCCCTTCTCTCTTACTAGTCTCATTAGGTTTTTGTAGGCTTCAGCAGATGTGCAGTTTACCCTGAGTTGGTTTTTGGTGACAATTTTGATGACGTATTGTGTTTTTTCCAGGACAGTCTCGATTGTTTCTATAAGTTTGTTGATATCGGTTATGCCATATAATATTAGTGGTGGAGGTTTAGTTTTCCTTTTGTCTCTAAGTGTGCCTTTTTGGTTTGGCGGTGCAGCAATTTCATCTACTGGTAGCTCCCCAAATCTATTGTTGAGCGGAACCTGCGATGGAGATGGGGGTGAATCAGATGTTCGGAGTCTTTTAGCTCTTGGTACAGGTATAGTTTGCCAGTCAGGAGGAGTGGCTACTGTTGAGGCCTTCGCCGTTTCCTTTTCACGGGTGGGTGTAATCTGTATCTCTCTACAGTCGCTGAATCCTGAGCCGCAGTCTTCAGAGGTTGAAAGTGAGGGTGTAGAGTTACTTCTGTAGTTTATAAACATACTTTTATGAAATGTTTGTTGTATCATGTTGGAGTTTGGTTTTTTTTGATTTGTTTGGGTTTTTTCGTTATTTTCACTCATATTCTGTTCCCACGAGTAGGGTCGAAATATTCCGTCGCACCAGGGGTGACGCCCATTCCCCAGTGAAGGCACATATACAACGACGTTAGCCGGGTCCGTCGAGGTTGGCGCTAGTGACTTGCCTCCCGCAAGCCATGCATCCTATCGGCGCGTGTCCCACCTTAGGATTAGGGTAACTTTTTATGGAGGTTTTCTACCTCATGGTCCGGGCAGTTAAGTCAAGACCCCCGATTCCGTAAGACATGACTACGGAGTTGCGGGTTGTGAAGGTCATTTCCTACCTTCAGCGGATCGGGCTGGTTAGGCCGTCATTTTCGGGTTAGTTAACCGTCGCCCGATACTCGACGTTGACCTTTTTACAGCTGGCTAGGTCTCTTCTCTTCAGCCAACCCCATCTGGGCTGGGGACCATCAGCGGCAAGGTGTTGATTTCTTTCATGTTCTAACCTAACCTAACCAATCTGACCTAGTGTTTAGCTGAAAGTTGGTTATTTTTGTGGTCATGTTCTAACCTAACCTAACCAATCTGACCTAGTGTTTAGCTGAAAGTCGGTTATTTTTGTGGTCATGTTCTAACCTAACCTAACCAATCTGACCTAGTGTTTAGCTGAAAGTCGGTTATTTTTGTGGTCATGTTCTAACCTAACCTAACCAATCTGACCTAGTGTTTAGCTGAAAGTTGGTTATTTTTGTGGTCATGTTCTAACCTAACCTAACCAATCTGACCTAGTGTTTAGCTGAAAGTCGGTTATTTTTGTGGTCATGTTCTAACCTAACCTAACCAATCTGACCTAGTGTTTAGCTGAAAGTCGGTTATTTTTGTGGTCATGTTCTAACCTAACCTAACCAATCTGACCTAGTGTTTAGCTGAAAGTTGGTTATTTTTGTGGTCATGTTCTAACCTAACCTAACCAATCTGGCTAGTAATGCTTATGGTACTCGACTAACTAATTCTAATTTGAATTTTATTTGTATTGAGTAGAAATTTATTTTGTGTGTTATTTATTTTCAAATTTATAATGTTTTTCACTTATAATTACGTTCCATTTTACTTACCAAACCATTTTTACTTGGAAAAACGTTCCGTTATACGCATACAAAAACACGAAATTAAAAAATTCATAAAAAAAAAATAAGGATCTCCGCGCCGCGGGAGTGGTACCATCGGGTAGCTAACACACCCCCCTTACTCCCCCACCCCCCCAAAACACCAAAATCGTGTGGCCGACTTCTAAAGCCAACCCCCCGAAGGTAACAAGCATGGCACTACCACTAGGAGCAGGAGGAGGAGTACAAAATAGCATTAATTTTTAAAGGCTGTTGATATATAGTAATATTATTAATGTAACGATAAACTGTAATTAATGTAAAAATTAACTTACCAGGGGTTCCGAAGCCGCAATCATTGTTTCTTCATCCAGATTTGAAATAATATAATATTATCACTTGCGCGTAACCATAAAAATAAATATTGCATTAAAATTTATTATTTGGTAATAATTTAGTTCAGATTCAGATGCTAAATTTAGTTTTTAACAGAAAAATCAGAATGCCGAATACTGATTTGTGATCACACAAATCGCAAACGATACTTTCTGTCAGTGTAAAATGAAACTGACAAGTGACAACTGTCTCTGTCACGATGACATTCTTTTGTTTTTTATTATTTTTGTTTGTGGTCAAGTTACCAATATCTATCATAGATAAATAATAAACATATCTATTAAAACTTAAAAGCGACGAAGAAAAAAATCCAATAATATGCTATTGTTGGTTTCATATACATTTTTACAATTAGTATGCATTCGTTATAATTTCAGTGGTGAAATTGTAAATATCGTCTAATTATAATTTATTGCACGAGTAAAATTATAATTTCTCGGTATTTACAATAATTTCCCTGCGACATATTATGCTTAGGTAAGTACGCCAACCCCACATGGCCAGCGTGGTGGCCTATGGTTTTATCCCTCTCGTACCAGCAGAACGACGTTAAAGCTGAATAGAATAGATATTATGCTTAGGTATGATAAGTTGTTGTGGGTTGTATCACTCTCTAGCCCTCTTAACTATCTCCACACAAATTATACTAATCTGTCGCTCTGTTTCGACGTTAAAGAAGGACAAACAAACACACATTCTAAGCCATAGTACAAACACAGTATAGTATCGCTATGAGCGGAAGAGCGATGATGGACCGAACGAAACACGCTAATTTGCATCTACCGATCGATAAAATCGTAAATTAATTCAAATAAATGTCAAAAGATGAAGTAACATTTGTAATATAAGTTTGTGCTAAATTGACAAAAGAAATAAGTTCATTAAAATGAATATAATTGTTGACGGAATTCTAAGTGTAGGGAAAAGATTATTGAAATGTCAGCAATCATATTTGTTGTGATAATTTACCACGATTTGCATATTAAAAAAAATATAACTTATAATACCGGTTTGCGACATCTATTATAGTAGGGGAGCCCATGATGCTAAATGTGGATTTACTCGAGCGTCGCAGAAACCTATAAGATATTGTAGATTAGATAATTTGAAAAAATAAATGGTCCTATAACAATGATTATCATTGTCCTATAATATTTCCTTATACTTTCAGCGGTGGGGGAAATCTCTATAGACTTTCAAAATTGTAAGTTGTCAGATTATATATTTTTTTTTATTCTGGTATCACTTTAGATTTTTTTATCACGAGTAAGTTAAGGCATCGTTTTTTACAACTTTATTGCCCTCCCACTCCCTTAGGTTACACTTAAATCTTCAGATTAGTAATTAATCTTCCTCATCTTAATCTGACGCGCTCGAGCATTTTTTATTAATCTGACGGGTTTTAACCTAACCCCCCTATATTAAAAGTTCACACTGGTACTAACCAATATGTAAATTGTAAGGTATCCTACCTTATATTAATCTGCCGCACTCGAGTAAATCACAAAATCCCCTTTTGGGTTACCTTACCATTAATTTTATCGATTTAAAAATCAAAAAATAACCTGAATTAGCGGGATAAGTGACATAATATCTACTGGTAGTACTAGTAGTTGCATTATTTCATCTTGTTTGGAGACAAACAAATCTTTGAAAGATGTTAACTAATAAATAGAAATATTTGGCAGAAGTGAATCAATAAAATAAAAAAAAGCTGATACTATGTTTTAAGATAATTTATTATCTTCATTCTACAGTTACCTATACTATAAAGAGTACTTTGTAAATTTGGATGTTATCTGCGAAACTACTCATCACGTTTTAATTCCTTTTACTTTAATTTTTTTATATACATTCTTCTTCTTCTTCGTCAAGTCTTGACAGACTGGTCGTTGTCATCATGTAGGTCTTATGACTTGCGTCTTGCTCGACTATATGCCTCCACTCCTCTCTAGATATTGCCAATCGTGTACCTACATTCATGCAGTAGTACCTCTACTGCTGACTTAGTCCGTCCACCTCATTGCCGATCTACCACGATATACATAGTCCACCGCGCTGTCCTAGTGCGTGTTGGCGGACTTCACATGTCTTTCGAAAACTTGCTAGGTTTTTGCAGACATGCAGGTTTCCTCACGATGTTTTCCTTCACCGTTAGACAAGTGGTAATCATGATAGAAATGATTCGAACATGAAAATTATCAGAGGTGCGAGACCCGGATTTGAACCCGCATCACTCGGTTATCCAAATGAGCGCGTTACCACTGGGCTGCCACGATATACATACTCGTATATTAATAATGGACCATCAACCATTAAATCCCATTAGGACTGCGTATTATTTCTTTTTCAATTTTGAAGGAACAAATACTGTCGAGCATTAATAATTCACATCAGGATAAATAAAACTAAATAAATGTTAATATGAATAAACTTTATTTACTACATAAAAAGATATATATTGAATCGCATTTGCGTGTAACAAAACATTCAACAAATACTTTGGAGCCAACTTAACACTTTGGGTGCCGACTTATTATGCCCTAAAACAAATTAAGACCAGTGTTTCTCAAACCACATACATATTCCTCTATAAAATAATTGACATTCGCAAGTCAAATCGAACTATTTTCTGATAAAATATTTTTTTCACATTTTAAATATACTGAATATATGCTTGGCAAGTTCGATATTTCTTGCGAATATAATACGAACAAACAAATTGCGTTGGAACGAAATATAATATATATTATTTATTCCTTTTTTTACTATAAGGGTTTAACAAGCTATAAAAATATCTTAAATAAAAAATTACAATAACTTGACTATCGTCGCTAACCCTCGCAAAATCTATTAGACGAAATCCTTATGTTACGCAGATCTGCCAGCACCATTTACAAAAACCACACCATAGGTTTTATATTCAGATTTAAACTTTAAGCTCTCTTCCTTGTATTGATAATTTATATAATGTATACTATATTTTATTTATATATATTTCCGTTGGAACCCTTCTGCTTCGTATATGGCCCCTTGGTCACATACACCTTAACGCTAATTTAAAAAAAGACTTTAACGTCGACAACGCAAACAAAACTTCATAGTATAATTGGTGTAAACGAAATCATATTAAACTGCCTACAGCTCATCGAAAAATCTCATTGAGGAACAATAAAAAGTTACTAATTTCTTACAAGACGCAACGATTAATAAATCTTTCAACAAAAAATCAACAACGAATTTAAAACCTGGAGGTAAAACCTGGTAAAACTTACAACGAATGAAAGACAAAAGTAGACTTAAAAATGATAAAAATCGGAGTTCCGGAATGCCAGACTATTTATTAGCACGTGGATATATTATATACTAATTAAATATTACAACGGTAAACCTACTTCTAGCTTGCCTACTCTAAATACATTTGGTCTTTGGAAAGGCATGTCACTATATGGCTTGTCATTGTTTGTAACTTTAAATAATATAAGTGCACTTCTCCAATTTAGTAGATGAATATTTAAAAAAAATACTATTCTAGACTAGACCACTAATGGAAGGCATGCACCATGACACTATGTCAATAATTTCATAGGATACGTTCATCACACAATCCCGTAATGACTTCTTCAACAAAATAATAAAAAAAACAAGAACAAAATTTGAGAAACACTGTTCTAGAAAAATCAACTAAAGTATAAATTGTGTAAATTATTGTTAAAAATATCTTAAATAAAACCAATGCGATATTTCTATATAAGTGAAATTCATGAAAATTTTCGATAAACTTCAGGTACCTAATTGGGACAATATTACTCTTTGTATTAAAAGTAAATCAGATATTTTCAGAAATAGAGGAAACTTTGACACAATAACGAGTGATAGATTATATAGACGATAAATTAGGATGAAAAAACAAAGTTTTTCTTCTAGACTACTTAAAAGTTATCACAAGGGATATATTGTAGGTTTGACCTACAATAGTACGGCTCAGGCCTTTGTTGGCTAAAGGTGAGACCGCACTAGGCGTAACTACACTGCACTGCAGCGACGCGACACGGCACTGCAAAATATTCTTTGTATGAAATAGTATGAGGCATACCGCACTACGCGGCAGCAGCACTACGCGACACCGCACTGCACGACAAACTTGACCAACTCGCCAAAAATGCCGCGGCGTGCTGCGTCGTGTAGTTCCGCTGCCGCTAGTGCGGTATAGCAAGCGACGCGACACTGCACGCCAATCAAGTTCCTTGAAAGTTTTTAATAATAAAATGTAAAAAATATGGTGAGATATTTAACGTATTTAATTTTTTTTCTAATTAATTTCATTTCATAACATTACATCTAAATAAAAATATAAATACAGTTGAACAAACAATTTGATTGATCGAACAGTATAAAAAATAATCTATCGAATAAAAAACATTACATATGAGACATAATACGCTAACTTGTAAAAAAATTATTTTTATTTTTTAAAAAGAAACATTTATCGAACAAATAATAATTTTTGAAGACCAACCGATTGGTTTATAAAAAATAGTCGAAATATTTTTTCAGCCACCAGGTTCAAGGAATTCGCTAATAATGTCATAGCATATTTAATGCGTAAAACGAAAGGTTGCTTATAAAAATGGCTCTATACGAAGAACGATGTTTAGTTTTACTTGTTGGCCAATATCCAAAGATAATATTATGATCTCCAAAATGACATTGAATGAAAAATACCAGTAAAAATGTTAGTTTCATCCATCGTGCTCAAAGGTTGCCGAACTACTGAAAAGCAAAATCGGTCGCGTAGTGCCGCGCTAGTGCGGTATACCTGTTTTTGCAGTGCCGTGTCGCGTCGCTGCAGTGCAGTGTAGTTACGCCTAGTGCGTTCGCACCTTAACTACTGCCGTTGATAATAGAATATGGATGACGATTTCTAATCGATTTAATCGTAGCCACATAATCGATATTAAAATTGAATTCATGTAAACATTTATCGATTTCAATAAATACGTCCTTTGGACTTAATTGAACTGGACTAGATTAATTACCAGCATATACCTTTATGAAAATAAGAAAAATAGTTGAGAAAATCGATACCGATAATCGCCATCCATATTTAGACATTTAATTTTATTTCACATATAATATCAATATTCTTGATACATCGATATAAGTTATAATCATTTATATTTATATAGTTTAGGTTTGGTTTTAATTTTAATCAAAACCACTCGGTGACAAACGTCACATATACATATAGATAAATAAATATTTTATTTATTTTAAATATAAATATATTATCTATATTACAATGATACCAACAAAAAAATATTCATTAATCACCTTCAAAATGCAATGCAGTCTATGCACATGGTGTTTTTGATTATTCTAAAATATTAAGGCGATCATAACCTAACTATACGTAATGAGGTTAAAAATATACAATTTATACATGTATGACTTATTTTTTGGCATTTTAAAAAATTATATTGTGATGAATGATCGGCTTATACAGCATTTAGAAAAACAAATTTCAATAATTGACATTTTGTTAAAAAAACACGCTGTATAACGTTATTAGTTACACATTAATATATCTTTTATAAATCTACCACATGTATAATAATAAAAGATTATGCTTTTTTATTTCTGTGATATTTTTTTTATTTTATTGTAACCTATCTATCACCATCGTTTATTCTAACAAGCAAATGATTGCAGCCTACACAAATATCAACCTAAGTATACATATATAGTACTTTATCTCTTCATTTTCAATATAAATAACATCTATTTCTAGTACAAAACCTACATTAAAAGTGTACAATCATATTAATTTTTATGCGTTATGTAAAAGTAGATCTATATATAAATATCTGATTATAAAGTAAATAATTTTTGGAATATCTCGTTAAGGCTAGTTATACCTTGGAAGCGTCGTCATTGGCGGTTTCTTCCATTTTCGAAGTGTTGGACGCGACTTCGGCCAAGGTTGCCAACGCTAGAAGATCAGCACTGTGGGTTTGGTTGCTCATGTCCATGTTTTGAACTATGGTACAAGGGGCTTCCGTGGCGATTTTTATCTCAGGACTTATTTTATGCCCTCCGTTCATATCACTTGATACGAGGCTATTAATCTCAAGTCGCGTAATGCTTATCTTCCTAGGTTTCCGTTTTTGGCTACCTATAACCGTGTCACGCCAACTTTCGGCTGCTTCACGCCTGTCATCTAATATTGATCGTGGAACGGAATTTATTATCTGATTTTCATGGTGTTTTGGTTTTAAATGTATCGTCTTTTTCTTGCGTTTGTTCTCTCTTTTCTTCTGCTGAAACTTTTCTAAGCTTAAAGAAGGTAATGCCCTAATTTTAGCGTCTAAGTCAAAGTCGGCAGCTTTGAATGTTTTGTTTAGATTATTGTCTGGTTCGGGTGTTGTGGGCTCTTCCTTACTTTCGATTTCGTTTTCGTTTATGGTGCCTTTAGAGTCATAAGTAACTGTTTCTATAGAGCCTAGATCCCAGCTACAAGATGGACTGTAGCCCTCGTCTGGCATCCTATCGGGGTAGTCTTTCCTTTGCCTCTTATTCACTATGAGTCCTCCAACAGCCATGAATTCTTGATACCTTTTTCCTTTACACGATCGACCAGATCTCGAGTTTTTCTCATCATCTGACCAGTTCCTTTGATAACCATCGTCATCCTTAGAATATCTCTTATCAACTATTTGGTCTATAACGTCTTGGTTCGTGAACTGGTCGTTGGGAACACCGTAGCGGTACAACCGCTCTTTCCCGTCGAAGTCGTCTTCAAACATTTTAGTCGTTTCTGATAAAGCGTTTTGTAATTCTCGTATAGAATCTTCTCTGTCGGGTTTACGTTCTATATCTTGAGATCTAAATTCGATTGAGGTTGAGATCGCATTAAATTTATAGGATGGGGGTGAGTAATATGGGTTAGGAGTATGAACTTCAGTCTTGGTAGCGAGAAGGCTGCTGAGGCCTCCCATTTGAGCTTCGTCAGCCAACTTGCCGGGAGTAAACATAGATAGAGGTTTAACATCCGCCTCTGTTTCACTTTCATTAGATTTTTTGTTATAGTCATATCTTGTAGAATTGTTGTTGGTTCTTTCTAGCTCACTTTCATGATAGTCACTGTTGGAGGACTCTACAGTTTTGTCAACTGATTCTCGAGGCCGTGAGGAAAGTGTCCGTAGTGGAGGGGCGGGCAACTTGTACCACTTGAAGTCAGGATTGGCGCTGAAGAATGCGTCTTTATACTGCAACAAAAAATATTATATTAGACAGCTATAGAATGAACAGCACAATTTTGTTAGATATGCAAATATTACCTGTTTAGCAAGACCTGTGTAGCAAGCTTTCTCTTCTTTGTCCAAGTTAGCCCACCATTCACCAAGAATTTTGGTAATAGATCTGTAATATAAAATAACAGGAATTGAAACACTCAGGTCTACAGACTACAGTGCAAGATTATTTTCTCACGTTACCCTACATTAACTTCTTATAATGCTTCTTCGTAAACATAATAAACTAATAATAATTTAAATGTCTCTCCCTCTTTTTTATGCTTACTTTTAATCCCTTTGATAATAAAACTGATTATGAAAGTTCGTGAAGTTTTGATAGATTTTTAATGAGTTTTCGCGTTTACATAAATAAATTTCGTTGAAAATTGTATATTTTATTATGAGACAAAGCTGCAGGCGACAGTTGCCTTTATAATATTTTTACAGGGGTAGTTTATGAAATTCATATTTTAAATAAATAATAAATTTTTGTCGATAGGTACAACTATTATCCTATGCATAAGTGTGTGGGTGTTTAAAAAATGCCAAAAAACATCACGTGATTAATGGATGGCCCAAATTTTTTTGAATTCATAATATTAGCGTGCAAACAACAATAATACCGATTAATATGGCAAAAATTCCATCCACTAATCAATTATTGGGCAACTGACCTGTTTTCCAAATTCGGGTATTTATCGCGAACGACGCTCCGGTGACGTTTGCAAAATATGAGGAAGGCGTTCATTGGCCGGCGCGCGTGATGCGCCGGCTCTTCGTCTTGCTCGTGCATTTTGAATTATCTGTAAAAGAAGATACATCATAATATTTATTCTTTTTAAGTGAAACTAAAGACCTCGTATCTAAATTTTCACTCCATTTTCCTCCTCCATTTTCAATTCCCCAGCCGTTTCAGAGTGACAATGTTGTAAACATAATATGTACATTGTACATACGCACTAATATTTGTTTCCTATTCATACAAGAAAAATGTAATGCAAGTATGATCCATGTAGTACTAAATATATTAATATAGGAACTTTATAATAAGTTGGAAGAAAACATGCAGTAATTAATAATAATTAATAATAAATAATAATCATTTATTAAATTTTAGAACACCTTAACTAAAAATGCCATTAATATATAGGTATATCTAGAGTAGATCTTGAAGATGGGTCCCCGGTTTTTCAGCTAAAGAAATAATTAATACTGTTATCTCAATTTTACAGTGAACGAAAAGCTGAGTTTAAGGGCGCATGTTATATTACAGGAAAGCAAAATTAAATATTGAAAAAAGAATAAAAAATAATAATTAAAAAAAGAAGAGTGGAAGTAGAGAAAAAGCGTGAATCTCGCCCTCTGATCAAATCAATCAAATCAAAATATTCACAGGAAACAGGATACTATCTATCAATTAAAAGGGCAATTGAAAAAATGCTGAAGATTAGATTAATATCCACGATATGCATATATATTACAACATAACTAAGTATGCATAAGTCATTCAATATAAAAGCCAATTAGGAAAATTCAACACAGCTGTGGGTCTTTTATCTTTTTCCTCTATTCTTCCCGGAGATAAGTTTAATAAGGTTTTTAACGCTGCCTCGATGCAATGTTCTAAAATTTCAAATACGCTAAACTAAAGTTTATTAATTATCAACTTATTTTCAATTTAAAGTCGACGCAGTTTATCCTCAACTGTCATAAATCGCGATCAGATCCAAAACGGTACCTATACTTGGTAGTATAGGTACCCTTGTATTAATAATAGCTAAAGAGGTGAGTGATATATAAGTCTCCTCTAGACGTCAAGATTTGTTATCGATTTCGATAAATGCAAATCAAGTTTTTGCTTGTATAAATAATAGTTCCAGTGCTTCTATATTTAATTACACTTCTTATACCTATTAAATGACTACTTTTAATTTTTGCGAAACTACACGTTTCTTGTTTTTTATGTACTTATAATTAAAAAAAATAAGTAAAATATTACAAGAATATGAAAGATTTATTGAAATATTTCAACAAATGAAAATGTTATGAAACCTTAAAACTACACTTGGATAACTTCTTGACGTCACAAGATCTGGGGGACTGTAATTTAAATTAATTTCCCAGTCATTTATGGATAGACTTTGACTACAATTTTACGTCAGCCTATAAGCATCAGTACAACGTACAACAGATCATTGAACAACTGTTATGTAAGCTTTTAAACTTGAAAGTACTAAGTATAGCTGCCTCGATGGTGAAGTGGCTAGCATGTACGGCCACACGTGGAGAGGTCCTGGATTCGAGTCTCGTGTCGGGCCTTTCTGATTAGTAAGCCTCAGTGTGTCACCCCCGTGCCACGGAGAGCACGTAAAGCCGTCGGTCCTGCGCTTTAACTCTCACTGGTCGAGTCGAGCGGTCGTCCCACCGGAGTATGAGAATGATACGAACAAAGACTGCACTTGTGCATTATAATATCTCCTGCGCAATAGGCTAGTCGAGATTCCGTCAACGAGATTGGCCGCCATGGCCGCAGTCGGTCGGAGAACATTACTAAGTAAAGAGTTTTCATAAAAAGTCCCATTAACTATAGCCCAAATATTCTCGACTGATGTATATTCCAATATACTGACATATTATTATCGAGAAACTAAGTTTACGTACGTATATTTGATTATTTTATGACTTAAAAATAGCACTTTTAGTGAATGTTATGCTTTTAGTACACCGAACCAGCACTAGGATTTGATTTTATTTTTATGGCATCCGTTGCCGTTTTTTAGATCAACAGAATGAAATTTACATAAATGAAACATATCAGTAGATAAATAAAATACGTAATTTGAACAAAAAAGATAGGAGTTTTAGTTTTTATTGAACTGCCCATTTCCATTACCATGTAATAAACATTATTATTATCCCCTATAGCTATTTACTGTTTATGTTACCTTTAAAATCATTATTATCGATACTAAGGCCGAAACTATAGAATTTGTCTATCTGTCTGTCTGTGTTTTTAGAATATAAGATAAAGATAAGATAATTCTGAAAAGTCAATACTAGCTTTTAAATCGTATCGTAGAGTATAATCGTAGAGACAAACCCGAGCGAACCAAGAAGGATCGCTGGAAAAATGGCCCATACGTACATTAATTAAAATAAACACAAAGTCGCAATGAACTCATTTATCAATATATGTATATACGTAGGTCATGACTAATATTTCTGTTGTGCAATATCTAATAATATCCTGGACGATAATAAATGTAGTTATTTATAGCTAACGGAAAAAATACTTCTTTATAAACTTAACGTTTTTGGCGAAATCTTTTAGTCGTGTATACTTCTACTTGCGTATGGCGGATAGTGATCTCAACTTTCCTCCACCTCTTATTACGCTTTCTGGATAACAATAAGCATAGTTTGCTTCAAACAGTTGAATTAAGAAACTATATAAGAAATCCAATCATACATTACGCGAGAGTCGATTTCATAAACTTCATCATCATTCATCCATGACTGAAGTACCTACAAACATTCCAGTCCCCAGCGGAACTCGAACCCACGACCGCTGGCACAGCAATTAAAGTTTCACTACAAACTGAGCCAAACGTGTATACACAACTGTCACTGTCAATATATAAATCAATAGGACCAGTCACGAGGACTAGTAACGCGCATGTTTGGATTGATTTGCAATATGCAACGAGCATCTACTTTATATACAAAAAAATCAAGATGGTGGAAGACAAAGATAATGTATTTCATATATTTGAAATTCTAATAGGCTGTAGAATGCCTCATTCTCAATACCTCATAGTCGTTTCTAAACTTTTCTCGAACTTTGCTAGCCTAGCGTATGAGATAAAAAAAAACTTAAGTAAATTAATAATTCAGCTTACATTACTATCATTTCTTGCGATATCAAAACCAAAACAAATGCCAAAAAATATTTACTTCTTTGTAACTGACCGGCTAGACTGATTTTAATGAGATTTTTATTTAAAGTGGCAGTTTTACTCAAATTACCTATCTAGTTACTCGTAGGTATATTACCGTCGAAGGTTGTCGTGGTTGAAGCGGAAAAATATGGTTACATATTTTAGCCATTATTATGCAAATTCAGCATAAACATTAAAAATGTTTTGGATGAATCTAAGGCAAGCACGGGTACTATTGAATCTAGCGATGTAAATGTAAACACTGAGTCATCGACCTCTTATCAGTACTTATCTTATTAAGAAATATGTACTTGGCAAAGAAAACTTAATCACGGAGATATTGAATAGATAAATGTTCAAAGAGGGCAAATGCTGTGACATTGTTCTATTATTAACTAATAACTTAACATTTTAAGATGTCTTCGCTGATATCTTCATAGGAAAAATAACATGTATTTAATATGTATTAATCGAGACTTTTGTAGCCCAGTGGTAATGCGCTCGGTTGTATAACCGGTTGATGCGGGTTCAAATCCGGGTCTCGCACCTCTTACGGTGAACGAAAACTTTGAGAGGAAACCTGCATATCTTCGAGGACCTAGCAAATTTTCGAAAGACATGTAAATTCCGCTAACCCGCACTAGGCCAGCGTGATGGACTAAGGCCTGATCCACCTTGTATTGAAGGAAGGCCTCTTGCCCAGCAGTGGGACGTTAAAAAGGGCTGAATATATACATGAAAACTGGTTTCTTTTAGCCCATTTAGCCAATTCAGTGGGGAAATGCTTATAGTATACTATGGTCTACACAATTCTCCACGCAGACTTGTACAGTAATAATGATGACATGTACATTTTTTAATCAATTAGTATGAATTTATGTAGGTATTTCTGACAAAAACAGATAGTTAAAACAATTTAAATACTTCAGTTTTAAGCTATTAGCCGTGTAAAATTTTTAGAGCAATTTGTAGTCGAGTCCGATACTATCCACGGCAACCGGTCTAACGTTGAAGGCGCGTCCCGTGTTTTCACTTTCGCGGCCGATGGCCCCCGCAAGCCTCGACACACTTCGCTTTTTGGTCAAGGTCGTTTTTAACGCGGTAAGTTTCGAGACTCATCACGTCTGAAAATGTACAGCACTTGAGGAATTTCATAATTTTGGCAAAGATAACCTATATAATATCGTCGACATTTTCAAATCGACAGATTACATTTAATAATAGCATAAAAAATGGTGACTACCTTATTACGATTAACTATTTCTACGTCCCCTATAGCCATTAACTGTTATTGTTGCCTTTGAAATGGTCGGTGCAATTTGATCGGCATTGGAAATTATAACGACCTTGCTTGCACGGAATTGCATGACAACGAAACAATATTATATGCACTGATATATGTATGTATGACTTGAACAATGTATGTAAATGATATGTGAAAAGGATTAGATGTGATTGATATAAAATAAATAAATAAATATGTTGAGACAGTAACTCAGCACCATCTAGTTCCACGGTAAGCTTACGAGGCTTGTGTAAATAACGGATAATTGTTGCACTACACATACATACCTAACTTTAAAATACCAGTACCAGTGACGAAATTACAAACATTCGAGATCATCACACATGAATCACCGGGACTCGAACTCGTGACCGCTGGCCAAATAAGTAGGGTAACAACAAACTAAGCTAAACAGTAAACATGTTTCTTAACCCAAACATTAGAACCAGTGAATGACTGAATTAAAGAACGGATGAAATTGCTCCCTTTTTCTTTCGTTAAAACGTTCTTAATAGTTTTAAGTCTTTAATAATAATAATGTGTATTAACTTATATAAAAATTTCCTTACAGTCACTATCCGGCATGTCGTTAAAAACTAAGAAGCAAACTCATTTAAAATGTTATAATTTACTGCAGTTCTTTTCAGAAACCGTAGGCGAATCAATGGTTTAGACACGCATACGGGCAAACATACGGATATTTATTTTTATTTATATAGACACGCGCAAATTCATCTTATATTTTATTATACATATAAAAATGAAATGGTGTTTCGATAGTCACGCCTTTCAAAAATGGCAGGGGAGATCTGAATTATTCTCTTTTTGGTTTGTTTGGGGCGCGGGTGTCAAAGGGAAAACTTAAAAGAAAGACTGTTTAGGACGTAAAAACTGTTTACTTCGTTTAAGAACCACCAACCGTTAAATCGTACGAACGAACGAGCGAAGCCGACGTGAGTCGCTAGTCATTAACATTTGAAAGTCCACCATTTTACCATTGATTATATAATAATACCCAACAATTTTCTACATAGTAATTACACTTTAAATATGTTTTAACTTGGTACTGTATATTGGTAGTGTACATTATTAATATGAAACAGTGACATTATGTTATGTCTCGATACACTTTAATGCCACTATTGATTTCCTATTCTTTCTATTCCATTTCTTTTTAGATTGTTTCAATATTGGCTTGTTTATTCAAGCATTCCGTACAACTATTAAAATGGTATTAACACTCATACATGATACAAATGTATATTGGAGGGCGAGCAAGCACTTTAAACAGTCTAGTGTCGTTATCTTACTTTAATGGATCCTATAATAATCTTTACTTATCTTTACTATTTATAAAGCTGAAGAGTTTGTTTGTTTGTTTGTTTTAACGCGCTAATCTCAGGAACTACTGGTTCGAATTAAAAAACATTTTTGGGTTGGATAGTCCGTTATCGAGGAAGGCTATAGGTAGGCTATATTTTCATAATTCTACGAAAAGAATTTGGTTCCAGCCTTTAGAACGAAGCGAAGCCTAACGAGCGAAGCCGCGGGAAAAGCTAGTTTATAATATTATCTGTGACATATGGAAATTGTGCTTCGATAACGAAACATTAAAATAAATAACAAAATTTATTACTACTGAGCTTTTGATTTTTGAAGCATGATTTATCAGCAATTTAGCAAAAAGAAAACGCCAAAAAAAGCTTATAAGATTATTAAACTACTTTAACAGATTTAACATTTGAAGTAAGTCAATTTTAATATGTTTTTCAGATAGATGTGACAATTATTTGCTGATAACTAGGTTTAATTGCAAATGCCTAATCAAAGTTAATCAATCCATCGCGATTGCATAAATAATATGTAACAACATAACTCGCATACAAAATTGTAATGATCGAAAAGTGTACCTCAGAATAAGTAAAATTAAGCTCCTTTATTACATTTCTATGTCAGTTTCGTGAACTTATGAAAAAAGTTATTTTTCTCATATGGTACAGTTAAAGCGACAGTTCGCGGACATAATACGCAGAAGTCGCGACTTCAATTTCAGTAGGTGGTAAATATGAATAATGGCTAAACAAATAATCGCTAATTTTTTGCTTAAAAATTAAGATATAGTATGTACACTGTATGTTTTTTCTTATATTTTAATAGAATTCCCTGCTCTTTACAACTATTCAAAACATATTTCGTAAGTACTCTAAACGAGACGCAAAAAAATTCTTTGCACAATAACAAAATGTTTGTCTTACAAGTTATTTTCAGCTTTCTCTAAGAACAATAGATATATTTTTTCTTCATACAATAAGATAAAAATAGCTATTATCGATATCATTATGCAGGTAACACATCAGATCAATACAGCGTCAAGGCGTCTACTAATATTGTATTCAACCCTTTTAATGTCCCACTGCTAGGCACCGGCCTCCCTTTAAAACGAGGGGGATCAGGTCATAGTCCACTAAGCTGGCCAAGTGCGAGTTGGCGCACTTCACATGTCTTACGAAACCTTGCCAGGTTCTCTCAGACATGCAGGTTTCCTCACGATGTTTTCCTTCACCGTAAGACAATTGGTAATCATGTTAGAAATGATTCGCCTAATGAAAATATCAGAGGTGCGAGACCCGTATTCGAATCTCTATCACTCGGTTATCCAAGAATGTGCGTTACCACTGTTTTTCTATTATATAATTCAACTAATATTACTACACTTGAAAATGTAAGTGTGTTTGTAACGTTAACATACACTATAAACTCTCACTGGAATTGACTCATATTCGAAACTAAGATAGCGTACCTATATCCTGGATTTACAAAGACATTTCGATTTTCCTCAACTATAAATATAAGTAAAGTAGAAAACATTTCATTTCAAACTTTGCTTATACCATATTTACATAATACATTGGCTGTCTTTGCAGTGTACGCGTGGTAAGGTCATGTTGCTAGTTATGCCGATGTTGATGCCAAGGTCAATTTTCGCAGAAACCAGCTCATACGGCGTGTGAAAATGACACTAGAAGGTCGCTTTTTGTTCTCGTACTAGCTTATTGACAAGATTGAAATACATCCTATCTATAGATATAATAAAATTGTAACTAAAGCGAATCTGTACATTAAATATTTAAAAGAAACCTTGTTGAATGATAAGTGTTACTTTTTGCGGCTTATCAATTATTTAGTTTAAAAGAATCTTGATTTCTTAGGCACAGTACTGAGTCGTGGCTGTAGGATTCTCTATTCTAGAATATCATTATAACTATTGTATGTATTTGTGTATGTATTCAATATTTTTCTTATCGTCCCATAAACTGGGCCCGGGCCTCCTTTCTATACGTGCGGATCAGATCCCGACAAGGTTCTCTCAAGGATGCAGGCTTCTTACGATGTTTTTCTTAACCAAAAGACAAGTGGTAATGATGATTAAAATAATTCACATATTAAAAATATTAGAAGAGTAACAACCAAGATCGAAATTGCTTTACTTGGTTTCAAATGAGACCGTATTGCCTACCATTTGTACCTATTACTTTATCGAAACAATTACTATATAACCTATAAAGAATGTAGTTAATCAATTATATAAGTGGGTGTCGGTCTGGGCACAAGTGTCTTCTCCTAGTACCAACATTGTTGAAGCAAATTTATTCCTCGAAAGCAATTGTCATCTAATTTTAATTTATTTTGATTGTTAACCACTTTATGTAAGTTACGAGTATTTTGGGTATATATATATCATGAATAAAAACGTTAATAATTTTAAAAATAATGTAAAGTTATGCTTATATTCAATATTAACATCTAGGCACCTCGATTTAATCGAAAATGAGGATAAACTTGATAAAAAAAGGTATTAAACTAGCATATACCTATTAAAATATCAAAATGATTGCAACACTTTTTTAATTTTATCACCAATTTGAAAAAAGATCCCTTAGTTTTGCGAAGAGCTGCCGTTAAGAGACCTACCATACCAACTTAACGAAATATACCTATAACTAATAAGATCAGTACCACTATTTTTGGATATACAGTATTACAAGTCGTATAACTAGCTTCAACAGATAATAAATTATATACAATAAAAGTGTACATCAATGTATCCACTGACAATTATTTGTTAAATCTGTTACAGTTAATGAAGAAGTATTGAAAACCACAGCCATTACTTCTGAACACAGCGGGAAATCCAAAATAGAAATATCAAAATATTTTAAAGAAAACTAATTGGGCATAGATTGTTTGATTTTCTTTAACATAATATTATAATAGAAGTATGTATATAATGTACGGACATATATAAGTAATGAACAAAATATATAAACGAAATAAGGAAGTGATTTCTGGCCTACATCTAATTGTATTGATTTAATACGTTGCAAGTGTTCGTAATTGGGATGACAATACATACGTAGTTCTGAATCATCAAGGTGATCTGATGATACAGTGAGGAAAAATAATTTTTCTAGTGTTATTATTAAACTCCTACTATTGGACTCTATTTTTTTATTGATAAATAATTATTCTTAAATTAAACACGAAGCACAACTTATCTTATACGTAGATAATATGAAAGGTACAGGGGCAAAACAAGGAATGTTACATAAAATAAAAAAAGTTGAAAAATGTGGGAACATTAAGATTTTGCCACGTATTATCGATTGCAATGTAAATAAAAAAAAAACAATTTTGCGACATTCCTTGTTTTGCCCCTGTACCCTTCATATATGGCAGTAAATTTTAATTCGTAATGAATAAATTAATACAAAATATCAGTTATGTATTTAAAAATAAACTTTTTGACTGTTAGACATAATGTAAGGTAATTTTCGACGATTTTAATAAAACTAAAAGTCAGTTAAAGAAGATCAGTCCACTTCTAAAAACCACGCACGTGTATGAAGAGAATTACAATATAAGAAGAACCTAAGGAAGTAAACACAATGTCACTCCATTCCATCTATCTATCCTAAAGAAATACGGGAGAAGAATCAGGTAAAAGTATAGGTACAAATTTTTACACGTACTAACTTTAGCATTTAGTACGTTTTAACGTTTAGTATTGATTTATCAAAGATATGATATTTTCCAGCAGTCAAAAGTATCCGACCCGGATAACCAGCTAATATAGTACTAAATTTCATCAATTTTCAACAAAAATTCTAAAAACTGAAAATTGTAACAAAATCGATAATTAATCTAGCATATTATAAAACGAATTCCTCCGCCGCGTTTGTCTGTCTGTCTGTTCGCGATAAACTGAAAATCTACTGCACAGATTTTCATGCAGGTTTCACCAATGGATAGAATGGTTCTCCAGTAAGGTTTTAGTATATAATTTGTCAAGGTTATGTACACATTGGCTAAAATATAATGATATATGCTTTCAACGAAAACGCTGCCTAAACCCTTTGACATATAACAAAATTATGTATGGTGGAATTGTGTATCTTATATAGGTCTACAAAAAAGTCCGCGATGGCATATGTCTATCTCTTAAAGGATAACATACTATATCGAAAAAAGTGAGGAAATTAAAAAAACTTTATAAAATTAACAGCGTTTGACGTATCGTGTTATGAGTTATGACCGTTGCCATGGTGCGTGCAATGTAATTGTAAGCCGTGTGAAGTAAATATATACAACACGTACCTAGGGAATAACCCGAGCGAAGCGAGGGTGAGCACCTAGTAATCACTATTTCAATACGTTTTTGCAAAAAAAAATTTAATGTACATTCAACTAAGTTACAATTTTATTATAATATAAATTATAATGTATAGAAGTCTTTTTTTTATAAAACAGGATATTCCTAAGTAATTAGTCATTAAAATATCATAATTTGCGGGTCTAAAATAATTTGTCAATTTTAAACGCATGCGCTATCGAAGAGGAAACTGGCTAGTCTTTATCACACGCGTTTGATTGTATGATGTATCAATACATACATAGTTTTAAACAACGGTTACTCTACAAAGATATCGCGAGTTGCCTAACAACATTATTCTTTTGCTACATTTGCTACTATTATTACCAATAAAAATATTTTAATTAAAGTTCTTATCGCATAAGCATATTATAATAAATTTTTTTGCAAAATTCTATTGAAATATTCATTATTACATTACAGAGGCCGAATCTAGTTATTAGAATTTTCGTTTTGTCAGCGCATTCCGAGAAAAAGCTGAACTGATTTTAATGAAACTTGGAAACATAATAATAGCCGATGGTCCGGGTCAATATATTCGAATTACATATAAAATAAATCTAAATATAATTTATTCAAAAAGACTTTTACAAGCTCTTTTGAATCGTCACTTTTTACATTATGAAAATATTTAATTAAAAATTAAATGTCAGTATGTAAGTCTGTGAGTATTATAATAAACCCTGTTCAACACGGTTAATTAATGAACTCATTAGGTGCATGCATAAAGTAAGTAACTGAACAATTATGTTATATTTCACTCAAACCACTGTTAATTGAAGCGGGATTTAATGGACAGTAAGTGATGAGGCAAATGTTTATTTAATACGTAGGTATAGTAAAATTATAACTTATTATATACTTTCATATGTTATATCCTATATTTAGTATTTCTGTATATAGTAGGTAAATATAAATATTTGTTCATTTTAAAATATTACTGATCAGTGTCATCTTTAATGGTCTTGAGTCGATACATTACACATAATATTATATAACTTTAAATACGATACATAATATTATTAATATAAACACCCATAACTGCGTACCAGTAATCGCCCAGCAGGGCTAGAGCCCGCGACTGTTGGCACAACAAGAAGGGTTACTGAAAACTGAGCCAAACGTGGTAGAAAATTTTGGTGTTCTCCTTTAGTAAAAGGTGTCACTACCTGCGTATATTATAAAATCAAAAGGCACCCCACGCGACGCAGTCGAGCGAAACGAGGGTAAGATGTTAGACATAATAAGATTGAACATCTATTAATTTTCATGAGTTAGTGGGTTACATAAAATGAAGAGTAATTTACCAAGAAAATCAAAGATCATGTGAATTGAATTGAAGCATTCGAAGTTAGCGATTTATTATAGCGAATTTATCAAAAATTAAAAAAAAAACTAGCAATAAAATATAACCTAAATTATAGCTCAAACGACTTCATGTTAGTTACAAATGTATTCATGTCAAAGAGAGCCGGAAAATGCTCAGAAAAGAAAAATGGTCTGGGTTTCGTGTAGAAGTCGCCTTCAGCGTTCTCAATTTGGCCGCATAACTGTTTTAGCGTTGACTCTTTCGTTATGAATGTTGTTTGCTTGAAAGTTGAATGAAAATCTTTTACATGTACAAGGAAACCTTTGTAGCGGTGAACTAAATAAATAAATATGTTGGGACATTATTACAACAGCGCCATCTAGTTCCGCAGTAAGCTACGTAACGTGCTTGTGTTGCGGGTACCAGATAGTTGATATACTACACATATAAATTTTAAAAACATACATATTATAAATATAAACACCCATGACTGGAGTACAAACATTCGTGATTAGCAAATGAATGCCCCCAGCGGGACTCGAACCCGCGACCGCTGGCGCAGTAAGTAGGGTCACTACCAAGTGAGCCAAACGAGTCGTCAACTGTTTTGTGCATAGAAACTTGTGATCTTACGTTCAATTCTCACTGGAACTGTCTAGAGATATGAAAACCGCGATATTGTATGAGTTTCAATGCTGGTTGAAATTTATATTTGACTGCATTATGGCAATGCATTATGGTGTAAGTTTTTCAGCCTGCAGGCCAAAATGTAATCCAAGTACATCGATGTACATGTGTGTTTTTATAGATTTGGTATAAAAGTGATAACTAAAACTTACAGCAATAATTCTATGATATTAATTGCGATTTGAGTTGCAATAATATAGTTAACTAACTAACTCACCCTCGATGCGCTTGGTGCCAATATTTATGTTATGCATAAAATTTAATCAAAATGTTGTGGTATTCTCGCAATGCGGTTACAGATAGACAAAAACACAAAACTGACACAAAAATTCTAAAAATTATAAATTCGGCTTCTGTAATGATCTAATTATCATTATTTTAATAAAATAAAAAAAAAAATATAATGTACAGATTTGACTCAGAACTTTATGGACAATACATCTAAAGCTATTGTGAATACATCTTCATTCAGGGATTTATCACGATCGGAGGAAGATTATATAGAAACAAAAGGAAATACTAAATAGGTTTATTATTTCAATGATACCAGTTGTTATATTTTGTGCTGTAATACAAGGTAGATTTTATATGATACCGGCATATACTAGACTTTTTAACGCATGTAATAACTGTAAAGCCATAGTACCTATACTTATTCGTCTAGTCTAGGCCAGTCGTTATTAAGTATTCCACTGAGGCGAATTAACATTTACAGCTTCTTATATATTATAAAAACAAAAAACAAAGCTGGTTAAAATCAAATTTACACTGAATTGAATTGCATAAATTAAAGACCTTAAGAGCATAAACCTAGGTTTTTTTTTATGCGACAAAGAGGGCAAACGTGCAGGAGGCTCACCTGATGGGAAGTGATCACCTCCGCCCATGGACACCTGCAACACTTCAGGGCTTGCAGAATCGTTGCCAGCCTTTTAGGAATGGGAGGGAGGGAGAAGGGAGAAGGACGGGAGGAGGGATGGGGAGCGGATCTCCCGGACTCTTACTTACCGGACGAAATGCGACAGCATAGCTGCCACTTCACGCCGGTCTTCTGTGAGAGAGTGGTACTATAAGGGGCGTGCCGGCCCATTCGGCTGCTACCCGAAGGTAACAAGCATGGCACTACCACTTTAAATTTATATTATATTTATAGGTTATATAGTTTACAATTGGTACTCCTGTTCAGGGGCGGATCTGTACATAGGTTTTTGGGATTGCAGTCCAGGGCCTTTTGAAAATAGCTTCACGATTTTAAAAATTTTGAATTATGCAAATGAAAAAATATATTAGGTCGTTACAAAACTATACATAACATGAAAACATTATTATGACTGTAATGTACTATAGGGATTGATCTAAATAAATTAGCTCACATCAATAGTTTCTAGTATTGATGAGGTCTACTATAACCTCCTAGCTCCACCATCAGATTAACTCGATGGTGAAAACCATTTCGTTATGATATTCGTGATAAGGAGGTCAAAATACGTTATTATACCAAATTTCAGATCGATCGGTGGTATACGCTTTTCGGAAGCTTATCCCCAATCGGAATTCACACAGAAGCTAATTATAGTAACAAAACGAAGCATGCTCAGAACAACGAAAATAATAGTAAGTAGCAAATATGATTTTCTTTCCTAACAAGTGAAAGTGCCAAGCTACCGATATATTATCATAAATATTAAGTTTCAATGTCATCCCACATGAAGCCTATCGACCCGAGGTGGCCAACTAGGAACGAATATTGGCGGACACCGGCGCGGCGCCACGGCTGTATACGATACACGTAAGTTACACGTGTTTCTATTATTAAGTATCGACATGCCGGCGCTTTGTTCAGGCTTTTCAATATTCTCGAGCATTTCACATTTTTATTATCTCCATTAAATTATGATCCGAGATATAGAGACCATTTTTGCTTGTTTTGTTGTCTAAGTTAGATGAAGGGAGGCTCGTGCACAGCAGTGTGACGTTAAGAAGGGCTGAATATAACTGACATAACATAACAACATAAAAATTATTCAATACCAGTCTTAGATACATAAAAACTTCGGGTATTCCCCAGTTTCATTAAACAAAATTCCCATTCGTTGCTTTAGGTTGAGCGTTTCGTGGTATTCACACATCGGAAGTCTTATCAATTGCAGTGATATCATTATGGAAACAACCGTTAATTGTTTCCATAGAGGAGTGACATGCGCGATGCTTATCTACTGGTAATTGATTTGTGTGAAAGAGATAGATCTATAAGATACTTATATTTCTAAAAGATCTACCTCTCTTTATTTCATTTTTAGATACTACGGCACGTTTGGCTCAGTTGGTAGTGACCCTACTTTCTGCACCAGCGGTCGCGGGTTCGAGTCCCGCTGGGGGCATTCATTTGTTGAGCACGAATGTTTGTACTCCAGTCATGGGTGTTAATATTTATAATATGTATGTATTTAAAATTTATATGTGTAGTATATCAACTATCTGGTATCCGCAACACAAGCACGTTACGTAGCTTACTGCGGAACTAGATGGCGCTGTTGTAATAATGTCCCAACATATTTATTATTTATTTATTTATTGAATATAATAGTTTCATTTTCCTGCAGGTAAATGAGAATGCACGCACATAAGTTCAACGTAATAAATAATTAATATACATATTATGTTAATTACAATAATACATGCATCTTTCAGTAATAATTATCCTCATTTCTCGAGGTAACGTCGAGAACAAGTACCTACCTATTACTTTAGTATTAAAATGTTTCTAGCAGAGAAAATATCTTTTTACTCTTTTTAAATTCAAATTTTCATTAATCAATTATATACCCTATTATATACCTACTTACTACGCTAAGTATATATATCCTATTATATATACTAAACAGTGCCTGTAGTCACCAGTTAAAATTGTTTTGTGATAGAATAGGAAAAGTTATATAATGTACTGATAACAGTTTGAATAAAAGTAATAAAAAGAAAAAAGGCATCAATTAGGTATATCATAATTATATGGATAGGAGGTATAGACAGATTAGGCTTTTTAATAGGACCTTTTGTTGTGGAACCCTAAAAACAGCGACAGTAGCTATAATGTCCGCTTTACATCTTCATGACACCCGTTCCACAGATAGCAATCGATCTTTAGAATATACTAGCGACTCACCCTCGCTTCGCTCGGGTTCGTCCCCAGGTGTAACCTCTTTAGTATAGTTTAAAAATGACGTAATTTCCATATATAATCGCATAAGAAACGCTTTCATTCGACCGTTTTTTTTCCGATTCACTTTGCAAAACAGACTACCACGTAAAAGCCTTTTTATTTTTCGGTTTTTTATATAACCTTTGACACTCAGCAATAATGTGGCTTTCTATTGGTGAAAGAATTTTTAAAATCGGTTCAGTAGATCCCGAGATTACCCCTTACAATTTAACAAATATACAAACACACAAACTTTACTTCTTTATAATATTAGTATAGATGATGTTAAAATAACATGATCAAGTCGAAAACGTTTAACATAACTTACGATTTATAAAAAACAAGATATAAAATAGCACATGTGCTTTATCGTATCGTGTTTAATTAGGAGCAATGTAATTTTGTTTGATAAAAGCCGTTCCAGTCTATGAATTTGTATTTTACCAATTGTGTTTACGATCAACAATATGAATCTGTAGATAACATTTTATGTACATTCATTTTAGATCTTGCTATTTTTAAAGAATAATCGTTATAAAACATTTTGTGGACATTTAAAGTCGATTGATTCATTTACATGAGTGTATATATGCGCGAAAAAAATAATTTATTTAAAAAAAAGCGTTGTCATACATGAAAATTGAAAATATTTTACTAGTTAACCCTGCAGTACCGTCGTATCAATTTTTTTGTTAAAATTGTTTGAATGATCTTTAAGTTCATACAAAAAAATATAGACAAAAGCACTTATCAATTTCCTTAATTTTTAATTTGCTGAATGACTATTTATAAAATAAATAAACAAATTGGCTCAGTCGTTCTCAAACCTCAGCAATGTGCTAAAAATGACCAAAATCGTCATGATATCATTAATGAATAGCGGCTTACATCACTCTTATGAAAAGATTCTATGTATTTATTTAGATAACATTGTTAAGCTAAGCAGAATTGACCTAGAGCGTTCAAAATATTGTGAATTCCTATGGAAAATCACCTATTTTGCGTGGACTCGTGACACAATTTAGTTGTACGTGTTTACAAGACATTACATTACATTTGATAGCCATTTTGCATACCTGACGTCTACAGGAAGAACGAAGTAAACACACTCAGAATAAGTGAAATCGATGGTGTTTCGTATGGCAGGTCGGTATTAGATTTCTGAGGGCTTATAGGGATGTAATAATGTAACACTTACATGGGAACTATGAGTAATCATATGCTTTACAAAGCAAAAGAATAAAAAGAATATGAATATCCTATTAAAATTTTAACTTCTTTAAATTGGTTAGAACTATTTACTTACTAAAACTGTAAACAATACAAAAAAATATGTTTTGCATATTATGTAAAGTAGCTATATCGAAAAACGTGTTTACAGTTTGTTTGTTGTTTGAGTTATTTTATCAGACTATAGCGACAAATATATATTTAGTTACGTGATGTTTCACGTAGATCCGGGAATAGGGTCATGGAATATATTAAAGCTTTTTATTAAATTCAATAGTTAAAATTTAAAGTGAATTTTAAACCATATTGGCAGTCCCATAATTTGATACCATCGAACTAATACGATGGAGTCAGAAGGTTGATAATAAAAATCTTCCATAACTAATAATAAAACTAGCTAATGTAGACTAAAGTTTCCCACTATCGTTATACTATATTCGAAAATCGTAAAATGAAAAGTTATATTAGGTACGTCACTAATTGCTGGTTCGATATTGATGAAATCTGATAAGTTAAGAGTAACCTTCATACAACCTTCAAGACCGAAGTTTGAAGCTTTAAGCATACTTAATATAGAAGAAGCTGTTTATTTCGGCCATTTATTTTAAGGGTGCTCACTGCTCGGTGGCATCTAGCGATCAGATCGGGCGCAAAGCTAAAAGACGCACACTGTGGTGGCCCACATCGGTGGGCGGTGTGCCATGTGGGTTGCTCCTGGTATTTCTCTGATAACAGAGTGGACTGTGGAGCAACATATTGGTGGTGGTCTGCTTCGGCAGACCTGCCGTCAGGGCGTCGTGGTTGAATGTGTAAGCGATCCTGCGGTGACCCCAAGGGGGGGAGCGGGGTAGGTCTGTTGGGTTTAACTGGGTAGTACTGGCTTTTTCCAAAATTAAAAAAAGAAAGGCTTTATATCATCACGCAGGCCAAGGCAGCGGAGCAGTAATTATAAATGTCAACAAATCGGGCAGACATTCATACCTACGTTGTAAAATCATTTTTGTTTTTCCCTAGGACGAACTCGAGCGGAACATAAGTCGCTACCGCTAACGCAAGTCGCTAACGCTGCATTTTAATGAAATTACAATACTTACTCGATGTTTTATAAGAACTAAATATGCCTATGAACAACGATATTATTTTTTGATATTTTGATATTCTACGCCTCAAAGTCTTTTAACGATCTGTAAGATTTTCAAAATCCACATAACATTTAAATTGTACTTATCACCAATATATTTTCTTATAGTAAGATGATATCGATTTGAATTATTTTATGATAAACAAATACACTTCAAGAGATTTATCTATTGCTTGATAATAAATATATTTTATTAAATAATAAAAACAACCTTACACAACATCATATTTATTTTAAATGAGTAAGTAAACAATATTGTACCTGTTCTCGTAAACACCGCCATTTTGATTCACGTGACCGTTAAATATATAAGTGATTAAAAATAGAAACAAAATTATCGTAACAGGTTTAAAACCAATTTAATTATTATCGCTAAAACGAATATTAATATCACTTAAAAATGTTTTAAATAATTTTATGATATTGTTAGACGAATGTGTAATGAGCTAGCTAGTTTAATGCATAACAATACGCCCACAAAGGCATAGGTAGGTACATTGAAAACGGAAAAAACACTAATTGACTATGGATGCATGTCTACAGTAGCTTATATTGTATATCACAAACATGTATCAAATATAACAAGAATATGGAATATTCCTATAAAAATCATTATCAATATACATAAATATACTATAAAATGTCGATATTCAATGTACAAAACAATACTTTCTATGAGTCGAGAGCGTTCCATTTTTAGTAAAGTGCGTGCGGAATTCATTTTTAGTTCGCAAGCGAATTTTAATACAGAACCTGAACGAGATAAGCTTAATTTAATGTCCAGGATCATAAAAGAAAGTAACACTGACACAAATAAGTAAATTTTCCTAGCGACTATGTGTTTTTTGCTGCATAATTTTCAAGGGCAAATTGAGATGCCAAGTTTTGATCAGTATGGACTGGCTCTGCGCTCTAATCGCGGTTTCCCAACGAATCATGAATGAAACCCACGACGATCGGGTTCCAATCTATTCATAATAAGCAATGATTTTGATAAATTAATAAAGTAATAAATAAAAATACTTACGAACTCGGCAGCAATACGTGTATCACACACATGACGTCATTTGACGCAGCACAAACCGAATATTTAAGCGAAATGTACAGTAATCGTAATGAAAACAGCACAGGGATCAACTAAACACTATATTTTATTACATACGAAGATATCATTAAGTCATTACAAATGATTTAGGACATTTTAAATTATTTATTTGTTGTCACCGACTCTAGTTTTGACAAGATGGTCGCGCACCGACTGTTTTGCTTTGGTTGTCAGCTGATACGAAACACTGTTCTAATTCAAGCGCAAGTGAGTTTTCTTCTATCTCTCTCTAACATTCGCGTTCGATAAGAGTGCGCGACTGAGACAGACGCACCGACATAATTAATTGAAAGATGAAAAACAACAAACGTCATTTTCTAGTTGCATTATTATTGCAAAGAAAAATGTCGGTATTAAAAGAAATTAAGCAATATCATGAATTGAAACCAATAGTCTGATAATAAATAATAATATTCTATTTCACAATGTCGCGTAATCGTTTATGATAGCGCTGTTTAGTTATATTTGGGTGTGACAAATACGTTTACACATGATGTGGCGCCATCTATGCGATACATATGAAAGTACTTCGTAGCAAATTTCTGAGGAATTCATTACGAATTATCATTTTAACATTAATAATAGATTTTTTACTTTATATAAATAATAAGTAAGCATAACGTGGCAAATACATTCATATTTGTAAACTTGAATGCGTAAATTGTTCGAAATAAGTTGAAACACAATAAAATAAGTTCTTATAAATTCTGCAAGATGGCGCTAGCTGTATTTATTTTGCACTTGTTGATTACATATTAACGCAATAAATGTTATTTATGTCGTAAGAATTTATATCTAGCAAACTTAACAACAAACTATTTGTGAAACAAAGACAAAATAAAAACAGCTTTTTTTGGTTTTTCCATTTTTTATACTTACACCACTATTTATTACATCCCTATTAAACAAAACAAAAAAAAAATACTTAAAAATGAGTACCGCCGTTTTTAAGTTTTAGTGAGACTAACGAACAACGCTATTTTTTTTTGTATTGTAGGTATACCCATTACCAATGTAAAATAAGTAATCCACTAAAACTATAAAATTATATTATTTCAGTATTGTTTTACTTAAAAAAAAATAGAATACATATTTTCACATAAAAAATAATTTTATGTGTTTTAAGTACCTATATTATGTTACTAACAAGTGAGTCAAAATCAAGTAATCGTCATTTCATGTCTGAAAAATATTACCTATTAACCCTAAAAAAATTACTCTATTATACTATTTATAATATTAAAAGTCATGTCGGGGTCATATAACTGTATCCAATTATTTTACATACTTCGCAGACTGCGTTCATTCCTCGGATGGTGAAAATATTGAATGCATTATAGCACCCGGCCCGCTTCGCAGAGCGTAAGTCAAAAAAAAAAAAAAAGAAAATGTTTTTTATTTTCTAATAAAATAAAAGGAGCCTATGTTACTCCTCAGAACATTCCCTTCTTCGAGTCAAAGTCCCATCAAAATCGGTCCAGTTATTTCAGATATAAGTCGGAACAGACAGATAGAGTTAAAAATTTACTTTCATATTATACATTTACTGAAAAGCTGTTAATTTGAAATTAAAAACAGACGCTTCAATTGTATTTACATGTGCTGATATACACATCAGTGATATCATGATTAAGCTGGCCTTGAATTGAAGTTTGCCAGTGTTGCCATTTTAAAATACCGATTTAAGTGAAAATAATAAATATTGTATTTTAAATTCTTAATTGAATTATTTGATAACATATAATAACATAACACCTATACCTATAATATTATATATACGACTCGTTTGGCTCAGTTGGTAGTGACCCTACTTTCTGCGCCAGCGGTCGCGGGTTCGAGTCCCGCTGGCTGCATTCATTTGTTGAGCACGAATGTTTGTACTCCAGTCATGGGTGTTTATATTTATAATATGTACGTATTTAAAATGTATATGTGTAGTATATCAACTATCTGGTATCCGTAACACAAGCTTAGCTTACCACGGAACTAGATGGCGCTGTTGTAATAATGTCCCAACATATTTATTTTATTTATTTATTTATTTATATGCGACATTTAATTCGTATGTATCTCTTTGTAGTCGTATGCATTTTTAATTAATTGTATTGCGTTGTAATTATTATAATTATAATTTGTAATAAAAAGGCTTTTAATAGCCATATTAAATCGCCTTTTTATCCACGTCATAATCAGATATTTTAATTTCATTCATAGTTAAGTCTAGATATCAGTAATATGCATTTTGACAAAGAAAAGTGATTTTCCGGCCTTTTGCACAAGTGTTCGCTTCCATAGTCCACTGTCAAAGCTAAACAATGCCTCGTCAGAGCGGTAGCTTCTCAATCCTATTATACACAGAGTTAGATTGTAGATTTGATTGGTTTTGTTTTAATTTCCATTGTTTTAAACTTACTATTGAATTAATTAAGGCTGCCCACACAGGGTTATATTATATATAGGTAGTAGTAATACATTAAATTTATAAAATTGCATATATTATTTCGATGTTGACTTTAATAGAAAAATAGTAATTAAATAAATGTTTATTTTTCAAATTATATAATAATTTATTTATTTTTATATATAATAATAATAGGTAGAAGTATTGCAGAAAGCAAATATGTAGGGAGAGAAAGGCCACCAAAACGGCAAAACAAGGAGTGTGACAAAATCATTTTTTTTTAATTAAATAAATAAATAAATATGTTGGGACATTATTACAACACCGCCATCTAGTTCCGTAGTAAGCTACGTTACGTGCTTGTGTTACGAATACCAGATAGTTGATATACAACACATATAATTTTTAAATACATACATATTATAAATATAAACATCCATGACTGGAGTACAAACATTTGTGCTCAACAATTGAATGCCCCCAGCGGGACTCGAACCCGCGACCGCTGGCGCAGAAAGTAGGGTCACTACCAACTGAGCCAAACGTGTCGTCAAAAAAAATTAACATTGCATTCTAAATTACGTAGTAAAATAATATTTCCATACTTTTCAACTATTTGATTTTTTTGTGACGTTCCTTGTTTTACCCATGTACCCTTCAGATATTAGGTACATATTTCTAATTTCACATAATATAATTTTGTTGCTTTTATATGAAGAGACATTTATTGAAAAAAAAAGACTAATCTATACTTATTATAATATTAAATGAAATTGAAGCGTCTGTTTTTTATTTCAAATTAACAGCTTTGCACTGAAAGTACACAACACATATGAAAGTATAATATGCGGCACTTATATCACAATATTTTTTTTAATTTTCGTCTGTCTGTCTGATTGTTCCGGGTAATATCTGAAACGACAAGGCCGATTTCGACGGGACTTTCACTCACAGATAGCTAATGTTATAAGAGGTAACTTAGGCTACTTTTATTTTAGAAATTTTATTTATTTTAACTAGCGGAAGCCGCAGCTTGGCTCGCGCTTAATCTAGGGACGAACCCGACCGAAGCGAAGTTGAGTCATTGAGTTATACTTGGGGAAGTGTTTGTCCCAATACATATTGGGATAGATTTGATTCATTTCCGTACCCATGAGTGTTTTAATGAAACAATTTATCGATCTCTTGATATAACGTTTTATATTCTTATATTGGTTGATATGCAGATGAAGAAACCAACAAAAATATTATCGAAATATGCTATAATATGTATCAAAGTTTTACCTATATACTATCATTTTACTACATTTACCTGCTAGTCTGCAGCAGTCCTTATTGTGATTAAAGTGCTCTTTGGTAATCAAACTACTTTTTAATTAAGTTTTGTTTGATTTATTTTTAAGCTGTATTATTTCGGAGCTTGTTAGCTTTGTTCGTACACAGAGAATGTAAACAAAATCGATCTTTAATGAAAATTAAGGTCAGATATTTATCGATTTTTTATTGAAATGCTATAAATGTTATACATATTATAATAAAAATGTAACTGAGTCCAATCTGTGAATAAAATATTTTTTGGTAAATCTTATTGAATAGTTTGAGGATAGTTATTAGAATTTTTGTCTGTCTGTCTCTCTGTGATCGCAACACGAGAAAATCTCTGAAAGGTATTGGGATAAACATCTAAACTCTTAGAAACGAGTAGTCTCACTACTTTTAAATATACAAGTAAATTTTTTTACGTCAAGCACGCTTGAAATTTTTTTACGTGCCTTTTTTAAATTTGATCTAAATATCAGTTGCATATCGCATATATTTTATGGGAAAAGTTAATTATACCCACTAGAATCTTCGAAAGTTTCAGAAAAATTTAAATCACCAAGTATTCGAACACAAATTGCTTCCATATTTGGCACAAAAGATTCCTCTTGAACCTGATTTTGCAGAATAAATCTGATTAGTGAAGTAAAAGCCACTTTCATTAGTTCGACGTACAGTTTGTACGACGATGGAATGCTTTGATGAATTCGTGCATTTGGAAAAATAGTTGCAGATAGCGCTTTTCGATACGTTCGCATATTTTTGAACATTGAATCCAAATAGTGAAATTGGATGATAAAAATTCTTGTATTTTAATTCATAAAGGTCATGCCTTGACCTTTTTTATTATAATCTATACAAAAAAATAAATATAATTGTAGTGTCTGTCCGTAACATTAATATAACAGTCTCTTAAACGGCTGGACAGATTTTGATAGGAATTTCACTGGCAGAAAAATCTTACTTTTCAGGGTTATTAATAAAAGACAGAAATACTGTTATAGCCATTTAATTTAAGATTAATTACATTTTTCTAATATATATACAATTATTTACAGATTTATTTTAAATTTAAATCTTTATTAAAGTAATTTCTATACACAATTATTAAGTTCATACATCATAAAATGTAAATTTTTTTATTTGGAATTCTTCTTTGGAAAATTAAAAAAATATATTAATACATTCATTGTTTAAAGTATAAATTTGAACTGACTAGATAATTGTATGCTAAAGTAGCGCAAAAACTAAAATAAGGTTAAAGCTCTTAGAAATACTTAAATTATAATAAGCGTCATCGATATAATGCAATAGATTTTATTTGAAAAATCATTAGTTTGTTTAAGGAAATATTTACATAATATTATGTATGTATTTAAAAGCCTATATTTAAAATGCTTTAATTAGGAAAATTTACGTGTTGGTCATTTAATTCATGATTTTAAATTATTTTATTTCATTAAATAATTAATTATATTACGATTGAAGTAATCCATTTTAAAATAAACACCTACAATATTTATAGGTATAGGAAATATATGGTAAAGAAGTTTGGTAGAGAATCAAAGTCTTCAAGATCGGTTAGGCCGTTCCTTTTTCACTCTTAGAGTCTTATCTCGTGGGAACCCTAGTCCGGAATGAAAGGTTACATGTTATTTTAGTTATCATTGAATTTTTCGATGTAAATTCTAAGTAGGTACATATACACTATACTTAGAATTAAAACAGGGTTATTTTTCTAAATTAATTGAAAAATAATGAAGAAATTTTATTCAAGTTCAAAATCTTTTACTTAACATAATAATATATTTGAAAAATAATAACTTCTTTCGGAATGTTCAAAAGCTAATGTAACATTTACGTGAATATTTCACGGAAACCTGACTTTAATTTGTTTCTATTTCCATGTAGACAGAAAATGAAATCATCGTCTTTATGCATGGAAGAGGTTTAAAACAACGAGCGCGGGTTCTCCAAAAGAATGAATTTGAGTCCGAGTCTATTTTCTAGACCACAAAGTACTAAATAAAAAAGTAACTAAGTACACTCTTTTAATTTATGTAAATTCTTTTTAAAGCTATTTTTAGAGACCATGTACTTATATATTTTCAACCGACTTCCAAAATGGAGGAGGTTCTCAATTCATCTGTATGCCTTTTTTACAAGTACTTACATAACAAACATACTTGCCTAAGGAATTTCCGGAACATTAAAGGAGTTGGAATCAAATATGCAAACTTTAGTCATGAGGTGGTAGTAAACAAGTGGTAGTGCCGTGCTTGTTACCTTCGGGTAGCAGCCGAATGGGCCGGCACGCCCCGTATAGTACCACTCTCTCACAGGAGACCGGCGTGAAGTGGCAGCTATGCTGTCGCGTTTCGTCCGGTAAGTGAGAGTCCGGGAGGCCCACTCCCCATCCCTCTTCCCGTCCTTCTCACTCCTCCTTCTCTCCCTCCCTTTCCTGAAAGGCCGGCAACGCATCTGCAAGCACTGTGGTGTTGCAGATGTCCATGGGCGGAGGTGATCACTTACCATCAGGTGAGCCTCCTGCCCGTTTGCCCCCTTTGTCCCATAAAAAAAAAGAGGTGTTTTGCTTTGGTGCAGTATTTCCATCACATTTTATTTTTTGGTTGAAAACAAAATGCACTATTCTAAGAGTATGTACGTATTTTTTCTTAGAAGTTAGAACGTACTACAAGTGATCGGACTTGATTATCCTCCACGTCTTTCTGTTTTAAGACTTTTCATATAGTATAAGATCCGAAATGGAGTTGCTATCACTAATTTGCTTATCGTCTGATTTTTTTTAATGAAATATAATAATTTTTTAGTGAAACATGAAACAAATTTTGAGGTTATAGGTTAATTTAGACTTAAGTCATGAGTTTGAATACTATATCCTCACATATCTTTTGACGTAGTGACGAATGGAGACATATCAGCATTTACTTTAAAATATAATCATACTAATACCAATACGTAAATACAATAAGTCTACATGCATAAAATATTTTTGTTTTGATGTAACATATCTCCTATGGAGTTTCTTTAATTATAACTAGAGTCACCATAAAATAAGTTATTAATTTTGGCTTGAAACCTTCAAATGGAAGGGAGTAAAATTATAAACAGATTACGATTGCGATGAATCATAAAATTTGAGCAATTACGGTCAGAACTCGAGCGTTTCTTCAGTGATCGAAAAGGTCACGCCACTTGAATTTGCTTTATAATTTATATTAACAGATAGTATTCTTATTGCAAATTAAATTATCTGATGTAAACTTAGAATTATTGTTTTAGCAATGTGTTATTTAGTCAATATTTAATATATTTTTTTCAATTTCATTTCATGACAAAAATTTATAGTGATGACATGATATGGATACTTCTGAGGTATTTTTTAGGAGACTGTACCATATGTACCATAGACTATAAAGTAGCATTTTTTACGTTCTTATGCAAATAACCATTTCCGACATCCGCTCTAAACTAGTCACTAGTAGTCACTTCGTTGTGTAAAAGTAAAACAAACAGGCAGACATTCGAAATATCTAAAAATTTTAGATTTATTGGTGTTATAGTAAAAGTAGATGATGATTATATACATATGTATAAAATATATGTATGCACAAAATAAATGAATCTAAACCAATTTGTACGATCTAGCATAGAACTAACAATTTACTTTTAAATAATGTGAGCAATGGACTTGAAAGTTACTGTGTAAAAAAAGGACCAACTTTTTTTATTCAAACATTTATACATTTTTTGTATTCCGTATTAAAATAATTTACTGAATAGCCTATTTATCAGTTAGAAAAATTTTAGATACAGTGCCACCGAATTTTTAAATATTTACATGAAAATAAGGTACCTTAAAATAATATCTACAATACACATACTTAAACCCTTACTTTTTAAATTATAAAATTAATTGATTGCTTTTCGTTGGATAGAGTTATTAGTTAATTTATATTATACAATACATTACATAATAAAACATTATATATAGGAATATAAATGTAATACTCAGCCCTTTTTAACGTCCCACTGCTGGGCACGGAACTTCCTCTAATACTATGGGGATCAGGCCATAGTCCACCGCGCTGGCCTAGTGCGGGTTGGCGGACTTCACATATTTCTTCGATACCCGGATTCGACCCCGCATTACTCGATTATCCAAGTGAGCGTGTTGCCATTTGGCTACCACTTTCTTATGTATATTAAAATTAATAACTAATAAGTATAAGGTATTAATATTCTAAAGTTTACAAGACCACACTAAGTCTATGATCTACATACATTCAATGTATTAACACTAACCAAAATACAGCGTGTGAAAATATTAAAATATATTTAATCATTTCTTTCTGTAAATATAATTTAAGCTACACAAAACTTGAATTGTCTCATATTCATAAATGTATCGGACAAAGTGTCACGTATATATGGGACTATGAACAAATTGAGAAAAAAAATCAAGATATTTTTGTGGATAAAGAAATAAAGCTAGTTGTCTAGTTCATACTCGTACTATACAGATATACTCATAATATGTAAAACATTAAAAGTTTTATTGTAAAATACCGACATTATAGAATATACAATATATTTGAAGGGTACAGGGGCAAAATATCATATCACAAAATTATTATTTTTTTTAATTTACATTGCCATCTATAATACGTGGCAAAATTTAAATGTTCCCATACTTTTCAACTTTTTTTAATTTTATGTGACATTCCTTGTTTTGCCCCTTCATTTTACATGACTATTTAGTAGATCAACAACCATAGAAACTTATTTTAAGTTAAGTGAATTTTAAATTACCGTATTATTATATTATTATAGATATACATAATATTATATTAAAATTCTAAACGAACCGTCTATACATTAAATATTTTTTGAAAAATCTTATTAAAATATTTATTATCGATTACAGAGGCCGAATCTATAAGTCTTAAAATTTTTGTCTGTCTGAGATCATGAGAAAAAAACTGGAAAAATTTTGATGAAATTTGATATGATGATAGTTACCGGGGTATATAAAATAATTTTTACCTGCGGTAATACATCTCTAGGAAATTTGTACTAATCGTTAGAAGGGACAAACCTGAGCGAAGCGAAAGAGAGTCGCTGGTTTTTTGAAGTGAAACTTCTTTAGAATCGTTGTGATTTGAAACTCGATGAAACGAAAATGCGTCACGATAAAGAAAGAAATACATAAAAGTATAGGATTATTACGTCGGAGAGAATGAGATAGAATACATTCCCATGTTGCCATGGTAACCGTAGTTTATTTTTTGACATTTCTTTTTTTATATATGAAGTTTCACTTCTATCGTGTGTGAATCGCACACACACCTTTTTTATTTTAATTATAAAATATTTATCTATTCATTACCTGATAATCGATAGTTAAAAAAATATCAGTTTATAAACTGTAACTGTTAATTTTACATATTATTTGTTTTCATTTCTTTATAAAGTTTATAATTTTTCGTAAATTATAATTTAATTCATGAGCAGTTATTTCAAGGTGGATATGATATCTTACGCACTAAAGACCCGCTCTTAATTAAAAACAAAAATTCTATCGGCATAAAATGGTAGCATATACAAATGCTTTATTTTAATTTATTATATACACAATTATTATTCTTAATAATTTATACAAAACTTGAAAATTTACAATGTTAGCTTATTAATATAAAATACACAAACAAACATCCACACTTTTCAGATTCGATACCTTAAAATAATAGAAGAGAATCCTAACAGGGCAATGTCTTGTCCATTTATCCGATTATAATGATTTGTCGATTAATAAACAGAATAAGGCCTGAAGATTTGTGGGAGAATATCTTTCAATCGATATAATAGGAGTAAGGGCGAGATTCATAGATCGTCCTTTCACTTAATGAAAAAGTTCTACTTAGCAAGGAAATACATAAAAGTTTGAAGTTTTTTTAAACGCTTACTTTACAAAATCGCACTTTGTTTAGTAAATTATTGGTTAACTTAGAAATAAAGTAAAGATGACAGAAAAGTAGTTTTTTGTTTTTATCAATCTTATAGAAATGTCAACTCTAAATAAACTGGACCGCAAAGAAAAAGGGTCCGTTAGAAAATACTCAATATCTTCAAAAATATCTAACCTAGCTTTATGAAATAAAGATTAAATTTAATGAAAAATTAAATGAAAATAAAAAAAAATGAATACAAGCTTTTTATTTTTAACAAACGTTTTTAACGTGGTAGTGCCATGCTTGTTACCTTCGGGTAGCAGCCGAATGGGCCGGCACGCCCCGTATAGTACCACTCTCTCACAGGAGACCGGCGTGAAGTGGCAGCTATGCTGTCGCGTTTCGTCCGGTAAGTGAGAGTCCGGGAGGCCCACTCACCATCCTTTCTCCCGTCCTTCTCCCTCCTCCCTCCCTCCCTTTCCTGAAAGGCCGGCAACGCATCTGCAAGCCCTGCAGTGTTGCAGATGTCCATGGGCGGAGGTGATCACCTGTGGTGATTACCATCAGGTGAGCCTCCTGCCCATTTTGTCCCATAAAAAAAAATAACAAACGTAAAATAAATAAAAGTATGGCTGACCCTTTTGTTTTGCGGGTTGTTTTATTAAAATTTAAATTATTTAAAGCGAACTTTGAAAGTCACTTTAAATTTGACTTCGACTTAATGTACAGTTACTACTATGAATATTACCCTACTCTACAATACATTACATCTGCAGAAGACAAACATAAGTTTGAGCTCAGGTGGCGAGTTCTATTCGAACTGCATTTTACATACATTTATACAACTTAGTTATACAGTATTAGCATTCACTCTCACAGTTTTAAGCACAACCTACTACACCCGTAAATAATTATTGTAATAAAATATTTATTTTCTAAGCTCTCTCATATAATAATAACATTTTTAACAGAAATTTAAACTTTAATATGAATTTGAGACCTCTTGAAGTCATTTGTTCAAACATACATAATGAACTTATTATTATTGGGTAATAAAACACAGCCAGTTTAGAAATTTAAAGTTGTCACAAAATACTCCAAAAAACTCAATTTTTTGGCAATTAATAGAATTAAACTTAATACGCTAATAGCCAATACGCTTGTAGTAACGAATTTCGAATACTTGTTGACCGTGAACATATAAATTACTTATAACATATATTTTTGTATTATAATAATTTTATATATACATATTATTTCTCAATACACACAAAGCTTTTAAAATTCAATCCAAAATTTACATTTACAACACAAACATCTGGTAAAACTAGCATCATAATTTAGTCATAGACTAAATAGCACTCCGTACGCTATGAGCAGTGTAGTATCTTTCTAAAAGCCTTTCGGAATTCTGGGTTGAAAATGGTGTAAATGACTGGGTTAAGAAAAGAATTGATGTAACCGAGCCAAGTTGTCAGTATGAAGACCGTCACTCCCGGAGAATAGTCGAGGCCGAATTTAATGCATATAGCATCTAGTACGGAGCATGTGAAGAACGGCGCCCAGCAGAAGAGGAATACGCCTGGAAAAAATTATATGTATAATGTATATGCTTATTAAAACTTATATACTACTAGCAATTCAGGATGAAAAATAAAATTTTGGTCTAAAAATAAAAAATAAAATATCTGAAGAGGGCCAACCTTATCACCTGGGGAATAAAAAATAGCCTACGATCTATTCTCATACCTACTCAATATACGCAAAAAAATTCATAAAAATCGGTCAAGCCGTTTCGGAGGAGTTCGACAACAAACACTGTGACATGACATTTTTATATATTAAGAAGATTATGTCTACATATCTATTGTAGATATTTTCAGATAGAATTAATTAATAGGAGTAGTAGATCCGACTTGAAAAAATCTTTTACGTTACATAACCCGTTTATTTAGGACATCTATAGGTTATATAAATGTAAAATATATAGACTATATTCGCTTAACTTTTAATATCAATTCATTCGTATCCAATATGCATTTTATCTTAAAACAGTCGAAAAAATGTAATTTATATCTATACGTATATTATATTGCGGTGGTAGCCCAGTGGTAATGCGTTTGCTTAGAAAACCGAGTAATCACTTCTAACATGATCACCTCTTGTATTACGGCAAAGGCAAATAACATTGTGTGAAAACCTGCATGTCTGAGAGATACTCATGACTGAAGTGCAAACGTTCGTGCTTATCATACAAATAAATACCCCTAGTGGGATTAGATCCCGTGACTACTGGACAACAAGTAGAGTCCCAACAAACTGTGCTAAACATGTCATCACTATATCAAAATAAACTTAAAATTTTCTTACCGAGCACAATAGCTAATGTCTGTGTGGCCTTTTTCTCCTTTTTAGCGAAGGACTTAGCTCGCAGTTTACCAGCTCTGTTCGCTCTGAATATAGTGAACCTTGCTGCAGATGCTGCACTCCTGAACCTCCTCCGAGGAGTTGAGATGAGTGAACTGTTACTTAGGCGACTTAATTTCTTCCTATGTGAACAAAAAATAAGAATAGATTATTATTATTATTATAACACATTTTCCTCCAACTCATCAATTCGAAATACGGAAACCAGTGAAATATTTAGAGATTAACTTGGTTAAATAAACAAAAAAACACTTCTTTATATATTAGTATATTATTTTTACGCAACAATTAATTCATTTAATTATGTATAGGGGTTGAAAGATAAAAACAAGTGGTTCCAGTCTCTACCATCACTACATATTATAAAAAAAGTCCTTCGCCGCGTTGGTCTGTCTGTTCGCGAAAAACTCAAAAACTACTGCACAGATTTTCATGCCGTTTTCACCAATGGATAGAGAGATTCTCGAAGAAGGTTTTAGTATATAATTTGTCAAGTTTTTATGTATATTTACTAGCGGAACCCGCGGTTTCGCTCACGCTTAATAATTAGTAATAACTAAATATGTTGGGGAATCAACCCACAGCACCATCTAGACCCATGGTACGGTACGAGCTTTGTATGATAGATATTAGTAAACAGTTAGTTAAATAAATGCTCTTGACTAGGTACAAACATTTGTACTTTCGAAATGAATTGATCCAGTTGGACTCGAACCCGCTACCGCTGGCATAGCAAGTAGTAGCACAGGCAATCCAAACGTGTAGTTAATTGTTGTCGATTGCGGAAACTGCAATAATGTTCTAAAGATGCGTTGCGTTAAAGACTTAGACTATAAAATCAAAATAAAAAAGTAATAAGAATGCCTATCTAAAGTCTAATTTTAAAAATTATAATAAAAATATAATTTTATTGATTAATGTACTACGAAAATAACTTTAAAAGAAAGTCAACACAGTCCACAGTAAATTGGCGAATGATTTTGTAAAGCAATTCAATCTACTTGGGTTAGAGCTATCCGACCGGATATATCCGGTCTGGACCGGATTCAAGGGTCATAGGGACGTGATTCGGATTTTATCTGTTGTAAGTTGTAAATAGTCTTTTTATTTTCTTTTTAAACTAGTTAATGACTCAGCTCTCTTGAAAGCTCACGAAAATCTCAGCAAAAGCAAGGGTTTGTAATATTCACTAATTTTCATGGCGTACGTTTAGAAGTCAAAGTATTGTAGTGCCATGTGATGACAGATTATGGTTATCCTTGTCAACACTATAGCCACTTTCCAATTGTCATCTCTCTCTGTCTCTCTCTATCGGTCATCTTTGAGGTTGTACTAGAGAGATCTTCGTCCATTGGTTTCTGTATAGCGCAACTCTAACGACGTTGTAGGAATTGATTGTCATATAAAATATTCATTTATTTATTTAATGTAGGTTTACAAACAATAAATTACAGGTTAACTCCACATACACCTTTATTATTTCAGTAATAATGTAGAAAATTCATTAAAATTAATGCATATTATTTTTGCTAACTTGTACAATAGTAAAATAGTTCAATCAAATTCCAATAAAAATATATATTATGTAGGTCTGATTTTAGCAAATATCGATCTACCTCAAAACGTTTAACAGAATAGCCGTTATTTAGACTTCGTTAGCCGACTGTATGGATTAGTGGGCTGGTTCTAGCAATTATGAGACTGGCTTGTTCATCTTCAGTCGACCAAATCACTATACGTTAACAAAATTTTCACATTACGTATATCCTGCTGAAATGTGAAGTAACACCCTAAAAGAGATATAGCACGGAAAATTTATAATAATAAGCTTTTTTATCTTTGAAGGAAAGAACTTTCTACGGAAAAATAAACCATTAAATAACCTAAAAATTAGTTGTAGCCTCTTATTATTGAGGATGTATTGTAAAAACTCGTATATATAATATTGGGTTAACTATTAAAAGCTATGAAAATGTTACATGAGGCATGATAAATAGTGAATTGATGTCTGTAAAATCTGAACTTACATATTAAGAGATATGAAATACATATGGCATCAAGAATGAAAATGTAATACGAGTATATACGAGTATCTCAATATCATAATTTCTTATTTAATAAACAATGACAACAACATAAATAACATACGCGAAGGAAAACGTTAGGAAACCTGCATGTCTGAGAGAACCTAGTAAGTTTTCGAAAGAAAAAGTTTTCGGCCAGCCTTATCCCCCTCGTATTGAAGGGCCGTACTTTAAAAAGGGGCTAAATAGTATTTTTATAAAGTTTATAAGTGTGGTCACCATAAAAAACGTATCAAGATCTTATTGCGGAATGTCAAATGCTACAAGATTACTCGTAATTCTATATTAAAACATTTAAAAAGGTACGACAAATACGTGATCTTTTTAAATGAACAAGAGACCCCTTCTATTTTTGGAAACTATCCAAACCCACTTAACGCGTGTTATTTAATGAGGGCATTTTTATGAAACCCTGTTTATATATAAAAGTTTTGCGAATACTTAATGTAAAGTAACATCGAAACGTGTATTACTCGTACGTGGTTATATTACGTAATTATAGTTTTAGTAGCTGTTACCCGCCCGCTTCGTGAGGCGTTTTGAAATTTATGTAAAATTATTTTTTTATAATAATAACTATATATATTTCTTTATTTTTTTAACAATGTTTTACTTAAAATTATAAGTAAATATAACTTGTGACGCACATGCACACGCACTCTCTCTCTCTCTCTCACACACACACACACATACACACACACACACACACCCACACACACACACACACACACACACACACACACACACACATATAATCTATCATTTGCGCAATCACATGTTCTTACTGTATACGAATTTTTATAAAGATCGGTTCAACCGTTCTTGAGTTATAGCGGGACATACAGACAGACAGACAAAAATTTCAAAAATGGTAAAACTGATATGAGTGAGTCATGAAACGAATATTTATGACGAAATTCAACAAAAAAATTGATTACATAGTACACATTTATATATAGTAGTATAGATATTCTGATATATACGAGTACATCTACTGACCCATACTCGCTCCGCTAGGTACGTTTTAACGGTTAGCATGAATTTTTCAGAGATGTCATAGTTCCCTCGCAGTAAAATATCTATATCCGGGATAACCACCTGTCATCATACAAAATTTCGTCAAAATCTGTCTAGTGCTTTTAGTGATGCAGACGGACGATACTATAAAAAATATAGCGTCGGCGTCTGTAACGATAATAATGACTATAAAACATTTTCCAAAAAATATTTACTATTAGATTCGACTCAATTAGAATTTTTTTTCTAAGTACATATTTTTCTTAATTTAACTCGTGAAATGACTATGCTCGTGAATGGTAGACAATATAGCACAGCTGTTAGTAAGGAAAAATGAATTTAGTGTTCTGAATATCATATTATAAACACAAAAGACAAGGAAGCTAGCTTATAATATTTTTCATTTAAATATTTCAGTACTTTTTCTTGACCTCAGGCCTTTCCTTTTAAGCCTTAGCCAGGAGAAAATACAATAAGTCCGCTAATTGTGTTTACTAATATAAAAAGCTCTGTACGTAAATAATATTTAAAAGCTCACTTTTTTCTTACATAAAATGCTTGAACATAAATACATGATTGTGGACTGGAATGTGATTAAACGGATGAAGCTTTCCATAAACCTCATTATGCAACATGATCATTAATGATACCGTATTAGCATCCGTCCGATATACGAATTATTAATTAGGAGTAATACTGGCTAAAATATCTAGTTGTAGTTGTTAGTAGTAGTAGTTAGGAAAATTCCAGTGTTAATTAAAAATATCTACTTAAATTATTCAGTAATTGTTAATATTCCGATTAAAAATTAACATTTAATCACTCAAAGAGTTTTGACGTGGTTAAACATTTCATTTCTATGCATATTCACTGATTGTTTTAGGACGTGGGTATGGAAAAATGTTTATGAAGTTAATTATTGGGGCTCCCGTTTTAAAAAGTCATGAAATGACTTGACGATGTCCGAGTTTATTTGATCTGTGTATTTGTATATTACCAAATATTTAATGATTTAAAACAAACAAACACACTTGCACTTGTATAATATTACTATGGATGTCAAATATTATCGTAAATATAAAAAGTAGTAAGACAGTAATACTTAATAATTTATGTCGCTAATGTGATTAATTGGAAATAGTCATGTATGCAATCAGTCGCTGTTTGACACATAAACCTGAGATATGTATGTAGGTATATTACGGGTATATTACAAATGTATACGTATTTAAATGAAAAATTACTTTTGAAATCCACCCAACTTTTAAGTAGAACTTAATAAAACTCTCCATGCGTTCAGAGCACTCATTTACATGTTTTAAATAACTTTGCATAATAAATAACTTTAACATATGAAAATTAAATGCGAATATATGAATTTTCTTACATAATATTTATACGTTTTTCGGGACATAACATGTAAAGTTCTTGTCTAGAAATATGCCTATATATTTCCGTATATATGTTACAGTTAAAACCCGTTCTCAGTTACAACGCGTTTTATCTAGTCTAGTTCTACTCTAGTTTAGACGAAACAAATTCAATTCAATCAATTCTAGTTTTCACTAAGGCGTTTCATCTAAACTAGTTTTGAATAGTTAAAACGCGTTGTAACTTGTAAATGAAAACGGGTTTTAACAGTAACACTCCAGCCCATTAAAATCTCTTAGGATTTAATCGTTGATTTAAAAGTATGTAGGGGAAGCCCGGGCAAGACGCATATGTTAAGGGATAGTGTAAATAAAACCACAATTTATTAATTCAATAGAACTCTTTGTACTTTTAGTTTGTACTATGTTTAATTATCTTTGGAAAATAATCACTTAAATTAAAAATCTTTAACAATTTCTATAATAATTATGAGCATTTACAAAAAGTATCAATTATCCGTTTTGCCCGGATGGGTCGGAAAAAACGGATATACCCCAAGGGCAAAAAGGATAAGTTGAATTAGATCAGATCAGTCTGCACATTCATCACAGAAGTAGCTACTATCTCCTACATAAGAAGTGCAATTTTCATGCGCCCAACTTTTGCACTGATTACACTGAATCCAATCTTCTACTGGTGGTTCAGTGTATTTGTCAGCGCACACCAAACAGTAAAAATCTTATATTTTTTTACTATATATTACTTAATTTTCTTATATCAAATTAATACTTAATTTAAATAATAATATGCAACTTAGCATAAACAATTTATAGGTAAGAAAATATACATAATTATTAGAATAGCAACACTACATAATACTTTTGAATAACTAATATTAAAATAAAAATTATAATAATTATAATAATACTAGCTAAAAATAAGTTAATAATATTGCCATAATTATAAATTATTTTTAAATTATTTAAATTTAAATATAAATGTTTAGAATTAAAATTTTATAAGGTACTCTGATGCCATTTTCAAAATTTTTGTAAATTGTGGGTAGGCACTGTCTGTAACAAGTATATAAACCTATGAGACGTCAAATACCTTAGTCTCTCCCGTGACCATGATTGCTGTAAAGCATTCGAAACGTCGGGAACTAAAAATCAAAATAAATCCGCGACAAAATCCGTAAAGGTAGTTTCATTTATAATGTCGAATATTCGCGTAAATCTAAGAAAGTATTAAGTAAAAATCTGGTTTCGGGTTTTTCTTTGGTTGCTTGACTGAGGATCTTTTAGTTTTAGTTTTACTAGGGCCTGCTAGCTTAGAAATCTTGGTCTTCTTAATATTTGCTTTCTCAAACTTTAATGCTTGCTCGGCTTTGACGGGAGTAGATGTCAACACCTCTGATTTCTGCCTCTTGTGCTTGCGGCCTGTTTTAGGAGCAGCCATAGGTGGAATAGGTCTAATTTGAAAAGGTGTAAGGCTCGCTGCAGGCGCTTGATGATTTTCCTCTAGTGAATGAGCTGACCCTTCTTCTAGTGGGTCTCGCTATTGCGTTTATAATTAAACACCATCTAAAATAAAAAATATTCGTTAAATTTTATGATTTCATTGAAACTGAATATAAAATAAAAGTACCTAAATTTTAGTTAACGGAGATCTGTATAAAATTAACATTAGTTGTTTAAAAACTGTTAAAATATTTCTTGCTTAAGAAAGAGATAATGAAATAACTTAACGGGCAAAACGGATACCTATCCGTTTTGCCCATATCCGTTATGCCCAACACGCTAATATTAGAAACAGGTCAACACTTGAAATGTTTTAGTAGGTAAATAAAAAGTAACAATCACAATTAATAATACTTAGATAAACGTGCAAAATGAATAAATAATAATATTCATAGACAACTGATGACTAATACAAAAAGTTTATGTACAAACCTTCACTAAAATCGTAACAAAACAACGATAATCTGTTTTTTCTCCTTCCACAGCAAATGCACTCGAGTAATGTTTTGATTGAACTGTCATGGCGTAGCCGGTCGCACGTGTCACGACTTAAAGAAAGTTTTATAGCGCCATCTATTATATATTTTTGTAAAAATCAATTATTCTTCTTACCCGCGCTATGCTTCTTGCCCGGGCTTCCCCTACAGTATGTTATTTTTTATACAATTTTAATATATTTGTCACGAATGCCTAGAAAATAATATTTTTTTATCGTATAAGTGAAAAATAGAGTAAATTATAATAATATGTCGCGGCACACTTACGGCTCTTAGTGGCGAAGTAATGGAGTGAGAAGGTCGAATAAAGTTACCATTCCACTGAGTTATTGGATATGATTTTTTTTTAAATCTACCTGTTAGTTGTGGGACAATGGCTTGAGCTTATTATATTGATAATAGAACTTCTTTAATGTAGTGTCTCTTATACTGTTTGGTTTCTTCTTCATTGAAGCTTTTACTTCATTTAAAATTATAGCATTGATGAACAGTAGACAATATCTATATTTATAGTACAATTTGTATCGCATATTTTTATTGTATTAGAGAAGGATAATTTAACAAATTGGCCTCTCATAAAGTAAATTACAGTTCATCATGCTGGCCAAATGCGAGCTTGCTTATTTCAAAGTTTTTCATGAATATTCTCAGTTATGCCGATTTCCTCACGATATTTTCTTTGAAGAGCCAGATGTTCAATACTGGGCTAGGCAAAAGTGAGCTATTAAATCAAATCATATACTACGGAAAATAATTTGAAAAGCCATTATTTCTGTAATTCAAATAAATTATCTTTTAAAATCCAGTGGTCGGCTGCCTTTAGGTCGGCTAATAGAAGGGATGAGAGCGGATCTGTTCATCCGGAATTATGAGAACGAGTAATCTTGTCCTCTTATAACTTATTTTAGAAAATCTCTTCTGACCATCTTGAGTGATTTTGTAACCTTGCGGTTTATTGAACCAACTTAAATCGGTTTGATGTTTCTATTGTTTTTATCTATCTTGTAATGAAATTGTACTCGAAAGATAGAATTTAAGCAGATTTGTTATTCCTGAAATTGTTAGATATTGATGTAATCCGATTTAAATTTCACTTCTTATTTCGCATTATTATTATAATAAATCAAATAGACTCTATTCAAATAGACTTTTACAAGCACTCCTTGAGTTTGATTTTCCGAGTTTATATGAAATTAACTATTAAATTATTAATAAACAAAGATGAAACATTAGATATGAAATGGTTATTTAGACTAAGTGAAGGGAAGAAGTGAAGTTTCGAATTGTAAAATATAAGTGCTATATTCCGACTAAATGCACTCTATATAGGTATACAGGATATAGAAAATATTTAAAAATAGCTAATACAAACTTGGTAGGCCAGTGGTAGCACGCACGTTTGGAAAACCGAGGAACGCGGGTTTACATCCTGATACTAGAAGTATCAGTGTAAACCCGCGTTCCTTGGTTTTTCCTCGGTTCCTCGGTCATTCTTATGAGTTAATCTTTTTAACTTGTCTTGTGGTGAAGGAAACATCGTGAGAAAATCTAGCTTAATATTTTCTTAAGTTTACGCGAATATTCGACATTATAAATGAAACTACCTTTTCGGATTTTGTCGCGGATTTAGAGAGTCGCGGAGAGACTCTCCCGTGACTATGATAGCTGTAAAGCATTCGAAACGTCGGGAACTAAAAATCAAAATAAATCCGCGACAAAATCCAAAAGGTAGTTTCATTTATAAAATCTAGCTTTTTAGAAGACACGCTCGCACTTGGCTAACATGGCTAGGCTTGACTAGGCATGTCCTGAATTATTAAAGGGCAATAGAAATTGAAGGGAGGTTCGTGCCTATCAGTGGGATGTTAAAAAGAGTTGTATACGAATATAAACTAATATCAATACTATTGTAATAAAAATAAATATATTCAGTGAGTTTTCAAACAACAAAGTCTGATGTATAGTACAAAAGTCAATTCATGTTTATGGTATTTTATATAAAAGCTCGCATTTTGGTAGCTTTCAGGCTTGCTGGATGATGATAGATAAAATTAAAATACGTACAGTTATGTACACCTTTTCATTTACATGATGAAATATTGCAAATAAAATCCAGCGAAAGGTATAGTTATTATGAACTACTAGCAGTACCCGCGGCTTCGCCCGCGTTAATTTTTTAAATATTAGGAGTCAATCCCGCGAGAACTCCGGGATAAAAAGTAGCCTATATGTTATTCTGGGTCTTCAGCTACCTACATACCAAATTTCATCGTAATCGGTTCAGTAGTATTTGCGTGAAAGAGTAACAAACATCCATACTCACAAACTTTCGCATTTATAATATTAGTAGGATAATTGCGATTGATCACTAAAATTCTTAGTATCGGTTTAAGATAGGAAAATTATTCTATTATTTCGTATACAACTACAATAGGCTGAAAGTGTAGTAACTCTGCTTGCTGTGCCAGTGGTAGCGGGTTCAATCTAGGTGGACGTATTTATTTGCTCATCACTCATGAGCACGAATGTTTGTACTCCAGTCATGGGTGCTTATATTTATAATATTGTGTAAGTATTTAAAGTTATATACTTTTTTTTTTTTTATGGGACAAAGGGGGCAAACGGGCAGGAGGCTCACCTGATGGTAAGTGTTCACCTCCGCCCATGGACATCTGCAACACCACAGGGCTTGCAGATGCGTTGCCGGCCTTTCAGGAAAGGGAGGGAGGGAGGAGGGAGAAGGACGGGAGTAGGGATGGGGAGTGGGCCTCCCGGACTCTCACTCACCGGACGAAACGCGACAGCATAGCTGCCACTTCACGCCGATCTTCTGTGAGAGAGTGGTACTATACGGGGCGTGCCGGCCCATTCGGCTGCTACCCGAAGGTAACAAGCATGGCACTACCACTTGAAAAGTATATACGAGTAATATATATTCAAAGTTATATATGTATGTGAAGTGTATTAACTATCTGGTGTCCATAATATAAGTTTCATAGCTTACTATGGAACTAGATGGTGCTTTGTGTTGATGTTCCAACGTATTTATTATTTACTCGAACATATATTTGTTCCTAAGTGGCTCATTTGACCCCTTTCTGCACGGAGGATTCAAAAAGACCCTTTATGAATGGACCTCTAGGATATATTTTGAAGAGTGTTTCCTTTTTAAATGTACTTCTTAGTCAATTGAGTTAAGCTGTGGCAAAAAAGTTTTCAGTTTCTCTCGAAAGATTTATATTTCAAGTTAATTCCCTCGGCTCTTATTACTATTAAAAATAGGGATTGGTGGTATAAGGTTGAAAATTTAGGGTTATAAGTATTTTTAGATCATAGAAACATAAAAAAATGATCTAAATAAAAACAAAAAAACAGGAGATGGCCACCCTTATCACGTAGCGAAATATATAATAGCCTATGACCTATTCTCAGACCTAAGAAATATACAAAAACAAAATCATTACATTCGGTCAAGTCAGAGGAGTTCGATAACAAACACTGTAACTCGAGATTTTTATATATTAGATTTATATATTACAAATATTAAATAGTAGGTACACGTACTGCCTTTCGAACCGGTGGTAGCTTTTATACCTGTAAGTCAGTGAGGAATAATATTTAATTCAAAGGCGGTTTAGCCTCAAGAGTGTATCAACTATCAACTTGTGATATACAATGTGAATATGTTATTGGTTTTGGTCTTTAATGTAATTTCTGACTTTAAATATTTTTTTTCTTTTCTAAAGGTGAGAAACGTGCAGGGAAAGGACTTCATAGAATTTAAATGTACTTACGTCTGTCGTTGTTGGAGTCAAACAATAAAATGAAGCTAATTATTGTGATTTTTAAAATGATATATCACAACTCGGTACATTCTCATGACGGAACCCGTACAAGGTCATTCTCCTTTTAAGAATAACAATTCAAACGTGCTAGTAAAGGTATATTTGTACAACCTATATTTAGATTTTTTATAAATAACACATTCAATTTAACACCAGTTAATTGTCGGTTCTTATATTTTTTTACTATCCTGTGGGATGACAATTTTATGATATGTCAGTGAGAGGGGAGAATACCGACAGCTTTTACTATAGTTTTCGACTTAAAAACCTGTGTTTTACTCGAACCAGGAATCAAACTGAGGATCTATGCTTTGTAATTGTAGAAAGTAACAAGTTGTATAGGTGCGCAATTATGTTTATATTCATATATTAAATATTATACATATGTTTAAGGCAACTAAAAATGGATGATAGCACGACAATACCGCTTGCTCCCATGACTTATAGTGAAAAAGAAATTGATTGCAAATCTAATTTGACCTTTCGTAGACGGCAAAAAGTGGCTAAGAAGTTTTTTTTTTATTTCATTCTGAATTAGTGCTTGACTACGTTCCACCTGATGGTAAGTGGTAACGCAGTCGTAGATGGTAAGTCGCACTAATTCAGTAGCCTAGGTGGCTACTGAATTAGTGCGACTCATATTATAACTCATTCACTCTTGCCTTGAAGACACCCATATTATAACCGGACGGAAACACAGACGCAGGCAGATTGTTCCAATCGTTCGCCGCAGGTTTAATAAATGACGAAGTTATAAGTAATAAGTAAACGTCCCTCACTGATTTCAGTATAAGTTTATACTGAAATCTTCTTGAAACAATTACTGGCAATAATTGTAATCTAATGAATCAATAAATTTTTAAGTAAAATCTTAAAATATATTTTATTTGGTTAGAAGCGTTTGAATCGTCAATTTAATTTAAACAAAATTTAAATGAAGAATGTTAGACACATTGTAGGTATTTGTTAATCTTAGACCAAAATTACAAATTATATTGAATTTATAGTTAAATTAAAATATAAAATGATTTCGGGCTCGTCCGGGATTTGAACCCGGGACCTCTCGCACCCTAAGCGAAAATCATACCCCTAGACCAACGAGCCGCTTGACCACATTACGGAAAAAGTAACCAAAATATACGATCTTAGAATATCGCCTTTCACTCACGACAGATTTAATTTAAAATCTTTGACCTTATAAGACTAGGAAATTTTTAAAGTGCTAAAAAATAATTGAAGATGACTTGTTAAACTTAATTGGTATAAATTTCTTACTCACTTTAATTCTGGTTTCTTTGGTAACTCCTTTTCTTCTTTCTTCTTCTCCTCTTTAAGTGGAGATGGAGGTGGAGTATGGTCTTTATCCACGTCCATATTTGAAGGCGCGTAACCAGAGTCGTTGTTCGTGTTGGGATCCATCATTGGTATGGGAGATGCCAAATTCGCCATTATTCTAAATAAAAAAAATATTTTCTTTAAAAACATAGTATTGAACTATTATAAACAAATTTAATTTTAGTATGATTGATATATTTTTTAATTATTAATCATAACATTTTTCAGACACGTGTTCCTGAAGAGGTAGTTTGAGATGAATTTAGTTTGTTATTTTGTCGACTACCAGTACTTATTTCTAATTATATCTGTCTTAATTTGACGTAATTGCTTTAGCATCCTGTTGCAAATCAAACTTGATACTTTAAACCTCCTCTGAATGTGAAATATATTTTGAAATAAAACCATATTAAAAGAAACAAGCAATTAAAAAACAACATAAAATATAAACTTTATACTTAGCAAGTTCAAAGGAGTATATAATAAAGTGTTATACGACGAAGAACTTAGAAAATGTACAAGAAACTTGTAATTTTAAGAAACTATAAAATTTTAAAAGCTTTTCACATCATTTTGCTGTCTGAATATTTCATTAAGTACTTTAGTTAAATATATTACTAACACTTTCACCAGCGTACCTATTTCTATTTTGAATACGAAACTATGCTACAAATTTGGAGAGTGACACATTTAGGGATCTATCGTACTACGAGTACATCGATTAATATGCGAGTAAATTCTTAATTCAGAAATGTATTGAGAATCAATTTAAACTGATCCAGCTTTTATCGAGCTTTTAACTTGCAGATTAAAAATCTTGATTAAATTTCTATTTCATTTTCAATTAAGTACCCCAATTGTTTTTTAATTTTCCTTATTGACATGAAACGTAATATTGTTATTTATTAAAACTTAAAATATGAGCTTTTTGTAGACACATAGTTTTTGAAACCTTTCCAATAGTTCCAGAGGTTGTCCAGTAGCCGAAAGAAACAATTAAAGGCTTATTAATATTTATCGTAGATAGCATATATAGGCATTGGTATTCCATTGGTAACGGGTTCAATTCTCGAGTCTTGCAACTATGATATTTTCATGTACGAATCATTTCATCATGATTACCACTTGTCTTACCAGCATGTCTAAAAGAACCTAGCAAGTAGACCTCCGTATTTCTAATAATGATATTGAGGGGCGGCCTAGTAGTGGGACGTTAGAAAGTGTAATACAAGATATATCCACGTCATTCCTTTATCAAAAACCAAAAAATAATCTGTAGAATTAAAGCCTAGTTAACTTATGTACTAAAACACTCACAGTCCAGTTTCTTCCACGACTGCGGCTAACATGAATCTGGCGGACCTAGTGTTTGCCAACTCCTCAGCATACGCACCCATTTCTGATCTATCAAAACTGTTTAAATTTTTATTATATTTTATATACATTATAAATAAATTCGTGGAAGAGGAATACATATATTACATAATAAAAGAATAATTAAAAAACAAAAAAAATAAATAAAATGCCGGTATGCTTGTGTGTACCGATTTAGGTTTCCAATTTTCCACTACCTACTAGTTTCTTTTCATACGTTTATTGTTAAATCTGTTATGTGGCTCTGTGTGTTTATATATTATATTATATATATACAATTAAATTCTTAGTCGAATCTCTACATTAAAGATTTTTTGGAAAATATTATCGATTGAGAGAAGAGTTTTTTGATTTTAGTCGTTGAGTGGTCGTCGTTGAGAGTCTATCTGTCTGTCTTTGTACACATGACGAGAAAACAACATGGCAGATTTTGATTTAATTAAATCTATGATGATAATTGATTATCCAGGTCAAATCGGTCCAAGATATTTTTTACTGTGAGAAAACAATCTTTGAGAAATTTACACTGACCGTTGAAGCACAGTGTACAAAACACTATATGTATTGACTGTGGTTAAAGTATACGTACATACATACTTGAAATGAGGGTAGGTGGGCAAAATTTTGACGCCCGTTCAACTTTATGGCATCATGCTTGGGCTTAACCAAAGTAGTTACTTTGCCGAAGGGTTGTAGTTTCAAGTAACGCCCAGTTTAAATATGTATATTCGTTATTATTACGGTTCGTACATATGTATCTATGTTCTTCACAGCTGTCTATGACTGAAAGACCGTCGACAGGGTATTCTAGACTAGATTACTTTAGAAATATCAGACATATTCTATGAAGTATGACTGACAGGTTAAGTAACTTAACTAATACTTCAAGTATTTCACCAATTAGAATTCAAAAGGTCTTCAAATTTAAGACGTTATTTTAAACAACACTTGATACTATGAATAAAATTTTAATTTACTTTCAAGTTTCAAAATATTACGTTGATACTCAAACAAGTATTTCGAATTAAGACGAGCTTAATTATTTATACAAGATCGATTGAATACTTTACAGACAAATAATTTTCCGTTAACTTTTGTATAGCAGTTAGATTGATGATAAGTATTCGCTCTCAATCTAATATGGTATTGAGATTGGAAGAAACTTTAAATTATGGCACTCCTCGAAGCCACTAAAAGATTATAAATGAGTTAATAATATTGCCATAATTATAAATTATTTTTAAATTATTTAAATTTAAATATAAATGTTTAGAATTAAAATTTTATAAGGTACTCTGATGCCATTTTCAAAATTTTTTGTAAATTGTGGGTAGGCACTGTCTGTAACAAGTATATAAACCTATGAGACGTCAAATACCTTAGTCTCTCCCGTGACCATGATTGCTGTAAAGCATTCGAAACGTCGGGAACTAAAAATCAAAATAAATCGGCGACAAAATCCGAAAAGGTAGTTTCATTTATAATGTCGAATATTCGCGTAAATCTAAGAAAGTTTTATGTGAGCCATTAAAGGAAATAATTGAATTGAATTGAACTTTAAATTGCCCTTTTGTTTATGAAAATTGGTTAATATGAGAAGCATAATTGTCGGTGTAGGTATTCAAAATTGTATTTTGATTTGCCCGATGTTTTCGCAACTTTGCTTCGGCCCATAGCGTTTACTATATAATGTATAGATTAGTTTATAACTCTGTAAATAACTAATTTTGAAATTAAACCTTAAAACACAATTTATAGTTTTATTCTATATTTATATAGGTACCTTAAGTTAAAGTTAAAGTTTTTTTGCAACATGTTCTTTGTTCCATAATTCAAATACGCTTTTATAAAATTTGAGCAACAATACTCAGTCGGGAAAATTAGTGACAACTAAGGAAATGTTTCCATTGAAATAAAAATAACTTTTCGGACAGCGAGTAACGCGTTTTGTAAAAAAAAAACATTATTAGGGCGTAAGTAAGCGCTAAAAAGGCTCATACAACCCTTAAAATTGTGAAAAAGGTTGTTCGAGATTACAAAGGGATTATTACAGGATAGGACACAAAAAATCAGGAAAGGCTGTTGTTGGCTATAATATAATACTGTAGTGGTAACAAACATGAGGGTACGTACTTATGCAGAAACGAATGAAATAAAAATGGGTAAGTATATTTTTTTCCGAAGATATAAATATATAAATATATGGGGACATTATTACAACAGCGCCATCTAATTCCGTAGTAAGGTACGTTACGTGCTTGTGTTACGGATACCAGATATTTGATAATTGATATACTACACATATCAATTTTAAATACATACATATTATAAATATATAAACACCCATGACTGGAGTACAAACATTCGTGATTAGCAAATGAATGCCCCCAGCGGGACTCGAACCCGCGACCGCTAGCGCAAAAAGTAGGGTCACTACCAACTGAGCCAAACGAGTCGTCAGATAAGCGATACCTTTACATATAAATAGGGATATTTAAAAGGTCAATGGTATTTACTAACGACTAAATAGAATTTCTTTTTTTAATACGCACACAATTTAATATGAACATAAGATAAAATAAATCACGTAATTAAAATACTCACTTATCATCATCATCCTCATTACTCCCAGAGGCAGTGTTAGTCGGTCGATCCTCTGGCACCTCTGCGCATCTTTGCGTATGCGCAATGTTCTCAATCACAATAGCCGCAGTACCGCTGGAGACGGCTGAGCTGATCGCTGACGAGGTTTTGGTTCCACGTTGCTTTTTGGCACGTTGTCGGATCGCCTATAAAAATAAGTAATAATAAGTCCAGGCCAAGTGCATGGTGGCGACTTCTTCTTTCTGATATGCTAGGTGCAATTCAACTTAAAAGGTTAACATTTTATCACGATGTTTTCGCAATCTGAGATTTGAAGCCGTTTCACTTTGTTTATATTTATTCGATTATAAAATATGTTAAAGCGAATTAAAATTTATTTCAATAAAACCACGAATAAAAGCTGGGCATATGAAAATTAAACATCAATTTCCATTTATATTTCATAATAATACCGGAAAGCGATATTTTGTGCTGACTTCCTGTTTATACACAATATGCATAAATCTGATATGATCAATTTTCTGCAGAAGGCAGGCAAGTAGTTTTTACTGTATATCGTCGTTTGCGTAATCTGTACTAATATTATAATGAAGTAAAGTTTGTGTGTTTGTATATTTGTTAAATTGTAAGGCGTAATCTCGGGATCTACTGAACCGATTTTAAAAATTCTTTCACCAATAGAAAGCCACATTATTGCTGAGTGTTATAGGTTATATAAAAAACCGAAAAATAAAAAGGCTTTTACGTGGTAGTCCGTTTTGCAAAGTGAATCGGAGAAAAAATGGTCGAATGAAACCGTTTCTTACGCGATTATATGTATATGGAAATTACGTCATTTTTAAACTATACTAAAGAGGTCACAACTGGGGACGAACCCGAAAGAAGCGAGGGCGAGTCGCTAGTTATGAATAAGTTTGGTAACACACAAATGTACGATATCAAGATGTCGAAAATATTTTAGTTTTCTTTCTAGGAATTAAATTGGTTCTAGCAGTATCACGATTAGAAGAAAGATTTGTAATGGCTTCAAGTGTTGAAGGGAACAAACAAGGTACTATAAAAGTTTTCATGAGCCTCTAACAACTGACACGATATTGTATGAGATTTTAGAGCCAATATATTACTAGGCACTTGTCCGGACCAAAGTACTGTTTTTATGACTTAGGATATATCTAGTAATTATTGTTTTACACTCATATTCTATGTATTCAATAAACCAAGTCGAATATGTAAATACAATATTTTTTGGTAAATTTTACTGTAATAATCATTATTATCGATAGAGTTGCTGAATATACAGCTTATTACAGAAATATTCTCTGTCTTACAATCCGCATCACAAGAGCCATTGGTTAAAATTTGTAATGATGTTAACTAGATAGCCAGGTTAACAAATAGGATACTTTATAAATGAAACTACCTTTTCGGATTTTGTCGCGGATTTATTTTGATTTTTAATTCCCGACGTTTCGAATGCTTTACAGCAATCATGGTCACGGCAGACTAAGGTATTTGACGTCTCATAGGTTTATATGCTTGTTACAGACAGTGCCTACCCACAATTTTGTAAATTGTGGGTAGGCAATTCGACAAAATCCGAAAAGGTAGTTTCATTTATAATGTCGAATATTCGCATAAATCTAAGAAAGTATTAAATAGGATACTTTTACTGTGGGAACATATCTCATCTCTGAGAAATCTAAACTGACCGTTAAAACGCACATTACTATTATTAAACGCTTAGTTAAAATGATAATTCACATACAACCATATACGATTGCTGTCGCATTTGAATGTGCGAAAATAGTTGCTATAAAAGAAATTTAAAGTGTAGGTACGCGACCCAAAAAAGGATCGTAAAGGCTTTTATAGGGAATCACGGTCATCTGTTCGACTATAAAGGGAAAGAATAAATGGGTTTTATATTGTATTGTCTTTTAAACGAGATAAAAGTTTACGTTGCTGTTTAGTTTATAGTTTATTTGAATTTGAAATCATTATGTAAATAATGTAAATCTTTTGGAAAAAATAATTATAATTATATTACATAACGACGTTAGTTTTGTACACAATTTAAAAAATAAATTAAATCTGCCTCTGAAAGTCATGATTGCTTGTTAACACTTACATATGTATTGTATTCAGAGACAATTCAATGGAATATTCTATTACGTTCATGTTTGGTTAAGCTAGCAATTGCATGCTCTAAATTTTTAATCTAGCATAATTTTGAGATAGTTCTAACGACTACAAATTTTTCAAATTCAAATTCAAATTCAAAAGTAAAATACCAATGTTTTTGACTTCTTTTTAAGAGGAATAATTCGTTTTTATTTTCATCGTTTTTTCTATTGACTTACAGTTCGCAAGATTCTTCTGACATCTTCTTATTACTTTTAAAATTTTGATACCACAGTTTAATTAATGATAATTAAACGCTTACTAAAACTTCCTCAAGAATCACTCCGTCCAGTAGTCGTTTGAAAATATGTACGCTTATCGTAAGACATACAGACGAACATATTTAAGGCGATCTTTGCTTTATAATATATAGGACACGATTCCATGACCCACAGCTAGTTAAGAGTGTCAATAGCAAGGATAAATATCGAAAATCGTATAAAAATCCTCTCACGTACACAGAGTATCGTCGTAGTACTTTCTCTGAAATTAAATCCCTATATTTATTATATGAAGGCCGAGAGTCGCAAGCTTTTTTCAGAATTCCACGCTGTAAGCAAAAGTTTCAGTACAATTCGATACCAATAATATCTCGGATACTGCGATCGCTGCTTTGTAAATTTTGTGTGAGTTCTATCCAGGTCATATGCGAGAAAGTTTAGATGAGAGAGATTACTTTTTGATAAAGCACAAGTCATGTATACGTATATACGTGCCTATATTTACATAAATTGTACAATTATTTGTAGTACGTTTTTTGTATATGAGCACATTTTGGTATAAATTCTACTTTCTAGACCCTCCAATGTGCGTTTAACTTGTCCTAATTGGGGTACATTAGCGTCCCGCGAATCAAGAAATGTACGAGGCCCACTTCGATGGACGGTGTACTATGTGGGTTGCTCCAGGTAATTCTCTGATAGCAGGGTGGAATGTGGATGGCCCTTGGCTGTGTGGGCTGTTCCGGCAGAGCTGCCTTCTGGGAGTCGTGGTTGAATGAGTATTGAGTAAGCAATCCTACGATGCCCCATTAAGATGAGGATTTGTTGGGTTTTATTGGGTAGTACTGTCTTTTAAGCCGTTGAGTCTCACATAATCAACTGGTGGTATGCGTAAATTCATTACGCAAAGTAAAAATTCTATTCAGATAAGTACATCAGTGTAATTATTATTTTTAATTATAATTAATGCAAAACAGTTGGACCTAAATTAATATTTGTCAGTTTTCTCAAGAAGTGTTCTTTTACATTAACTCGTCGCCTTAATGCTTATTTGTTCTATAAGCACTAAAGCGACGTTGTAAAAAGAATAGAATAGTCCAATATTTGTTGTATTTTACAGTGAAGAGCTTTTTCTTCTATTTTAGCTTTTAAAAGCTTTATTTCCAAGATTGGTACATATTTATTCATAAAGTACAGCTGTACGGCTATTATACGACAATAGTTCCGTATCTAAATTCTCTCGGTAAATTGTTTGTTACTAATAAACTTTGAGATAAATAAATAAAATATAGTTAAACACAAACGTCGCGTACATTAAATATTAGTACATTAATTATACATTAACCCACAGTACCAATTACCATCCAGATCCATGGTAAGTTACGAGACTTGTATCACAGCTTGTATTATGAATGAGCAATTGATACACTACACATGTACTACTTTACTAGTATAATTTGCTAATATAATATGCGAATAAAAACATAATATATATTGTAAGTTTAAAAACCCATGAATGGAGTATAAATATCCCTGCTTATCAATTAATGAATACAAATGAATATCCGCAACGGAACTCGAACCTGCGGCCGCACAGCAAATGTGGCCTGATAACGTTCTATGAGATATAAATATTGTTTAGACGATTCCGATTAATACTTTATTAAACTTTTCATAAAAATGAATAAAAGTGGAGTGCAATTAATATATATTCATATTTCAAATTACATTTTCTCCCACTTCGTAGAACTCGTTGAAGACCATCTATTGCAAGTGGAGAGATAATCTAAAAACTCTACAGAGTTCGTTTAAAAATGAATTTAATAATCTAAATTTACATCTAAAAGGTTCTATTTCAATAAACTGTGCAAGGCTAAGTAGTAGCTTATTTGCCTAACAGGAAACCGTGTATTTTTTATTTATTTTTAGGGTTCCGTTTTTGATTAAAAAATCCGTTACTAATATATAATTTTCTCTCCTCTTTTTGTCTGTCTTTATGTTAAGACAGTCAAACACACTGAAAATATGGCCAATTTGCTGTATATTTTAAAATGTACCTGTTGCAAGCCTATTTCTATACGGTACATCTCGATGACCCTTTTTGTTAGGAAATACATTTAGGTATACCACCTAAATACAAGCCAGTGCTTATGTTAGACTTTACCCAGTAAAACTTGTACTACCCACTAAAACTTAACGGTACCTCTTTTGCCTAATGGGGCGTCACAGAATCATTTAACCACGAGGTCCAAACAGCAGGTCTGCCGAAGCACCATGGGATAGCTCCAAGAGTCCACTTTGCTATCAGAGAAGTACCTAAGAGGGTACGTAAGTGGCTACCAAAGTGGAAAATATAGACATTTGTTTCGCTCTTATTTAGCTTTTAGGAACCAAGCAAGCAATTAATTTTAAAATTAAGCTTTTGCTACTAAAAAAACTGAGCTTTGTGAGGGCTCGCATAGTTTTTCTAACAGGTAATAATGTAACAGCGATGTTAACTCTTTGGTTTTCTAAGAGATGGCGTCAGTAGTACAATAACATTGACACAAAATTGTAAATGTTCCTTTTCTTAATGGTTATAAAATTATCATTTTTTTGACAGAAAACTCATCTAGGAATGAAGTTAAATTACTACGTTAAAGCACAAATCTATACGCGTCATAATTTTTCAGTTAAGTGTACCACAACATGCTCAGATTGTGGAATAGTAGTAGGAACAATAGGTCTCGTTTCGCTCGCCCTAATTAAGATGTTATACGCGAATATTTCTAGCACATGAAATAAAAACTTACCCGTGTTACACATAGTCTATGTGATTTTTATGATACTCTGTTTTACAACACATTTTTGTTAGTGTCACTTATTTTTTATTTCGTTGCGCTTTGACGGCTTACAGGATATGAAGTTCAGAATAACGGTAGCTTTTATACCTACCTAGAACTAGTACTCTCAAAAGTATCCTCAGATGGCCTGTCTCATTTAGGATTCTGTCAGTAGGATGGAAATTTTATATCTATATGACATTTTTCATGATTCCACTTTGATTATTTAAGTTTATATAGCATGATACAAAACTTCTTCTTCTTCAAACTTCACAAATTGTTTAAAATACTTATTTATTCAGCGACTTTTAAATTCTAATTCAAAGACTGTATAAGCTTCTTACCTTAAAAATCCTATAATATAGAAACATCATTATGATGCATGGAATGTAGAATGATCCAAGTGACGAATATATCACATAGTCAGTACTGTTGAACAGGCACTGATCAGGACTCCTGTCTGGCGTGTTGTTGAGGCCCAGGACCACTGGAGATCCGATGGCACCAGACACGAGCCAGGCTACAGCTATCATAAGCCAAACTCGCGCGTTACTTTTATGTTTCGCATACTTTATTGGCTGGGTTACTGCGATGTATCTGAGAAAAAATATAATCATAATTTTTATTTATTTTTTGTTTGAGCTTAAACCTATGGTTTCACATGCATTACTCATTTGATTAAATTGCTCTGATGGGTCGTGGGGTTATTTTAGATAGCCTTGTATAATTTTTTACTGGATGTATGGCTCTACTACCAGTTCAGAAAGAAGAAGACGTTAGACTGAGAAGAACTAGCGAAAGAAACTCAGCGGTACATTTATATTGGTTATAAGATAAATTATAATTCTATAATAATTCTACAAATTGCCTGAAGCTTGGAGGCGATCACATCATTATTTCCAAGGCGTGCCTTCTGAAAACATTGATTGCATAATCTTCTTTAGATTTATACTTATTACTAATAAAGTTAAAGTATATTTATAATATTAGTACAAAAGTAAAAGTAAGCTATGTCCTTCTTTAAAAAAATTATGCAAAAGTCAAGTTTCTTCATTGTTTCGTTATTATTAAATTTTACTAAATGGTACTGGGGCTTTGTTCGTCATTTTGCAATTTTGGAAGAAATTAATTTAAAATCACAATGTTTAAATAGAGATATTTCACAATATCGCATCTCAAGCGAGAAATATTAAAAATTGTATATTTCTGAAGGCGAGACTGCTCAATGAAGCGGGAACATACAATTTCACACCGACTTATTAGAAGTTTTATAAAGGAAAATTTTCTGAAAAATATTTAAGATGTCAAGTTTTAAGTCTATATTTTGGTAAACTGCCTGAAATTGCTTAGGTTTTAGGTCGCCTTATTCGGATAAGAAAGAATCTACTGGGCGGAAAAGTGCCTCCCCTTTATCTCTTAACTGCCGATCCCAAAAATCTTTCATTCTCGTCTCTAGATATATTGGCATTACTCCATAAAAATTATGTCTGATTTCTAAGAAATGGGTAACTCTCACAAAAAGCAAATACAATTATCCTAGTTTAGCTACGTTGAGATATTAGACTCTGATGTTGATATTTGTGAGTGAACCAGTATTTTTTTTGTGTGTTGGAGTTTATTTCTAAAATTGCTGAATCAATTCTAAGTATGTGTTTACAATGCGCTAATTTGTTTTGGGTTGGTGCACTTCACATGTCTTAAATAAAACAAGTGGTAATCATGATAGAAAAGATTCGCCAATGACAATATTAGAGTTACCACTGGGCTGCCACTGTCTTAATTCATATTAGGTATAATATAATTTTTCCGTTCTATTTAATCTACGTATGATGCGAGCAGAGTCAGACGAAACAGTAAGGCAGTAGAAGAAATGAAAAAGTAGAAATGACAAAAATAATTCACAAGAATTAATATTCTTAAAAAAATATACAAGGAAAATACCGTCATTTTCCTGCTAAATCAGCAAATGTTCATAGTCCGTTTCGTTATTGCGGGACCTTTTCAATCTTTGAAATATATTTTATCTGTCCAACACATTGATGTTGGGTGCACGAACTATTATAGGAGTCCAAACAGTATAGGAGTTTTCATATTATTTTATGAACAAAATAATATTTTTTTCCACTGGTTGCGCAAGTATTCGGGACGTATTGATTATATTATTATCAATTTTCGTAATAACGCACTGGCTGACCTGGCTTTTAATAGTTATTTTTTTAACAAAAAAATAAAAAATTATATCAAAACCATACAAACCCAAACTAAAAAGTAAAAATTAATACCTGCTTTTAATTAATTAGTTATTTTTTTACTCATGTATACGGTCGGATTGAGAAACCTCCTTTTTTGATGTTGTCAGTTGATAATAAATATTAATTAAAAAAAACCTATAACTTGTATTTAAGGCTGTTGCTACTTGCTAGTCGTCCGCTAATCGGATGAATAAAGAAAATATTATTCGTCCGACAGTTGTCGGTTTATACGAATATCTATCACTTTTTTGCTTTCTAATAAAAAAGAAGTGAGTTTTAGGTGCAGGATATATGCAAAATATAAAAAAAATAACCTTAACCTACCGAGCGGAAAATTTATTATTTAAATTCCACCGACTTTTAACATAACATAACACCCTCAAAATTATTTTTATCCTTTATCAAACGTTAATAAAACTATTTCAACAAAATATAAGAAACAACAAAAGTCTCAGTCGCAAAAAATCAAACACCAACAGTCGGCTGTCGGACGAATAAAATTTTTTTATTCATCCGATTAGCGGACGACTAGACACTTTATTTATTTAATTCCATTTTTCACAAAACATTTTTTTCAGAGCTATCAATAGCAACAAGACTTCCAGCGTAAGTATTTAAACTAGTACTTCTTAAGAAATAGCGCAACCACGGAGCGCATCTTAATGGCAAAAAATCTGTCCCCTAAATTGATGCCGTTCTTGAAACATTACGTCCGGACTCCTTGGTCTATAGACCATACTTCGTGTTGTGTGGGGACAGTGAGTGGAAAATTATAATATTATCATCAACTCTAATACTGTATATATAATATTAATTGCCATAAGTGTAGTAAATACACCCACCGATACAGCATCAGTAGAAGAGTATAATAAATTTAATGTAAACAATATTGTTTTCATATAATCCTACCATTAAACTGTGCGGAAATTGAATTCCTCGCGTATAGTGATGTACATTAAAATTATCGATTATGATAATCCAAAGCTATTAAGTGTTAATTAAAGGTTATCTCACTAAGTGTCAGTTCATTAACGCTATGGTAGCTTTGTGGGGTAATACATAGAGATAATATAGGAATATGTTTGTAATATGTATGTATGTATGTTCTACTAACTAGACCTATTTTCCATTATGATAGATATGAAGGTAATAGGTTTGAGTCCCGAGTCGGGCCAAGTATAGTTTTTGGGTTTTCTGCTAAGAAATTTTCAGTTACAGTCTTTACAGGTTCGCGAGCCGAGTGTTTTTTGTGACGAAATATTCAATATACAAGTTTCTAGTTAAATTTCTATTACATATTACTATTTTGTTTGAGCAGACTCTAAGGGTTTCTAAGAAAATTTTATATTAAATTGTGACTGGGTATTATTTTGTACTTAAACTAATCCATGAGCTTTGGGATATGATAATTTACTACCATTCCAAAGTGTTTGAAGTTATTTTCTAGTCTTAAACGGGGCTATTAAGTGCTATTGAAATTTAAAAATTTTTATTTTGAAAAAAAAAAGGTGCTGAACCGACGGCCTTACGTGCTCTTCGAGGCACGGGGCTGAAACATCGCCAACATCCAAGCTCCGGGCTGTTATTAAGGCTAACGAAACAGAAACACTCAATAACTAAACTTGGCCCAACCTGGGACTCGAACCCAGGACTTTCCGGTGTGCGACCGTACATGCTAGCCAGTACACCACCGGGGCAGGTAGTCGTAGTCGCTAGTAGGATATCCTTTTGACGAAATAGTAATTTCAGGAGTTTCTTGTGATATACAACAATGTAAGGTACAATCCCCATGTTATATTATATCAGAATAGTATCCTATTTTTATATTTATAAATGATAAACTTTGTGAGGATGGAAAGGATGGATGGATGGACGGATAGATGGATAAATGTTATATAAATACCTATCAACTGATATGGCGACTAGATTGAATATGCTTGAAGTGGAGCAAGTGACGTCCATGGCGATGTAGCAGTCGCAGACCACGGCTGGCAACCCCCAAACACCATTGAACTGTAACAAGAGAGATAACTCATTATAAAGGGAAAATAATACTTGTATTTTTCCTAACAAGAGGTTTAATTATTTTGTGTTATTGATTGGTATATATCTACATTCTAAAGTGATATGTAGCTTTCAAGTACATAGGTGCTTAATACTTTCTTTGGCTTACGCGAATATTAGACATAGCGACTTACCCTCTGTTCGCTCGCGTTTTTTAATAATTAAACTTTTATCTATAACAAAATTTGATTAAAATCGTTAAATTCGCGTTCGAGATACACACGAAAAATGGTTAATTTAATAGTTAATTTAATTTTTTTAGGGAACATGTACCTACCTAAACACACATCATTTACAAATAATTTACATACTACTTTTATACCACAAAAGAACTTTTTTAAGTTAATCGAAGTTAAAAAAGAAAATTAAAGTGCGAATATCTAATATAATTTGTATCTTTCGACCGGACGCACGTCTCTCGCTTGGCTACTTACGTTTAATGAAATTGTCATTTGAACGAAGCATCTTGTATAAAAAGGCATAGCAAAATAAAAAAAATATTATTATTTACTTAGTAAATGAAACCAGATTTAAATTTTGATTAAAAATAAAAAATATTATATAGAGCAAAGCTAATTAATTTCTCTGTTCAAGAGTCCTTGTCCATGGAAATGTGTGTAATTGAGAAATATTGACATATGAAGGCTATCCATGTTGTTAAATTATAATAGTAGGTATAATTTCTGTTTATAAAAGAGCAATTGTTAAGATTCTCGCTAGCGCTTCTCAGTAGAACTGCTTACTGAGGTAGTTTTCTTACCGACTGACCACACTGATGGTTTTTACATTGTAATGACGATTCTCATACTCGTAATTGAATAAAGATTTTTCATTACATTCATTAATATTTTATTTCATTTCATATATTAATTACGTCCGAAAAATCACTTATTTACTTTATACAGTAAGAACGGAATAATATGACATATTAATATTTGCTAAGTGCTTGTAAAAAGTTTACTTAAATAGCGTTGATTTTCAACTAGCAACTCACCCCTTGCTCCGCACGAATTCGTTTTTTATGAACGTATACTTCCCTCAGAGTTGATATATTTTTCCGCTATAAGAAGTATCCTAAATTAGACCCTGTTAGAATTTTTTTATAACTTTACTAGCAATTTCTGCGGCTCTAATCACTACTAAAAAATCATCAAAATCAAATCATAAAAAAGTGAAAAATAAAAATTTGGGGTGAATATAAAAAATCTGGAGAGGGACACCTTTATAACCTAGGGGTAAAAAATAGCCTACAACCTATTCTCAGACCTACCAAATAAACACTTAAAAAAATTTTAGAATCGGTCAAGCCGTTTTGGAGGAGTTCAAAAACAAACACCGTGACACGAGATTTTATATATAAGAAGATTTACTTATCATATTAGTGTATCTAGCTATGTGCTTATATTTTATATGTATACTTAGGAAAGTGTATTAATCAATATAGGGCTTATAGTTGTATATAACTTTCCGGTACATAAACTACTAATATATAGTACAATCACATCGATTTATTGCCGCGTAAAAGAAAGTTCAGTCAACAAAAACACTCGCATTAATAATATTAACCAGTGTGTAAAGGACCTTTAATACTCAATTGATACTGTACTTTCGTATCATATTATAGTACACTAGCGTCTCATCCTTGCTCCGCTCGTTTTAACAGTAAGATTTCTATCATTTAAGAGATAAGAAATTTTTCCGCAGTAAAAAGTATTCCATTATCAAGAGAGAAAACTAAAGAAAAATATTGTCAGCAAGTTACGTAAGTGAATTCTTTAATGAGTTTTTAATGGAAAAATACAGCGCACAGAGAGTCTAATCGGGAAACATCAAACGCTTAAAATAGCCATACAAACAAGAACTAAGAGCGCTTTCACAAATTTGCAGCACAGCACTCTCAAAGCTCCAAAAATGCAATAACAATGATCTGAATTATCTCTTTGACAGGAGATTATACTTTTAACTTTTTTATATAAACCAAATAAAGTCAGTTAACATAAAACGAAGATTATTTTTTCGATAAGTTAAGTTAGTTTAATTCAAATAAATCTATTCCTCATGTTCTATGTACGATTATAACTCAATTGTTATAACAAAGTCATTTTACAAATTCTATATTTTATGCTTTCTAAAAGAAAAATTAAAAAAGAAAACAAAAACTTACATGCCTTTATATATGTATAGTAAAGATATGGTATACTTTAGGTTTAAATTCTAAAGCTCAAAATAAAAAAAAATATATCCACTAATACTCTAAACAAAAAAGCTCAACTGTGATCGCTTTTGCAATAGCGGGTTACACTGTCGATAATTTAAATTTTGTAAAAAGTAAATTAAAACTATTACAATATTAAATTAAACTATCAATTAATAATTCACTCAAAAACAATTATAGGATAATAATCGTTCAAATCAAACAACAGAAAAAAACGTAGGAAGCTATTCATTTTGTTCTTTTCTATTAAGTAGGTCAAAGTTTAAACTGCGGTGAATTTCATTTTAATGTAAATTCTAAACTGGGGAGTTAAAAATGTTAATTTCTTAAAAACCAACATTTAAAGGTACCAACTTTAAGATTTCTTTGTAACTCTTTTCAGAGATCTGTGAGCAAAGGTTTCAGTTGAAATGCTATTATTAAAGCCTACAATGTTCGTCTGTCCGTCTGTGTGATAGACATTTATACCTTGTATTTTCTATATCATTATAAATGAAACTATCTTTTCGGATGTTGTCACGGATTTATTTTGATTTTTGGTTCCCAACGTTTAGAATGCTTAAACCCTTTGAGATGTAACAAAATGATCTACGGTGGAATTGTGTATCTTATATAGGTCTACAAAAAAGTCCTCGATTGCATATGTCTATATCTTAAGGATAACATACTATATCCATTTTAATACTTAAAAAATGGGCAATTATAAAGCGGTAATTGGAAAGCTATTTATACAAATACAGTATTAATACTTATCATTTTAAATAAGTTAGAGGTTTTAAGCATTTCATGCACATTATTTTACTATTTAACATCATATAATTTAAACGAATGTCTTAGGAGTAATCGCAAAAAAAATTACGGACGCCAAATAAAATTCAAGCGCACCGTCTTGCCTACTGTTTAGCTCTGTTTAGCTAATACTAGCGGAATCCGAGGCTTCGCTCGCGCTAAATTAAGGGACGAGCCCGGGCGATGTGAAGGCGAGTCGCTAGTAGATCATATTTAAAGGATATCCTTTTAACGAAATAGTAATTTCAGGAGTGCTTAGTTCCCATCCCCCATAATCCCCATGTTATATTGTTTGATTAGTATCCTATTTTTATATTTATAAATGAGAAACTTTGTGAGGATGGAAAGGATGGATGGATAGATGGATAGATGGATGGATGGATGGATTGTTACTCTTTCAAGCAAAAACGGCTGAATTTATCTAGACGAAACTTCGTACAAAGATAGATAAAGTTTTTTCGTATTCGTATAAAGACTGGACTAAGTTTCTAAGTTTACTTCTTTTCCCGGAATTAGGTTTCCATAGGATAAGTTTTTTTTCTTTTTGGTGTTGAAATTGGTAAACCGATTTGAGTAAAATTTAATACATGGAAAGATCATAACTTGAAGTAACATTAGCTGTAATAACAGTTAGTAATAAAATAAATATATTGTGGCTAAAGAGTAAGTCGTTAGTTACATAATAAAATCTAAAACTTTTTCAGATTCTTTGAATAAGAATGTAATGACGTCTAAGCCCCATTTATATGAAAAAGTTTTATGCCTCGAAGACACGAATATTGTAAGATTATAAATAATGATTGCGTTATGTTTTTGGCTGTAGCCCTAAAATGGGGTACTATAAGGTATAGCGAATATATTACAGTTTCTATTGCTTAACTTTTTCTTATTCCATAATATATATTCATTCATTCGAGGCGAGGAACGTTACTTGAAGTACAAACGTGTGTTTAATGTAACTTTTTCATTTTTATTTTAGCTTACGTTACGTAGTTAACTTGTTTCTTGATTTTTATTACTTTACTAGCGATTCATTCTTGCATCGCTTGGGATCGTGTCCATAATACTGTAGCCTAATAAAACTTACCTAAGGTTTAAGTTTTTGAGTTTTTCTAAAATAAAAGTAGCCTAAATTACTCCTTATAATATTAGCTATCTGCAAGTGAAAGTCCCGTTCAAATCAGTCCAGTCGTTTTAGAGATTACCCGAAACAAACAGACAGACAGACAAAAAAATAATTGATTTTTTGATGTAAGTACGTTTATACTTTCATATGCATTTAGTGAAAAGCGGTTAATTTGTAATTAAAACAGTTGCTTCAATTTTATTTATATTTACTGATAATTATCAGTATCATTAATAAGAATTATAATTCTTTTGAGAAAGCAAATAAGAAACTAAATTTCAGTTTATTAGTTTTAACAGTATTATGAGCATACCAATGCCCCAACTACTTCATTTTACGACGTATTAAGGCGTTCTGATAAGAGTTTATTACTTTAGATATAAACTTAGAGCTAAGTTTATTTTAGCCAAAACAAAACAACGTGTCGTAAAGGAATTTTTCTGTAGGAACTATAATATTTGATTATATAAGTCCATATACAACAATATATGCATACAAAAATCACATTAAAATATTTGTTTATATTATTTATTAGCGGAATAAAAGTTAGCCTACGACCTATTTTCAGGCCTACCGAATATATACAAAAAAATTCATAAAAATCGGTCAAGCCGTTTCGGAGGAGACAGGAGTTCGATAACAAACACCGTGAGACGAGATTTTTATATATTAGAATTAGAATATATATAACACAAAAGCTATGTCAATAGAATATCATATAGAGCTGGCTTAACTCTAAGAAAGGTCTGATTTCCAGAATAGACAAACTTGTGATGGCTTTCTCATGGGCTTACGATACTAATATTAATAAATGTAAATTTAATGGCGGTTAAAACAGTTTACAAAGTCTTAAATGTATGTTTGGGGTTGAAAATGGGTCAACTAAGCATATTTGCTCATTGACGCTTGACCGATTTTGATCATAGAGGTCGATGTCACAATCGTATGTAATCGTAGTCCGTAGATAGACACGCTGCTAACTACGCAAGAGGTAAGATTTTTTAAATGTCTGCATCCACAAGTGCATAACGTGCACACTGCACAATTAATTACTGTACGCGCAATGAGCTCAGTCACTCTCATACTCTAGTGGGACATCAACACGACTGTTTAAGGCGCAGGGCTGATAGATCGAAACACCGTTAACTTCTCAACTCTGAGCTATAAACAGAGGCTTACTCAAGAGAAAGATTATCGATATTTCTTTTTTAACCCTTGAAGGAGCATATTTAATTATATAGTACATATTCGTACATCATTCGAGCTTAGTTTGACGTAAAAATTGAGTATTTTACCAGACACCAATTTACTAAACTTGAAAAGCTTATCCAAATATGAGATCAAAATCCCCTTTCCGAGATTTACACGAAAAACAAAACAATAATTGCTTATTCAATATTTAATGAGTCTGAACGCCATATCTAGCTCCTCTTGAATTGATTAGTATACTTATGTACTTTGAAATCAGTTTAGACACTTAGCAGTTGATTAAAATTCATGACAATTGGATTTCTCCATCATTCAATAGAAAATTTGCTCAATTTGCACTAGAGTTTTATCAATTACTAGCATTTTTAGCATCGGGTTTTAAAGAAACTAAATTTTTAGATTTCGTATACCGAGTAATGTTTTACAGACAGTTTTTAACGGTTACTTGAGACTTCTTAGAGATGTGACATTCTTCCGCAGTAAAAAGTATCCTATATTCTGACTCGGATAACCAGCAATCATCGTACAAAATTTCATCAAAATGTGTCCAGTGGTTTTCTCGTGATGCGGTCACAGACAAACAGACTGACAGACAAAATTCTAAAAACTATAGATTCGGCCTCTGTATCGATAATAAATAATAGTTAGGAATAGTAATATTCCAATAAGAATTTCCAAAAAATATTCAATGAACAGAATTTTATTATATGTATAGATTTATACTATGACGACTCGTTTGGCTCAGTTGGTAGTGACCCCACTTTCTGCGCCAGCGGTCGCGGGTTCGAGTCCCGCTGGGGGCATTCATTTGCTAATCACGAATGTTTGTACCCCAGTCATGGGTGTTTATATTTATAATATGTATGTATTTAAAATGTATATGTGTAGTATATCAACTATCTGGTATCCGCAACACAAGCACGTTACGTAGCTTACTGCGGAACTAGATGGCGCTGTTGTAATAATGTCCCAACATTATTTTATTTTTATTTTATATGCTTAATTGTGGACCAAGTAAATTTAATATGTTGTAGTATTAGAAAATCAAAGGCAGGTATAGGGTTATGATAAAAATTATTTATCATTATAAAGTTAATGAAAGGTTTAAATATTTTAAAGGAAATTTCACTGTGATTTGTTTGTTTTTTTTTTCATTGGCGTAACGGTATGGTCTATATTAAATATGTAGTAGCAGTGCGGACGCGCACATTTTAAATATAGCAAGTGTATCGCGCCACGAACCCCAGTTGCTCCGTAACCGCCTACCGATACGTTATTATTATGTATTATACATATACAGTGGCAGTGGTGGCCCAGTGGTAACGCGCTAGCTCGTATAACCGAGTGATGCGGGTTCAAATCCGTGTCTCGCACCACTGATATTTTCATGTGCGAATCATTTTCTAACATGATCACCACTTGCCTTACGGTGAAGGAAAACATCGTGAAGAAACCTGCATGTCTGAGAAAAACCTAACAATTATTCGAAATACATGTGAAGTCCGCCAACACGTACTAGGCCAGCGCGGTGGACTATGGCCTGATCCCCCTCGTGTTAGAGGGAGGCCCGTGCCCAGCAGCGGGACGTTAAAAAAAGGGCTGATTAATATTATTATACATATACGTTGATTCACTTATTCATTAGTTTTTTAAGTAAATAAGTACTAGAGTGCACATAGTGCTAGGGATATGTATATCAGAGACTTATAGCCAATATATTTATGTGACTTTGGACGTTTCATTATTTCCCTGTATACTTACTCGTAATTATCACGAACATGCATCAATTAACACACCACATACTAAAAATTTAAAAGATTTATAAAAAAATCAATTAAATTGGAATATATCGCGTAACATACAAACATACACGTAAACTGAGTATCTTTTTTTATTTGACGTAAGTAATCAAAAGTTAACCGACATAAAATCTCACAAATTATAACATATTTAAAGTATTATTTAAAATTGCTGTATCTTGTCTTGTAGCCCATTACAACAATGTTCCATAATTTGCCTACTTTATTTACGAGTTCAGCTCTAACCTGAAATTAGCGTAATAGGAATGTAACCTTATTGAAATACCTGTAAAGCAACTATAAATGAACTAAACAGTTTTCTTTGTTTAGGTAGAAAATTATGATTCCATCATTAAGTTACCAGTTCCAAAATTAGTTTAGCTTTAAGCTTCTTTCGAAGAACAACACTCGGTTTTCATTCAGCATCGAAAATTTATACAATATACATTTTTTTTCAATCCCTCTGGTATTTAAGTAAGCTCGTGGCCGGCAGCAAGATGTTTAAAAGGGCTGAATGCATACATACATACATACATTTCAAATTCACTAATAGAAAAGGCATTCGATATGCAAATAACTGAAAAAGGACTAACATTGGTTTACTTAAGTAATCTCTTCGATAAAAGATTTGGGATTTAGACACTAAAAGGTAGTCCTTAAAATACAAAAAGGCTTAGTTTGAAATGTCCCTGAGCGGTGATGTTAGTAAAAGCGTAAAATATGCGTCCAAATATTCGTAAGTCAGCATTTTACTATTATTTTGTTCCTTGAGGTGTTTCTGATGGGTATTTGTTAGAAGATCAAACACTATTCAAGTTAAAAAAAATGGCATATTTAATTGTATCAGTAACAGTACATAAGAAATAATTGTTAAACAGATTAATGTGAGAAAAATTTAAACTTGAATTTTGATTTTTCATGCAGTATGCCACTCTGAGTAAAACACCGAAAAATGTTAAGTAGTTAAGTAATTTTGTTTTGTTGCTTCTATAGTAAAATTGTATGGAAACAATAATTTTCAAATAATCATGACAATATTTCTATATATCTATCAGCTTTTCATTTGCCATCTACGGCAGGTACTCGTAAAAGAGAAAATTTTCAAGTTTCATTTACTGATATATTATGATAACGATAATACTAAAAACTTTAATTAAAATTATTTCATACACTAGCCACAGTAGCAGACTTACAGGAAAACCGAGTAATCAAAAATTTCGAGTTAAAACTGTACACAAAGGCCTTATCGCGATTTTTTCCAGGCAGGTTTAAAAATATGACAAAATAAGTAGATACAACCTAATACATAAAAATATTCAATATACATATGTACATAATATATCTATATATAATAAATATCTATAAGCCTTGTGTATACATGCACATCCAGGAATCCTGGGTCGGGCCAATTTTAGTAATTGAGTCTTTCTGTTTAGTAAGCCTTAGTAACAGCCCGGAGTTGGGAAGTTAGCAGTGTTTCAGCCCCGTGCCATATGAATCAGATTGGCCACCGTGGCCAGAACCTATACAGGTTTAAACCGTCAATGTCAATGTGACATAATGTCGACTTATCATATAGATCTAAAACTTAACTACTACTTACATAACTGTTTTAAATATTTCCGGAGTGACGAACGCAGTACAATAATTAATCAAGAATATGAGAGCATTCTGTTGACTTTGAACGAAAACGAGAGACATGAGATATGTTGGCATTGTTTAAAAAGTAAGTGCGACTGAGTAATTATGTGGGTATAATTATGTAACGTATATGTCGGGTATGAACTGACGTATGAAACAAAATTTTTACCATGTTTTGCTTGTAATTTCTCTTACATGGTAGATTTTGATAAAATAAATAAATATGTTGGCACATTATCACACACAGCATCATCTAGTTCTGTGTTAAGCTACTAAGCTTGTATTACGGATACGAGATAGTTGATAAACTACAACTATATTATGAATATAAACAATCATGACTGAAGTACAAGCATCCGTGCTCAACAAATGAATACCCCCAGCGGGACTCGAACCCGCGACTGCTGGCGCAGAATGTACGCACTACAAACAGCCAAACGTGACGTCAATTTCTACACATTTCAAAATTAACAAATATTGCAAAGTTTTATGGTGCTATTTTTGTTTTTTTGTGTAACCAATTTTTAAAATGATGGGTAGGCACAGTCTGGAATAAGTATATAATGATAACTTTTGAGTCGTTTAAAACCTTAGTCTCTACGGTGACCATGATTGCTGTAAGGCATTTGAAACATCGGGACCAAAAAACGAAATAAATCCACGAAAAAATTCGAAAAGATGTTAATATGTCAAGAGAAAAAGAAAACAATTGATTGAAAAACAGAAAAAGAAAAGGATACTGAAATGTTTTGTTTTTGCCTATTTACATATAGATTACAACTTAGGAGTATTCTCAAGACCATGGTCTTAGGACTTATATAATATGTAGATACAAAAATAACTTTACTTTTAACAATTGAAGACTATAGCGATCCACCTTTTTTGAAGTCGTTAAAAATAGTCGAATAAAATATAAATATGTTGGGACATTATTATACACAACGCCATCTAGTTCCGTGGTAATCTACAAGGCTTGTGTTACGGATTCCAGACAGTTGATATACTACATATATTATATAACTTTTAAATACATACATATTATAAATACTAGCTGTGCCCGCGACTTCGTTCGCGTGGATGTCGGAACTTAACAATGTATTTTTTAGTGCGAAGCGCTATTGGAGGATACCGATACAAATAATTTTTTTTTATTAATTATGCTAGTGCTTCTTTATAAACAACATTAGCTGTGGAACCATCAATTCAAATCATTATCAATCAAAATAACTTTTCCACCTTCTTGTACGGGGTATGTGCCATCGCCTATTTGTAACAATAAATTGGAAAACTCCTGTGCATTTTCGCAGCCTCCTAACTGTGCACGCATATTTACACTCAGGTGTGTAGATGAGTGAGACCAAATTCACATAACCCTAATTTTACTTCTGGAATTTCTCTACTTCTTCACTTTAAACTCAAATATCTTTTGATAGACTGTACCGATTGCAATGAAACAAAAACTAAATGTTACTTCAAGTTACGTTCAATCGTTGTGTATAAAAGTTATCTACATTGCTTTCGTACATTTTACGTGATGCCCGGATAAATAAACAGACAAACCGACAAACCGACAAACAGACAAACAGACAAAAATTCTAAAAATGCTGGAAATGGGTTCTATTGGTTGTCCTTTAACACCCTGGCTATTTTTTTGTAATTTTTTTTTGATGTACAAAAACGACTTTTCTACAGTTTTATTATATGTATATATGTAGATAAACACCCATGACTGGAGTACAAACATTCGCGCTCAACAAATGAATGCCACCAGCAGGTCTCGAACCCGCCACCGCTGGCGCAGCAAGTAAGGCGTCAAATGTGGCGTCATATCGAGAATCAATTAGGTTTCAAGGAATGAGGGCACATACATGTTGAGCCTGACTCAAAGTAGATCGTTAGCATGCTCCTTTTCAGATCGGTGTAACATGGATAGAACTAATCGATTGTGTTTGCACACGAACAATAAACATGTTCCGTTTTATGCTATAAGTACTCGTAGTTACTTGTACTCACTTCCCTAGAAATTAATGTTAATTTTAATATTGATTTTTATTTAAAATATTATGATTTCTGTCAGGAAACACATTTTTAGTGCAATCAAAACAGTACACGCACTCGGTGGTAATGTGACATTACGAACTTACAAACTTTTACTCTTTTTACTAGTAGTCTAAATGTAATACTAGCTACTTCTCCTTTTTCGGTGCATTATATACGTATAAATAAATAAATATGTTGGGACATTATTACAACAGCGCCATCTAGTTCCGTGGTCACCTACGTTACGTACTTGTGTTACGGATACCAGATAGTTGATATGTTACACATATATTACATTATAAATACATACATATTATAAATAAACACACATGACTGGAGTACAAACAATCGTGCTCAAACGTGACTTTCACTGACTGATATAGCTAAGTTCCAAGGAGTAACTTATATTAGCGTTCCTCGCAAAAAATGTTTTACCCCAAAATCCTTAAGAAATTTGCTTCTACCGACTAACAGTAGTATAATTTGTAACCAATCTCGGAAACGAGAGATGTGGTGTTTAAATTCACTTCACGCTGTTTTCACAGCGAGCGTGCTCCCGATGGGTTTAAATTAACAAATATCACGTAGGTTGCACAAATTGATGTTATTCGAGCTGATAAAATTACTAATACTTATTAATTGGTTTCGTTTGCGTCATAAAAAATCTTAGTTCATAAAAAAACCTATAGAAAAATTCAAATTTTCGAAACTATTACAATTTCCAGGAAATATTTAGAATTACTTATTACCTACTGTGTTTTTTCACCATTGACCATAGAAGTCAAAGCTTAAAGTTTCTTCAAAAATGGCATATCGTCTCATCGTTTTTACAGGTGATAGGAAGCTGGCTTATTTTTCGCCTTTATTTATTAAAATATTTTTTATTGGAACGAAGTTCCTTACGGCAGGTTTGGAGGGGATAGGGATTTTGCTGCGCGACCGAACTGAAAAAATGTGATAGTAAAACCGTAAGAAAAAGTGCGTGGAATAAAACCGTTAAATGAGACGTGCGCAGGCGCGACAGTCGCATACACAAGCGAGTAGTGTATAATACCTTTCTCTGTCTCCCTCTTTCTTTTCGTTCTCTCATCCCTTCTCTTTCTATTACCATTCCACCGATAATTTGAATTATGATGTTTTTTTTATTTTAAGTAATTTATTATTTTCGAAAATACTGAATTTCCTAAATACTTTCTTGTACTTAAATACAAATTTAAATAATTTTGGTACACATTTTTGTAATGTTTTTATTATTATGTACCTAATACTTTATTAGATTTACGCGAATATTCGACATTGTCATGGTCACGGGAGAGACTGCTGATTGCTGTAAAGCATTCGAAACGTCGGGAACTAAAAATCAAAATAAATCCGCGACAAAATCCGAAAAGGTAGTTTCATTTATAATATTATGTACCTACCATACATTAATATTTTCTTCATTGTTTCTTCATTGTAAAATAAAATACTGTTAAAAACTATTCTAAAAATCAACCGATCCAGCCGTTTTCAAATACGCGATGTGAAACCAACAACATTTCATTTATTATTATTTTATTTATCAAGATAAAAATTATACAACGCACTTCAATACACCCACTTCGATTCATTAACTGCGATTTCCTTTCAATGAGATTGATAGAAAAACTTTTATTATTCGATTTATATGAACAAAATGAAGCAATGCACTAGAAACGAATGTATTGTGTAAGCATATTTTTAATGAGGTTTCCCTCTCACTAGTTTTTGCCCGCATCTCCGCTTGTATTATAAGTAATTTTAGTCAAAATCAGTTCAGCGGACATCGGTGTGAAAATGACCAAAGGTGTGGATTACATAATAAGATTAAATTTTACTCGGTATTAATTATTATAACAGTTTAATCGGTTTCGGGTATCAATCATTAAAATTATACAGTAAATTCTACACGAGAACCTAGCAATTCTTTGAAAGATATGTGAAGTCCGCCAACCCGCACTAGGCCAGCGTGGTGGGCTATGGCCTGAACCCCTTGTATTGAAGGAAAGCTTGTGCCCAGCAGTGGGACGTTAAAAAGGGCTGAATACATTCACATTACTCATAAATACAAATTGTACCTTAGATTATGTTGGAGGCTAGCTAGATTTTTGTATGTAATCTTTAGATCGAAAATTAAATCTCTTCTCTTGCAATATGGTAGATGTTTTACCGTCGTAATCGACTAATAGGTAGTTATTGACCATTATTACAATCTTTTATTTTAGTTATTATCTTAAGTGCCGAATCTCAAAAAAAAATGTGGTCTAAATTTTTTTTCTATTTGGCTTGGTATCTACTTTTGATTTCATTTTGTCGGTTAATTTAATGAATAAACGCAAATGTTTTTCATAATTTTATTTTTATTTTATAATACATATTATATAATATAAATAAGAATTTAGTACCTGCGTAAGTAGCAAATCGTTTCAATTATAAATAAACCCCTTAATTAGATATATTAATCACTAAGGTCCATAATTCAAAATGTAATCATTTCTAAGAAGCGATAAGGCTTCTCTGTATTTCTGGATATGACTAATTAGTTTTAATCTCAGTAGACACAAGCCTGACCTAATTAAGATTACTTTACGTCATATTATAGAGAATATTAGTTTTGCTTGCGGCTTCTGTACATAGCGTTGCGTTGTTTTAAAGAACTACATCATTCTAGTAGGTATATAGTTTCTACGTATCTCTTAGCGTTTAGCCAAAGGTCCATATATTTGTCTGAAGACGACTGTAAATTCAGTAATGTACTGGCGCAGTTACAATTTTATTATATTTTAAAATATTTGTTTGTACTTTTAATTTATTTTCATGAGCTTTTTAATAAATATCACAAGTACACCAACAAAAAGTACACTTTTTGAAACACTAAAGGGATCCACTCTCTATATTCTTACTTATAAGCTACTTTTATCATTATAGAAATATGCAGCATATTTTAAACCTCTACATTCAGTGATATAGCCTGGGCATTTTTCAGTTAGAACTGACAATAATATAACATAGTTCATATCTAAATAAAATAAACCCTTGTTTTCAGTTAAAACGAATACAAAATATGACAATTTAAGTGAAATAATTGAATGTTAGACAACAACAAAGTAATAAAATACTATTGCATTTGTGTTTGAATCACGAAGTATTTCGAAAATATTGTAATCGTATCATTGACCTACTTGTTTATTTATTCCTCTACTTCTGTATCTAACTAAAGCCTTACCTAAAATACTCGAAAATAAAAGTGAAATGAACGACTAGAAAAATTGTATTCAGAAAATTTATCTGAAAAGTACACTGACTTTAGTAAATACTTTAATAATATATAATTAATAAATAAATAAAAAATATGTTGGGACATTAACACACAGAACGATCTACTTGTGGCTCCGTGGTAAGCTACGAGGCTTGTGTTACGGACACCAGATAGTTGATGCACTTAATAATTTATAATACATACATATTATAAATATAAATACCCATGACTGGAGTACCTGAGTGCTCATCACACAAATAAATGTTCCCAGTGGGTTTCGAACCCGCGACCGCTGACACAGAAAGTAGGGTCACTACAAACTGAGCCAAACATGTCCTAAAGAAATACATTGAAAAAATTCATCTGGGAGTTATTCGTTACGAATGCTGTACAACAATTACAGGTGAGACTTCAGTCACTCTCTCTCTCTCTGAGTTTACTCTCCCGTAATCAGGATATATATTCCTTATCAAATTTTAGAAATAAATATTTTAAAGTTTTAATATTTTTGAAAGCAAATTAATTATGTTGTATTAAGTATATTTACTTGTAAAAGATAATTAAAAAAAATCTTAATTGGAAGGAAAAAAATATTATATTTAATTTCACAAAGAGCTTTATATTTCTATTAAAAATATTAGTCCCAAGGGCTAAGAGTTCGTATCGAAGTATTTTTTTTTGTTTTTGTATATATTTTTAAAATAAAAATCTATTTGTGAGATGCTTAGTTTGATAACTTGCTTAAGTAAAATTAACGTCAAACTGTTGGTCACGGGCCTTATGGCCTACTAGGCCTGGTACTAAGGCCTGACATCCTCGTCCATCGTGATGAAAGGCCAGGGATCAGCAATAGGGAGATAAAAGGAGTCGAATGAGTAAAAAAGATTTGTCTATGTAATGACGCATGACCCGGAAACAATTGAGTAGATGTCATTTGAGCTTTTATACAGGAGTTTTATAGAAGGCAATGGTGTAAGTTGACTTGATAGAAACAATATAGATGTGAGTATGAATAAAGACGAGGACCAAAGTTGGTATACAGTCTTAAAGTTAATATTTTCGAGTTTTGTTAAAAGAATACTCTTAATTTATTTTGTTATTGAATATGTTTACAGTTTACATCATAAGTCGAGGGCGCGGTAGGTGGGTGTTCCTACTCCTTTGAGAAAAATCTATAGCAGCTAATTTAAAGTTCGTAAGTCTCGCTTAAAGTACTTCTTTCAAAGCACCTTGATTTTCATTTACGTGATCGTAATAGGATTTAATATGAAAAATATTAAGAAATATTTTGAGATGTATATCGAATTTAATTTGTGATATTCGTTTAAGTACTAATGAACTTATACTAATATGATTATAGATCTAGAAGAGCTTTTCAGTGGCTCAGTAAAATTTTCAATTTTGATCTATTTGGATTTCCACACAATACCATGTCAATGGAATATTTTTTCATTTTTAGGCAATACATATTGATATCAAGGCACCACTAATATCTATTTTGCTGATAAAATCTTTACTAGTAATGGTAAAGATAGACTAGAATAATATGTTGGACAAAGTTAAATACAGACTTTTCTGAAACCTAATTTAATTAACTTACTTTAAACACGTTATGAATGTTACGTTCAAAATAGCTCTCAAATATTGATTAGTGTTACAACAGTAATGATATATTATAATAAATATGATAAAACTCATACGTTACACCTATGTTGTAAAAATAACATAAAGGTGAGTTATAATAACACAAAGGAAATTGTAAAATAATATTTGCTTCAGAAGCACTGGCCAACTAGAATAAAGGCTTCCGACACATTTCAAATTACAATCGCTTTGAAACTGCTTTTCGTGATAAACGGATAAATATTAGCATACCTTGTGTTCACTAAGCGATGGAGTGACAAATAAGAATTAATATGTTATAAATGGTGACGCTGAAAGAAGTATTTTATTTTAGAGTATATTACATAATTGTAATTTGTGAAAGAGTCCTTTTATTTTTTTACTAGTAATACCCGCGGCTCCACCCGCGTTCTAAAGACGTAAATGCGAGCGTGGTTTGATTTTTAACCTTATTTTTGTATTTTTCTCAGAGATGAGTAATTTTCCCGCAGTAAAAAGTATCCTATATATTGACCCGGGTAACCAGCTAACATCACACCAAATTTCATCCAAATCCTGTCAGACAGACAGACAGACAGAAAGAAAAATTCTAAAAATAATAGATTTGGAGTCTATATCGATAATAATGTCTATTTCAATTAGATTTTCCAAAAATTATTCAATGTACAGATTCGACTACGTTAGAATTTTATTATATGTATGTATATACTCGTATTACACTAGTAAAGGTAAAATGCGGAAGTGTGTTTAGGATGTAATTTTTAATATATGAGGAGGTATCCAGGTCGTAAGCTATCAGACGTCAAAGGTTATCGATTTTTGTACTTTTTGTCTACGTCGGTAGTCTTTTTAAGGTGAAACATGCGGTACTCCTGATAGTATTCTAATCGCTGAGTAGAGAAAGATGGCAATCCTCTGATATTATTGATATACCTTGACAGGCCAGACGTGACCTTCTGATCTGAAAATTGTAGTTGAGTCCGTAAGTGATCCTGCCACGCAAAATTAAGACAGAACAGATCCTGTTAGGTTTAACTGGCTAAGTTAATTATATGTGGATTACGTTAAAAAAACATTAATTAGCTGCTTTTATATTTATTCCAAAAATAGATTTTTAAATTTTTCTTAGCACGTATACTGGGGCGCTAATGAAAAAACAAAATGTAAGCAAAGTGCAAGATCAAAGCTTTAGATTGTTCAACTAAACGCGAATAAGCAAAGACGTTTGAAGTAATAAGCCTAGCTCATAGGTTTGAAGAGACCGACAAAGAAAACTAATTTATAGTGTTTATACAAACGTTAGGAACAAGGCTTTTTAAGGGTATTTATCTCGTAGATTTTTTTTCTAGAGCAGTCAAAACATTTTGCTTTTTCACTATCAATAAGTGTAAAACCAATAAAAAATAATATCTATTCTAAAACTTACTTATATCCCGTCCTTTATTGCACTTAATTTGTAAGTAGGCAGCCCATTTTAAAGCCCCACTCCTAGACACGGGCTTCCCCTTAATACGAGGGGTTCAGACCATACTGAACCAGTTGACCAAGTGCTGGTTGGCGGATTTCACATGTCTTTCGAAAACTTGTTAGGTTCTCTTAGTCATGCAGGTTTCACGATGTTTTGGTAGAAATGATTCACACATGAAAAATCAAAGGTGAGAGACACAGATTCGAACCCGCACCTACTACCACTGTCTTTATATTATTTATCAATTTCCTATTCTAAGTTTGTATTTAAAAAGTAAATAATTTTTTACTTACTTTATTTTAACTGGTAACGTTTTGAATGTGAACATAGTATTTTAAAGTACTTATCTGCGGTATACTGACGTCATTAATGTGTAAAGCTACAATAGGATAAGCAAGATCCTTAATAGGATCCTTTGACGCGCAATTTACGCAACCTCAGTTTCGCAGCGAACTTCAAGATGTACCAGAGTCGCGTCATTTATCCAAAGTAAAGGGCCATACACTTTGTTGTTCATGAAGTCAAAATGTTTCCTTAATTCATATGTTGTATTTAGGTTAGTTTACTTCTATCTCTTAAATATAAACTATTTTTATACTAATATAGATTATACAATATATAACCGAGTGATGCGGGTTCAAATCCGAGTCTCGCACTTCTGATATTTCATGTGCCAATCATTTCTATCATGATTACCACTTGTGTTACGGTGAAGGAAACATCATGAGGAAACCTGCATGTCTGAGAAAACCTAGCAAGTTTTCGTAAGACATGTTAAGTCCGCCAACACTCCGCCATCTCCCTCGTACTGAGGGAGGCCCGTGCCCAGCAGTGGGACGTTAAGGGCTGATGATGATGATGAATATATATTATAAATAATATATATATATATATATATATATATATATATATATATATATATATATATATATATATATATATATATATATATATATATATATATATATATATATATATATATATATATATATATATATATATATATATCATATCGAGATATATATATCATGTGCGAATCACTATCAACATGATCACAACTTATTTTACAATAAATATATTATGAAAAAAACATGCAGGTGTGAAAGAAACCTAGCAAATCGAGGAAAATGTGAAGTGCGCCTCGCAGATGGCCAGCGAGGTGGACTATGGCTTCACCCCCATAGCAGTAAAGGGAAGCCTGTAGTTAGCAATGTGACTTTAAGAAAGGCTAAATATAATATGTGTACATTAAATAAATAATATGTTGGGACATTATTACACACAGCGCCATTTAGTTACAAATACAAACATTCGTGCTCAACAAATGATTGCCCCCAGCGGGACTCGAACCCGCGATCGCTGGTGCAGAAAGTCACTATAGTCACTACCAACTGAGCCAAACATGTCGTCAAATTGTATGTAACATACCAAATAAACCTATGTAAGTGTAAAGAGAAGCTAGAGAAATAATAGCATTTTTAGTTGTTTCTATGGCGATTTCTGCAATTAAAATTTAGTTTGAAAAATAATAAATAAATTGTGAATTTGAATTTCATTTCATTAGAACTTTCGTAATTATAACAGAGGTCCGATATATTGCGGACTGCTGTCCAACAAACAACAAGGGTGGTACTTAAGAGCACCGCCGGTGGGTGATAATTACCAGCATTAGTTTCACATCTCAAACTATGTTGTAGAACGTAAGTAAAATGACTTTTTACTAACTAACTAAGTTAAGCTACGATATTAAAAATCAATTAATATTTCAAAAGCTACGTTAAAACGGTAAGTATAGATTTGACAGATATTAAATATTTTCTGGGCATTTTTATTCTGTAATATGCATGTATTTTACATACCTACCTGTCTAATGATGTAAATCACATACTTAGTTTGAAAGATCTAAGCCTTAAGGCGACGGCTAGCAATTTTGTTTTATAATATATAGAGATGAGTTTAAAAAACCATAAGGGTTATACTAAAAACCTAATAAGTATAAGTAAGCAATATATTATAATACTTTTATGATTGTTTGTTTTTATATATCGAGGAATGACCCTCTATATATAAAAACGAAGAATATATAACAACGAAATATAACAATGAGAACTTTCGTCAAAAAAATATTCAATGTACTAAACGTATACTATATTAACAAAATTAAGCATTTACACAAAATACACGACTATTAGTATATAAGAACTAAGCCAATGTAAGGAATCTTCAAGTATGTTAAGAACATCGTGCGTTTATGTAAATTAACCACATAACACTCTATCATGAAGTAGTTATGTACACGTTATCTCAAATCTAAAACTACTTCCCGTATTCCATATCCCTAAAAGCTTTCAAGTTATTACAAAGTATGTATGAAGACTAGCAAATCCGGCCCGCTTCGTTGGGCGTAATTAAAATAATTGAAACCGTTTCAATAATTTTCTAAAGTTACTCCTGATCATATTAGCTATATGCGAGTGAAAGTCCCGTCAAAATCGGTCCAGCCGTTTCAGAGATTTGCCGAAACAAACAAGCAGACATACAAAAATTAAAAAAATTGAGTTTTGATGTAAGTACTACATTATATACTTTCATTTGCATTTAGTGAAAAGCTGTTAATTTAAAATTAAAAAAAAATGTACCTACTGATGGGAATATTGTTTTGTAAAATCTAAAGTGCTTCACTTCCTGTACATTTTCCGGTGTTGAGTCGAACGGAGCTTTGAATGAGCTTAATTATTTACAATGTTAATTTATGTATTTGTGAAGTATAGCGATGTAAAGTGTTAGATAAATTATCTGTGCATAATATATTCAAATACGTTAATGGTTGGAACAGATTTCTTAAAAATGAGATTTTTTTCAGTTAAAAGTATTGTATATTATGTTGACCAGATATCATTTTATTTAGAAACAAAATTTCATCAAAATCTGTCCAGTGGGTTTTCACGTAATGTGGTCACAGACAGACAGACAAAAATCTAAAATCTACAGATTAAACTCAGTTAAAATTTTGTTATGTGTATATAGAATGTATAAATCATTTTTAAATTGTCGTTCGGAATAAACCTTATTATTTGACTCTCACTATCGCAAAATGAAATATTAAATAGTCCACGAGAATGACATATCTATATATGCCACGTGGCCGGCACGTGTCACTGATATATTTTTCAGTATGCAGATATTTAACTAGGCTAAGCTCTTGCCTGATCTCTTATCGTTCAAATTATATATAAAAAGTAGGTCGAGTCGAGTTGTATTGTATGCTTCATTTTAGTGAAGAGTTTTGAGTAATTTTGAGTAATTTTGAATAATTTTAATAGTAGTGGAACTTAGACGTACAGTTATAAATATTGCGGTTTTTTATGATCTATAAGGGGCAAACGTGCTAAAGATCCATCTGATGGTAAGTGGTTATCGTTGCGTATAAGACATCTGCATCATACAAGGTGAGTAGAGGCTGAGCGTTGAGGAACCTGTAGACACGATTCTTAAAGACCATATTATACCGTTAAGGGAAAGCCTTAAGAGGAATATCATTCCACATTTTTCACGTGCGGGGTAAAAAGAAGCGAGATGCACGTACATTTTTAGAATGTCAGGCATCTAATATATGAAGATGACATACAAAAATAGTGTCTTAGATGTACAGTTATAAATATTACGGTTTTGGGTAATTTTAAGAAATTATTAGCTGTTAGCCAGCTTGCGGTGCTAGACCTTAAATCCCGCTTTTTCAAATTTGGTCCTTATTAATATGCTTTAATAAGGACAAACCAAGCTATTTTTGAGTTTCAAATAATAAATTATTTTTAACAAAAAAACAAAAAACCGACTTCAAAACTAACCAAATGTAAACTAAAAGTAGAAAATAATACTTTTAAGAACTTAGTTAATTTTAGAGTCGGTGCCAGCCAAAGCCAAATAACCTTAAATAGATACATATTCGTTTAATCGAAATCGATGTACATCCTTACCAATAAAAAAAGAATCATCAAAATCGGTTAGCGTGATATTTAGTTATCGTCCATTTGTGGCGCACATACTTAATGCAAATTTAAGACTTATATGGTTTTCTCATGCCTTTGTTTTGCAAGCACCACCTTTTTTGGAAGTCGGTTGAAAACACAATATTTTGGGAAAAAATCTACCTCAACATGCAGTATATAAACCGCTTAAAAAGTGGAAAAGATACGAAATAAGAATAAATACAAAATATTCTGTGACTCATATGTATAATATCATACATTAAAATAAGTGAAAGTGTCTGTTGGTTGCATCTATCATAAAATCTTAGACAGAGCTTTTATGGCCACTTGTCAGAAATGTAGACAGGCGGAACGGAATCTGCATAGAGCTGTCAAGAGGTCCGCGGTTCTTCCATGAGTGAATTTCTTTATGAGCTTACGATTCTATTTGAATTTGATTACCAGTATTATATATATTATATTATATTATAGGATATATTATGATTAAAAGAAAAGTTGCTTAAAATTATACCCAAATATTTTTTAAATATATGTATGTATGCATTTGATGAATATTTGTAAGAGTATATGAAAAATATAGACTCAGCCTGTGCTTATTATAAGCTTTTTTTTTATTTAATAATTTTGTTATATAATAATAAAGTTATATATAAAAATTAAGATTATAATCTCGCGTTGAACGAGAATTGTAGTATTGATTTTATTTAAATTATTTGTATTATGTAATATTTATTGTTTCGGGATAAATTTATTTAAAAGAATAGGAAGACATCTAAGTGGTTATTAACACTTTTTATTCAAGTCAAAATTATAATAAATTGCAATAGTACGGTGGTATTGCGCAAATCTGTGAAGTCCGCCAACACGCACTAGGCCAGCGCGGTGGACTATGGCGTGATCCCACTCGTACTGAGGGAGGCCCAACCCCAGCAGTGGGACATTAAAAAGACTGAAGACATTGCGCAAATCTGCTCAAACCATTAATAATATAGATATGGAATCCTTTACTTTGCAAGCCGAGTGAAACCGTAATCGTGATGTCATCAACAAAGTTCAGAATTGTAACTGGTAGGTGAGCTTTCAACAACAACAATGACACAGGAATTGTTGTTGTTGTTGTTGGAACTAATGAAAAAGACGATATTACTATTTTATATTTCATCCACAAAGAAAAATAATTAATAATTTTTTTTTTGATTAGCGTTTTCTTTCAATTTTTGTCTCTCCCTGAACAAAAAGTAATAAGAGATTTGTTAATTATGCGATTTAATAAAGGCTTATCTCAAATCGTTCCGCAGACAAAATTAACTTCACGATTGCTAATCTTACCATCAACCGTTTGAATACGGATTTTTTGGATTTTATTTTCATTTTCCTTTGAAACCTCTCGTGTATAGAGATAGTGTCACGTAAAATTACAGCTTTAGCTCTTATCTCATAAAAATATTGTAGTGGAATACATTTTTCTGACGCGACTGAAATGAGAAGATCTTGTAGTTATTTGGTTTTACCTTTTCGTGCCAAAATGAATGAATTTGTGAAACTAGTTTTTGTACATGGCTTCGCCTGTGGTATGTGGGGCGAAAAAAGAATATTCGTCGCCAAGACGTCCTAAGCCCACAAATGTCGTAACTTCTTAGCATCTTAATGTTCCAACATATTAAGCATGTTGGGATATTAACACTACACATATAAACTTAAATACAAAAATATTATACCTAAATATAAAACATTCGTGTTCATATTAGGTATATACTTCTATATCTATACTAATATTATAAAGAGGAAAGATTTGTATTTTTGTATGTAACTAATAATCTCAAAAACTACTGGACCTGTTTTAATGAAATTTGTTACACAGATAGTCTAGAGCCTGAGAAAGGATATAGGCTACTTTTCAAGGCGAAAAAAGAGCTGTAAAGGGTTGAAATGGGGATAAAAAGTTTGTAAGTAAATTACTTCATTTCTAAAGCTAGAAGTTTAAAAGTTATTTTTTAGGCTTTTGATTAGATATAAATAAGTAAGACATTCAAAAATTATATGCTAAAGGGTAAAGTTCCTAGGGACGAACCCGAGCGGAGCAAGGGTGAGTGTGAGAGGCTAGTTATTACATAAATAAATGCCCTCAGCGGCACTCGAATCCGCGACCACTGACAAAGCAGTAGGATCACTAAAAAGCCAAAAGTTATTAGTGTTTCTGTAATAATACTGGTATTTGTTTATACGATTTCAATTTATATTCACTTTAATGCTCTAGATGCGTAACAGCAGCTTATGTGTTTCTTCATAGTCTAGCCCTTCAATAGGAAATACAGTCAAGTAAATTTCTCATTTTCGATATAAGTCAAATTAAGTATTATTATAAATTCGTATTTTATGTATTTTCTTATAAATCAATCAATTTAAAATGTTTATAGAATAATATACACAATAAGTTATAGTTTAAATGGTATATAAACCATTCTAACATTCTCACTGCATTGAATACAATAGAAGCTACAATATATAGAAATAATTAATAAGCTTGAATAATGATAGAAGCAGCGGAGTAGAAAACAATTTGTATTTAAACGCTTCTGTGCAATTGTAATTTTGCTGTTTACCGAACCAATACTACCGATGTTTATATACAAAATGGAAGCAATTTAAAGATACATTGTAGCTTTGCTCGAAGTTGTATCTTGTAGTTAATTAATGGAATCAGCTTCAATACTTGTTTAAAATTAAAATATGTACATAAAAAGATATGTTAGACTTATGTGGTAAATGCAAAAGTGGGTGTGTGCATATTTCTAATTTGTATCCTCTTTATGCTTAACTGCCTCGGTGCTGTAGTTGCTAGCTTGTACTAGCCGGAGGTACTGGGTTCGAGTGCTAATGTGAGGACAATTTTAAATAAGCCACATTCTTTGTGAAAAAATGAACATTTTAAAGATGTTTTAGCTAGAAAATAAAAGATAAATATCTCTACTAGATACCGACATTTATTGACAAAAACAATATTTATTCTAAGTATTTCACAAATTAATTTATAGTTTGTCAAAAACTTATAAAAGAAGACCACAATAATTTTTTAACTTACATATCCACATATTTATAAAAGATATCAAATATTAATAGACAAAGCTGATGGAAAAGTAGTATCACCCAGAGATATCTATTTAATTAACACGAGTAGGTTAGTTCTACGCTGTGGTTCTACGAGTACGTTTGAGACCATCACTCCACGTAGCGCGTGTATCGATGTTGACTTTATTGACTAACTTGCAACGTTACGTTAAATATGTTGGGACATTAGTGCAACAGCGCCATCTAGTTCCGTGGTAAGCTATGAGGCTTGTGTTACGGATACCAGATAGTTGATACACTACACAAATATACAAATTTTAAATACATATATGATGAATATAAGCACCCATGCCTGGAGTACAAGCAGTCATTCTCAACAAATGATTGCCCCCAGCAGGGCTCGAACCTGCGACCGCTGGCGCAGAAAGTAGGGTCACTACCAACTGAGCCAAACGTATCGTCAATTATAATAACATTAATATAAAGTGTATAAAGTTATTATAGTACCATTTAATTAAAATGTTATAAATAAAGCTATGCATATTGAATTTTTTTGGAAAATTCTATAAAAATAGTTATTATCATCGATATAGAGGCCGAATGTATTTTATAGTTTTGTCTGTCTGTCTTAAAAATGCACCACGAAATCAATGGTTAGATTTTGAATTTTTATAACTTTTTGGAAAAGCTAGGCTCAAGTACTCTATAAATACTTAATTTTTTTATTGATTTTACTGTATAAATAGTTAAACGGTTTAAATTAGTAGCACGTTTGTAAATACAAGGCATGTTATATATTATACAGTCACGTGTTAGTGTTGAAACCCGATATTGGTAGCTTTAGCTCAACGACTTGAAACTCGTTAAGGCTTCTATCTTACATCACCATCGTTAGTAACACGAGTAATAGGTTTCCCGATTCTTTTGAGATAAAAGGATTTCTGTAATAATTTACCTTTTGTAGGAAAATATTGTAGAAAAACTATATAAAGACAGTATTTTAAATATTATGCCTTGTTTCTATTTATGAACTCAGTATTTTTTTTCACTAACTTGATAGCAAAAACAAATAACCATAAAGGAGGAAGAGGTCTCTATATCAAGTGATATAGAGACCTCTTCCTCCTTTATTTTTATTCACACTATGATTCACCAAAATCGGCTCAGTCATTTCGTTCTACAGTGAAACGGATCTGAAACTTTTCCTCCCTTAACTAGGGTTCATGCCAAGTTCCCCTCAATGTGCGTTCACTTTGTCGTGGTGGGGGGACGGGTGGGCCGGATGCGAAGCCAAGAAACGTGGAGGAGTGGCCCACTTCGGTGGGCGGTGCAGGGAGGGCTACTTTGGTGGGCGGTGTGTCAGGCGGGTTGCTCCTGGTACTTCTTTGAATAGCAGAGTGGACTGTGGAGCAACCCTTTTGGCTGTGTAGTGTGTGGTCTGCTTCGGCAGATCTGTCGGGCCGGCGTTGTATGCGCAAGCGATCCTGCGACACCCCATTAAGACGGGTGGAGTCCATTAGATTTTAGTGGGTAGTACTGGCTTATTTTGAGCTGATGAGTCCTATAGCATAGCATGGTCACACATACCACCAGGTAGTTAACCTGGTGGTATGCGTCAATGCATTTCTCAACGTTAAAAAAGGGGTCATGCCAAGTTGCTGAAAAGTAATATTTATGTGTTTTTTACTCCAAGTGATAATCTATTTGAGCGATTAATTTTATCCAAATTTGTACAGCCATGTTGTAGCCAGTATGAAGGAGGATAATTGTACAAATTTTAGCATTGATTCTTAACGGATAAATCAAAAAACGCACCCCACATGGACGACCAGCGTAGGCTTAGTAAAAGGGTTCCAGCTGACCTCCCATAAGATAAAGTACCAAAAATATCGTTATTGAGAAGTTATTACAATAAAGTAGGATATCTAAGATAATAATTTACGGAACTTTGCGTGTTTCAAAAGTAATCGCTTAAACATAGGTTTCTGATCCTTTTGAGGAAAGTTACTTTAACTTTAAATGGCCTTATAAAACGTAACGGACGGACTTAGAAGGAATATTAAATCGTTTGATGAACTGTTTGTCTTAACGGTGAAATTTCACCTCACACACTAAACCTACTTTTGGGCTTAATTTATATTCGCTAAATTACTTTTTTGTTTGAAGAAAAATTTGCCTTTAAAATAAATCTAAACTCTAAATTGGATACGGGTCTATCTAGAGATTATCATGAAGAAAATTGCGCGGATGGTTCTTTTTTTCTTCTTAATCTTTCTAAAGTAATACTGGATTTGCCTCGTGGATTTTGTTGTCTTGCTACTTTTTATGTAAGTTTTTAGAAAGGAAACTTATAAAAAGGAAAGTGGACATCACTTTTGGCGTAATTTGCAGCGACTCAACTTGTTGTGCCAGCGGTCGCGGGTTCCAGAGCCGCTAGGTTTTCTTTTCTTTCGATTTCATTGATTTGTAGTTAATACTTTATTAGGTTTACGTGAATATTTGACATTATAAATGAAACTATCTTTTTGAATTTTGTCGCGGATTTATTTTGATTTTTGGTTTCCAACGTTATCAATGCTTTACAGCACCATCATTCGTCATGGTCTCTCCCGTGACCATGATTGCTAATTTTTATTTAATTAGGTCATAAAATATTAAAAATAATTATACTCGCAAATTTTTTTTAGCTAATGAGCAATCGATTCACATTGCCGAAGATATCACAAACAATTTTAGGTAAAAGTCAAAGTAGATGTACTTTGAGTGCTTCCTTTGAGGTTGCTAAATTAATTATTAGTATGTAACATATACGACAAATACGTTAAGTAGGGATAAGGAACCCTCGACGCAAGAGTGATTTTAACAAAATTTCCCTTTGAATTTACAAATCGTACTTCACTGATTACTAGGAATTGAATTATTTTTAAGTTGTAGAAAGTATTTATTAGATTTACAAGAATATTTGACATTTTGAATAAAACTATACTTTAGGATTTGTCGTAGATTGGTTGTCATTCCACTTATATGACCATGACTGATGTACATCATTCGCCATAAATCGAAATAAATCCGCGAAAACAATCCTTAAAAATAGTTTAATTGAAAATATTAGAAAGTTAATCGCTGTTCGTTAGTCTCGCTAAAATTCAAAAATGGCTGGACCGATTTGATTTCTGAAATATTTTGTTTTGTATGTCACATCTGGTGTAGGTGTTGAACAGCTGGAAATTGTGTTAAGAAAAGTTTATTTTAAATGGGTAGGTATCACTAATTGTTAAAACAAGCCTAGGCATGAACCCAAGCGAAGCAAGGTTAAGTCGCTAGTAACTTTATAAAAATGTGCATTACCAGTTTCACAGCAGAAAATGGAATTTCATTACACACGATCTTCATTTTTACAACGTGCAATCAGCACGAGCTTATGCTCCCAAAGGACGTTTGATTTACACTCAGCTTTTTCATTCCGATTGAGAATTATACGAAATCAAATTTCTTTTGTAAAGGTGATAGTTTCATTTACAAACATTGTTAAATATTTTAATCGTTTTTGTAGATTTATTAGATTTTCCATAAGGTTTTCTATTATGCTCGGATCCTATTTTGTGGCTATCCCTAACCTAAAAGCTTGTTCATTGAATCTTTCATCATCATTAATAATTAATTGTAAGTCACTTAAAACCACCAAATATCGGCTCTGGTCATCGTGAGGAACTGTAGCCAAAGAACCTAGCAACTTTTCAACGTGTGCAGTTTGGCATTTGGCCAATATGGTGGCTATGACCTTATTACCTCTCGTATTGAAGAGAGGTTCTAGCAGTCAAGGGCTGAATAAAATATACAAGGTACCGTTAGACATTGTAAAAAATATGTTCTCAGATTTTTAGAGGATATGTTTAATTATATAATTTATTTATATATTTAATTTTAAAAGTCTCTCCAATTCCAATGGTACCTCTAAACTATTGAAAATGCCAGAAACCAAAACACAAAATAATATCATAAGGCTTACGTAAACCTAAGAAGGTATTAATAAGCTTTACGCTCCAAAGAATAAATTATATAAAGACTAGCAATTCCCGCGTTCCGCGAAAAAATGAAAACTAAAAAATCTGGAGAGTGCAAATCACCTAGGGAAATGCAAAATAGCCTACAACTTATTCTCCGACCTACCAAATGTACACAAAAAAAAATCGGCCAAGCCATTTCGGAGGAGAGGAACAAACACTGTGCCACGAGATTTTTATATATTAAAGATATAATCTATATGTGCCCGCGCGCAACGTAAAAGTTGTAGATACGTATATATTGTATTGTATACAAAACTGTACATAATTACTATGCAAGATATAGGAGGATCGACAAAAAGGGATTTTATACCCTTTAAATAATGTACTCAGTCGTGTCCGGTCCGGTCGTGCGTGCTAACAACGGATTTGCCCTTCAAATTAGATCAGATCCATGGCAATATATAGTCCGTGCGTATTTGCGGGTAGGGTATAAAAATAACTTAAACATGTAGGAACTTTTGGAGATTGGTGCATGCAAACGTAAAAATTTTCACATTTATCTATGGACGACACGCTTGGCTCAGTTTGTACTACCCTACTCATTGCACCAGCGGTCGCGGGTTCGAGTTCGAATTTCTTGAGCACGAATGCTTGTACTTCGGTCATGGGTGTTTATATACTCGTAATATGTATGTATTTAAAGTTATATATCATGTGTAGTGTATCAATTATCTGGTAACCGTGACATGCGTCTCGTAGCTTAACACGAACTAGATGGCGCTTTATAAATATAAAAAATATAGAAAAGTCCTCGATAGTATGTGTTTATCTCCTAAGATCGGTTTCTAATAACCATTTTTATCTACATATAAAAAGTAATTAGAAAAAACGAGCGAAGCGAGTGTAAGTCACTAGTATATTTTTATAAAGCTTATACGCAGTCCATCTCCTATATTAAATTGAATTTTGCAAGCGGTTCTCTTGAAAAAGATATTTCAAACAAAAACGAGAGTGCAGTTTGAATAAAAATATGTGAAAATTATGTGTGAAAGAAATGATTAATGGTGAAGCGAAAACAAGCATGTTTATTCCGTTAGTTCTAAAGTTAATAAAACTGTAGATTTAGACGTTAACGAGATTTTTGTAACATAACTATTTAAAGATATAGCCATATGTTTGTTATGTTATGTATAGTTGAGTGAGAGATGACGTATGTGAGGGAAGGTTATGAGGGAAACCAAACCCAATGAAAGTCGATCTAACACTGGTTTATTAAGATAAATTTACAGTATATATAGGCAGAAGTACAAATAACAATTTCATTAGAAATCTGTATTAGGCAAATAATAATGTTGTGAGAAATAAGCTAAATTAAGTAGGTGATTACTTTGCATCTGTATCAATCAATAACAATTTCGTAATAAATAAGCTAAATTAAGGAGGTTGCAAGACAATCATATTGCTCAATGTGCGTTGACCCGTACATCCTGCCGACTCAAAGAAGGAAGATAACCTATATTAAAGTTCACAATAAATAATAAAAATACAATTAAGACTAAGTACATAGATAACTTCTAACTATATACTAATCATCACTGCACTACACTTTAAGTGGAATGTCCAGTCGAACGAATCGCGGTCGCGCTCTCGGGGGAGCAGGGGCCTCCTGGTCTTCGTCCGTACCTGTTGCCACTGGAACTGAGGTCGAGGGGGCATCTGTCAATGTCGTACTCCGTATATTTTTGTTTCTGCGACATCGCATAGCTCCGTACAGACATCCCGCAACAATAATACATCCCAAGATTATGTACAAAACAGAGTACTGGTGTATATCGTGTATGCTAAGTGATGCGGTTTCCTGGTCCTTGAGGTTAATGATTTGAGACTTCATCCGTTGCCACAAGTCTTCATGATCCTCTGGTGTGAATGGTTGGAAATCTGAAGTATTTATTATGGAATTTAATATTGAATAATCTGTTGGGATCGGTATATTTTCTTGGACCTTAACTTGGCTCATGTAGCTATTTTGCCCGAATAAAGAAAAGATGTCACCTTTAATTGTGCAACCTTGACCGATTTGTAAAAGGCTATTCCCGGTCAGTGCCGTCATTATAACTCCAGTGTCAACGCAAAATATGCGCACTGTGCATTTCCCACAGCAAGAATAAAGCCACATGTTATTGTTATGTAACTTGACCCAGCGCACGCGACACGGAGACTCCTTTGTTTTGCATATTGTTGTATTATGTATACTCAAATTACAAATTCCGCTAGTTAATTGTAATTCGTATATCGGTTTATCGAGAGCGCATAATAGTTTGTTTGTTTGTATATGAACACAACTTTCTACATCGGAGTCTGTCAGGACGAGTAGTAGATCCTTTTGTAGGTTGAATGCAATGTATGGTGCGATAAATTCTATGTTATAATGCTGCTGAGGAAGGGTTATTACTCTATCCAGTTCAAAATTTTCTTTAATAACCAAAGGAATCTTGATTTCGATTATCAAGTAAGAAGAGCCGATGTCGCCGTTAACCTTCATTAATTTATAAAGTTCCTTTAAATCGTTTTTATCGGCAGGCAAAGTCAGGTCATTCGGTATATGTCGATATATGATATTCGATTGTTCTTCCAATTGTTCAGGAGGTAACAAATGTGCGTCTAAATGACCGTTTGCGAGGCTTGTTAAAGTGTTTATAACGGTTTCTTGCAGGTGTTGAAGGTTTGATATAATAATCATGGCTGAGACTGAGGATGATAAAATTTGTAATTCATTGTTAGTCACCTTCTCAATTCGATTGGTAATAGAAGTACTATTCTTTAGACATTGCTGTATTATTCCGAATTGCTTATTCATGATTTCTTCATTTCGCTGGAGAATGTTATATTGCGCTTCTATAACACTTGTTTGATTTTTTAATAAGAGTCGTAAATGGTTTTCATTTACCGAAATTTTCTCTATATCCTTTTCGTATTTTTTGGCGAAACGCTCATCCAAGACGCCAAATAATGAGTTCGCTACATAGCCTACACCGTTAATCAGTCCTCGTTTTTGTCTTCTATAAATATGTTTTTTGAAAATCGTGTTATAATGTTCGATTTCCGATATTTCGTGTTGTAATTGATATATAATACTCTTATATTGTGTTGGAAGTAGATCGCTGCTTAAATATGATTCTTCCAAATGACTGACATAATTTTTCACATGACGTAATGCCGACCAATAGGTACTCATATTGTAATAAGCGATTAACTTCCATTCATCGCGTATTATGTGTACGTCATACATTTTATCGAAATAAATTTTTTGATTGCTGTTTAGAGTTGTTATGTTGTAAGAACATTCAGTTGGTTTGAAAAGAAATGAAATTAGCATCAATAGCATAGTAAAGAATGTTCCGACAGGCTTTCTTATTCGTCTATAGCGAGGTTTCGAGTCGGCTCTTGTGACGTCATCGCATGTCGTTTGAATGTTATCGATACGTGTCTGTGCTTGAGTTTCGGTACTTTCTTCCCTTACGGGTAGCACTGACAGTTTTAAAATGGGTCTTTGTATGACGCCATTCTTAGTTCTGACGGATACAACTCGTACGTATCCATCCTTGCCTGGGTGAACTTTAACCACTCTACCCATGGACCACTTGCCAGGACTCAGGTTTTCGTCTTTGATTAGAACAATATCGTCAACCTCGATGTTTTTAGAGGGTGTTCTCCACTTGGTACGAACTTGTAATTGTTGTAAGTAGTCAGATGACCACCTTTTCCAGAACTGTTTATTCATTGCTTGTATAATCTGCCATCTTGTTCGTAAGTCCATGTGGTTAGAGTCGGTTTGTGGTCTTGCTATTAGTGATCCTCCAACCAAGAAATGCCCAGGTGTTAGGTACTCGTCTTCTGGATTCTCAGTTAAGGCGATTAAAGGTCTAGAGTTAAGACATGCTTCGATCTGGTACAAGAGCGTGGTGAATTCTTCATAAGTTAACTTTTGCTCACCTATTACACGACGTAAGTGATGTTTGAAACTTTTGACGGCAGCTTCCCATAGCCCGCCGGCTGAGGGATAGGCCGGTGCATTGAAATGCCATTGAATGTCATACTCCTTGTTCATCACGTCCGTGGTTATAGCAACTAGAATGTTATACTCCTTCTTCAGTTCTTTGGATGCCCCAATAAAGTTCCTTCCTTGATCACTATACATGTGTTTCGGGGTGCATCTTCTTGCACAAAAACGTCGAAATGCTGCCAAAAACCCTGGTGTACTTATATCCGACACTAGTTCTAGATGAACGGCCTTCGTCGAGAGACAAACGAAGACTGCAACATAGCCCTTCTGTGTTCGGATTCCACGGCCTTTGTTTGATTTGATGTCAAAGGATCCAGTGAAATCAACGCCACAATGATAAAACGTGCGTGAAGGAGTAACTCGAGGCTCAGGTAAATCGGCCATAATCTGCGTTATCTTCTCTGCTTTGAAACGGCGACATTTTATACACTTGCGAAGTTCTCTTTTTACGGTTCTAAGCCCACTGATGACCCAATAGTTTTCTCGTACATAAGATAAAGTCAAGCTAGGTCCACCGTGAAGCGTGGTGCAGTGAGCGTGTCGTATAACCAGCTCAGTGAGTTTGCCATGACTGGGTAGTATTGCGGGGTGCTTAGCTGACTGACTAAGAAAGGAGTTATTTAATCTCCCCCCAACTCTAAGTAGCCCATCACTGGGGTCTAGATACGGAAGTAAGCTTAGCAGCTTACTAGATTTATTTAAACCTTGTTGTTTTTGTAGTCGTTCAATTTCATCCTCAAATTCAATTGTTTGTATTGTTTTAATAATTAAGTTCATTGCGTTTTTCCTTTCTGATGACGAAAGATAATTTTGTTGAGGAATTTGTTTACGTTGCAGCCATTGTGTATAACGTGTGAGCCAGCCGATTATAGTCGTTAAACGCTCTATTGAACTACATTCATTTAATAATTGTAATACTAAATCATTTTTATAAGATAAGGCTGCAGTTACACTGGATGCTTTTATTTCTAAACGTGGCGGTTGATATTTGTCTTCTTTCAAAATACTTGAATCAAATGTTAACAACCACTGCGGGCCTTGCCACCATAAATGGTGTTCTAATAACTGCTGTGTCGACAGTCCTCTCGAGGCGCAGTCTGCAGGGTTATCTTCAGATTTAACATGATGCCAAGACGATGACGGAATTGTATTGAGTATCGTACGAACTCGGTTAGCCACGAACTGTTTCCATCTATTGACATCTCCATGTAACCAACCAAGAACCACCATGGAGTCGGTCCAGGCATATACCTGTAGGTTCTCAGGCATAGTTTGGGTTACCTTTTTTATGAGCCGTGATAGGAGTAGTGCTCCACATAGCTCAAGCTTTGGCAAAGATAGTTTTTTCTTCAAGGGCGCTAATTTTGTCTTAGCAGTCACAAGCGTCGATGTGAACTTGCCCTTAGAATTTATCGTGACGGCATAAATAGCGCAAGCGTATGCTTTTTCGGACGCGTCACAAAATCCGTGAATTGTATAATGATTTTTATCGCCTATATATCTAGGGATTTTAAACTGGTCTATTTTTTGATAGTCATGCTTCAGCTTTATCCATTCATTCGTTATGGATTTAGATAAGTGTGTATCCCAATCAGTGGTTTCTTCAGACCAAGTTCGTTGGAATAAAAGCTTTGATCGAACAGAAAGAGGACTGAGAAATCCCATGGGATCATATACCTTTGAGATGTTCGAAAGTAGTTGTCTTTTAGTTATGACGTCATCACTGTTCTCATTTTCGAATATATTTTTGAATACAAATATATCTGACGACGGGATCCAGCGTAAGCCTAAGGTTTTTTGGTTTTCTAGACCCTTAAAATCCAACGGAGTGTCTAGTTGATTAGCGGATAACCTTTCAATCAGTTCCCTTGTGTTGCTGGACCACTTCCGAATATTCATGCCGGCTCCCTTCAAGATATCGATGACCTCTCCTTGTAACTGTTTAGCTTGAGTGATATTATCACAACCTTCGAGCAGGTCATCCATGTATAGTGACGTCATTAGCGCCTTAGCTGCCAGGGGAAACTTGTGCGCGTCATCCATAGCTAGCTGCTTTATAGTACGCATAGCAAGATAGGGGGCCGCCTTTGTACCATACGTGACCGTAGTTAATTGGTACTCCCTTAAGGGGGCCTCTTGAACGTCTCTCCAGACAATACGTTGAAGATGTTGATCGGGTTCTCGAATCATTATTTGACGAAACATTTTCTCTATGTCAGCGGTAACGACGTACTTGTGTTGTCGCCATACTAGGATGAGATGCTGTAAATCCTTTTGTAAATTTGGACCACGCTCCATCAAGTCATTTAAGCTGAATCCACTCGATGTTTTTGATGATCCATTGAATACTGTTCGTAGTTTAGTTGTTGTAGAGTCAGTTTTTTGTACACCGTGATGAGGAAGATAGTGTACTATCGAATTACGTTTTGTGACTGGAGACATGTGACCACTTTGTTCGTATTCTTTCATTAAAATTTTGTAACCTTCCGCGAAGCAATCATTTTTATTCATTCTTTTTTCTAAGTTATAGAACTGAGCTATAGCCTTTGTTTTTGATTCACCGAGGTTTTGTTCAAATCCCGGTTTCATTGGGAGGGCAACTTCATATCGTCCGTTTGATAAACGTTTTGTCGTGGACTGATAGAATTGCTCACAATACTCTTCGTCTGGTGTCATTTCGATAGAAGAATCATTGACTTCCTCTAATTCCCAATATTGAGAAATCGCTGATAAGTCGGTAGTAATCACGTGACATTTAAAAGTTTTCACGCTACCCGATAGTATCCAGCCTAATTTCGTTTGTTGAGCTATTGGAGCCATGTTCGGGCCCTTGATCAGGCCGCTCATTATAATCTCAGAATATATACTTGCGTCTAGTAATAGATCGATAGGCCTAGATACATTGTATTCCGGGTCCGCTAGTTGTATGTGTTGTATATGAGGCCACGATTCTTTCTTGAAAGATATGTTGGGTAAATTGTTAATGACGTGATTGATGACTAATGCTTGCGTTGTAAACGCGTAGTCTTGGTAAATAGATTGACATTCGAGCTTGACGACTCCTTTGCTATGTTTCGATCCATTACCAATACCAGATACCGAAGCGTGGTATCGTTGCCGAGGCAAGCCCAGCATCTGGGCGGCGTTTTCCGATATCAGGGAAATCTGAGAGCCTTGGTCGAGCAGACATCTCAATGTCATATATGTTCCATCAAAGGCCTTAACTCGGATAGACAGGGTAGTCAGTAAAATCTCTTCTTCATCCGTAGCGACGTGATTAACGCTATGTTGCTTAGTATTTTGCTGCATTGAAACTTGATATTTTTGCGGAGTTTCAATATTCGTCTGGGTTGATGACCCACTGGACATGTCAGTTAGCGTATTCGCAGACTGTTTATTAAAGTTCATTGTATAGGCGTCATGTAACATTGTGTTATGACTCCTTTTACAAACCTTGCATTTTTTAGTTGACACACATAAATTCTTGTTATGTGCGCACAAACAATTATTACAGTAGTGAAGATCTTCGATAATTCGTAAACGTTCGCCAGGTGTATATTTGATAAACTTGGCGCACTTGTATAAGGGATGTTTATCGTCACAAATCGGACAACTTGACATGTATGTCGCAACACTATGGAATTCTTTATTTATTAATTTGCCATAGCGAGGTTCTTTTTGATATTGAGGCTTGTAAGTCTTGTTATTCAATGAATTTTGTTGATTATATCTTTTGAATGATGACGACGTTTCTCTATCTCTTGTGCCGATTGGTTCTAAAGCGATGAATTTGCTCTCTAAGAAGTCCATTAACTCCGAGAGTGAAGGTAACTCTCGTGGCATTTTCCGGGCTTCTTTGTAGTCGCTGTAGGTGACTGTATCCAGTTTCTTTGTAATAATATGGACTAATAAGGGGTCCCAGGTGCTTGTATCGATACCCAGGTTCCTTATAGCGTGGATACATTCCATTGACGTGTCATAAATACGCCTAATCTCATATGCGGATTGTTTTTGAGCGGCTGGCAGTTTGAGAAAGATTTCTATGTGTTTAGTAAATAATAAATGTGGATTGTTGTATCTATGTGTTAACAATTCCCACGCTGTATCGTAGTTTTCCGCTGAGATGTTTAGATGCTGTATGAGTCGTTCAGCATCTCCTCGTAATTTGCTCTTTAGATGTTGCATCTTCTGAGTTTTCGTAAGCAAATTATTATTGTGGATACTTTCTACATATAGATCGTAAAAAGTAGGCCATTGTGTATATTTGCCTGTAAATGTAGGCAAGTCGATCTGTGGAGTCGATTTTTGCTGATGAACTGTCGACGTGAGCTTGAGATTCAAAGCCTTCTTGATTGACTTGAATGAGTCTTCGTAGTCGTTAAACTCACTATCATACTGGGTATCCGATCCTTGTAGGATATTGTCTATTTGTAAATGCAAAGCGTCGATTGCATTCCAGCGCGTTTGTAAGTTGCGTAATTCGTCTTCCAGCTCCCATTTGTCCAGGATTTCATCGATTTTCAAGCGACTTACTTGTCGATGAAAAGCTCGGAAGTTTGTTCGTTGTAGTGACATTAATTCGTTTGCCTGACCTCGATCCGTTGGCGAGATCGTAGCGGCATTTGAAGTTGTTGGCAGTGTGAGTCTAGGCTGTAGCTTAGGCATGGTCGGAACTGCGGGTGATTCCAGCGGTTGGCGAGCTTCTGGTGTTGGTGACACAGAAGTCTCTCTTGCCGGCGAAAATGACGCTACCTTCATGCGTACAGAGTCAAAGTACTCTCTTGCCTGTTCGTATTGATTTTCCTTAAAATAAGGATCAGTACCATTATGGTAGAGTGACAACCGTTGGTTGTTTCCTTGGAACTCAGCCCATAATTTGTCAAGAGCATCGAGTCGCTCGTCCAAGTATTTACGGGTCTTCCGGGATACTGGATCTTTGCTAAAGTTCCTTTCTATCCTTTTTATTGCTTCGACAATTTCTTGTTGTCGTTGCAGTATATTCTCCATATTATTATATATGGTTTTATGATTATGCTGATATAATTGATAGGACCGTCTTCAGTGGTCCGGGCCAGTCTGTCAGTGGATAGTGCGACCTTGTATGCGCCTTCTCAATTGAACTGGTGGAACCCGCTTCTGGGAAGCCAGTCAATCGATTCGCAGTCACACAATTTCCACGTGAGCGTTATGGCCGCTGTATCTGGATTCTCCAAACGTCGATGGAAATCCTTTTGAGTTGATAGTCTTGATTGACTTGCTGTCTTCTTCTTTCTTGAGTGATTTTTCTCGAAGAAAATTTTTTTTTTTTCTCGAAGGACCAAATTAACTGTATGGTACAGTTATAGTTGAGTGAGAGATGACGTATGTGAGGGAAGGTTATGAGGGAAACCAAACCCAATGAAAGTCGATCTAACACTGGTTTATTAAGATAAATTTACAGTATATATATAGGCAGAAGTACAAATAACAATTTCATTAGAAATCTGTATTAGGCAAATAATAATGTTGTGAGAAATAAGCTAAATTAAGTAGGTGATTACTTTGCATCTGTATCAATCAATAACAATTTCGTAATAAATAAGCTAAATTAAGGAGGTTGCAAGACAATCATATTGCTCAATGTGCGTTGACCCGTACAGTAATAATTAGAAAACTTTGCGAAGTCACTGTAATTACTTTTCAACTAAAAAGGTAAGCCGACATTAAAATTAATTTTGAACTAATTATTCATAATGGGTGAAATTTAATATAATTTGCAGAGAAATCTCAAATTAAGTAATCAAGATTGATCATTTAAATATATTTACATCTGACTAAGATATCGCTTTGGTAAAAACACATAAAAATAAGTTTACGTTTAGCAGTAGCATTTTTCGTATTATTGTTTTAAACATAGATTTGACTTTGTAACAATATGATTTATAAAGTACTTTATAGACATTACAAGCAAAATCAATGTTAAAGTTTACTAACAGAGTCCGCGATAAATCTAAAACTAATGAGTCGCTAGTATGATAATATACTTACTAGATAATAAACTCCAAACGGCATGACAACAACTGCTACCAGCAGATCAGCCACCGCCAAACTCACGATAAAATAGTTCGTAGCAGTCTTTAAACTCCTTTCTCTTGCCACACTCAATATAACTAGTACATTCCCAAACAACGTTAACAACGGAAACACTATTAACGATAACGCCCAAAAATTATACTGTCCTTCACAACACGTCCCGTTATGAAATGTCAGATTTAATCCGTTATACTCGTAAAAAGTTCTGTTAAAGTCAATTGAATAATTAACAGTGTAGTTATCTTCTATCAAGCTCCGGTTTAAAATGTCTGAATCGATTTTGGTTATGTTCTTGCATTGTTGGCAGAATTTGGGATCCATTTCAATGTTGTAGCAATATTTTCATTGTGCCTTATATTTCGACCTCTGTTGATTTGGTTGGATCGTAGTCGGGCACTCGGGCACGCGTGCATAGCTTAGCCTCATCTTGCTGACCTGGAACAAATATAAATAGTTAATACGGTATAGTTTGCCAGTTTGTAAGTTCTAATTTGTCATGTAGTATGCGCGCAGTGTTTGGCTTTGATTAAAGAAATCTAGTTCCAATTAATAACACAAACTTATTATGGTTTATATGTGGGGTTATCTTTACGATGTCTTATTATGGTTCGAGTGAGAGTGAGCAAGTGCGTTTAGTGTTCTTATTTCAAGTAAGAAAAGTAAAGATAAATAGATTATTTGCGGCCGGTGTTAATCGATTTTCAAATTCTTGATTAACATATCAGTATCACAGTTTCTCAGTACCGGTTTGTAGTGACCCGACTTGTTGTACCAGCGGTCTATAATATGTATTTAAAGTAATTTATATGTGGTGTATCAACTATCTGGTGTATAAAATATCCATAACACAAGCCTCGTAGTTTATAATGGAAGTAAATAGTGCTGTGTTAATTGAAACCTATATTTATTTATAGTATTTAGTTAACAATCTTAATAGTATTATCTACTTTATATTAAGCAAATGTTAAATACGATTTATTTAGTGGAATATGCTGTAATAATCAGTATACCTAACACTATTTTATCTAAAAGTATGATTAAATACAAACTTCATTAAAAATGTGTTTGCACAGCGCTTTGATCATCAAAAAGGTCAATGTTTTTGATAAAATGAAAATAAAATGAAAATTTTTTTATGTTGGATGCGGAAGGCTTGACTTACTTTTACCCAACCAAACGATGCCTGTAGAACGAGCTAAGGCCCTATTATTATGAACCCGTATAAAAATAATTATTTTCTAACCAAAAATATGTTGGGAAATTATATATGTTGGGACTTCTTTTTATATATTGGGACATTATTACAACAACGTCATCTAGCTACGTTACGTGCTTGTGTTACGGATACCAGATAGGTGATATACTACACATATAGATTTTAAATACATAAATATTATAAATATATATACCCATGACTGGAGTACAAACATTCGTGCTCAACAAATGAATGCCCCCAGCGGGACTCGAACCCGCGACCGCTGGCGCAGAAAATAGGGTCTTTACCAACTAAGCCAAACGTGTCGTCAATCGATTCTTGACTTAAAAAAATGTAATTGAAATTGAACATATTTATAAAATAATAAAGTAATTACAAAACACAAATATTAACACTATATCTAATACGTAATCCCGCCTTAATTACTCGGTCACAATCAAAAATATAGGCATGAAAAAGCTCTCCTAAAGGAGAAGGTAGACGGCATTTTTAATCTGAGCTTTTAATTTACGAGCGTATAATAAGGGTATAATATTTCGTAAGATGTTAGACGGAGGTCGCAAATTGTAATTTCGAGTATTAATATATGATGGAATATATATTACACAAAATGACAATGTAATGTAGAATATATGTATTACTTTACTATGAAGTACTTTCAGTCAGACTTCGCAAGGGATTTTTTGGAAAAGGTATCAGAATAGCATTTTTTCAAAAAGTCAAGAATCTTATCAAAATGGCTGTTGCTAATCATCGAATAATCGTATGAATAAAAAATTTATTACTTATATTATTTGTCCGAGTATTGTCGGTTTGTACCAATCAAACCAATCTGCTATGTTATGTCCTACGAAAACTGTTAGCGGTCTACAAAACATTATTATGAAAACTCATTATTGTTTGAGCCATTTGGAGCTTTCGATGTCGTTTTTTGTAATAAAATTTGGCGAAATTTACATAAAATAATATTTTACACGTATATTTTGTAAATATGTACAAATGTTTTAAGATATAATCTATTGCTGTTGATTGAATATTTTAAGCATTATTAACTCACAAAAAATGCATGAAACCAAAGCGTGTTTAGATTTTACTTTTTTGATTTTTTTCATCATCGTGATATGCATTGACGCATACCACCTACAGGAAACGGTGGTTATATAGGACTCACCGCCAAGTCAGTACTACCCACTAAAACCCAAGCACCCATCATCCGTCTTAATGGTGCGCCGAAGGATCACGCTGAGGAAGAAGGAGGCTTACGCATACAACCACGACGGCCCGGCAGTTCTGCCGAAGCAGACCAAATAGCCAAGACGCTTGCTCCATAGTCCACTCTGCTATTCATAGAAGTACCAGGAGCAACCCGCAAGACACACCGAAGTCGGCCTTGGGTTAAGATTCTACCATAGAAACCAAAGATAGATGAATTGCTACCATCGTGTTGTTCTGCCAAATACAAAAGGGATGGGGGTAGGAAGGTAAAAAAATATTTTCGTGTTTTCATACCGATCAAATATAAAAAAGAATCATTAAAATTTGTCGAGCCCTTTCGGAGAAGTGCGACAAGTACCGTGACACGAGTTTATTTAACCTTACTTTATCTAGTGTGTCTAGATGATTAAAAGTAGCCTACATACGTGTTACTTCAGATCACAGTCTATTTGATTAGTCAATTTGAATAGAAATTAATGTTTCAATTCACTTGCTATGCCAGAGGTCGCGGGTTCGAGTCCCGCTGGGGTCATACATTTGTGTATTGAGTACAAATGAATGATTGTTCTCTAGTCATGGGTGTTTATATTTGTAATATGCATGAATTTAAACTTATATTATATGTGTTATGAATCAACTAACTAGTATCCATAACACAAGTCAACTTAAAAGCTACCTAAGGACGAGCTTTACAAAATGAAACAGATTATTTAGCTGGTCTGTTAGTTTGAAGACAATTACCATACGCGGCGTCTCCTTTATCCTTAACACAAACTTATTTGGTGCACAAAGGCGGTGAACACCGTGTTATCGGAGCGTCCGGTTCGTCAAAGGCGTATGTGGCGTAGTGATAGTCTGAATTTCAAAACCCAGGTTATTATATTTTAGGTTTAGCTTTGAGCTAAACCTAGGTGTGTTAATTATTTTAAACTGTATTTTGTATGTTTATTTGCGATTTTATAAAGAATTTTATGTTTAACTGGTTTTGTCTGCAGCTTTATCTGAGCTTTTGATTTAAGTACTAGCAATCCCCGTGGCTCCGCTCGCATTGGTAGAAGTATGAAAATTTAGTGTTTTAAGTATTTTTGATGCCAAATCATAAAATCATAAGGATTTGGTCTAAAAATTAAAAAAAAATTAAAATATAGAAAGGGCAAAATTAAAAATATAAAATATGGAGAAATTTTCACCTAGGAGAATAAAAAAACTATATTTTTGATGAGAGAGAATTTTAGCAGCGTGTTAGACGATGTTTTTCACAAAATCTACATACATACTAGCGGACCCGACAGACGTTGTCCTGTCCGCATGCGCAAAACAACGTTGCCTAGCAACGACTTGTTTATAATTGGATATTTCATAAATAGCTAATTAATTCAAAAAATACATGTTGTAGTGGACCGAATTGTGAATCTAAACCATTCTCGAATGCACTCGAACACGCACAAAACATTTCATCAAAATCGGTCCAGTCGTTTAGGAGGAGTTCAGTCACATACACACGCACACAAGAAATATATATATTAAGATTTGTAATAAAGTACCGGGTCAATTCTGTATATGTATAATATTTTGTGAAAAATCTTATTGAAATAGTCATTATTATTGATACCGAGGCTTAATATATACTTATTATTTTTTACTTTCTGGCTGTAACGCATCATGACAAAACCACTGAACCGATTATGATGACATTCGGGTCAACATATAAACTATTTTTTACTGCGGAGGAATGTCACATCTCTGAGCAATATATATTAACCGTTACAGTTTACGTAATGACGAAACCGAGTAGAGCGAGGGTGAGACGCTAGTAATAAAACACAGGAAGAATTTTTTTAAATTAACATAATTAAGTTTCAATCAAATCAAATCAAAATATTCTTTATTCAAATAGACTTTTACAGGTTCTTTTGAATCGTCATTTTTACATGATTAAACTTAAAATTTTAAATTAAATGTCAGTCTGTTAATCTGGGACTTGGGAGAAAGCTACCACCGACTCGGAATGCTATTCTGCCGAGAAGAGCCGGCGAGAAACTCAGCAGTTGCTCTTTCCAAAAAATATTTGATTACAATATTTATTGCATTACAATATTTATCTATTTATCCTACGTGAGACATAACAAGACATTAATCCCACATATTTACATCTTCTAAGTATTCCGCGATAGTATAATATTACCTAACCTTATTCAATAATGTATTTTTAATTTTAGATTTGTATTGTTTCAAAGGCAAGCTCAATGGACTGTGGAATTTTATTATACATGCGTACACCTTGCCCCATAAAAGATCTATTTACTTTTTGAAGGCGAAAACTGGGTGTTGCAAGTTTATCCTCAGTTTAAGATACTACCGCTTTTAAGCAAGCAAAAACCATTTTCTGCTTTATATTGAAAAAGATAGTCTATTAAGGGAGATTACGAAGTATATGTTAAAGTACGGCTTTGGGTAGAACCGCGCAGTGATCATAAACTTTAAGCACTGTATGATATATTATATTAATAATGTCCTCCCGGCTGATTTAGGCCGCTAACGGCGCGGGACATATTATAGTGCACGAATGTATGCGCAGACACAAGTGCACTCTCTGTTCCTTATCACTCTCATATTCTGGTGGGACGAATGCCCGACACGACCAGTGAGAGTTAAGGCGCAGGACCGACGGCTTTACGTGCTCTCCGAGGCACGGGGGTGAAACACCGCCAACTTCCCAACTCCGGGCTGTTACTGAGGCTTACGAAACAGAAAGACTCAATAACTAAACTTGGCCCGACCCGGGACTCGAACCCAAGACCTCCCGGTGTGCGAACTTACATGCTAGCCACTACACCACCGAGGCAGTTATTATATTAATACTATTAATAGTATTACATAGGAAATTGAAAATGTCATATTTTCAATTAGGAATGATTAAATTAGAATAAGGAACGAAGGATTAGAAAAGCTTCTTTGATAATCATTGAATAATAAATTGAGCAATGACAGCCCAGTAACGCGCTCGTTTGCAAGACTGAGGTGTTCAAAACCTGGATCTGGAACCTATGAAATTTGCATATTTTACTTGTTTTACAGCGAAGGTAATTATCGTAAGGAAACCTGCATAGTTGAAAGTTCAGAGAGTACTTTGAGAGACTTCACACGCCATTTTTAAACTCACTGAGCTTTAGGAAGATATCCGTATTTGAAGCCCGTCCACCGTCAGCATGGAGGCCCGTGTTGACGGTGCTCGGTGATATATTGATGCTTTTTCTTACTTATTAAGCTTTATTTACATTGTTATAATTCTACAAATGTGAATTTATAAGTCATTTAATATACTAATATTATAATGAGCTTTCTTTCCTAAAAATGATAATGATGATGTCCTTGTGACCTATTCCGGCCACGGCGGCCAATCTCATTGAGACTAGCCTACGGCGCGGGACATATTATAGTGCACGAGTGTATGCGCAGACACATGTGTACTCTCTGTTCCTTATCACTATCATATTCCGGTGGGACGACTGCTCGACACGACCAGTGAGAGTTAAGGCGCAGGACCGACGGCTTTACGCGCTCTCCGAGGCACGGGGGTGTAACACCGCCAACTTCCCAACTCCGGGCTATTACTAAGGCTTACGAAACAGAAAGACTTAATAAATAAACTAGGCCCAACCTGGGACTGGAACCCAGGACCTTCCGGTTTGCGACCGTACATGCTAGCCACTACACCAACGAGGCAGTTATAAAATATAAATAAAGCTTATATAAAACACATCTGTTCAAAGAATCACTTACTATAAGAACGGTTTTACATATAATAATATTGTATGTAAGATAGTTAAGTGGAGCATAAATAAGCTGTATAAAGAGATTCACGGTACCTTCTCGTCTCGTCGTAATCCTTTCTAAAGTGCTTATAAATACGAAAGTTTAGTTTATTGGCATTCTTTGAAGGAACAAATCGATGTGAGTTTTCAAAAAGGTAGTGTACGTATTAGATATTTTTTTATTATTTCGACGACACGTTTGGCTCCAGTTGGTAGTGACCCTACTTTCTGCGCCAGGGGTCGCGGGTTTGTGTCCCGCTGGGGGAATTCATTTGTTGAGCACGAATGTTTGTACTCCAGTCATGGGTGTTTTTATTTATAATATGTATGTATTTAAAATTTATATGTGTAGTATATCAACTATCTGGTATTCGTAACACAAGCACGTAACGTAGCTTACTACGGAACTAGATGGTGCTGTTGTAATAATGTCCCAACATATTTACTTATTTATTTATTTATATTTAGATAAGAGATCTTTACTTCTATTCTTAAATTTGAGTTTTAAATATGAAATAGAAAACTGGGGATATTATTGTGGTGTAAATGTAGTGGTGGCAAGTGGTAATAAATCGAAAAAAGCGGGCTTAATCTTGCTTCGTACATATTTGTATTGTAGTCTTGCGAAGGAAATCATTGTCAGGAAGCCTGCTTTTCTGAGAGAAGCTATCATTCAACACTTGACCAACTTGGTGTACTAGCCTGATCTCGTATTGAAGGAAAGTCCGTGCCCAGCAGTTGTATGTAAGGGCATAAACCTACTATTTGTGGGGATTAATGTCATTGACCACCATCTCGAAAATTATTTTTTGTTCTATTACCAACTACTAATCATGTTATCATCAGGCAGTGGTAGCCCAGCGGTAACGCGCTCGCTTGTATAACCAAGTGATGCGGGTTTAAATCTGGGTCTCGCAACTCTGATACTTTCACGTGCGAATCATTTCTATCATGGTTACCACTTGTCTTACGGTGAAGGAAAATATCGTGAGGAAACCTGCATGTCTGAGAGAACCTAGCAAGTTTTCGAAAGACATGTGAAGTCCGCCAACACGCACTATGGCCTGATCCGCCTCGTACTGAGGGAGGCCCGTGCCCAGCAGTGGGACGTTAAGAAAGGGCTGATGACATGACGTGACAATCATTTTGAAGATAATATGTACGAGTATGTAATCGTCAACATTTAACTTTTGGGGTTTGAACCCACGTATTCCCAAAGCGTGGGCGTTACTATGATAACCACTGTACTAGAAAGTAAAGGTGAGGAATAAAAGTATTAACTATTTAGAATATTTAAATAGAGATTAGAATATAACAAATTTCAATAATATGAGAGATTTTATAATATATATTGCGTTTCATCTGGAAATTGAACGGTAGAATTAAAATTGATCGCCTCGGGCCTCGGGTTGGTTCGCCTATGCGCTTTTAATTTGAAAAGTTGTAGATACTTTCTTTATGCTTGAACTATTTTCAATCATTTTAATTAATGATGTGTGTTTAATGAACTTTTTTAATATTTTATGGTGTACTAGCGACTCACCCTGGCTTTGCTCGGGTTGGTCCCTAGATTTAGCGCGAACAAATCCGCGATTTCCGCTAGTTCTACATTCTAACGGTTAATGTAAAGTTTTTAGATGTGAGATATTTTCTCACAGTAAAAACTACCTTATAAGTTGATCTGGATAATATCTATCCATCACATTACCCAAATTTCGTTAAAATCTATCCATAAGGTTTCTGTTTATTGGTGTTCACAGACTGACTGAAAAAAAACTAAAAGCTACAGACTCGGCCTGTGTTTAGATAACTATTTCAATAAGTCTTTTCAGACAAATGAGGAAAAACATGGACTTATCTCTGGAAGCCATCTCTTGCTAACTTACGGATATGAAAAATAATATTGATAGGTCTTAAAAAGTGCAATTAATGTAACGTAAAATTATAAATGATAATGTTACATACAATTGAATAAGATAAAAAAATATATTTGATACAGTCGAACGTTGCTACCATATTATAATAAACCGCTTTTTGGTGAATTTGTCGTGAATTTACTGTAAAAAACTAAAAATGATTTTTTTGATGTTTAATAAGAACGTTTAAGTATAATGCTTTCGTCTAATGAGAACCAATTTTCATAATTTTTTCATGTTGACAGTTGAACTATCAACTTATGGAATTTTGTATTTAAATTTCCTTAAAATATGAGTAAATTGGACGCAATTTAAAATTATAGTATTATAAAAACACTTCGTAATAACAACTTCGTCTACACACTTCTAAAGGTCAAGCAGTTGGCTCTGACTTTTTCTCCCTAAGTATCGACATTGTCATTCAAAAAGTGACTAGTATTCCTGTCACGATCCACACGGACATGACTTGTACAGTAATAATTAAGTATACGTTTGCTTTACACAGGGTCAGTGGTAGCCCAGTGGAAAGCGCTCGGTTGAGTTACGAAGTGAGACGGTCGCGGGTTCGAGTCCTGCTGGGGGCATTTATTTGTTGAACACGAATGTTTGTACTCCAGTCGTGGGTGTTTATTATATTTTCATGTGCGAATCAGTTTTAAATTTTTTATTATATTTTTTATATTTTTTTTAATCATATTACGAGGAAAATGTTAAGTATGCATGTAAAAGGAAAAAAGAGTAGAGGAAGACCGAAAAAGAGATGGATGGATTGTGTAAAAGAGGATATGCGTGTAAAAGGGGTGGATGTTACGTTGACGAATGACAAAGGAGAGTGGAAGAAGAAGACATGTTGTGCCGACCCCACATAGCGTGGGATAAAAGCAGGAAGAAGAAGAAGATTTTTTTATGTTAACATTTGAATTTTAAATATGAAATAGAAAACTGGGGTTATTATTGTGGTGTAAATGTAGTGGTGGCCCAGTGGTAATAAATCGAAAGAAGCGGGCTTATATTATCCTTCGTACATCTTTGTATGTAGTCTAGCGGCGAAGGAAAATATCGTGACAACAAACACGGTTTACTTAAAAAGCAATTAAAATTTATAGTTTATATAAAATATTAATTTACTAGATATTTCAAAAGTTAAAACGTGTAATGAGTTAATCTTTCTGAATTGACCTAATCGTATAACAAAATGTACAGAGCAACCCTCGTTTAAATTATATGTATATAACAGTTATGCTTTGGGACCTAATGGATAATAAGTAAATGTAGATAACAATGGAACAATGGACAATTAACAGGTGAAGAGATAAAGGGATTCATTATAAGGCCTATTATTTTTAGAATCAAAATTTGGCCTTTACAAATATGACTATGTAAATATGTATAGAACGAAAGTATTTTGTTTTGTGCTACTATAGTATCTCAAAAATTTCGAAAAATCGTTAGTGACGGTGAAAGAAAACGTCGTGAGGAAACATGCATATATTAGAACCTAGCAAGTTTTTGAAAGAAGTGAAGTCTTCCAATTAGTACTTGGCCAGCGGGATGGACTATGGCCAGAAACCCCTATTGAAGGTAGTCCTGAGCTTTAACCATAATATAATGCAAGAACCACAAATATAATTATAAGATATGACATTTTCGGCACGATATTAGATAGAAAAAGACTAATAATAATTTATCAAAAAAGTTTTTTTCTGAAAAAATATTTTTTATGAAAAAGCCATCTATCGATGAACTTAAAAAGCTAAACATTATCCAATTACAAAATTTGAACTACATCGTAATATAACTTTTACACTTTTACTTAACGAATACACTTTCACTTTTTAACTAAACAGCCGCTTTTTAGATTACATTAAGAATTTAAAAGATACCAAGAGTTAGCGAGATAGAAAACTATTTTAAAGTCGGTGTTTAATAGATATGTAATGAATTTTCCGCGTAAGTTTATTATCATTTTAAACATCAATAGCGATTAAATGTTGAATTAAAAATCTTTTATAACTGGCTGACATTAATTATGCGAATTATTAATTATGGCAAGTACGAGTTGGTATTATTTTTAAAAATGAATAAAGTGTATAATCTACAAACCGTTGAATTCATCCTATTCTAAGTTAATTGAAATTTTAATGATACACTATAAAAATATGAGAAGCAGTTATTTTATTTACTTTTCATGTCTTCCATTTTAAATTAAATCTACGAGTATTTTGTGAAATCTTCTATTAAAATGTCGATTGAATGTATGATTATTTGAAAATTTTGCTAGAATTTTAATTTTTTCATATTTGCGATATCTAAATTACACTTATTTATACTTACACGTACAGTTATAGATTCAATAGGGATACAATAGAAGATTGAATTCGGAAATTGCTTAAAGAGGAAAATCTTCTTAAAACGACGGAATGTATTATGATTGCTCATACATCATCACAAACTGTTTGTTATTACTATATATAGCTAAATAATATTTAGTAAGTATTTTTTATATTGGTAATTATATTGGCGTGGTTGATCAGCGATCTTACCTCTTGATCAAGGACCATCGTGAGAAAAGTGCATGTCTGATAGAACATCGTAAGTTTTCGAAAGATAAGAGAGGTCCGTCATAATGATGGACGTGATCTTCTCTTATTAAAGAAAAGACCGCTACCAGCAGTAGGACGTTATATAGAGCTGATTATATGTAGATTGTTATTATATTCAAATGTTGTACTACTAAAATTCAATATGTTAAGTAAAAATTAATCATGATTTTTTATGATGTTAATAGTATTTTTTTTAACTACATTTAAAACATTGTAAACATAAACGTCTTAATATAACGTAATAAATTCAAAATAATTTATTGCGAGGTCGATTTTGTCCACTTGAAATACTATAAATCAATTTGGATTTAAGTTGACGTAAATTCAAACGATGATCGTAAGTATCCGTTTAGTATTGTCTTATCTAACGGTAATGCCCTCGTCTTCGGTCAAATAGATAACTATGCAGGATATTGTATTATAGAGGACTATCATGTGTATTGAAACTTCCCATGACCAATATAGATTATAGAAATTTTCCATAATTCAAACTTCTAAAGTAGCGAAATTCCTTATAAATATTCATTCCTCCTTAATTATTTTAAGGTAAGAATTTTAAAAAATCGTATTTTTATGTTGGATAGAATAATTTTATCGCCAATTTTGAAGTTATAGCATAGTATCCTTATATTTAAAAGAAATGTTGTCCGTTCGTTAGCTAATTTTTTTCTTTAAATATCCTTCAAAGTCAAAATAAGGCTTTTAGGGAAGGCCTGTAAAATTAAAAATTGGAAATAATCCAAGTGCGATTACATTAGATTTTTAGTACGATTTTTAGGTATACGCGAACATTCGACATTATAAAAAAAATTACCTTTTCAGGCGATGCCGGCCCGGCCCGCGGCCCGTGGCCATAATTGCTGTAAAGCATTCGAAACGTCGGGTACTAAAAATCTAAATAAATCCGCGACAAAATCCGAAAAGGTAGTTTCATTTATAACACGGTTTTTCTATGAAATCTAAGATCGTAAGCAATAAATTGTGGACATTTGTATGATATAATAAATATCTAAACAAATATTTTTAGAATACGAGTAATATTAAAAAAAAAAACATATAATACAACCATTTGTTTCGTACGAAAATCAGAATTGCTGATTCCGGGCTAGTGAGCAGGGCTAATCAGAGGGGTGCTTCATTAGCGAAGCGATTTTCCACATGACATATCACAGTGTATTTTTTGACCGACTTCAAAGAGAAGTACTCAATTAGAGGACGAAAGACTCGAGGTGTAATATTGTTTGGCAATTCAGGTATTATTATAGAAGCTTAATACAAGTACTAATATTACAAAGGGAAATTGTTTGTTTGGTTGAACGCGCTTATCTCAGCAACTACTGAGTCTAATTGAGATTTTTTAGTGTTAGATAGCCCATTAATCTAGATAGGCTAGTATCATTCCATGGTTTCTGATACTTAATATTTATTATACATACTTAAAATTTAAGAATTTGGTTTCTGATCGTTAGAAATGCTAGTTTTATAATAAAATATATCGCCAAACATTATACCTATAAAAAACGAATTAGCAAGTATTAAAAAGGAAAAAATCGACAGCAGTATCAAGCAATATTAAAACCGATCATATTGATACGATAGAAAATAGAGTGTTTAGAGAACGTGTTCGAATATAAATGTGTCGACATTTCCACAATGTACTGAGTTATTAACCAGATAAGAGCAATGTGACTTATTCCTTGACTGCCTTATTTATATAAATTATAATTATAAGCAAAATTGTCATTTCTTTATTTTTTTTATGTTTTTGTTTTTGTTTATAGGAAGGTATCACTTTGTTAATGTTTAATTAACTTTTACTTACTAATGTCAGTCTATTATTATCTATACTAATATTATAAAGAAGTAAAGTTTGTGTGTTTGTATATTTGTTAAATTGTAAGGGGTAATCTCGGGATCTACTGAACCGATTTTAAAAATTCTTTCACCAGTAGAAAGCCACATTATTGCTGAGTGTCATAGGTTATATAAAAAACCTAAAAATAAAGGCTTTTACGTGGTAGTCCGTTTTGCAAAGTGAATCGGAGACAAAACGGTCGAATGAAAGCGTTTCTTACGAATGAAAGATATATTTTTGAGTTCTAGAGAAAAGACGTGGAGCTTGAAAATGCCTACAAAAAAGTCAACGACAGCATATGTCTAACTTTTATATTTAAGTTACAAAAAGTAGTTTTTTTAATATTACTATAGATAATTTAATTTTTAATATTAATAAAATACCTACGTACCTATGACCCTCCTTTTGGCAGTTAGAAATTAAAACATAACACTCTGTACTAAAAAAGGATTATTAACATTATGCCCAACGAAGTGGGCACGGGTCAGCTAGTATTGTATAAGATTTGTCGTTTCCATTCTACGTGACAGTAATCTGTGCTCAACTGGCACGCTTTGAAGCCATTAACAAGAGAATTGAATTGAATTGAAGTTTTTTTTATGTTGTTATCTCATAGGAATGCAGTGTTGCTTTTAATTGTTAGGGCATCATTTAGTCTAGTATTTTTTGTCTTTTTTGTTGTATATCACCTACTTTTGTAAGAATGTATGATCTATTAGCAACCTATCTTATAAATAAATAAATAACATGAAATAATCTCTGGGTCTATTTGTCCAACTTGAACAATAATTCCTCCATTTTAATGGCTATTTATTAAGGAAATTAGAAGGATCTATACATAGATATCGATGTTGTTATAAATAAATAAATATGTTGGGGCATTATTACAACAGCGCCATCTAGTTCCGCAGTAAGCTACGTTACGTGCTTGTGTTGCGGATACCAGATAGTTGATATACTACACATATACATTTTAAATACATACATATTATAAATATAAACACCCATGACTGGAGTACAAACATTCGTGATTAGATAATGAATGCCCCAGCGGGACTCGACCCCGCGACCGCTGGCGCAGAAAGTAGGGTCACTACCAACTGAGTCAAACGAGTCATCAAATCGTTATGTTATCTATCTACCCAATACTCATCATGGTATTATAATTATGAAAGTGCACTCTTTTGCAGTAAAATAGCTGGACCGATTTGATGAACACTTTATTAACAGATATACTGTAACTTGGAGTCAAACATAGGCTAAATTAGTAATAAAATAAGCCTAATGAATACACTGTATAAAATATTACTATAAAACTTAGACGACCGAAGAGAGAATAAAACGCTAGTTTTAATTATATAAAATACTATGAATCACTATACTATCATAACTTTTTGAAGCACGTTTTATACGATTTTTAAATTAAAAAGAAGCTCTAGATATTCGTGAAAAATAATATTTTCTTTATATAACGAAATACATTATACTCGTACCATGCCACTGGAAAAACGTCAAGATATCTCAGAATGGATGAGCACTTATTTCTATTTTAAGCACAGATTGCTGCAACTGTTCAGCATAATATGCTTTACGTAATACGCCATTTAAATATTTTGAATAGAAAATAAATACCTCCATCCATAAATTTTTCGCTTCCATTCTCGCATTTGTACTCGTATTTGTTGAACAGTCCAATGGCACTTGTGAGATATTAGTATCTCGAGACACGCTACAGCTGTAGTCGAGATCGAATTGAATCATGCGACCCAGTCGCCTAATAAACAACAATTGCTACACTTGCATACAATATTTATTTTATGTTTCAAGACTAAGTTTTTCATTTGGTTTTCCCTAAAGCTAAGGAAATCGTGTGAATGTTACTACTATACTGTTACTACAGTACATGTTCAACAATTTGAATTAATATTTACGAAACATACTCGTATTTATGATATTAAAATAAATAAATAAATATGTTGGGACATTACTACACACAACGCCATCTGGTTCCGTGGTAATCTGAGGCTTGTATTACGGATACCAAATAGTTGATACACTACACGTATATAACTTTTAAATACATACATATTATAATTATAAACACCCATGACTGGAGTACAGACATTCGTGCTTAACAAATGAATGCCCCCAGCGGGACTCGAACCCGTGACCGCTGGCGCAGAAAGTAGGGTCACTACAAACTGAGCCAAAAGTGTCGTAAAATCAGTTTAAATAAGTTTATCTGTAAAACGACTAGTCCAAACTAAAAAAACACTTTCTGTGCTATAAAGCATATTTGTTTAGAAGGGTGTTTTGCTACTGTTTGGTGAGGTCAAAGAATTATTTGCATATAATAAATAGGCAAAGGCAAAATAGTGCAGGGTTTTTAACTGTTTATCAACTGACTGTTATTCATTTAGTTAATGTTGCTTTAGAGTTTAGCTTTAGCGTTATCAATTTTTTTTTTGGAATTGGAATAAGCATTATTGGCGACGTAGAGAAGGTCCTAGAATATAACAAACTATTAACTAATTGAATTTAGTTAGTTTTTTTGGAAATGGTCAGTTTTTCTTATAACAATTAACAATTAGTATGTGTATATAACAAGACCACACAATCAAAGCTATAACAAAACACTAATATTAAAAAAAATATCTCAACACTTTGTTAAAGTAAAAATCTTAAATTATGTGCATCATTTCTACGTTTAAAAAAAACACGACAATTGTCATGTAAATCGATTAATTTCCATTTTAAACGAGTTTCCTTTATAAAGCATTTGTGTGTAAAATATTATTCATACAAACCTTCACCGTAAATCGAGTATAGCGATTTTATTAACACAGAAAACGAGAGAAGTATTGAAATGTGTTACGAAACTGTGAAAAATTACGTTGGGCCCGATATTGTCTGAAATATAAGATTTTCTTATATATTTTGTTAAATATTGATGCTCATATGGTAACCTAACCTAAGATTTTTTTTAAAATGGTCGTTGGTTTGATGTCTGCAAATCTTCTAGATGTAAGCAACGTTGCTTTGCATTACCAAATTTCTATACTTATAAATGGCGAGATGTTTTTTGTTCGCTCTAATTGCAAAAACTACATGGAACTTATTTCATGGGATGCAACGTATTTCTCTGAAGGTTTTAGTTTATGTAAAATATAACAACTTAGATTTAGTTGTTTAGAACGCGGGCGGAGCCGCGCGAAATATTAGTAAATAATATATTCATACATATACCTAAACTAAACTGTTATTAAGTTAAATAAAACACTGGTTGTTTTCAAAAAAACACAAATATGACACGAATGTTTCACTTTTGTTCTTATGTATACCTCAATTTTGTCTCTTATCAAGGTGCAAATTGACCATATCTTATAGTAATGCGACATGTTTATTTTACTCTCAAGTCATCCTTGCCTTTTCTCTACGAAATAAAGAAAATATACATGATATATTGTTTTAAATAACGAAGTGTGTTAAAACTATTATATCCAAAATGGATTTTGTATGTTTTCCCTTCTTAAAATCCCACGGCTGGGCGTGTGGCAACAATACCATGTACCATGAAGACCATGTAAATTTTTTATTTCTCTGAAATCATTTTCGGTTGTAATCATGTAATACATACATACAAGTCATACATATTCATACATATTATAATAATAGTCACCCATGACTGGGGTACGAATCCACGATCACCACTTAAATGAATACCGCTAGCGGGACTCGAACCCAAGACCGCTGGCGCTAGTAGGATCACTATAGACTAAGCCATACGTGACCTTAAATGTAATGAATTTTAATTATAAATTGGAGATTAATTAGAAAAACAACCAACTCCAAGAAAACTAGAGAGCTCAAAATTGGTTTAGGCTAGGCTAGATTTTAGGTCAACAGAATAACCTAAATGAGTTAAATGGCGGGTATATTTTTTACTTCCTTGTTACTTCATGTCTTCGTGAATAATTGGGCCTTTTGCCAGTTGAGTCAAAAAACGTGACCTTGTCTTGTAACACGACATGTAAGGACTAATTTCAACACTAGCGTTTTTTTCCGACGCCTCTTGTTTTGTTTATTTATGTTTCTTTGTTCTATTCTTGAAGACGTCATTATTTTTTGTTGAAATATTAGTGTCGTAAGTAATATATGACATTAATATTTAAACGATTTTAAAAAGGAGATGTTGAATGCAAATATACATCTTACTTTCAGATGGATTTTCATTTCCAAAGTGCCTACTTTATTTTTTTTTATTTTTTAAAAGCGTTATTTCTTATAGCTTATTGCTACTTACATTATACTAGCGACACACCCTCGCTTTGCTCGGGTACGTCCTTAGCTTTAGCGCTAGCGATGCCACGGGTTCCACTAATTAAAATAGATAAAATATCTATTCTCAAAATTTCTTGCGAGTGAAAGTCCCGTCAAAATCGGTCTAGCCGTTTCAGAGATTAGCCGGAACAAACAGACAGACAAAGAAATACAAAAATGTTTTTGGATGTTAGTACCGTATATACTTTCATATGCATTTAGTGAAAAGCTGTTTATTTACATTTAAAAACAAATACTTCAATTTTACTTATATGTATAGATTATAATAACAGTGCTGTAATAGTAGTTTATGTGGGAGAGTGACTGATTATGCATAAAAAGAATAATAGAATCGAAGATACTAAACATATCAGGATAGCAATTGACATTTCTCTTTATCTCGTAGCTTTTTTTTTTATGGGACAAAGGGGGAAAACGGGCATGAGGCTCACCTGATGGTAAGTGATCACCGCCGCCCATGGACATCTGCAACAACACAGGGCTTGCAGATGCGTTGCCGGCCTTTCAGGAAAGGGAGGGAGGGAGGTAGGAGGGAGAAGGACGGGAGTAGGGATGGGGAGTGGGCCTCCCGGACTCTCACTTACCGGACGAAACGCGACAGCATAGCTACCACTTCACGCCGGTCTTCTGTGAGAGAGTAGTACTATACGGGGCGTGCCGGCCCATTCGGCTGCTACCCGAAGGTAACAAGCATGGCACTACCACTTCAATGTTAATAAAGGTTTTTAATATAAGAAAATCTGAGGGCATTAATTGTGTGGTGCTTATAATAAGTATGTATTTAGTGTTAGGTGTAGTGTATAAAACATCTAGTATCCAAAACATAAGCCTCGTACCTCACCTTCTTCTTCCTCGCTACTTTATAGAGATTTAACATTAAAAAGTAGGTAATAAATTAATCTTAATCTAGATTTTCTGGTTGAAATGTACGTCCAAATTAATATGCGGTTCATAAAATTTAATTAAATTCATAATTTACGGCGAATGAACTACCATTATGCTTGTAGTGCTTTCTGCAAACAAAAGTCTGAAATAATGGTGATTGATGTACAACAATATTTCATAATGTACCTTTGACGTTATAATTTCTTTCTCAAGTGACCGCTGAGCATAATTTTTAGGCCAAGTCATTAAAAATAATAATACATTCTTACATTAAAACCACTCTAATAGACTAATGTTAGTTAGTTAAATCGTATTTAATAGTATGTTTATTAATACTTTCTTAGATTTGAGTGAATATTTGACTTTTAAATAAAATTATATTCTGATTTCGTGGATTTATTTTGATATTTGGGTCCTGCGTTATAAATGCTTCATAGCAATCATGTTTACTGGAGAAACTAAGGTTTCGGATGTCGCAAAGGCTATATTTAGTTGTTACAGCCAGCCACAAACATAGTATCAATGAGACAGTCTTAGTTAAAAAGATAAGTTAAAATTAAAACTAATTATACACTTGTAAATGCTTTTAACAAAGGAGTTACTATAAGTTTATTTAAAATATTCCCGGTATAGAATTGACTTATAAATAAGCCTATGGTAAAATAATAACAAATATCAATTTGACGACACGTTTGGCTCAGTTGGTAGAGACCCTACAATCTGCGCCAGCGGTCACGGGTTCGAATCCCGCTGGGGGTATTCATTTGTTGAGCACGAATGTTTGTACTCCAGTCATGGATGTTAATATTTATAATATGTATGTATTTAAAATGTATATGTATAATGTATCAACTATCTGGTATCCGTAACACAAGCCTCGTAGCTTATCACGGAACTAGATGGCGCTGTTGTAATAATGTCACAACACATTTATTACCTATTTATTATATTTAAAACGAATCAGACACAGTGATATATGAGATTCATAGATTAAAACGATCAATCCACAATACTCGTGTTTCCGCAAAAACTGTATAGTATTTTTCATTTTCAATAACAGAATACGTGAAGTGCATAACAATGGATTGAGCTTTCTGCTATTTGCTTTTATATTTGTCATCAATACGCTTTTATATTGACGTTGTATTACTAATGTGAATAAAAAAGTGTTTGTTCGTTTGTCCTACTTTTCCACAGTAATGGATCGATGTGATTTTTAATATGATTCCCTTGTAATTATGTAATGTAATTAGCAATTTTACTCTGCTCTTAATTGTTAAAATTGTTAACCATATATTTAAGACTGTACTTTTAAAAACTATACGTGCTTTCGAGTTTCTTTTACCAATTATTGTCAGCCCTGCGGTTTTTTCTGTCTGAACTGAGGGCCTAGACAATGTAACAATCGATTAGCGAAAGCGATAGTAGAAAAGTCCAAAATGTATGGGTTTGACATATGACTTAGATATGTCACGTGATCTGTTGTCAACGAATAGATGATGGTAGACAATGTACATTCATTTAATTGAAATTAGTGATTTAAAGTTTAAGATGCATACGCTGCTGGCTGCGTTTAACCGATGACGATTGTAGAAATCGAATCGCTTCATAATAACGAACGCCGGTTGTCTATAGGCCCTGGTATTATATTGAAATATGTATACAAAATAATAATTTGATCCATCATTAGATGGTTCTTGAAAATATGTTCCTAAATCCTAATTCCATTTGACGAGCTAAAAATAATTTTATTAAGTTTTTAACTGATTACAATCAATTCAATGCATATGTATGTATTATTGGAACTTCGAAATATTCTAAAATAATCTATTAAAACTTCAAAAACTTTAATTATCTAATATATAAAAATATCATGTCACGGTGATTGTTATCGAACTCCTCCGAAACGGCTTGACCGATTTGTATGCAATATTTTGAGTACGTTTGATAGGTCTGAGAATATGTCGTAGGCTATTTTTTAGACTCCTGGGTGACCCAGTGAGGGTGGCTTTGTCCAGATTTTTATTTTTACACCTAATTTATTTTATATTTTTTTATGATTTGGCATCAAAAAATACTTATAACCCTTAATTTTCATCCTTCTACAACCAATTCCTATTTTTAATAGTGATTAGAACCAACGCGGGCGGAACCGCGGGAATTACTAGTATGTATATAATATTTACATTTATTCAAGCACTTTTCCTCAAAAATAGTCACAATTTTCATGACATTTACTCGTAACTTGTTAGATTTACCAGAGTGGTACAACTTTTTGTAATTAATGCAAACATGCTTTGGGCTTTGCGGCAGTTGTGTAAAAATGATATAAAAATTAAAAAATGATTGCGAAACTTTTTAAATTCTAACTAGTTTATTTTGACATAAAAATATTAACAATTTTTAAAATTTCACTGACACTAACAAGCTGGTTACAAGTACAACTAAATTGAGTCTCGTGTGTGTATACAACATGACATTTGAATCACGACACGTCACTACATTATGCTACGGTTGTCTCGCTAATTGCACTTAACTTAACAATACATATACCTCAATCAGGTTTTGCTATTACAAAGTTATAACGAGATAATCCAATAATCCTTATCCTTACTAATATTATAAATGCGAATGTAACTTTGTCTTTTTGTTTGTCTGTTTGTCGCGGTTTCACGCCAAAACTACTGAACCGATGAATCGGTCATCAATCATTTAAAAATGAAATTCAGTACACAGATAACTCAAACTGCCTCGGTGGTGTAGTGGCTAGCATGTACGGCCACACATCGAGAGGTCCTGGGTTCAGGTCCCGGGTCGGGCCAAGTTTAGTTCCTGTGTCTTTCTTTGTAGTAAGACTCAGTAACTGTTAAAAGTCGAGTAGTAGTAACGGTTATTATAAATTTCTCAATGATGATAATATTTTACCGCAATAAAAAATATATTACATTATATTAAACTGGTTAACTAGCTATCATCGTACCAAATTTCATCATAATCTATCCAGTGGCTTTCTCGTAATGCGGTCATAGTCTGACAGACAAGCAGTCAGCAAACAGACAAAAATTGTAAAAATTATAGATTTGTCCAAATATTTTAATTTGTTGGATTCGAGCTTTTATTTCGATATATCAAAAGAAGTAAAAATTACACTTAAATAATTAATTAAGGTAACCCGTCAGCCATTTATTTTGCCAACTGGCGCCAATATTTTTTATTTCCGGTACCATCAATCTTTCCGGATAACGTTGAAGCATATCTTCCAGAGAAAGCCCAAAGCTATGAAAGCAGCTTCAAAGCTATATTAATATGAATTTTTAAAATATAGTTTTAACTCACTTTCAAAAAGAAGGAGGATGTATGTTAATCGGTATGTCCTTTTTATATAATACTTTAACCAAGTTTACTTCTCTAAAAGTATATTTAAAACAAAAATTTGCATTTTTATAAATTCTGGTTTATAATTGCTCGAGGTAAAGAAATTCAGTGAACATGCAAAATATAATTTCGTTTAATTGATTTTACTAAAATGCCATCAACCTGCATATCATTCAACTATATTTGCTTTTCCTATTTGATTTTTCTACCCTATATTACCTAGGTAGTACTAGAACACAAATCATTATCTCGTGCAAGAGAACTAATAGATAAATTATGATGTTTGATAAGATGATGGCTTGAATGGGTTAACGTATAGAATACTTTTTACTGCCGGAAGATATCCCATTTCAAAGAAATCTATATTAACCCTTAAAACGCATAAAAGGTTTTTTAGGCCTGAGGTTATTATACGGTAAAAGGTGACTCCCGACATTTCAAATACCTTTAGGCAATCATGGTCAAGGGAGAGGCGTCTCACACGTAGTTGTTAAGTTACACTGCCTACAAAATTACACAATGATTTTGAAAAACACAAAAATGGCAACACTACATAATATAAATAAAATTGAAAAGTCTGTTTTTAATTTCAAATTAACATCTTTTCACTAAATGCATATGAAAATCAATTTTTAAATTTTTTCTCTGTTTGTCTGTTTGTTCCGGCTGATCTCTGAAACGGCTGGACCGATTTTGACGGGACTTTAATTCGCAGGTAGCTTATGTTATAAGGAGTAACTTGGCCTATTTTATTTTATTAAAAAAATATGAAAACTGTACACTTTATTTTAACTTACGCCTAGCGCAGCGGGCAGGGTTTGCTAGTACTCATATTTGTTTTTAACTTTAAACAATTTTTATAATTTAATTTTGAATCTTATTTATCAATTTATATACTCGCAATGATTATAATCAATTTTAAGTGTTGCTATTATTATATTTAAAGCATTTAAAATAACAATATTATTGTTCTATGTATAACAGAAAAACTTAAAGATAAAAAGGTAATAATTAGGTTTGTAATATAAAATTGAATTCAATTATCATGCCATTCTTGCCTTTTTCATAAATGAAAATATGAATTAGAATAATTTTATTTGCTAAAATGCGATTATGTCACCAATCACTAATCTGGAAGCTAGATTTGTATCTATTACACAGTAGGTTCATTACTAGGAGAGCAAATTGCGATGCCTATAAACGTTGTAATTACGGTCAAGCCATTTGATAACTGCGACTGTTAAAGGGAATGCCTAAATAGTTTCATGTATTTGAATTTGTGTTTAAATTGCAAATGTGACCTCTCAAATAATATAGAAATGAATGTTAAGCCTTACTGACCTTTGTAAAACAACTATTTATTTTTGATGTCGTGTTGGGATCAGTTTGTTGTGTCAGTACTTGCTATGCAAGCGGTCGCGGGTTCGAGTCTCGCGGGACAATTATTTGAGCGACGAACACACAAGTCATGGGTGTTTGCTTCAGTCATGGGTGTTTTTATTAATAATAATATGTATGTATTTTTCTGCCTCGGTGGTGTACGGTCATACATCGACAGGTCCTAGGTTCAAGTTTAATTAGTCTTTCTCTTTAGTAAGTCTCAGTAACAGCCCGGAGTTGGGAAGTTGGTGGTGTGTCACCTCCGTGCCTCGGAGAGCACATAAAGCCGTCGGTCCTGCGCCTTAGCTCTCACTGGTCGTGTCGAGTAGTCATCCCACCGGAATATGAGAGTGATAGGAACAGAGAGTGCAATTGTGTCTGCGCGTACACTTGTGCACTATAATATCTCCTGCGTTGTTGGCCAGTCTCATTGAGATTGGCCGCCATGGCCGGAATCGGTCGGTCGGAGATGATGCTGTGCTGTATCCCAATATATTTTATTAATTTATTTACTATGCTAGAATAAATTACAAAACTTTATGTGTGTACAGTCTACAGTTACCTATAAAATTTGATAAAAAAAACAAAAGGGACAGATCTGAGTAAACCAAGGGCAAGTCGTTAGTTTAAAGAATAATAGAAAACTTAAAACTAACAGAATATAGCGAGCTTTGTCGTTGAAATATGAATTAATTATTAAGCTCTCCTCTTAGAGCTTTATTGGATTATAAGAAAAAGTGGGTCTGCCGACTTTCTTTTATGCCCAAGAAAGGGTGATTCAGAAAATAGTACAATAAAATACGTAGAATGAATGAAAGGTCAAGAATTCGCATTCCTTTATCTATATATAATAAATCTTTTGTATTGTAAATACATTCGTACATATAATAGCGAAAACCACTCACTGACTGATTAATCTCGCAATCTAAAAACTACTTTTGCTTACATTTGTTCAAATGATATTGGTTTGTATTGTAGGATGAAATTATACTTTCTTAGGTTTACGCGAATATTCGACATTATAAATGAAACCAGCTAATTTTGTAAAGTAACTAATTTTATTAGGTACCTACTTTGATGCCATTTTGAGATTTTTTTGTAAATTGTGGGTAGGCACTGTCTGTAACAAGTATATAAACCTATGAGACGTCAAATACCTTAGTCTCTCCCGTGACCATGATTGTTGCAAAGCATTCGAAACGTCGGGAACTAAAAATCAAAATAAGTCCGCGACAAAATCTGAAAAGATTTCTTAATAGGAATGAGATTAGTTAGAGGAGGTATTTAAATGATTTTATGATGATTTTAACAGAACAAGTGTAAGCTGTATTAATCGTAGCTATCGTCGTCGACATATATGTACATAAAAGAAAACATGCGAACAGTGTGCAAACGAGTAATGTAATAAAACTCAATAGTATATTTAAATTGAAAAAACAAACCATTCTTGTAGAAAGAATTTTCAATAATTTATGTCCGTGGCTTAATTGACACAACGTGTTTGTACATTGTACATGGTAGGTCTGGCTAAGAGCCTTAAAAGCCCCAAAAGCTTGAGAGTCAAACAAGGGGTTCTCTACAAGTGTGTACAGCCGGTATAAGATTAACTTATTCGTGTTATATATTTTGGGTATATAATGAACTAGCAAAATCAGCCCGCTTCGCTGGGCGTGAGTTAAATTAAACAGTCATTATAACTTTCTAATAAAATAACTTTTCTTTATATATATATTCTTGTGAATTTAGACCAGAAGTGAACCTTTTTTAAATAACACAAGCATACTAAATCGTCCTCAATTTATTTTAAGAATCTGAAAACGCTAAAACACAATTAAACTAAGCAAGAAGACAACTAAGCTACCAACAATGATATTTTTAAATATAAACCAACAGAGTAACGACCTAACAACGCTACCACGACAAGCGTCAAGATACAACTACCCCCCGATGCCGGTTATACATCGACTTTTATAGATTTCTCCCCACTCTAACATCCTCTTTTCTGTTCATCTTCCACACGGCCTTTCCTGACAGGAGACCGTCCTCGGGCTCCTTTATCTTATAACCTTGAGTTCAGTTAGAACCTCGACATCGAAAAGCAGAATGACGCCAGGAGCTATAGACATCACACTCTCATCATCTACTGCCATATAAACAATAAAATCACCATACAAAAAAAAACACAAAGTACATTTCCAAAACTTGCGTGTCAATATAAAGGTTTCAATTTGATTCATTCGTGGGCTAAGCTCACCTAGCATAACCTAAGCACAATGGATGTGAAACAAACAGATATCTGTACCAATTACCCGGGGCAGGACCCGTCGGGGGAGTGCGCCCTCACGACTCGCCAGAGAACCATGTCATAGCTTTGCGTGTGTAAATCAGTACCTATAAAAGCATGTTTCAACCCAACCTAACCACAAATATACGTTACCTAGCATAACCTAAGCACAGTGGATGTAAAACAAACAGATATCTGTACCAATTACCCGGGGCAGGACCCGTCGGGGGAGTGCACCCTCACGACTCGCCAGAGAACCATGTCATAGCTTTGCGTGTGTAAATCAGTACCTATAAAAGCGTGTTTCAATCCAACCTACCCCCAAATATACGTTTAATGTTTGCTGCAAAAACATATGCAACGGTCAACTCATAGTATGATCACAGCTCCAGGATGACATGTCTGAGTAACCTCCAAGACACTGTCCGAGCTCACACACATTAATCTTAAGCTACAGAAGGTATGTTCCATATACTAGGATCGCATGTCCGAGCGCACTCCAAGACAGCATCCAATAATATGAAACCGTACCCCACTTGAAGTACATCTGTCGGCCAGGACAGCATATCCGAGTACAAAGACCTGCGAGACATGCTATCCCCGACCGCAAGATGCATCTTCCCTTGAATGTGTCAACCCCAATGAGAAAACACAAAATAAGCATCTTTTACATACACAGTAAAAATAAAATAAAAATTTTACAGTTAACATTTCTATACAAGCCCGGCAAAAGGCGTGGCACCTACTACTCACTACGATCTCGCTGGTTGTCTGTTAAAATAAAAATACGATCTAAAAATAACCGTCAATTCAAGTAACCTAATTTACTAATTCAAGACCGTCAACTAAAACATAATTGTGCACAGCGACCAAAAGACAGCACAAATCACCAAAATCAATGAAAATACACCAAAATCACGATACCATCCGATAAAACTTTTAAACAAAAACAACCAACAAATACCACACGTTAACAAAAGCAGTGGGCGAAACAGGACCTATCCCACTTCTGATCTTGTGAATTTAGACCAGAAGTAAGCTTGTTTTTTTAAAAGAAGCTCACTTCTGGTCTAAATTCACAAGAATATATATTGTGGAATATGAACAGAAAAGAGGATGTTGGAGTGGGGAAAAAACTATAAAAGTCGATGCATAACTGGCATCGGGGGGTAGTTGTGTCATGACACTTATCGTGGTAGCATTATTAGGTTGTTACTCTGCCGGTTTGTTTCTAAAAATATCATTGTTGGTAGCTTAGTTGTCTTTTCAGTTAGTTAAATTGTGTTTTAGCCTTTTCAGATACTTAAAGTAAATTGAGGTCGATTTAGTATGCTTTTTTTTTTTTTTTTAAAAGAAAGCTCACTTCTGGTCTAAATTCACAAGATCAGAAGTGGGATAGGCCCTGTTTCGCCCACTACTTTTTTTAGCGTGTGATATTTGTTCGTCGTTTTTGTTTAAAAGTTTTTATCGGAGGGTGCCGTGATTTTGGTTTATTATCATTGATTTTGGTGATTCGTGTTTTTTGTTGGTCGCTGTGTTTAGTTTTTTGTTGTTTTGCTTGTCAGGCCTAAATTAGAAAATTTAGTTGTTATGTCAATCAGCGAAATCGTAGTGAAAGTCGCCGATGTAGTTATAGTCCTCGTCATGAGCGTTGCGGTAGTCGTGATCGGTGTGATAGTAGGTGCTGTGCTTTATGCCAGGCCTTTATAGAAATGTTAACTGTAAATTTTTTATTTTATTTTTACTGTGTATGTGAAAGATGCTTATTTTTGTTTCTCATTGGGGTTGACACATTCAAGGGAAGTTGTATCTTGCGGCCGGGGATAGCTTGTGTCGCAGGTCTTTGTACTCGGATGTGCTGTCCTGGCCGACAGATACACTTCAAGTGGGGTACGGTTTCATATTATTGGATGCTGTCTTGGAGTGCGCTCGGACATGCGATCCTAGTATATGGAACATACCTTGTGTAGCTTAAGATAATTGTGTGTGAGCTCGGACAGTGTCTTGGAGGTTACTCAGACATGTCGTCCTGGAGCAGTGATCATACTATGAGTTGACCGTTGTATATGTTTGTGCAGCAAACATTAAACGTATATTTGGGGGTAGGTTGGATTGAAACATGCTTTTATAGGTACTGATTTACACACGCAAAGCTATGACATGGTTCTCTGGCGAGTCGTGAGGGCGCACTCCCCCGACGGGTCCTGCCCCGGGTAATTGGTACAGATATTAGTTTGTTTCACATCCATTGTGCTTAGGTTATGCTAGGTGAGCTTAGCCCACGAATGAATCAAATTGAAACCTTAATATAGACCAGCAATTTTTAGAAATGCACTTTGTGTTTTTTTTCTGTCTGGAGATTTTTTTTTATACGGCAGCAATGATGAGTGTGATGTCTATAGCTCGTGGCGTCACTCAGGTTTTCGATGTCGAGGTTCTGAATCCCAAGGTAAGAAGATGAGGGAGCCCGAGGACGGTCTCCTGTCAGGAAAGGCCGTGTGGAATATGAACAGAAAAGAGGATGTTGGAGTGGGGAAAAAACTATAAAAGTCGATGCATAACTGGCATCGGGGGGTAGTTGTGTCATGACACTTATCGTGGTAGCATTATTGGGTTGTTACTCTGCCGGTTTGTTTCTAAAAATATCATTGTTGGTAGCTTAGTTGTCTTTTCAGTTAGTTAAATTGTGTTTTAGCCTTTTCAGATACTTAAAGTAAATTGAGGTCGATTTAGTATGCTTTTTTTTTTTTTTTAAAAGAAAGCTCACTTCTGGTCTAAATTCACAAGAATATATATATATATAGCCTAAATTAATCCTATAGCCTTAGCTACCTCATACCTGCAAGTGAAAGACTCGTCAATATCGTAATTTTAAAAATAGATTTTGATGTAAGTACCGTATATACTTTCAAAGCTGTTAATTTAAAATTAAAAACATACATTTCAATTTTATTTATATACTGATTTCTACCATAATTAATACTTTCTTAGGTTTACGCGAATATTCGACATTATAAATGTACTATCTTTTTGGAGTTTGTCGCCGATTTATTGTTTTATATTTGGCATTATTTCACCAACAAGAATTTAAATTTTCTGCTGAAAACGTAATTTATAACAAAATTACCATCTTAAGATATAATTATTAGAAGCGAGAAAAATCTTGGCGTCTAACTTTCACAATCTCCGGCTTAACCGACATTTTGGGTTACCAAAGTTTTATTTCTTTAATTTGCTCTTTTGTACATTTTAAAGACAATTCTTTACAGTGTATAATATAATACATAACTAGCGACTCACCCTCGCTTCGCTCGGGTTTGTCCCTAAGTACCCCCTTTAGTATACATTTTTTACAAACTTTGAATGTCTTACTTATTTATATCTAATCAAAAGCCTAAAAAATAAGTTTCAAGCTTCTAGCTTTAAAAATGTCGTAATTTCCATACAAACTTTCATCCCCTTTTTTTTAAGGGAAATGCATTAACGCATGTGGTATGCGTGTAGAAAACAGGTGGTTATGGGGGACTCACTGGCCTAAAGCCAGTACTACCCACTAAAACCCAACTGATCTCACCTTACAGTAATAATAATAATAATAATATAATAATAAAGCTTTATTTAATTCCATATAGGCCTGCTTACATTATAAATTATAATACATGCTGATTAATAAATAGGATAAGTAAAATTCTTAATAAATAGTTACAATTGCATTTTGTATGATCAGATTAGGTTTTTTTTTTTTTTTTTTTTGTGGCTTATACGGACCCCCTTCGGGTAAAAGCCTCCTCCAAGGACTTCCATCGTTCTTTTTGTCTAGCCAAGGATAACCAATTTTCTCCTGCTACTTTTGCCAGTTCATCTGTCCATCTAGCGTACGGGCGGCCTCTAACCCTTCGACCCATAGGGCCTTGCCATTTAACGACTCTAATCGTCCACCTGTCGTCGTTATAGCGGGCTACGTGTCCCGCCCATCTCCATTTCATTTTTAGTGAGAAGGTTAATGCATCGGTTAATTTCGTTTTGTTGCGAATGTGCTCATTTTTAATCTTGTCCCTTAATTTTATACCTAATAAGCTTCTTTCCATTCTTCTCTGTGTTGTTTGTATTTTGTTCATGGTTTTTAGGTCAAAAGTCCAAGTTTGAGAGCCGTAGGTGAGACATGGTAAGATCTCTGAATCCATAACTATTTTCTTTATTGACAGTGCGAGTTTTGATTTGAATATTTCTTTGTGTGCCCAGTATTTCTTCCAGGTTATTGATATTCTACGATCTATTTCCTCCATGTTTCTATTTTTACTAAAAGAAATCTGTTTGCCCAAGTAAACGTAGTTTTCTACAAACTCTAGGGGGGTGTTGTTTACAAAGATGGTCGCTATGTGGTGATTTGTCATTATTTTCGTTTTATCAAGATTCATTTCTAGACCGACCTTGATGCTAGCTTCGTGTAGATCACAAATCATGTTATTCAGTTGCGCAGAGCTCTCGGAGAGTAGAATTATGTCGTCGGCGAAACGGAGATGGTTTAGGTATTCGCCGTTTATGTTTAATCCCTTCGTTGACCATTGTAAGTTTTTCATTAGGTGTTGTAGTACAGCTATGAATAGTTTTGGTGAGAGCGGGTCGCCCTGTCTCACTCCTCTGTTTATATTAATTTTTGTGCCCATTCTGTCCAGTTTAATTCTACTTGTGCTTTTCATATATAATTTTTTCAAAATGTTTATGTACTTATCTTTTATGTTTATTGACTCTAGAGCTTCCCAGATACTATCGTGCGATATAGTGTCGAAAGCTTTTTTGTAATCAATGAACGCTACATATAAAGGTCTGCGGAATTCTACATATTTTTCGATTACCTGGTCTAGAACTTGGATGTGGTCATGAGTGCTAAAACCTGGTCTGAAGCCGGCTTGTTCTATCGGCTGATGGGCGTCAATCTCTGAAGATATTCTTGCGAGCAGACAGGAGGCAAACAGTTTGTATAGGCAGGACATTAGGCTAATTGGACGATAGTTGCTTATATCCATTGGGTCTCCTTTTTTATATAGCAAGATTATTTCTGATTCCGTCCACGAATGTGGCACGGCTTCCTCTTCTAAAATTTTGTTAAATAATATAGTTATAGGCTCCAATAGTAGAGTTCTTGCGATTTTAATATATTCGTTTGAAATTCCATCTTGACCTGAGCTTTTATCAAATTTGAGCTTTGTTATTTGAGTTGAGATTTCAAGTTCAGAAAATTCAGGAGTTGTGGGTGTATTCTTAGTCTGGTTGGTGATTTTTCTGTGATGTGTACTAATAGACTGGTTGTAGAGGTTCGCATAAAAATCTGTAGCAACAGTTATGATATCCATCCGGGTAGTAGCTTTTTTCGACTTCGAGTGGAGACATGTGATCCAGTTTTTTGCTCTATTTAATTCTTTATACGCCTTTTTTGCTGATCTTGACTTTTCAATATTTCTCTTTATAGTATTTTCTCTGTACGTGTCGTAGCATCTCTTTATTTCTTTGTTCGTAGTTTTATAGAGTATTTTCAATCGTTCTTTCTCGTTCTTGCTTAATTTTGGTTTATTTTGTAAATCGTTTCGTTCTTTCATAAGGTTTAGTGCTTTGTCAGATAATATTCTATGTTTTTTGTTTGTTTTTATATTTTTAACGCTGTTTGATATAGAGTGCTCGATCTTCTGGCAGTATTCGTTGGCTTTGAAGTTAGAGCTTGTCGATATAAGTTCGGGTATATAAGTTTTCAGGTTTACCTACAGTACACCTTACAGTACTTACATAATAAAATTACTAGCTCGTATACGAATTTTTTTCTTAGTTTTACAGTTTACAATGATAAAAAAATAAATCTAAAATTTCGATAAATAAAATTAACTATTTATTATTTAATTGCTTTTTCTAAAAACATGTAGGAAAGTTAACGTAACTGACTTATAATATTTGTCATTATTGTATAAATCCTACTAATATTATAAATGCGAAAGTTTGTGAGTATGGATGTTTGTTACTCTTTCACGCAAATACTACTGAACCGATTACGATGAAATTTGGTATGTAGGTAGCTGAAGACCCAGAATAACATATAGGCTACTTTGTATCCCGGAGTTCCCGCGGGATTGACTCCTAATATTTAAAAAATTAACGCGGGCGAAGCCGCGGGTACTGCTAGTAATAATAATATAATTAATTGGGATTACTATTAGTAGTGAAAAATCTAATTTATTTCACTTTAATATGATTATACGTATCGGCCGTGAGCGAATTTTAACAGTTGACAAAAATACATTTAATTTGCTTAAGTGTCTTCACTTTATTTAACCTATCTAATTGACATCACACACGCCACCATTTATTTTCAATTAACAAATTTCGTATAATCAGCTTTTTTTTGTTAAAAAGTATTTTAAGATTATTAACCAAAAAACGTTAACCAAAAAAAGCATGCACGAATTCATAACAAAACTGTTTGATGGATGCAGGTTTCTTCACGATGTTTTCCATTAGTGTAGGAAAAATCATCAGTATATTAATTACATATTTTGAAAGTATACGCGGTACTTACATCAAAAAATCAATTTTTAGAATTTTTGTCTGTGTGTTTATTCTGGTTAATCTTTGAAACGGCTGGACCGATTTTGACGGGACTTACACACGCGAATAGTGAATTTTATAAGGTGTAACTTAAACTAGTTTTATATTATTAATTATATAAACCGTTTAATTAATTTAACTTACGCCCAGCAAAGCGGCCAGGTTTGCTAATGTTTCACGTTTGAGAATTCCCTGAACGAAAGGTTTACAGTTCAGCTACAACTATCTCTTCAAATAAACTTAAAATTACCAAATAACCATGTGACGAACTTTATACAGGGCTATAGCCGAACTTCACTTCAAAGTAAGGAAAGTAGTAATCAAGTTGAAAACGGTTTTGCATATGAAATTATCAAGGGAGCGAGATCTGGGATTTGTAAATCCCCTACCACTATTCAAAAATGTAATTACTACATAACAGTACTAGAAAACCATAGTAGAATTATTAATCATCGTATCCAAAAAGAGCACACGCCTCAATGCTTGAGAGAGTCTCCAACTTTCAGACGTCAATTGTTTGACGTCAAATGTCAAGAAGTCAATGAAGATAAACATTAAGGGACCTTAGAAACACCTAGTTCACACGTGGATGAACTGAAACAAAAGTTTTGGCATCTTTGGGAGCTTTACGAAAATTAATTGACGAGCTTTTTATTTTAACGTACATTTTATGAAGTATTGCGAATATTACTATTTTGAATTTCCTTATATTATTGAGTCTTTTGATTCTATTTGTAAAGCGAAAATTAGAGTTATCTTCAGCTCTATACAAAGTGGTATCATAGAAACGAAAGTTATGATTGTTTAAAGTTTCCAATCTTAATCATTTGGAGTTTGACGCCCTTTCAATACTACCAAAACTGACTAAAGTTTATCGCCCGTTTTAGCTTTATCAAAGATTAAATTACAAGAAAAATCTCATCAACATCGTTTACCTAAATTATTGCAATGTTTGTCACTAAAAAAATAATATGTCAAAAAAAAATTTAGGTTGCAGTTGAGTTAGTAAGTCAGTCAGTTAGTGATAATATACTGTACTGTGTTGTATATTATATACTAAACGTGAACTATGCTCGTGTATAGCCGCAGTGAAAATTAGTATAAATAGAAATAAAATTCCATACTCAATTTTCAAAAGCAAATAAGCAGATACTTGAAAGAAATAAAGTTAAAAGTGTAAGGGCTGCTAAGAGCACTTCAAAATCGTAATGGTATTGGGAAAAGTAAATGAGGCTGACGACAGCCTGTTCCTTTTAGGACAGACTGTTTTTATTCAACTTCAAATTGATGTGAATACTTGCTTTTTGATATCGTTTCTATTATTTTTGTAACGAAATGAATAGAAACTCACCTAATGATGGCTTAAACAAGTAAACCGTTGTTTATCTTTGAGATTTCCTTGAGTGCAATCCTCATTTTTCACAAAATTACCGGTTGATACGATGAAGGAAATTTTCATTAAAATGTTACAGGTAAAAATTTTTACGGGGCTTTCAGCGATAGATAGCTGTTTTTGTAAGGAGTAACTTTTTATTCTTAGGCGGCTTTTATATAAGAAATAGAATCAGCATAAGCTCAAAAAAATTGAAACGGACAAACCCAAGCGAAGGGAGAGTGTGCTTGTATATAAATAAATATTGACATTAAGAAAAATAATTAAAAAAAAATGTATTTCCTATCCCTTTCTTTCCTTTTTACTAGTTATTGATTAATAGTAATGCAGTGCAATGCCTGCACCATTTGATTAATTTATGGTCTAGACTTGAAGTCCATAAATTAACGGCACAGATGTTGATATTGTAACTATTACATTGACTAAAGGTACTCGTAGATATCCAATTGTACATGTTAATTATTTCTGTTACATACTATATTGATAGTTAGGTATATCTTTACACGTATATACATTAAAATCCTAACAGATTCAAACCAAAAGTACATCAAAAAAAAAGTGCGTGCGTACAAAGTATACATGTCAGAAGTGAAACTTCTTTGTTTATTAACTCACTGTTTACACACTGTATAAATACTAATGGTATTGTAATTTCACTTCAAAAACAATTCCTCACGATTACCAGCATGAGTAGCCACATGAAGGTCTATGTACCGTGAATTTATATAGTCAGAATAATAATATTATACACATTTACTTAGCAGTAGTTCAGTGGTAACGCTTGCTCAGAAAACCGATTGAAGCGGGCTCAATAGATTGCTCTGATATTTTGCCAACATAACAGTTGAAGAAATCCTAAAAAAAATCTTCGTATTTGAGAGATTAGTATTCGAAAGACATGTGAAGTCCACCAACCGGCACTTGTCAGCGTACTGAACTATAATCTGATTCCCCTCTCATTGAATGCTGTGCCCAACTATGGGACATTATAAAGGATTAAAATTCAATCATTGAATAGTATTTACTTACTGAAATCCTTACTAATATTATAAATGCGAAAGTAATTCTGTCTGTCTGTCGCATAAACTACTGAACCAATTTAAATGATATTTTGTACACAGATGGTCTAAAGTCTGAGAAAGGACATAGGCTACATTTGAAAGCGAAAAAGGGTGTAAAGGGTTGAAATAGGAGATGAAAATTTTATATGGAAATTACATCATTTTTAAAGCTAGAAGCTTGAAACTTATTTTATAGGCTTTTGATTAGATATAAATAAATAAAACATTCAAAACTTGTAACAAACAAGGGACGACTCCGAGCGAAGCGAGGATGAACCGCTAGTATTTTAGATATTTATAATTCTACCTAATCAATTTTCATAATTTGAAGGATTCCTTTTTATAGTAGAAGCTCTATTCCAAGCTTGTCATCAAATAGATAGAAACCTATAGACGATTTCAGACATCTGAGGATTAGTATTGGTTTAGGTATTATGTAAAATAGTGCTTTGATTTTGGTTTAGTTTAGATCTCAATTTTGGTAATTGAAATGTTACTAGCATTGAAGATCGTTCAATTAATGAAGTAAATCGGATTTTCTTATATGTATCAAAACCCAAGTCTTTCAATCAATTTAAAAGATTAGGTTTGTTATGGCTGTTATCATAACTGCTTACTTTAAAAGTCGTTTACAGACCAATATTGATATCGTAGTGAAATTTGGATGTTCGCGCCAAAGGTTGCTGAACATCTAAGCAACAGCAATCAAACCGGCTGCATTCATTATCAGTAATAACATCAATTATCAGTACATCATATATCAAATTATATTTTAATCAATAAACTTTACAACGATCTAAGACTGTATAGACGTGTATCCACTGGAGTTTATACAGCCTGTGCTTGTTTTTTACGCATAGTGTATGTACACACTATTTAGCCCTTTATACAGAGTATAAAAATACTTTACTATATATCGTATGGATACAATTTTAGTGTGGCAGGTATTAAGTGGTAGTCCAGTCGAAGGACGCTCGCTTCGAAAACTGAATGAATCATTTTCAACACGATTACTACTTGTCTTACGGTGAAGAAGCGCATCGTAAGTATAATATGATGGCATTTAAAAGATATTTTCTGGATTACAAAAATAAAAGATATTGTTTGAATGTTTGTGTTGAATTAATCTATAGTCATATCTATTATCATCATTATTATCTATGTATATGAATTTGCCATTTTGTCAATTTATTTTATCTTACTTGTCTCTAGTTTATGTAGTATTTAAAAGTGGAAAATTTGCTGGTTTGTGCTTTTTGTAATATATATTATAATATAACTAATTTTATGTAATATTACACTGTATGGTTCCCAAATATAATAAAAATAAAAATTGTTTATATGGGATACATAACGGATGTGAGTATACATTCACAAATGTAATAACTTCTTATATTAGAAAAAATATTTTATACTAACGATTCACCCTCGGTTCCATCTACTTTGTCTCAAACTAGTTTGTAAGTGTTTTTGAGTGTACACCTAACTCTTTTTCTTAAATAAAAGTAGCCTAATTTATTCCTTTGGTTTCGCTCAAAAAAAACGTATTTTGTAGCGAACACGAGCGAAGCAATGGTGGCCAGTTTTTATGTAAAGTTGTATAATATAGTTTTGAATATTGCATTTGTGTTAAGTTTTTAGTTAGTATATTAATCAAAAAAAGGGCTCTCAAATTATGCAATGACACGTCTCCTAGACACGAGGCGGGCTCTAATGTGTTTGCGCACCTGTACCTCTCACCTTACTTGGAAAGCCTTTTAATTCTCCATATGTCTACATTCCACGAAATTTATTTGATACGCTAATATTGTGATTCTATAGGAACACATTATATTATACCCTAAAAACTTTATTTTCTTGTCTTTTCTTTATTTGGATTTCATGATCAATAACAATATTATAAATATAAACGAAGTCTCTTTTTTGTAAAAAGCACATATAAAATGATGTACGGTGGTAATAAGGAAAACACAACTTTTTAAAGTTTTTGTCTGTTCATCTTCTTGTTCGAATATGTGTATCAACTCCAATTCTAGGTTCATAGATCGTAACTAGATCTAGCGCTAAGCTAGAACACGCGGGTTGCGCTAGCAAATCTATACTTAAACTTGACAAATTAATTAAAAATTAAATTTTGTACTAAAACCTTTCTCTTGAATCACTCTATCTATTAAAAAAACCGCATCAAAATCCGTTGCGTAGTTTTAAAGATTTAAGCATACATAGGGACAGACAGACAGCGGAAACTTTGTTTTATACTACATAGTTATTATGTATGTATGTGTGTAATTATTTAATTTTATAACTTATTTAATTATTATTATATATAATAATTATATATAATATAATTTATTTAATTTTAATCTAAAACGTAGTCTTTATTGACTTCAGAGTAATAAATTCAATTGTGAATATATTTCTCTCTTCTATAATTAAATATATTTAGTTAATAATTTAGTTTCGCAGCAAACTTTAAGTTTAATCAGCAAATTGACCGTTTTGTTAATGGACAGTCGATTCCTTTCACTTTGATACAAGTTATTCTCTCCACCCAACAATTCACTAACTTACTTGCTATCAATTTATACAACCGACTAACGGTTATGAGTTACCGAACGTGGTATGTTCCAACTAATTAATTGTTCTCTAAGGAATATAATATTGTATAAGACAGCTGTAACTAATAACAAGGCCGGTCCGTCATATATTTTCGTCGTTGGTTCACTTAATATTATGTATTAGCGAATTACCCCGACTTCACTCGTGTGTGTCTCTAAGTGCATTGTATATTTTTTTTGCAATAATAATTAGCTACTTCGGTAAACGGCTTGCATATCTGGAGGTCCTAGTTTCGAGTCCCGGTTTTGGCCATGTTTAAGCTTTAAATTTAATTTGTTAAGAAACTCTTAAAAACAGTCCGGAAAAATTACACTTCACTCTATGTAAAAATAAGCTTCCTCGATAGAGTTTTTTGCTAATAATCGCTCGCTTTCAGAAGAACAAAAAGTTTTGAAACTCATTGGCCCTTCTTAAAAGTATATGTAACTAAGTTATGTAAGTAGGTGCTTTGGAAACTAATATTAATCAATTCTTATAAATGGCGAAGATATCTTATATGAGGCTGTCAGTTCAAGAACATCTTAATTAATGTTTTCGCGACTATTCAAACTAGTGAAAGACGAAAGTTTGTATCTGTGTTTACACAAAACTATGATTAGGAGTTATATTCTTAGTAATACAAAAAAAAAATTATAAAGCAGTTGAATTGATGTATAATTAACTTTTCGGTGCAACTTTGAAAGTTAAGTTAAACTGTCGTTCCTAAAACATTTTATTGGTAGGTATATGGTTGTGTGATAGTGTATTAGTAAAGTTTTTGTCTTCTCCATTGAGAAGTGACGAAGTTGACGTAAGTGAATTTATATGTACCAACTTGTACTATTTGAAGTAATATTTCTGGCTATTTTTATATCATAAAACTTTTTCATTGATCTAATGGATTTCACTTCTAAAAAATTCTAAACAGCATCAGTTTGTACTGTCGTGATTCGGAGAGCAAAATTTATTATGCCTCAAAACTCTTATCGGTCAAATTGTTGATAGAATGTCTAATGAATGATAAAAATAAAAATGAATAGAATGCCTTTCAGACAGCTAAAACCTTAGTCTCTCGTAATCATGATTGCTGTAAAGCATTCGAAACGTCGGGTCCCCTCTAATATTCTAACATAGTAAATTTTCAACAGTTGAATTTCGACAACTGCAGGTAAAACACTTTTTTTTCACCCTAAAAACTATGGTACCTATATAGATTAATAACGTAGCCGTGTCTGTTTGTAATGACAAAATGACAGCTTTTTACTTAATGCATAATATGACAGTATCAGAAAAACAATCTTAATATTTTTTGTCGTTGTTCCAGCTAATTTCCAAAACGGAAATACGGATAAAATTTGATGGATAGTTGATGTTATAAGGAGTAACTAAGAATACTTTAATTTTATAAAAATGATGATGATGTCCTCCCGACCGATTTCGGCCACGGCGGCAAATCTCATTGAGACTAGCCATCTGCGCGGGACATATTATAGTGCACGAGTGTATGCGCAGGTACAAGTGCACTCTCTATTCCTTATCACTCTCATATTCCTGTGGGACGACTGCTCGACATGACTAGTGAGAGTTAAGGCGCAGGACCGACGGCTTTACGTGTTCTCCGAGGCTCGGGGGTGAAACACCGCCAACTTCCCAACTCTGGGCTGTTACGGAGGCTTATCAAACAGAAACACTCAATAACTAAATTTGGTCCGACTCGGGACTCGAACCCAGGACCTCCCGGTGTGCGACTGTACATGCTAGCCAGTACACCAACGAGGCAGTTAAAAATAATCAGGGTTCCACGCAAAATATGAAAATCCATTATATTCTAAAAAAATCCGCGTATATCCGGGATTCACCCGAGCGAAGTTACAAAATATTATATGTTTAAAATATTATATATTTAAGAGATAGAACATTTTCTACGCAACTTCTTAACTTTTTGTAAACGTATAATTAATTAAACATCTTGAATTTTTAAATCTGCACTTATATAATCAGATGAAGAGCGCTACCAGAGGTGCTTAATAATTCACATTTTAAAAACAAAGAAGTCTTAACTACGATATAATTTTATTCTTTTCTTTGTTTTCTTTTAACTTTTTGAGGTACCTTTTATTACGTGATTTATTAATACCATTACTATTCTAATAATTTCTAGAAGTTGACATCATATTAATTCAAAGTAGTGAAATGGGTTTTCATCATTCAATTCTTAAAGTATTTTGTTATCTAGGCCTATTAATTTAATTACATTGTTGGTCAGTACGTCTGGAGGTATTAGGTTTGAATTCCAAATTGGGTCAAGTTATAGACTTTTTCTTTTAAGAAATTGCCAACGGCAGTTCGGAATAGGAAATATGTGTATCAGAGCTAACGTAATCCGTTTTATGTCTCTTTCCGATAGTGACAAAGAAAGAGCGCCTTTTTAAACATTGTGATTTTAATGAACAAAAAGACTAAAAACATCAACATCCATAACATCTAGGTTTAAAAACAACCTATTATACTATGAAATTCATCTAGACGTATATTATATATGAAGATTTACTAAATAAACTAGCAGTACCCGCGGCTTCGCCCGCGTTCATGGTTTCAAGCCCGCAAGAAAAAAAAGTATCCTGTGTTACTTCTAATATCTCCAAGAATATGTTTACAAAATTTCATGTTGATCGGTTAAGTAGTTTTCGCATAAAAGCGCTACAAACAAACTTATATTCACATAATATATCTTTATTACAATGATATTTTAACTACAGATATGTTATACGCTCACTAAACAACCGAAAAAAGTGTTCCGCGCTGCACACATACACACTTTTCATTCAATGTACATTTCACTACAAGTCAAAATGATAGAAAGGGGATAGTCGATAAAATCAATAAGAAAAAAAGAGACAGCTAGTGTTGTCAATTGCGCGTCAATGTAAACAAACATTAGTCTAGCGACCGATGACATATCAGAATATTAGGCAAATAATTGAAATATATTAATAAATCGAAGTATACTGCGTTCTTACATGTGGTATGAGATCCCTTGTGTTTTATTAACTTTGGTATCATAATTGGTGCATTTCCTAAATACACAGGATGGCATTTTTTTAATTTTGTAGCAGCGTACCACTCGTCGCCATGCGGTGACACTGACTAAAGGCAATACGTCCTAATTAGGATGTTTTCGAGTTTTCACGATTGCGCGCTCATAACATATCTATAGTTAAAATATCATTGCTTTATTATATATATATAAAACTAGCTGTACCCGCGGCTTCGCCCGCGTTATTTTTTTAATCGCTACTGAACTTCATTCCATCACTCGCTAGATTGATCTGTAGATTACATGAAAATTTATCCAAAATTACTCCAGCTATTTCAGAACCCATCGTTAATATACTCCTGAGTCGCGCGGCTATCTATTTCATATAATATGTACACGTATTTTCAGACATTCATACGAAATAATGAGAGCACTAACACCACCTTAATCTGGCCATATCGAAAAACCATTCTTAGCGGACTTCTACTAACTATTAAGTAACTCCCTACCAAGTTTAAAGTTTGTAGCACAAAAAGTGAAGGACTTTCATGCAAACTTGCGAGAGCCCTTAGGCTAACTCAATTCGACCCAGTCGCAAAATCCGTTCTTAACGAACATCTACTAACTATAAACTTCCTCCCAGGGAAATTTATAGTTTGTAGCACAAAAAATTAAGGAATTTCATACAAACTGGGAGAGCCTTTAGCCCTCCTTAATCCGGCCCTGTAGCAAAATTCGTTCTTGGCGGACGTTTACTAACAATTAACTACCTCCCTTCCAATTTTAAAGTATGTAGCACAAAAGATGAAGGACTTTCATACAAATTTGCTAGAGCCCTTAGAGCACCTTGATCCGGCCCCTTCGCAAAATCCGTTCTTAGCGGATGTCTACTTACTACACATTACCTCCTTGCCAAATTTAAAGTTTGTAGCACAAAACACGAAGGACTTTCATACAAATTTGCGAGAGCCCTTAGACCACCTTGATCCGGCCCTTTCGCAAAATCCGTTCTCAGCGGATGTCTACTAACTACACATTACCTCCCTGCCAAATTTAAAGTTTGTAGCATAAAAAATTAAGGAGTTGCATAAAAACTTGCGAGAGCTCTTAGACCTCCTTTATCCGGTCCTGGCTCTAAATTGATTCTTAGCGGAGATCAACTAACTATCAACTACTTTTCTGCCAAGTTTAAAAATTTAGCACAAAAAATGAAGGACTTTCATACAAACTTGCAAGAGCCCTTAGACCACCTTAATGCGGCCCAGTAGCAAAATTCTTTCTTAGCGGACATCTACTATTTATAGACTACCTCCCGGCCAATTTTCATCTCTATATGTCCAGCGGTTTTCGAGGTTTCGTGATGAGTGAGTGAGTGTTTTTCGCGTTTATATATAAAGACTAATAATTACATACTAATTGATAAATGTATGAAAATTTTCTGGAATGATTTAAACGGGTAGCTACCTTGGCGGAAGCTCCTGACTCAATTGAGTACTATTGATTTTTATGAAGTCATTAAATAACTAAAACTGAGAACAATCACCAGCAATTTTTGTAATTGCAAAATAAAGCTAAGATTAGTAGTAATAGCATTCTAAATTAATACTAAATTTTGTATGATAATATAATAAACGTGACACTTGTACTGACAAAGTAAAACGTCAATGCTACGATCGATGCACAGAGAATTATAATGGACGGCACCCAATTAATTCAAAATACTAATCTTAATATTAAAAAATAGGGATTGGTGGTAGAAGGCTAACAATTTAGGGTTATATGTATTTTTTGATACTAAATCATAAAAAACACAAAATAAAATATTGGTCTAAAAATGAAAAATAAAAAATCTGCAGAGTGCCACTCTTATCACCTAGGGGAATAAAAAATAGCCTACGACCTATTCTCATACCTACCAAATATACACAAAAAAAATCATAAAAATCGGTCAAGCCGTTTCGGAGGAGTTCGATAACAAACACTGTGACACGAGATTTTTATATATTAGAAATATAAAAGAAAGTCGTGTTAGTTACACTATTTATAACTCAACAACGGCTGTACCGATTTGGCTGAAAATTGGCGGGGAGGTAGCTTAGAGCCAGGAGAAGGACATAGGCTACTAGGAGAAGGAAAAAGGGCTTTAAAGGGCTGAAATAGGGGATGAAAGTTTGTATGGAAATTACGTCATTTTTAAAGCTAGAAGCTTGATTTGACGTATCAATTATAACCGTTGCCATGGTGCGTGCAATGGTAATTAAATCAGCAAATATATACCGGGTGTTGCGAAGTAAATATAAACAACACGTACCTAGGGACGAACCCGAGCGAAGCGAGGGTGAGCCCCTAGTAATAGTATAAAGATATACAAAATACTATACAATATTAACAGGATGAAAATATAATCACAGATTTAACATAATGTAATAAAGGCTATAGAAGACTCATTTATTCAGCATTAAATAAATTTTAATAGTAGATCTGGATGAAAATTCAAATATTTAAGGTGAAAATTTTTAAGGTGCTATGATATATGAAAATATATTTGAAAGATATGTAAAATAGTATATTATTCGACGTACTCGGAAAGCAGAACTCGACGTATCGCTTAATATTTTGTAGTAAATAATATGATATACCGCGATACCACTGCCACCCGGCAGTGGTATCGCGCTCGCTTATATAACCGAGTGATGCGCGTTCAAATCCGGGTCTCGCACCTCTGATATGTTCATGTGCGAACCATTTCTATCATGATTATCTCTTGTGTTAAGGTGAAGGAAAACATCGTGAGGAAACCTGCATGTCTGAGAAAACCTGGCAAGTTTTCGTAAGACATGTGAAGTCCGCCAACACGCACTAGGCCAGCGCGGTGGACTATGACATGATCCCCCTCATATTGAGGAAGGCCCGTGCCCAGCAGTGGAATGTTAAAAAGGGCTGATGACATGATATGGTAGCAGTGGTGCTTCGCTCGTAATTTGTAAAATAGTTTTTTTTCGGAAAAGTTGTATAAATTGTCTTTTTACATTAAATATGTCTAATATGTATAAATTTAAAAAGCGAAACCTAATACCCGTACAAAATTTGATCAAAATCGTTACAGTCCTTTTTGACACACAAGGATTCGTCATTAATCTATCTATATGTCATAAAATATATGATAAAAAAATTAATTCACGATCAAATGACTACAAAAATCGCATTAATCTTGATTATTAATTACTAAATGATATCAGCCGAAGCCGTCATAAATTTATAATTCCATTTTAGAAGGGTACCTATATTTTACTTTTAAGTTGAAGCAACTTTTATTCGGATCCCAACATCTACTTTTACTTTGTTTGGCACTTCCTAAAGAAATTCGGTTCGATTCTTTTAGCATTTTTCACAAAGTTTGCGATCTAAATATCCATTTTATGGACTTTATAGTACATTAATGCCGACTAGACTAGACTTTAAACTTTCCTCTGATATACTTCTGTAAATTGTCTCTTTACTTTGTTCCTTCGTGTTTTGTAGAGTGCTTCATTAAAAATGGTAGTACAATATTTTTTAAAACTCTGTTTGCCTTTGTTTTATAACTGCTTCGGTTATCTAGGGGCTAGCATGTAATAGCTTATAAAAAGTCCTGGGATCGAATTCCGGCTTTGGCCAAGTATTTTTCAGCCAAGTAATTTTCTGGAAACTTGAGAAATGATCACAGATGGTCACAAATACGTTATAAAAACATTAGATGAATCTAAAATTATCATGAAAGTGCTTTATTAAAAAAAGAAAATAATTCCACTAAGACATTTAAATATTCATAAGTTTCACTATATGTCAAATAATCTAGATTTGCACATTACTCTATTCATTTTTGATTTGGGATAAATATATGCGGGATTTACGAGATAAGTAAGCGTGAAATGATATTTTTAGAATAAAATGACGTATGATATGAGTTCAAGAAACGAATGGAGTGACAGAGAAGACGAGAAAGATAATTTGTTCCAACGCCGATGTCTAGAAAGGTAGTCGGTGTGTTATTAAGTTTTATTTTTATCTCCGGATGCTACATTTGTGAAGACTAATAATAGTGGTTAAAAAGACAACAAAATTTTTTATAAATTCTGTTCCTCCTCTATTTCGCGCGGTTAGTAAAGTTATTATTTAGATATAATGATATACTGACCTTTTTATTTTATTTATATATAGACTATAAATAGGCACAGACTGTTTCTTTGAACTAGGTAATCTTGGTAATTACTAATCCGATAAAAAATACATAAGATGGTCCATGGTTATATACATATATATATATATATATATATATATATATATATATATATATATATATGTGGGAATATGATTAATTATTATTTAGTTTATTTTTATTTAAGACACAGTAAACCTCCTTTAACTTTTAAATTATAAAAAGAATGTTGTAAGTTGTCAAGATGTAAATATAAAAGGAAGATGATGACTTATGAAAAATATATTAAGATGGGTTAATAGAAGATTGTGACTTATGACGAAAATATAAACATGTATTAGTAAAAGATTAATAAAGAATTATAATTATAATCCCGCTCTAATCAATTTAACGATCCCACATCTTTTTTTGGGGGTTGTCCGGGATCGTAAATAATATTGGTTTGAAAAGGATTGATAATTTTGAAGACGAATGATGATGAAAAGATTTTGATGATTTTGACGACGTCTGTACAACGATTTTAAGAGAAGTAAAGACTAGAAGATTTAGATTTTAATACGATAAACATATTTAAGATGCCACCGAAAAAAGATTCGCGACGTGAAACTGAAAATGACGATCAAAGATTTGACGTAAATATTTCTTTTAGAGATTTAGAGAATTCGATGAATATTTTTACCGGAGATGACACCTACCCAGTAAGTTTATTTTTTGATGAATTTGAAGATACTGCGAATATTATGAACTGGAGTAGTATTGAAAAATTGGTTTATGCTAAAATACTTTTAAGAGGTACTGCCAAACTGTTTTTAAGATCGTTCGGAAGAGTAAAAGACTATGCCACGTTAAAGAAAGGACTGGTGGAAGAATTTGGCCCTAGGCTTAGCACTGCTGTAATTTCTAAGAATACGCTTAACATACAGAAGAGACAAGAAGAGGAAGTTTCTTTCAAAAAGAGAACTATTGGAGAATCGGAGATGATGAAAGTGGTAGACACAGGAGGTGAGAAGATAAATGGACACAATATAGTGTTAGTCGATGAGAAAGATGTCAAAGACGAATATGATGTAGGTAAAATCGCTGAGAAGGTTTTAAAAATGAATGAAGATTATGATATTGCAAATGAACAAATAAGAGTACCGATGGTCGAAGAGATAGAAGTACCCAGTGAATCTGATTTTCCTACAGTTATTAAGAAAGATGGATCTCGAAGAAGCTACAGACGACTAAATAAGACCGTGATGCAGAAACGATATTTTATAATTAATGAAATTACGACACGATTAAAGAAAACACGAGATAAAGAACATTATAAGACTAAGATACACACTAAACAAAGACGGAAGAAAAAAGTTCAACTAAGAGACAAAGGAGACAAACTTAATAAGATTATAGAAAAAGAAGCGATAAGTAATTTTACTGAAAGAAGACAAGAACTCGGAAATAAAGCGAATGAATCACTACAGATGATACAGGAAGAAAATATAAGAAATTATAAGAGAAGAAAAAAGAAAGATGCGAACTTGGTTTCGACTTGATAGAGTTCATCTGAGGCAGATGAATGAACAGGATGGCCGTGTGGGAATATGATTAATTATTATTTAGTTTATTTTTATTTAAGACACAGTAAACCTCCTTTGACTTTTAAATTATAAAAAGAATGTTGTAAGTTGTCAAGATGTAAATATAAAAGGAAGATGATGACTTATGAAAAATATATTAAGATGGGTTAATAGAAGATTGTGACTTATGACGAAAATATAAAGATGTATTAGTAAAAGATTAATAAAGAACTATAATTACAATCCCGCTCATTTCAATTTAACGATCCCACATATATATATATATATATATATATATATATATATATATATATATATATATATATATATATATATATATATATATATCTATATCGATAAGTACGATTTTAATTATTTTAGTATTCCTTACTTGAAAATTGAATGATTTTCTATTCAAATTTTCATCCGGGGATAAAAATTATCCTATGTTCTTCTTAGAGTTTTACAATCTTCATACCAAGTTACGTTTAAGTTGATTCAGCGGATTTTTAGTTTATCCATTTCAAAAACAAACTTTTTTTCTCTCTCTCTATAATAGTAATATAGTTATAGATTGTTTAATTGATTTTGTTATGAAATAACTATAATTAATAAAAACTGTGAAGCTGCTCTTATTTATGGGCTATGTACTATGTAAATATGGAATTATGACCTTGTCATACTGACGATTACTGTTGTGAATGTACGCGAATGTGCTTGTTATATTATATAAATAAAATAATAAATAAATATATTGGGGGACTTACACACACAGCACTATCTAGTTCCATTGTAAAGTACGAGGCTTGTGTAATGGATACCAGATGTTATAAATATAAACACCAGGTAACATGTCTGGAGTACAAATGCCTCCAGCGGGACTCGAATCCATGACCGCTGGCGCAGGAAGTGGGGTTATTACAAACTGAGCCTGTCGTCAAAATGAAGTAAGATCAATATATCGAGCAAAAAGTTTTGTACATAATATGTAGGCTTTACTCTTTCAATTCATTAACAGGGCCGTGTGGTAAAACCATTAAACCAAAAAAAAAAGGATTTTTTAAAGTCCTGTTATCCACGAAGTACCAAAATGCTTATCAGTTAGATTAATGACCTACTGCCCTAATGTTCATTGTGAGTTTCCTATGTAGTATATCAAATCTGATCCTGGGCAGATAAAGTGGGACAAATCCTTTTAATTTCGATTACTATTCTATTGTTTTTGGTTTTATGGCCAAATATACTCGTATTGCTTATTACAGAAAGGGATGTAAGCAATATAGTCTTCAGATTAAATCTATAAGAGAGATGTGGAATGTGGTGTAGCTTGAAATGGTAGTTATTTCGTTGTTAATGTCATGAGAAGTGAAATATCATACAACAGCAGAATATAAATAAGTATTTAAATTAAAATTTGAATATGCCAAATTGAACGAAAAAGTATTAGAAATTTTACGCGAAATCAACGAATATTCGCCCTATACTATATTATGATATAATATATTATGTAAACCACTAATTATAAAAAAAATTGATTAAAAAAGTATGGAAAGTTTTTTAATACGAATCATTGATCGTCAATGTATGAAGTAAGTTTGGGCTAAAATATGATGATGGAACCAAAGGCACTTTTTGTGAAACATATGATATTACAGCATGTACATATTTTCAAGTCAGAGGTTTCATACAAATGAGTGCCATATATTTCTGAGTAGTGAGTACTCGTCTAGCACCGGATGCATAATGTTGTGGAAGTTTCCAAGAGCTTTTGCATTTATAAATATCATTAAACTTAATATAAGTACGTAAACTTAATGTACCCATCTGTGTTCCTGGAAAAATCCGAAAAAGAGCTTTTTCTGCTTGTACTTTCCATTTGTGTTTTAGTTTAAATATTAAATAGTAAGGTACTATTTAATTAGATTGATTTTGCATTAGTTCTTCTATAAATTTTAAAGAAACCTGACGATCCGAATAGTAATATGATAATTTAATATTTTTAAACGTAAAATTTTGGACATTGTGGCAAGATTCTCTTATAAATAGATAAAGCTCGAATAAATACTCTTTTCCAGATTTTTTATCTTATATTATTATTATATGTTTTTTGTTCTTAAATAAGTCAAATATATAATAATAAATAATAAAATATATATAACAAAACTGTGAGTCGAATCTGTACACCAAACATTTGTTGGAAAGAAGAAGTTGGAAGAATTTAATTATTACTTTTCGGTCATTATTATTTTATTAGAGGGACCGAATCTATAGATTTTTGTCTAATCTTAGAATTCTTGTCCGTCTGCTTGTCTGCAACACAAGAAAATCATTGGACAGATTTTGATAATATTTGGTATGATGATAGCCGATATCCAGGGATAATAAATAAATAAATAATAAATAAATAAATAAATATGTTGGGACATTATTACAACAGCGCCATCTAGTTCTGCAGTAAGCTGCGTAACGTGCTTGTGTTGCGGATACCAGATAGTTGATATACTACACATATAAATTTTAAATACATACATATTATAAATATAAACACCCATGACTGGAGTACAAACGTTCGTGATTAGCAGATGAATGCCCCCAGCGGGACTCGAACCCGCGACCGCTGGCGCAGAAAGTAGGGTCACTACCAACTGAGCCAAAAGAGTCGTCGAGTGTACCTAGGGCCTATTAGTAGCTAGTTTTCAATAATGGTCGAATTTCGACCATCAGACAACAATATAATTGTGATTTTAGCAAAAGCCAGTTGTTTGATATTAAGATACAATAATATTTAATTTATTTATATGCAAAGTAACACAAATTTTAATAATATTTTGAAGTATCTACTTTATATACGAGACGGAGGCTCTAAGTGACATCTCAAACATCTTTGATTGTGAAGTACCTAGTTTAAGTGCGCTCTGTGTCACGGTCGATGGGTCAATGTTAATCATTGTTGACTTTGTAGTCATTTTGTTGACAATTTTTTATTGTTTCTTTTTAATTATTTCTTAGACTTAACTATAATATATAAAAAATATTTTTTTATGTTAGTATTCTATAAGATACTTAACGTTTATTCTGCGTCGACTAAAAAAGAGTCCCGAGTATGCACGCAAGTTAAGTGTGGATAAGCTGACAATTAATTAAAAATAGTATTATATATAGAAATATTCTATGTAAAAAAAATTAAAACAAACAAAAGATTATTGTATGGGTGGGTAGACATGTCTTCCGAAAATATGCTGGGTTGACCCAGGCATGCAAGTATTCTCACGATGTTTTCCTTCACTGTAAGAGTTGGACGTTGGAAATTTTCGCATATGAGTATTGAAGGTGTAAGGAAGACCCGGGATTCGAACTCGCTTCACTCAGTTTCCCAAGCAAGCGCGATGCTACTAGGTTAAAACTGTTTTTTTGAAGCAGTATATGGCATCTATATCATCTCGTATAATTAAATTAACAGTTAATGCTACAACCTTAAGTTCTATAAATTTATAAGAAAAAACATATTATTACTGTTTTCTGTTTAAACTCTACATTAATTCGGAACAGATTTCGCAACATTCATACAGTGACATCGACTCGGTCTACAAAGCTTTCAAATTGTAATTAGATTTGAGCACGACTGAAACTTTATTTGTCTTGCATTTCTGCAAAAGACGGGGTAATTCAGTTATATTCTGATTGTAGTTAAGGAATTCTCTTTACTTATTATATGTTTTTAAACGGTAAAAGTAAATTTAAGCTTATTTTTATAAGACGATAGTAACTTTCCCTTGCTTTGCTCGGATGTGTTGATAGGTCCCTTTACCATAATCTTATATATTTAAATGAGTAATTCTTGTATAATCTGAATCTCGGAAACGGCTCCAACGATTTTCATAAAATTTAGTATACAGGGGATTTCGGGAGCGATAAATCGATCTAGCTAGGATTCATTTTCAGAAAATGTTGTTTTATTCGAGTTTTCAATAATCAACTTTATCGATAATCTACTTAAACATAAACTTACTTTTTTATTGAAAGAAAATAACAAAAAGGTGGCGTTTGGGTAGCCCAATATTGCCACTTAAACAGAAAAATATGGCTCTTCCCGACATCAATTGGCGAATAATAATAACATTTTTTTCAAAAATACCGAACAAAGCTCGGTCATCCAGGTACTTATAAATAAAATAGGTTGGGACAATATTACACACAAAACACTCTAGTTCCGTTGTAAGCTACGAGGCTTGTGTTACGGATACCAGATAGTTAATATACTACACATACATTACTTTTTAAATAAGTACATACATATTATAAATATAAATATAAACACCCATGACTGGAGTACAAACGTTCGTGTTGAACAAATGAATGCCTCCAGCGGGTCTCGAACCCGCGACCGCTGGCGCAGCAAGTACACTACAAACTGAGCCAAACGTGTCGTCAAAATTTTATTGCTCTATTTCAAACTGTTTAAGTAATAATGCGTCGGTACAGAAACTTACGGGGTGGTGTTTTTTGACATAAATTGATATAATTTTTGCACATAAAACACTAATAAAGAAATAAAAAAATGTATATCTGTTGAGAGTGAGCTGATTAAGATTATGTAGAAAAAAAATATATATTTCCGAAAATCTTCTCTTAAAGAGGTGAAAAGAAGGAACACAGTTTGTATGGAAAATCAAACTGTTCTCAACTAAAGGATACCGATATATGTACATAATTATTTATAGTTCTATAGTTTCTATTTCATATTAAATGTTAAAAGCTACGAACCTGAGTGAAGCGAGGGTGAATCGTTAGTCCTAAAAAACTAATAAAGCAAACCAAATCTAATATATAAAAATCTTGTGTCACAGTGTTTGTTATCAAACTTCTCAGAAACGGTTTGACCGATTTTTATGAATTTTTTTGTATATATTTGGTAGGTCTGAGAAAAGATTGAAGTAAGGTTGTTGTATTTTTTATTCCCCTAAGTGATAAGGGTGGCCCTGTCCAGATTTTTATTTTTTATTTTCAGACCAAATTTTTATTTATTATTTTTTTTATGATTTAGCATCAAAAAATACTAATAACTTTTCATCCTTCTACAACCAATCCCTATTTTTTAATAGTACGCGGGAACGCCGCGGGAATTGCTAGTATAACTAATATAATAAAACAACTAACATTTCAATAATATATTAATACATAATTTAAAAATATAACTCGTCTAAAGTTAGATAAATTTCAAGTCATTTTTTGTTATTAAGTTACAATTAAATTTATTGCAAAGAAAATTCATTATTTTCGCGTCTGTTATACTTTCTACTTAATCATTTAAAAAGAAAGCTAACCCTCTTGTTTGGTTTGTGATAAATCTGTTACTGTGAATGGGGTTAGATGTAGTCAATCTCGCCGACAGGGATCCAGGGAGACGACGAGGAAAATTTTATTTATTTATACCGTGCTATAGGTACATATAGCCATAGCCGTAAATTTGTAGCCCAGCAGGCGTTTCGAATGGTTGATAAATTAACCCAACATTAATAACAGTTATAATATCTAATATATAAAAATTTCGTGTCAGTGTTTGTTATCGAACTCATCCGAAACAGCTTGACCGAGTTTTATGATATTTTTTTGTGTATTTGGTAGATCTGAGAATAGGACGTGGGTTATTTTTTATTCCCCTAAGTGATAAGGGTTGCCCTCTCCAGATTTTTTTTATTTTTAGACCAAGTTTTTATTGTTTTTTTTGATTTAGCATCAAAAAATACTTGAAACCCTAAATTTTCAACTTTATATTAATTTCTATTTTTAATTAATAAAAATTAGAACGCGGGCAGAGCCGCGGGAATTGCTAGTAATATATAAAAATCTCGTGTTACAGTGTTTGTTATCGAACTCGTCCGAAACGGCTTGACCGATTATTATGAAATTTTTCGTGTATATATGGTTAGTCTGAGAATAGGTTGTAGGCTTTTTTTATAGACCTAGGCAATAAGGGTCTCCAGAGGGAGCCGCGGGAATTTTAATGATGACGTAAAATAATTCCATTCGCAAAGTAATAAGGCAACTCCTGTATATAATCCACTAAGCAATTATAGTAGATGGCTTTGCAACTGTTTACAAAGCTCTTGTGAAAATACTTTGGTAATTAACTTATGAGCGAGTGCCTCTTTGAGATGGGCAATTTGTGAGATTGATAAATAAAATTTTTAGTATCGCGATAGAAACGAAACTTGGCCACTTAGAGTACTTTTTTTCGTTTATTTTTAGCATGTCCTATTTTATATGGTTGACCGTTTATTTTAATTATGTAGTACTATGTCTTTATATAATATATAAAAATCTCGTGTCACAGGGTTTGTTATCGAACTCCTCCGAAACGGCTTAAGTGACTTTTATAATTTTTTTTGTGTTTATTTGGTAGGTCTGAGAATAGGTCGTAGGCCATTTTTTATTCCCCTATATGATAATGGAACTCTACACATTTTGTATTTTTTATTCATCGACCAAGTTTAGAATTTTTATTTTTTTATGATTTGGCAACAAATAATACTTATAGCCCTAAATTTTCATCCTTCTACTGAAGCGGGCGGAGTCGCGGGGATTGCTAGTCATTTATAATTATAGCATATTATATATTATTACTCTGAAGGACTTACGAGTATAAGCTAAAAAAGTAAGAAAGAGCGTATTTTTTTTGAGCTGGTTGGTGCAAAAATATGAATTCAACATTTTATTTCGAATTGTATCGGCTTTTACCATTTTTGACCCCCGGACGCAAAAATTACGTTGAGCTGTATGGATGAACCGATTCTTAGTTATGTTTGATGAAAGTCTGTTCAAGATGGCCGCTACCACAAAATGGCGAATTATATTTTTTTTATAACTCCCTCAATATGGGTATCAAATGAAAGGGCTTTACTAGTGGAATACTATTTTTATTATGTTATGTCGGGTTTTTTTTCATTCAAGCTCATGAGCCTACTAATAACCCCAAAATAAAAAGCTTCAGTCCAGAGTAGAACTGGCTATGGCCAATAATGATTCCCTTCTAAATATTATTTTTAAAATAACTGCGCATTTAACGTTTAAAATAAAAGTTTATTTTTTTTGCGGATTTATTATGATTTTTGGTTCCCAATATTTCAAATGCTTTACAGCAATCATGGTCACTGGAGAGACTTCGCTTTTAGACGTCTCAAAGGCATTACGTAGTAATTATTGTTACAGACGGTCTACCCACAACATTTACAAAACGAATTCTTAAATATTAAAGTTTTATAAATATAAGTAAACAGTCTCTCGTCATAAAATACGTGTCGTTTATGTTTAGTGGATAAAAAAAAAAAGTTAAAAACACTTGAATATTTATTTAATACTTTTCCGTTTCCCGATCGCGTTATTAGTCTAATTCTAACGTAATGTTGGTTCGTTATTTACTTACACGAGTAAATAACTGAAAGAGCTGGACCGCGCAAGCTGTACAGCCGCATTTTAATTTGCATACATAATATTAGTAATGTGCTCACAAAGACCTTTCCTTTGACATGTGATAATTATCTCAGTTACATTTTTTCAAGATTAGAATCTAACGTTTTAATTCCTTCAAATAAAATTTATATAGCCTATGTTACCCTGGTCGTTAATACGAATCTATTGACATTTATTAAAATTGGTTCAGTAGTTTAGGCCTTGCTGTGGAATATACAAACATACATAGACTGCCAAAATCATTACCCTTCCTTTCGGCTTCGCCGTAGTCGGGTAGAGGTCTATAAAATAAAATACCACAAATATTTTACCACCTACATTGCGCTGAAATATTATGATTCTAATTAAAAAAAAAATTAACATTTTTATTCGGCCACCTACAATGTATGCGAATATTTTAGAATTTTGCTTTGAAAAGTTCACATTTCGTGACATATTTAGAGTCAAGGTTCAAAGATCAAGGGCAATTAAAACATTTGAAGATTTCCCATGAATTTAAAAAATCTCTATGGAATTGAAGAGACATTTAATGATAAGGTCGTGGGCATCAGCTTTTTTGTAGAAGCGTATATTATTTTTAGACTCTATCAAGTGTGTTGTTTGTTGTAATTCTATCGATCCTACATTAACTTTTTCTTTTTTAATCCTAATTCTCTTTCTAATCTGAAGTAAAATAATATTGTTCATCTGCCAGTGAAAGTTCCGTTAAAATCAGTCGAGCAGTTTTGGAGCTTAGCCGTAACAAACAAATGGACTGAAAAAAAAGTATTTTTTTATAAAAAACTAAATGTATTTTCTTAATAACTTCATGTGCTTTTCATACTATATTGTTATAATATCGTGTTGATATTACATACTGAACTTTTATTTACTCATCGTATATTGAATTCTGTTATGAATATAAAATTTAGCGCTTCTCCTATCACGATCACATCAGCTGCTACGTGTCCTGAGTTCGAAATAACGTATTTCAGGATAAACAGAAAGATAAAAATCTGTTTATTTAGGAATATTGGGCATAACATAGTAAAAATGGGTAATTTAGTGAAAGTGACTCAACGTTTCGACGCCTTCTATTCATTTTATTTTTTTTATTAATTACAGGATTGATTTAAGTTGTTGTTAGGTTTAGGTTGACGCGAATATTCGACAATATAAATGAAACTACCTTTTCGGATTTCGTCGCGAATTTATTTTGATTTTTAGTTCCCGACGTTTCGAATGCTTTACAGCAATCATGGTCACGGGAGAGACTAAGGTATTTGACATTTCAGAGGTTTATATACTTGCAGTTCCAGACAGTGCCTAACCACAATTTACAATTTCAAAATGGCAAAGTACCTTATGAATTAATTATATTCATTTGTAATATTTATTCATTTATAATGTTTGTTGTTATCAGTTATAACTTACTAGCGACTCGCCCTCGCTTCGCTCGAGTTCGTCCCTAAATTTAGCAACATTAACATTAACCTCATCCCGACACCGGGAAGCGACTTTGTTTTATACTACGAGTATGTAGTAATAAGTCTTGCATTTTTCACATAAAAATGAAATTGAACCACCGACGATTTTGTAAAGCTATATTATTCGATACTAAATATATTACGAAAGTACTCGTACTACCGATGAGTAAAATGTATTCTATATTAGGTATAAGTAGAAAAAAATAATAATAAAAATTACATGCTTTATGTAAGTAAACTTCATCGTTTTAAGAGTTAATAAATTCCAAATATAGTGAAAAATAGCAAAAGATCTTGTCAGTTTTAACACGTCTCTGTACACTCTGTCACAGCGTAATAGCTCCTAAAATTTTATACCTGAGTTAATGAAATTTGCCACACATGTGTTCGAGAAAAATGCTTATATTCTAGCGAGCCTTCATGGCTTTTCTTGATAAAGATACAATATGTTTTTATAAGATGGGTGGACCTTCCATAGTCCACACACCGCATTAACAAATAAACAGTTATTAATTGTTTATTTACTGTATAAATGATATAAGCATATTTTCAATAACATTTTGTTTTATTATGTAACATACTAAACACTTTTTATTGCAGATTTTATAATTAACTTTTTATAACTAATAAACCTAGGTTTTAGTAAGCTTTTCTAAACGGCCTTGCTAGGAACAGGCCAATATTATAAATCAGTCATTGAACTGAAAATTAACGTTATGATTATCAAAATATCTGCTTATACTTATTATAACTACATTAAAAGATCTTTCATTATAACGTAACATTAAACGCTCACCATAATATATTAATTTATAAAATAATCAACGAAAATAACTTGAACACAATCGTACAATTTAGAATAAGTTGTCAACACGGAAGAAAGAGGGGGTACTGTACTCGTATAATATTATCAACACCTCGGGCTAAGACGGGGTGAAATGCTTGCTTTTGATTTTCTTATTATTTTTCTAAAATATATTTAATTAATAGGTCCTAATATCACCAATATTGAAAGATTTCTTCATTTTAAGTACCCCATTTTACCACCCTCTACCCTAAAGAGTATAGACTATATAGATAAACTTAAAACATAGGCTTAGGCTTATCTATATAGTATTTCTTAGAATACACGTTTTTTTATATTTTTTATAACAAAGTTTATTCGTCGGGTACCATAAGCCTTGATCTAGGTACTTAAGTAGAATATAGCTTATACGAGATCTAGGTTTTAGATTGACAGATGCGCCCTGAGTCTAGATATGATCACGTCTTCTTGAAAAACGTGAGAATGGATCTGTCACTATGTCAACATATGGCATTTTTAGTTCATCTCCCTTACTCATATTGGAAGGAGTACATCTTTCTCTGTCTTCAAATGTTATTTTTATTAGGGTTCCGTAGCCTATATAATTTAGTTTACATGTCACAGCCATTTCTCTCAGGCTTTTGGAGCCAGAATTTGGTGAGTCTTACTCATGTGAATAATTAAATAATTTTGCAGTTAAAAAATATATTATAGATTACACGTAGTTCGTACAATGTTACAACGTATTTAACTGAGGTTTATAGAAATTATCACTCATTGTGTATGTATGTATAATTATCACACATTAGTGTATGGGATATCTATACCAATATTATAAAGACGAATGATTTGTATTTATGTATGTAACGAATAAACTCAAAAACTACTGGACCGATTTTAATGAAATTTGACACACAGATATTCTAGAGCCTGAGAAAGGACATGGTTTACTTTCAAAGGTGAAAAGGGCTGTAAGAGGTTCAAATAGGTGATGAAATTTTGTATGGAAATTACATTAATTTTAAAGCTAGAAGCTTGAAACTGATTATTTAGGCTTTTGATTAGATATAAATAAGTGAGACATTTAAAGTTTGTAAATAAATTTTATGCTAAAGGGGGTATCTAGGGACAAAGTGAGTCCATAGTCTATAGGTATTATATCTGTACAATTGAAATAATGAACAATAAAATCAATAGTTACCAATAGTATTATCTCCTTAAAATATATCTATATATAATTGTGTTATCAATTGTATTATCCCCTTCCTTCTAATTCTTCATTAGACCCTAAGTTCTTAAATGAGGTATAGATTCGGAACCGCAAAGGCAGCAAACCATAGAATACAAATATTTTTTTTCACTCAGTTAAATGAATGTTACTTACGCAAATTCTATAAATATTACATTTATTTGAAGAATCATAAAGAAGCTAGGATTTAGAAATAATTTTCTTAAATAAATAACTACACCAACTTCAAAAGATTTCTATTTAAGCTTTACTTATGATGTAATGGATTATATAGGTAAATACATAACGCTAACTTAATAATTGCTGCCATGAAACCCCCTTTTTTAACGTTGGGAAATGCATTTATGAATACCACCAAGTTATGTAGAATTCACAGTTTCTTGGTTTGTGGGAAAGCCATGATACCGAATGGACGCCTAGTAATAGCTTATGCAATTCTTATTAACGACACGTGTGGCTCAGTTTATAAAGACCCTACTTTCTGCGCCAGCGGTCGCGGGTTCGAGTCCCGCTGGGGGCATTCATTTGAAGAGCACGAATTGTACTCTAGGCATGGCTGATTACATGATTGATTTATTCAACGAGAAGCTGCAACCACGGCAGTGCGATTAAAGAACCACAAACTATTGTGTACAACTAACACACCTCATATAAAAATCTTGGAGGATGTAGCCAAAGATATCCCTTTCATGGAAGCACCTAATGATGGGATAAAGACCAAATATATTTTCGACAAAAAATACAAAATACAGCTCGAAGAGGATCCACAGGCAACCTCCAATAGGACAGCCTTGAGTATCTTCACAGACGGCTCAAAAACGAAAACTGGGACAGGCAGCGGAATCTTTTCCGAAGACCTAGATTTTAATACATCACTACCCATAGGCACCTATAACACAGTGTTTCAAGCTGAGTGTATAGGTATACTTGAGGCAGCCAGAGCAATCGTGGAACGGGGGGTACAGGATTCCCCAATTCGCATACTATCAGACAGCATGTCAGTACTACAGGCACTAAATAGTAGCACAACCACTTCAGCTATAATCTATGAATGCCATTACATCTTGATGCAGGTAGGTGAAAAAAATGACATCACACTACAATGGATCAAAGGTCACAACAACACACGCGGTAATGATAAGGCCGATGAGCTAGCAAGAAGGGGATCAAATACGACAGCCATTGGGGCTGAACCAATAATACCATTACCATCTTGCTGGCTCAAAGGCCAAATTCGGCAGCGCATGAAAAGTAAACACGCCACTCTATGGTCCGAACTCGAGGACTGTAGACAGGCCAAAGGGGCACTTCCAACTATTGACGCCAAATTGGCAAACAATCTATTAAACATGGACAGACGCCACCTTAGACAAATAACTGCGGCTCTGACCGGACACGGGCCATATAATAAACATCTTTTTAACATAGGTATCACAGACAGTCCCCTGTGCAGAGCTTGCATGGGGACAGAAGAAACGGCTACACATGTACTCTTAAACTGTCCAGGTGAAGCGGCTTACCGGGCACAACATCTTGGCACCCCGAGGGCACTTCCGGAGATATTCAAGAAGCCTAAAAAACTTCTTAAATTTCTGGAGGAGCTTGGGTGGCAGGAGTGAACAATAAATTCCCACACACGCAAAATAGGCGCTAAGTCGTCGAGTTGCGGAAACCAGCCCGTGTTTACCATACCATACCATACCATGGCTGATTATATTTTTAACATGTACGTATTTCAATGTTATATATGTGTAGTATACCAACTATCTGGTATCCGTAACACAAGCCTACCACACTTACCACGGAAATAGATGGCGCTGTTGTAAAAGTGTCCCAACACAAAATATTATGCAGTAGCTACGAGTATGTCTATTTCTAATAAAGCTGAAGATATTTTTGTTCATTTCATAAAATCAAATTTTTGATCTAATATCAGACACTAAAAATCAGATTTGTGACTGTGATTTTAATTTAATTGTAAGTTTGAAATTTTGTTCCTCACTAAAATGTTTTAGAGTTCATATTTTGTTCATGAATTTTCCATGTAAATTCACATAGACCTTTGGCATGAAGGAACATACACAAACCCTTACGCAGTTATAAAATAGTAATTCAATTCAATTATTTCCTTTAATAACTTCGCCAATGTCGCGTAGAATGGAGAAATAAATCTTAGATAATAATAAGTAATTATTTCGACATTTATAGTCAAAATTTTATTTCAAGTGAAGGTCAAAAGCACTCAATGATAGAAGAGGTCTGGCCAACCTCAGATCTCGACTTTTGTCAGAAAATATAAACAATACGTAGATTTAAAAAGAAAACAACACTCGTACATTGTAAGCTTTATAAATATAGTTGTGAAAGCTCAAGTATTTTCTTAGATTTAACTGCCATCGTTGTAAATGTAAAATTCGACAGTGTGTTTTAGTTATTTATTCTTAATTATTTAGCATTATGATGTATCTATATATCTAAATCTAAAACAAGCATTAGTCAAATTCAAATTAAGTTGAGTTTCAAAATTAGTGCTAGCGTGTGTAGTTGAAATTAAAATAAAGAAATGACACTACCTTTTCGAATATTGTCGCGGATTTATTTTGATTTTTAGTTTCCGACGTTTCGAATGTATATGGCATATTTATAAAATATTTTTAACATTAGTTAAATTTTATTTTGTTAGTCTATTTTGATTTTTTTGTAATTTGTGGGTAGGCATTGTCTGTAACAAGTATATAAACCTCTAAGACGTCAAATACCTTAGTTTCTCCTTCGACCATGATTGCTGTAAAGCAGACCAACAAACATTAACACATTTTTATATATATAAAAAGTTATTAATACCCAATATTCTGTTACACTAATAGCTAAAATAAAGATTTTTACTAAAACATAAGCCTTGTTTTTCAATATTCTTCAAAAGTATGAATTCGCCATAAAACCTTCTCACAGTATTTATTAGTGTTCTACTTTTGTTTCGAGCATGCTCTCAAGTCTCACGTATAAGCAAACGTTCACAATACACCGTTCTACTTGACTTTTGTTTTTCGTAACGAGTAAGTACATATTTTAACCTTACTTCAGCACTCAAAATAGAATATTTAGTTGGAAAATAAAATACTATGTTAACTCGGTATGATCATAGTTGTTTATAGGATACTAGCGATTTAGAACGAGCGAAGCCGCGTGTTCCGCTAGCTATACATATAAACCTTCCTCTTGAATCACTCTATCTATTAAAAAAACTGCATCAAAATCCTTTGCGTAGTTTTAAAGGTTTAAGGGACAGACAGACAGGGGGAAGCGAATTTTTTTTATACTATGTAGTGATTTAAAATGCACGGAAATGACAAAATGATCTAAATGAGACTTATTGAAGTACTATTCATATTATTTCCTGGTTGAGTTATAATGAATTACGAGTACGTTAACAAATTTCTACATACCCTTGTCCCGCTAGGGTTTGCCACTGCTTATATTTTAACAGCTAGTAGATTTCTCAGTCAAGTTAAGTTCAGGCAGTGGTAGCCCAGTGGCAACGCGCTCGCTTGGATAACCGAGTGATGCGGGTTCAAATTCGGGTCTCGCACCTCTAATATTTTCATGTGCGAATCATTTCTATGATGATTATCACTTGTCTTACGGTAAAGGAAAACATCGTGAGGAAACCTGCATGTCTGACAAAACCTAGCAAGTTTTTGAAAGGCATGTGAAGTCCGCCAACACGCACTAGCCCAGCGCGGTGGACTATGGTCTGATCCCCCTCGTACTGAGGGAGGCCAGTGCCCAGCAGTGGGACATTAAAAGGGCAGAAGACAAACAGATTCCTCATAGATTACATATTTTCCCGCAGTAAAAATTATCCTGTATGTAGACCCGACCAATTATCTATCACTATACCAAATTCCATCAAAATCTGTTTAGTACTTTTCTCGTGATGGCGTCACAGACAAACATACAGTTAGACAAAAATTTTAAAAACTATAGATTTGGCATCTTTATCAATAAAAATATTAATACAATTAATGATTTAATGTACGATTCAACTCATAATTTTATCATAATATATGGTATATCCGTCAACTAAACAAGCACTGCCTCTCTTATTAGAATAAAATTTCAATGAACATTGAAGATTCTCTTTTATAACGCCGTTATATTATTTTTTAAAACAAAGTGTCTAGTTTACTTGAAAAAAAAGCGAGTAAGCCAAAGTGATGGCAGCATTTTCTTTGTGTGTCGCAGTCGGACAAAAATCTGTATGCGTAGTTTTTCTCGCTTACGCTGAAATGTAATTTTGCTGTATTATTTAGTGACGTAAACTGCATACAATTTACTATAAAGAGTAATTGTTTTATTATTATAAAAATGTTAATGTTTGTAAGTACGTACCTCATGTCGGCACAAATTCAAATTCAATAGTCATTAGTTTATTCGTAAGTGGGTAGAGTAAAAATAAAATTTTTTTTACACGGAAATTGAACTTGTTACCTGCTAAAATTTATTATAATCACAGTATTACAAGTTACAGAAATATTTATTTAAATGTAAAATTCATTATAAATTGTGTATTCCAGACAACGTTTCAGATTTGAGTTTTCCGCCAACAGCACTGTTTGATTTAACTTACTGAGTGAGTTAAATAAATAGTTTAATTTTGTCATAGCGTTAAACATAAAGTCGCTTATTTTTGTTTGTAAGAAATTAAATTGTATGAAATTTTATGTAATATAATAATTGTATATATATTATAAGATATAAATACATTTAAAATTAGCGTATAATAGACTAAAGATTTGCGTTTAGTGCCTCATAGTGAGCAATCCTGTCTTCGCTATTTATAGTATTACGTAATGCTATAAGCTCTTTGTGTACTCCAGTCATGGGTGTTTATATTTAAAACATGTATATATTTAAAAATTATATGTGTAGTGTATCAACTATCTGGTATCCGTAACACAAGCACGTAACGTAGCTTACCACGGAACTAGATGGCGCTGTTGTAATAACGTCCCAACATTTTTATTTTATACCGCAAAGTAGACAATCAACTTGGAAATTATTCACACATGAAAATATCAGCGGTGCGAGACCCCGCGTTTGAATTTACTTCATTTTGTATATCAAAATGGCGTGTTCCCTCGGGGCTATCACGGTTCTAATGAATTATATAATTGTATAATGTTGTGCTTGACCGTTTACTTAGGTCTTTGGAGGCTTTATTTAGTAGTCAGTTCTCAAGGGAATATGCTAGGATATAGAGTACAGGTTACGTGAGTGCGAATTTTCATATTTAGGGATTCATCCCTGAGTTTCTTACTTCTAATATTATAGTAGGTTATCCATCTACTATGTGAGTACGTTAAAAATTTACATGATGGCGCTATTCGATTTATTTTTATTTTAATTAAAAAAACATTTTGTCAGTTTAAAAGCAGATGGAAAGAGCGTATCAATTTTGTGAAGATTTTTGTAGATTAATAAATAAAGTTGAACTACTGCTCTATCGACCGTTTGGAATAAAAGGGTTTCATCCAACATTTTTCTATATTTTGATTTTTTAACTTAAAAATGTTTCATGTGACCATAACTTTGTTCTCTAAACCTTTGAACGTCATCTATTGACCCTTAATGAATTAGCTGCATAAAAAAGTTCTATTTGTGAAATTAATGATTCAAAAAGTTCCATCTGCCTCATGAATGTTAAAATCCAGATGGAACCATCTTATTCCAAACGGTCGCTATGCTAAAATAAAATAAATGAAACATATTAATAAAGAATGGTTTATATACACATGCATTATATATCGTATTTACATAAGTTAATATCACCGTACATCTCTTGTCCTGAAGTAAGTTAAACCTGAAAGTCATTCAGTTGATTAGAAAACAGAAGGTCACGTTTTACGAATGCAAAGGTATTTGCTTAGTGTATCACGTCGAGTTTTGTACTGCCCTATGGGATAGAGCAGGGTTCACAAAATTGAATTTTATTAAACTGTAAAGAAATATACCGCTGGTTGTCTAAAAAGTTATATAAAAAGACGAAAATAATACGATCTTAGATTTATGTGAATATTTGACATGATGAATAAGCTGGTACTTTTAATTTGGTGCCATTTTTTAATTTAACTGACTAATATTTTTTTATTGTAGGCAATCCTACTGTACTGTCTGTAACAAGTACTTAATAAAATCTTTGAGACATCTTAAATCTTAGTCTCTCTTGACCATAATTGCTGTAAGTCATTCGAAAATTTAATAAATAAATATAAATATGTTGGGACATTATTACACACAGCACGTGTCATCTAGTTCCGTAATAAGCTACGAGGCTTGTGTTAAGGATACCAGATAGTTAATAAACTACACATATAACTTTAAATACATAATACTTTCTTAGGTTTAATCAAAAATCAAAATAAATCCGCGACAAAATCCGAAAAAATAATTTCATTTAAATACATACATATTATAAATATAATTTAGCAAAAATCAAAATGGAATCGAAAAAAATCCGAAAACATTTTTTTTTCAAGATCAAAAATAGTAAAACAAAGTTGTTTTGTAGGCACAAATATGTATACTTTTTTATAGAAGGAACTTGATATAGACACAAGCATGAATAGTTTAGTTGTAGAACTTACTTTATAGCCACTCTATATTTATTATATTTTTAACAGAAAATCGAAAAATACGGAACTTTATAATAAACAAAAAATATTTTTATAGAACCAGCGACATAAGTTTAATAATTTGTCAGTGGAACCCTAATTCATTTTTTTTAAATAAGATAGTCTATATTACTCCTAGCAACAGCTATCTGCCAATGAAATTACCGTCAAAATCAGTCCAGTCGCTTTGTTGATTCGCCAAAACAATTAAACGCCGCGTTGCCCGCAATTAAATTTAAACAAATTAATATATAACATTATTAAAATTATATGTACTAAATATTTATGTTTAAAAATATTTTTATCAAATTAGGTAGGTATTATTATTGAGTACTCTCTTAGATTCATTATAAATGATCTCTTCGAATTTCAGAGTCTGAGACTGTGATTATGATTGCTAAAATAATAATAATAATAAAAATCGACACATCTAAAACAAATCGACGATAAAATCCGAAAATGTGTTTTTATTTATAATTGTGTATATTTTATTCTTAATAATAAAGACTCTTCTCACGCCTAAAAAAATTTACTTCAATAATTCTATATTGCTACGACCATAGTTTTTTACTACAATTTTAGTTTTCTCCCTACAATTTCTATATCTTATATTTGGCAAGGGTTGTTTTTCTCGTGATTTAGATGAAATAATTTCATTCCGCGCTTATTCGTCGGTTATGAGCTGTGAAATCAAATTACGTTATTTGATGAGAGGCTGGGAAATGTATCTTGGAAAGCTTCCCCACATTTTCTTAACCAAGTTTAAATGTGAAGAGTTATTACGAATTAACCTTGGTATTCTTCATGTGTATATTATTATATTATATTTTAACCGACTTAGTAGGGGTAGGTACTATATTTGGTGCATGTTTCATTTTTGCGTATGTTTACTGATTTTTCTAAGTCAGCTTAAGCGATATAATTAAATAAATATGTTATTCGAATTTTAGTCAACAAAACAAAATCTGATACTTTCGAAGGTCTACGCGAATATTCGACATTATAAATGACGGATTTTTAGATTTTTGACTCTCGAAGTTTCGAATGTTTTACAGTAATCATGGTCACGGGAGAGACCTCGAGATAGGGGTCTCCTATCCACCTCTTCAAAAAATAAATCCGCGTCAAAATCCGAAAAGATAGTTTTGATTTATAAAACAAAAAATCTATATTATTTGGACCATCCAATAACGAGTACTGAATTAATTTTGATTAAACTTTAGATTACTACTCGTAGGTATATACATCCGTGTAACATATAGGCTATAATGTTTAAAGGTATAATAATTAATTATAAATGTAATTGTTAAGCGAAGCCGCGGCAATACCTGCATAATTAGATTAAGCAAAAGTTAGAAAATTTGAAGAAATTCGCTGGCATATTTACTTTACTTACTTAAGTACTTACGTTACTCTAAGTACTTTTGTTACTTAAGTTCGATACACCACCATATTGAAAGGTTGGGCCGTTAATTATTCTGCTGAGTGTATTAATTACTATATATATATATATATATATATATATATATATATATATATATATATATATATATATATATATATATATATATATATATATATATATATATATATATATATATATATATATATAATTCACTGTTGCTTCATTGTAAGCATATTTTAAGTTATTTTCCTTGAAAAATATTTACTCATTTTCCAAGGGAGTCGGATTACAAGTGATGTTGTTAAGCCAATCCTGTGACTATTAAGATAAAAAATATTAGCGCTATTATAAACGGAAACTTTTTTAATCACCGTCTGTCAACATTTGTGTCTAATGGTTTTTTTTCTATCTTAAAAAATGATAAATAATGTATCGTGTTCATTGATCATTTAAATTTTAAATTTTATATTAGTCAAAATATAAGGTCTACTAAAGCTATGGACTAAATTTCATCCTTTATCCAGCTATTTAGAGAGAAAGAGAAAAACTTAATATAGTCTATTATGGTTTGTAGTCAAAAGGTACAAAATTTGACTCACACTTGACCGTTTTTCTTAGTTGCCTATTACGAAGGGAACTGTAACAAAATATTTTCGTAAAACTGTTTTTGCAACCACTTTCCTCAATACTATTAAGAGTAGAGTCTCGAATAACACACCTAGCACTTATTTATTTGTAAAATATAACCAAAAAATAACAGCTGTTTTATATAATACTTTCAGTTTAAGGATATGACACGTTTGGCTCAGTTTGTACTAAACTTCTTGCTGTGCCAGCGGTCGCGGGTTCAAGTCCCGCTGGCATTAATTTGTGTAATGAGCACTACCTGGTATCCGTAACACAAGCCTCGTAGCTTACTTACTATATTTTATACGAAAGGCTTCTAACATTGAGTTCACTAATTTGCACCCACTTATTATATATTATCACGTCTGCTATACAGTACTAGCCAATAATCTTATCGTGCGACCTTAATTAATAAATCTACCTTTCGATTGTTCGATTGTCCCGACTGGTGTTCGAAATTCTCTTAGAGGTCACATAATGGTTTTGTCATAATCTCTCACAGGTAAAACCATTATGGGTTAATTGACTAACAATTGGTTATTAATTTCGAGATGTAACCTGAATATATTTTTAAGTAAAAATTTACTGTAGTATATAAAAGTTTCGTTTTAATTTCTCTGCTTTCTTCTATCATTACAAGAAAACTACTTGACAGATTTTGATGAAATTTAGTACGATGATAGCTGGATATTAGAATCAACAAATAGTATATAATATTACTTTATTCTAAGAGAAATTCAAACTATCCCTTAAGATGTATCTATGTTGGAACCCAAGCAGAGCGAGAGTGAATCGCAAGAAGATTAAATAAGCAGTTATTTAAGAGAAAGAAATACTTAACTATTGCAGTTGCGTTTTATGGACGATACTTTAAAACGAGACTGTAAAGGGAAAAAGGAAACTGCTATAGTTAATTTTATGTTTCACGTACATTTTACTCCAGAACTTTTGTTTGGCCATCAACATCTAGTGCAGTGGTGTTTTTACTGTTTGTTGTTAATGCTTGCACTAAATTAAACTAATTTAACACGTTTACTACTAATTAGAATTACCATAGAATAAAGACAAATGGAGATCTACTAGCGATAAGTATGAGATTTTTTTTGGATCCGGTTTTATTTGATTTTTTTTTTCTTTAAGTTTTTATAGCTTTAAATGAAAGATTTGTTACGATACGCACAACGATTTTAGATGTCTTAAAAGTCTTAGTTATTACACACATATTTTATCCTAAGCCATTATAATTTCGAAAAAGAGATAAATGATCTGAACAAAGTATAATAAAATAGCGAAGAAACTCAATACATTTTTTTATATTCGTCTATGAAGTAGGAAGAATGTAAATAGATAAATATTATATAATTCAACTGGATGGAAGATGCTGTTTTAAATAAATTGCGAACTTACTATCACGTAACATTGCATATAGGTACTTACACAAAATCCTAAACACAGCCAAAATAACGCGTTCGTGCTAGTTTTTTTTAATGTTTTTTTATTTAATTTCTATAAGTTTAAGTACTAATATTATAGTGTATACAAGTAGGTACCAGATACCAGTATATAAAGGTTCTCTGCAAAGTTTCTTCGTAATAAAATCTACAATTTCTGGTACCCTTTACGTGTAATAGTAGTTTAACGGTCGAGGATTTGTTAGCTTCTTGTAATTAGATTTCGTTTGTGGTGCGCCTTTATTAGTCTGGTGATACCTGGTTTTATGGATTTTGGTTCACTTGAACTATTACACTTTTATGTTTGATTTGGTTGGAATTATCGATATTGACTTGAGTTTATAGAGTAAACACTAATTAGATAATCAAATATTCTTTATTACACACCATTATATAACATTACATAGTAGAAACATAATATATAGAGTCTATATAGTTTACTCTAAAAAGTTTTTTTAATTAATGATTAATTTAAAAAAAATTAATAGTTCCTTTAATTCTTAATTAATTTTTTTTAATGATTTTATTAAAAAAAACTAAGTTATGAGATCTAAGAAATAATGTGATTCAAATAAAATATATTATTATAATAATTAACACCCGACTGCAAACAAGACAATTTAAAAGTAATAGTTTTTTCCGCCCCGTCTCGTCCTGCCTTGCTTCATACTATGAAAATCTACCGTACGCCCCTGTAAAAAAAAAACTTTACAATAACCTTTGAATAAAGTCATAATGACCGATTCCGATCACGGCAGTCAACCTCATTGAGACCAGCCAACTACGCAGGAGATATTATAATGCACGAGTGTAATTTCTAGTATATATATTAGGATTGGAACTTTGCAAATCAATACCTTTATATATTGCGTGTGTACTCTACAAACAACCAAACAATAGAAGCCAGAACAATTACAAACAATTTATAGGTAAGAAAATATACATATTATTATAATAGCAACACTACATAATACTTTTGAATGAATAACTAATATTAAAATAAAAATTATAATAATTATAATAATACTAGCTAAAAATAAGTTAATAATATTGCCATAATTATAAATTATTTTTAAATTATTTAAATTTAAATATAAATGTTTAGAATTAAAATTTTATAAGGTACTCTGATGCCATTTTCAAAATTTTTTGTAAATTGTGGGTAGGCACTATCTGTAACAAGTATATAAACCTATGAGACGTCAATTACCTTAGTCTCTCCCGTGACCATGATTGCTGTAAAGCATTCGAAACGTCGGAAACTAAAAATCAAAACAAATCCGCGACAAAATCCGAATAGGTAGTTTCATTTATAATGTCGAATATTCGCGTAAATCTAAGAAAGTATTACATGTGACCTATTAAACTTTGGACGAGTCGTTCAAGTCTCTATGATATAAATAGGCAATTTCAACACAGTTCACTCTCCTTTGTTTGTAAACAATTTTTTTTATTTTCGTAAAGTTCTGACAAGAATTGCGACCACAGAATACTTGTTTTAATTAAAAAACATTCTTCACAAAACTTTCCCATAATATAAGCGTTCGGGTGACTGAGTGCGATTTTAGCGGCCATGGGTTTGATTCGTGTTAAGTAAAATAGTAATTTGAACAAATATAAGAAACAAGTGAAATGTTAATTTATGATTATAGGATAACAATATTTTAAAATGTGTACGTACTAAGTATAATTTTAAGTTCTTTATATCGTCCTATTGTAGGACACGAGCTTTCTCTCAATGTTCGTGGTAGTACTCGTACTACTAAATTGACGACTATACACTACGATAAACAAGCAAAATGTTTGTATTATATTACAATTCAGAATCAATTTTTGCGTAAATATTATTTCTTCAAGTCCTGCCCTGCTTTTTATTAATAGTCCTGAAACCTTACAAACCTGATTTTTCAGTCACACCGTTAATCTTATCCGTACAAAGAGACAGTGTAAATAAAGTGCTTATGAAAATTGGTGTGATGAATGTTATTATCTCAATAGAGGAATTCCGTAAATTTTCGTTTTGCATCGAAACGAGATATAGCCCTGGCAGTGTGGCCTACTTTCTCACCCCTGAGCATCCCTTGCAATTTTTATATATATATCTTTACATATTATAATGAAATTATAAAGGGATGAAAGTTGTAGAGGAATATTTAATCTTAATTTTGAAGCTTATATATGTTAGACTTCAGCCCTTTTTTTAACGTTCCACTGCAGAGCACGGGCCTTCCTTCAATACGAGGGGGATCAGGCCATAGTCCACCGTGCTGGCCTAGTGCGTGTTGGCGGACTTCACATGTCTTACGAAAACTTGCTACGTTTTCTCAGACATGCAGGTTTCCTCACGATGTTTTCCTTCACCGTAAGACAAGTGCTAATCATGATAGAAATGATTCGCACATGAAAATATCTGAGGTACGAGACCTGGATTTGAACTCGCATCACTCGGTTATTCAAGCAGGCGCTTTACCACTGGGCTACCATTGCCTAAGCTTATATATAAAGGAACTTAAAAATGTATTGTATATTTTACTGAATCAATTTCCATGATCCTTTATTTATTATATCATTTAAGAAGTTCTACTCCTAATATTATAATAATTTTACTTTTTAACTTATTTTGAATAAGGGATTCTTTTTGTTATAAAATAAACAAAGTTAAAAGATAATTTTGTTTTGCAATATTTCTGAAAATAAATCTTTAGCCATTTCCTTTGTGGTATTGACAGAGAGGGTGTTGTGAGTTATTACCCCGTTCTTCGCTTTCCACCAGAGTCAGCAAGTGTTTGGTCGAAAACATGAAAATACGTATAATATAATGTCCTACTTGATGTACGTTTGTTATGTATGTAAGTAGGTACATGTGTTAATCTGTCACTTATATGGCTTTTATTTGTAATATTTATATTGTAACTAGCGACTCACCCTCGTTTCGCTCGGGTTCGTCCCTAGCTCGTACCCCCTTTTAGCGTAAAATTTTTACAAACTTTAAATGTCTTACTTATTTATATTATCTAATCAAAAGGCCAAATAATAAGTTTCAAGCTTCTAGCTTTAAAAATGACGTAATTTCCATACAAACTGGCATCCCCTATTTCAACCTCTTACAGCTTTTTTTTCGCCTATATAGATGTCGTGGGAAAAGCTAGTAAAATATATAAAAAGATAAAGTAATAACAAGCTCTGGCGTAATTAAGTAACAAACATCCATCGAAACTTTTATGTTTATATAATACCAATAATTCTCGCAGCTCCGCCCGCGTTGGTAGAAGGATGAAAAGATAGGGTTATATGATTTTTTTAATGCCAAGTCATAAAAAAATAAGAAAATTAAATTTGGTCTAAAAATAAACAATTAAAAATCTGGAGAGAGCCTTGTCACCTAGTTGAATACAAAACAGCCTACGACCTATTCTCAGACCTACCAAATATACACAAAAAATCCTAAAAATCGGTCAAGCCGTTTCGGACGAGTTCGATAACAAACACTGTGACACGAGATTTTTATATATTAGATAATCTAATCCATCTGGTGATATAGCGTGTGGAGAAATTTCGTATGAATAATATTATATGGTTGATAAAACACAATTTATGTAGGTATAATAAGTAGATAAAGATATTTAGACAATTTTTTTTAAGGATTTCAAATGTATCTACGTCTGTTAATTTGTCTTTTAGGCCACAAAATATTAACGTTACAAACCATTTTGTGGACATATTTTACACTGTTTATAGGCAGGAGGATGACATAGACTCAAGATCAATTAATTTTTCGTTGCATATCAATATGACTGACCAGAGGGCCTAGACAATGTAACAATCGATTAGCGAAAGCGATAGTAGAAAAGTCCAAAATGTATGGGTTTGACATATGCCTTAGATTTGTCACGTGATCTGTTGTCAAAGAATAGATGATGGTAGACAATGTACATTAATTTCAATTATTAGCGATTTAAAGTTCAAGATGCATACGCTGCGTTTAAGCGATGACGATTGTAGAAATCGTATCGCTTCATAACGAATGCCGGTTGTCTATAGGCACAGGTCAGTGCAATAACATATTTTTATACATAAATCAATATTCGTACAGAATAATTGCATCATGACCTTTCAAACCTTTCGTTATCAAACGAAGCCATCATGTAAGGTGCAGATTTACCAAGCCTTGAAGATTGATATCGAAACCTAGCTACAATCACGGAATGGTGCTTAAAATGTTTCAGTAAAGTCAGTTTTTAAGTTTAATTTAGTAGTATCTAAGCATTGTAAGTTTAATTTTAAATTAAGTATATTGATATAAAAGCCACTCCTTTGACGACACGTTTGGCTCAGTTGGTAGTGACCCTACTTTCTGTGGTCGCGGGTTCGAGTCCCGCTGGGGGCATTCATTTGTTGAGCACGAATGTTTGTACTCCAGTCATGGGTGCTTATATTTATTATATCTATGTATTTAAAATTTATATGTGTAGTATATCAACTATCTGGTATCCGTAACACAAGCACGTAACATAACTTACTACGGAACTAGATGTCGCTGTTGTAATAATGTCCCAACGTATTTATTTAGTCTATTAATAGATGGTGTTGCAATTCGTTAATTGCTGCTTGAAAAAAATTAAAACTTAATTTTCTAAATCACAAATAAATTCAAAATGAATCCAAATCCAATTCAAAACATTTGCCTTAACCGAAGATCAAACCTATAATTTACAAAGAAGCTCGTAATACCGTCAATATCATATTGCATTTTGATGTATGGCCTAAAATTAATCGTTCGAGCATTACGTACCTAAAGCTTCATAAAAAGTTCTCTTTAGATCGAAGCTTCGAAAACGAATCGAAAAAAATTTAAAATGTTCAAACATTAATGTCAGTGTTTTATTTGCAAATTACAACACTGCTGATACGAAATGTACTTTCATTTTACGAACTTATAATGAAATGCATTGGAGATATATCGCTGTGAAAAAGCTCGTGGATGGTTATCGTTGATACAAATGATATGAAACCAAATGAATTTTTAGACTTCAAAATCTATTTAAGAACAATTTATTTCGCCGTTGAGAAAAACCTTAATTATTAAAAAAATATAAAAAATAAACTTCTATTAGTAAATTGCGAACAAAAACTTTATACAAATGGAGTTAGTATGCTTTTTGAAGTCTACAAAAAATTGAAATCAAATTGATTCATATCTTATTTGCAGGAACACGGAAGGAGTTTACATGCTAATGTTGGAGCCCACTTCAATGTGAAGGTTAGACTGACCTTCCAAAACAATGGCTATACATTTAACATTTACCTGTAGCTTTGTTTAACTTTATTTATTACTAAGCCCGGCCCGCTTCGCTGGGCGTAAGCTAATTAAACGGCTTTTTTCTAATAAAATAATTCCTAAGTTACTCCTTATAATATTAGTTATCTGCGAGTGAAAGTTCCGCCAAAATTGGTGCAGCTGATTGAAAAATTAGCCAGAACAAACAGACAGAAAAAAAATTAAAATTGATTTTTTGATGTCATAATTATCGTAATACCGTATATACTTTCATATGCATTTAGTGAAAAGTTGTTAATTTGAAATTAAAAACAGACACTTCAATTTTATTTATATGTATCTACTAATATATAAAAGAATTTGGATTTCGTGTGGAACTTTCACTCGCAATTACATTTTGACGGAAAAATTTTGCCATATTTTACATATATATACTACACCACATTACACCTTCACCGAATTACGCTGCATCCTGTGAAACAAGTTTAAAATGTCTATCAGTTTTTTAGTTTTTGCAGTTTAGAGCAAACAAAAAAATGTCTCGCCATTTATGAAATCAATTGATGTTTTTTTTTATGGGACAAAGGGGGCAAACGGGCAGGAGGCTCACCTGACGGTAAGTGATCACCTCCGCCCATGGACATCTGCAACACCACAGGGCTGGCAGATGCGTAGCCGGCCTTTCAGGAAAGGGAGGGAGGGAGGATGGAAAAGGACGGGAGTAGGGATGGGGAGTGGGCCTCCCGGACTCTCACTTACCGGACGAAACGCGACAGCATAGCTGCCACTTCACGCCGGTCTTCTGTGAGAGAGTGGTACTATACGGGGCGTGCCGGCCCATTCGGCTGCTACCCGAAGGTAACAAGCATGATGTTCGTTAGTCTCGCCAAAACTCAAAATCAGCAGGACCGATTTAAATAATTCTTTTTTTGTTTTGTTGGAAGTGTGCTAGGGGTAGTTTAGGTATAAAGAAGCACAGCTTTTTTGGTATGGCAATCATTGAATGTTAAAATGTACCTAGAGTAGAACCCAAACGACGTGAAGAAGAGTTTTACGCTACGCTAGTTTTTCAAAATGTCTAGTCCAATAATCGGATGATTAAAATATAATTTATCCGATAGTATGTGTCGGTCTGTCGATTACGAATATAGGCAGAGGCCTATATTCGTAATCGACAGAGGCAAAATAATAAAAAAAGAAGAGTCTTTTTTTATTATTTTGCCGATAGTAAATAGCGTAGAAGTTTATTTTATAAAAATAAAATCTTCTAATATCGATTTTCTTAACCCAACCTATCAAGATTTTTATGGTCCATGATGTTTTATGTTAAAAAAAAACGTGATGCCTTTTAATGATAGCTCGTACTTGGTATGAAACAGTAATTAAAACTTATTTTATTTTTTGTTGTATTTAGCTGCTAAAACTAATCCAAATTTCCTTCGTCAAGCGCGATAATTTAAGCGCAAACCATCGATTAGGCAACATATTTTCTTTCACATAAACCTTTAAAAATGCTGTGTAATCGCGTATTATTAGTCTTTTACAACATTCTGTTTTTAAATCAGAATTATAATATCCAAAGTATTATTTACATAAATAAATAAAATTAGCGAAGTGACTATTTGTACGGGTACTGGACGAATAAATTATATTTATTCGTACATTTATCGGATCATTAGCTTGTAATAGTTTTATTAAAGTGTGATAAAGGATAAAAATAATTTTGAGGGTGTTATGTTATGTTTATGTTATGTTAAAAGTCGGTAGAATCTTAGATAATAAATTTACCGCTCGGTAGGTTAAGGTTATTTTCTTTTTATATTTTGTATATATCCTGCACCTAAAACTCACTTATTTTTTATTAGAAAGCAAAAAAAGTGATAGATACTCGTATAAACCGACAGTTGTCGGACGAATAATATATATTTTATTGTTCCCACTAATTTGGGAAACGGCTGAGCCGAATTTGATGGGACTTTCAATGTCAGATAGCTGATTTTGTAAGAACTATTTTAGAAAAATTATTAGGGTTTCGCTCGAAAAACTCTAACGTACTTAGGGGCGAATTGAGGGTGAGTCTCTACACACACAAAAACACAATATGTATCCGAATCGAGCTTATTCTCTTACTCTTTCCTTACGTTTATAATAAAAATTCAAGATACTTGAAACCTTTCCAAGTAAGATCAGAGCTTTTAATTAATTCGACCTATTTAATAAAAACACTAATGAAATGAACGCTTAAGTTAAAAAATGTTAACCCTAATAACGCTTCGAACAATAAATAAACTAACCATATTTCGTCCATTAATGGCGCAGGTCTGAACAGGCATCTGAAATATAAAAAAAATATTTTTGAATTTGTCAACATGCATCTTATAGTTTGTTACAATACATGCTGTGCCAGCGGTCGCGGGTTCGAGTTCCGCAGGGTGCATTCATTTTTGTGATGAACAGCAGCAGGGCAATTTTACTTCAGCCATGAATTTTATATTTTTAATGTGTGTATTTAAAGTTTTATATGCATACTGTACCAACTATCTGGTATCCATAGCACAAGCCTTCCGTGTGCTGAGTGTGCATAATATTTATTAATTAATGATTTTTTTTTAATATCCACTGTCTCATTATCTTTGTGCACAGCAATTATTTTTGCAAATATTATTAAAATTCTAGATTATTTTCTTTATTGCCTAAAAAAATATAAGAAAACGCTGGCCAATTCGCGTTCAACAGCTAGTAAATTACATAATAGAAATGTATTTAACGTATATTTATTAACACCATACTAAAAAAAGTAAAATAAGTAAGTAAATATTATATATCCCATGAGATATATAGTACATACATTTATCTCATGGGGCTTATAATATAGCTTTCATCTCTAAAGTAAAACACTGTTCTCACGTAGAGCAATTTGCGCGCCTGTAGTTTACGGTCTTTTAGACCCTTTTAGGTTTTATTATTGGACTAGAGAGAACTAGAAATACTATTAAATTGTATTAAATTCCACTTTCACTATGTAGCTCTGTGGTTCACACAGATTTTTCCATATATATATATACATTAGTCAAAACAAAATCAAAATAAATCCGTACAAAAATCCAAAAAAATAGTCTTATTTAAAAGGTAATCAATATTCAAATTTAATAAAAGTAAATGTTACTAATTTAAAAAACAAGTAATTTAGTGAAATAGTAATAAAAAAATGGACAAGTGAGAGTGTCATTCTCATGTGCCATTGAAGAGTTCAGTAGCATGAATCATGTTTTTGGATTTTGTCGCGGATTAATTTTGATTTTTGGTTCCCAAATTTCGAATGCTTTACATCAATCATTGTTACGGGAGAGACTCAGTCTTAGGCAAAATACGAAAAGATTGTTTCATTTATATTTTATTTTAGACACTGATTTGCTACTTCAAAAGTAAAAGTAAAATAAAATATTTGACCATCTAATATATTTATTTTATTGGCGGCAAAAATAAGTAGCACCAATAGTCTTGGACTAAAATTGCTATGACATGCGGATATCAGACATTTGAATTTGCATGGGACAAGTAACAAGGGTTTGGTTTCAGTTATTCTGCCAAGGAACCCTACTACTACTAAAAAGGGGTATAATATAGTTAATATTATACGTACCAAAATATTTTATCATAAATGACAAATTCTCTCAACTATTCGTTAAGCATCAATAAAGAAAACTTTTCTAATGAATTTTTGCGGTCGTTCAGACGTTAATGGGTCGATGTTAGGCCGCTTACCAGTTTAATTACTTTATTTGGGCATCGATGTCGCACTAAAGGTCTTAACTTAATTAGTTTTGTTTGAGGATTAATTATTTAGTTTTAGTTTTATTGTGTGTTGAAAATTTTAATATTGTTGCGATATTCATGTAGCGACTTTACTCTCCTCTCACTCAGTTGCTCATTTGGTCCTACTAGTCGCTTTTGTATTGCTCCAGGTAGGTATCATTTCATGCAGAGATGTGACGTCGATCACGTTATAGTGATGGAGGGGACTGATTAGCATCGGGCAATCCAATAAGTTCTAAAGTCAAGAGTGGGTTTAAGTGGGTAAAACTGACTCTTCCGGTTGGTGAATCCCACCTATATACAGGTGGTATCCGTATATAGATTCCCAACATTTAAAATGGTATCTACCACTTTAAATTTAACCAAATCCGTCTATCAATCCATTCAGCTGGATAGATAAAGAAGAAATTGGTATAATAGATAGACTTTCGCCATATACAAAGTTTATATCTTTCGCTTTTTCAATGGTGCATCAATCCTAGTTAGTAATAGTTTGTGACACAACAGTAATAGTTTGTGTTTTCATTGACTTAGCCAAAATACGTCCACTGCTGGACATAATCCTTCCCCAAAAATTTCCATGTCAAGTAGTCTTGCGCCATTTACACCCAATGGGCTAAAGTGGGAGGATTGCCTACTCTTTACCTTTCGATACATGTCGATAACAATATAGATAAAACAAAAGTAAAAATAAGTAAGATTGTATTATGTGAATCACAAATTATGTCTACACTCAACATTTTTTGAAAGAAAATACTATGTTTATGACTTCTTAGAAAAGCAGGCAATATGTTCGTAATATGACGATATTCTTAATATCATTCTATTATGTTCGAACTGAACAATATTAGGTAATTTTGTTTGAATGTAATAATACTGTATTATATATATTATATTTTTTTGTTATATAAATTACTATCTTTTTATTATATACATTCTGTCGTGTCTCAAAAGACAAAAATGTTTCTACGAGTATGTTTCACATTGTAATATATACATGATGCATTTCTATAGATTTCCACGGTGTTAGATACTAGTGAACTACCTTCACTTCACTCATAAATTCAGCTCGCATACCATACAAAATTTTTATTTTTATAATTACTTTTTAGCATCCCACTGCTGGGCATGGGCCTTCCTCAGTACGAGGGGGATCAGGCCTTAGTCCATCGCGCTGGCCTAGTGCATGTTGGCGGACTATAAAGGCTTATCGGCTTTAAAATTTCAAAGTTAATATTTAGTTGAATATTTTAGGCTTATAGTTTAAAAAATTAAAAGACACTTGAGATACAACTTACGTTTAAGAATAGCCGAGTAAAACTTAATGTACCAGGATAGAAATAGCCAACGTAGCTCTGCGTATACAAACAATCGTAAGAGGATTAAGGATATTATTAAAATAATAACATTATCTGAGCTTTTCTCCTTGCTTGAGTTTGCTGATTAAATTATACATTTATATTCTACTATAAATAAATTTAGCGCAAGTGAAACCGCGGATTCCGCTAGTAAATGTATATTAAAATTTGACAAATTATATACTAAAACCTTCCTTCGAGAACAATTCTATCCATTGGTGAAAGCAGCATGAAAATCGGTGCAGTAGTTTTGAAGTTTATCGCGAACAGACAGACAGACAAATGCGGCGGAGGACTTGGTTTCATAATATGTAGTGATATATTCTAGAAACAACTTACTTTTTTTGCTTTTTTTTTCTAGCGGGCTTGGAACCATGAACGTAGTGTAACGTAGTCAATAGTAAAGTCAAAAGTCAAAATATACTTTATTCAAATAGACTTTTACAAGCACTTTTGAATCGTCACTTTTACATTATTATACGAATTTAAATCAAGTGTCAGTCTGTAAGTCTGGGACTTGGGAGTAAGCTAACACCGCCTCGGAATGCTGTTGTGCTGAGAAGAGCCGGCGAGAAACTCAGCAGTTGCTCTTTTCAAAAATATATTTGATTACAATATTTATCTATTTATCCTACGTGAGACACAACTAGACATAATAAAATAAATTTAAAATGTATAAATCTATTGAAATAGTCATTATTATCGATAAAGACACCGAAGCTTGTCTTGTCTTGTCTGAATGACAACAAAACCACTGATAGCTTTAAAGCTTTAAATGAAATTTCATTAAGATGAAAAATGGTTATCCGGGTCAAGGTATAGAACGCTTTTTAATATGGCATCATGTACCACTCTCTCACAGAAGACCGGCGTGAAGTGGCAGCTATGCTGTCGCGTTTCGTCCGGTAAGTGAGAGTCCGGGAGGCCCTCTCCCCATCTCTACTTCCGTCCTTCTCCCTCCCCCCTCCCTCCCTTTCCTAAAAGGCCGGCAACGCATCTGCAAAACTGCAAGCCCTGCAGTCTTGCAGATGTCCATGGGCGGCGGTGATCACTTACCATCAGGTGAGCCTCCTGCTCGTTTGCCCCCTTTGTCCCATAAAAAAAAAAAAAAAAAAGTTCTAATTGATATTCAGAATTAATTCCAATATGTCGATACTCTTTTGTGTTACGTTATTGGTTTTCTTTATAAAAAAATGTCGCCAATTTATAAAAAGACGGAATTTAAATTCAATATTTTGAGTAAAATGAATAGCAACTAAGTTTCGCTTAATAGAAATGGTAACTAATCACACTTTTACTTACTTCTGTTTAAAATACATAGTATATGAAGTTTTTTAACGTAATTTTTGTTGTTAAAGCAATCATGTAACTTAACAGAAAACCAGATTTAAAACCGCCAGTCAGTACGTCGACAACACGACTTAATTTCCTTAGGGGATGTTAAAGTGGTTCTTTAGATTATTACAGTAAAATAACTCGTACTTTCAGGACTTCGTTTACTTTCAGAAGTAATATAAATTATTATAGAAAAACAAATACATAATACGAAATATACATTGTGAAGAAGTTGAGTACGGTTTTGCTTACTTGTTGTGCCAGTGGCTGTGGGTTCGAGTCCCGCTGAGAACTCATTTGAGTAATGAGCACGAATATTTCAATCATGGGTATAATATTTATAATATGTGTTTAAAATGATGTATGTGTATCATCTATCTAGTTTCCATAACACAAGCGTAAGTCGTAGCTAACCATGGAACTAGATAGTACGTGATAAGGTCCTGACATGATATTTATATATGTATATATTTAATTCTTACAACTTCTTCACAATGATTTAGACGTGAGTACATTTTAATTAATTTAAAGAAAGAATGAAACGCTCTAACAATCTCACTGACTCTTCGTTATTATTTAGAAATGACATGACACCTCTTTGTTTTATATAATTAGCCCTAATTAAAGTAAAATTATCAAAAAGCTATGAAATAAGTTATTTCTTTTATGAAATTTATAATATTTGGTTCAGACTTTTAGGAGTTTATCTTTATAAATACGTGCGACATTGAGCTTTAATTATAAAGCATTTAAAACATTTAAATCAAATCAAAATATTAATATGAAGAGTCTTAAATTACCTAAAAGTAAGTTTAGTCGTACAATTTATGCTACGTAAGGGTAAGGTTCACAAAACCACCAAAGGTTGGAGTAACATTTACACATATAATAAAATTCTAATATTAATAATAATTCGTTATTATTTCAATATAGATATCGAATAAATTATATTTTATTTTCTGTCTGTCTGTGATGGCATTCAAAAAGGACTGGACGGATTTTGATGAAATTTGGGTATTATGATAGCTTAATTTTCGGGTCATCATATGCTGGGACATTATTACAACAGCGCCATCTAGTTCCGTGGTAGGTTACGTTACGTGCTTGTGTTGCGGATACCAGATAGTTGATATACTACATATATAAATTTTAAATACATACATATTATAAATATAAACACCCATGACTGGAGTACAAACATTAGTGCTCAACAAATGATAGCGGGACTCGAACCCGCGACCGCTGGCGCAGAAGGTAGTCACTACCAACTGAGCCAAACGTGTCGTCAGATATATATACTGCTTGAAAATTATGAATATGATATTTCTGAGGATTCGTATCCAGGAAACGTAACCAAGGACGAATCCGAGCGGAGCCGGGGTTATGCCGTAGTATTTGTATATACAAAGTTCGTTCTAGTTAAAGTTTTTGTGCACACCTTCGATCTTAATCATAGTTTCCGAAGGCTGGTATAGTCTATGACAAGCATAAGCATAAGTTTATAAATTTCTTGGATACCAATTAAAGTTTACAAATTCTATAAACACGATATTAAAATATTTGTTTTATTTTGAAATAGCTATAATGCTAATAATACATTAATTTAAGAACACGTAAAGACAAAATCTATATGGTTTTCTGCCTCTACATACTGTCTATCAGTTCGATTCCTGTCTCAACCCAAAGAAATTTACTGAGTCTCTGCCTAAAGTATATAGACTTTCTTTTCTTTTCTTAACATCTCGAGGTTAGGAAATTGGCGGCGGCTAGACGAATACGTGTACTGTAGTTCTACGCCAGACAGAAATAGAGGTAGAAAGCTATACTATAATATCTCCTGCACTGTTGACTTTTCTCAGTAAAATGAAATCGTTATTTCTATGGCTGCAAACTTCCTACTGACATTTGGTACGTAATTTTGATTGAAGCATTTTAAATACAAAAGCTGTAAATCATTATGAAACCACTCATGGTATCGGTTACCGACCACAAAACGACACAGGACTCTGGATAAATAAATCCAATACATTCGCAATAATTTAAAGAGCAAGCTTGTACCTTTTCCTAACAAATTATGTCAAGGGACGAATATTCCACAGCCACAGACCTTTTGAAAACATAAAATGTCGACCTAAATAATTGTTAAGAGGTTTCTGTGTATTAAAATTGTAATTCTAACCTTTTGGTATAACTTTTCGTATAAACTACATATTATGATGACCTAATGTTTAACCAATTTTGATACATTTATTCTCTAATATATAAAAATCTCGTGTCACAATGTTCGTTCCCGTACTCCTCCGAAACGGCTTGACCGATTCTCATGAAATTTTGTGAGCATATTGAGTAGGTCTGAGAATCGGCCAACATCTATTTTTCATACCCCTAAGTAATAAGGGTTGTCCCCTAAGTAATAAAAAATATTTATATGGCAAAACAAAGTTTGCCGGGTCAGCTAGTATAATATAATAATCTCGTGTCACTATGTCTGTTATCGAACTCCTCCAAAACGGCTTGACTGATTGTTATGGTTTTTTTTTGTGTATATTTGGTAGGTCTAAAAATAGGTCGTAGGCTAATTCTTATTCCCCTAAGTGATACGGGTGACTCTCTACAGATTTTATATTTTTTTTACGATTCGGCATCAAAATATACTTACCTTAAATTTTTATTATTCTACTACCAATTCCGATTTTTTTAATGAGTGATTAGAACGCGTGCCACGGGAATAGTTTTATTTATATAATATAATAAAAAACCTTTCTACATTTCGAATAATTATTACAAGAATTTGTGTAGTTGTTGAAATTTGATCATAATCACTGATCAAATTTCTAAAATGATATATGGATAGAATTTTTATGCCTGTGTTAACGCTGCGACAGGATGGTCTTCCAATTACACGTTATTACACATTAAATAATATGTATTCGTTTATTTCTTATTATAATTTTTTCCACAGCAAATATTTTCAGCAATACTTTCAGCAGTTATGATATAGCAATTATATTATAATATCTACACTTTCCGAGGTAATGAATCGAAATGTATCACTCACCGATTAAATAGAACATATAAAACCTTATCCCACTCATTTTACAGCGCCCTCAGATAGTCAATACAACTCCCAATAAAGTAAATCAATAATAAAATAAAAATAATCAATACCAGTCCATATGAAGGGTACATTAAAAAAGTTGAAAAGTATGGGAAAATTAAGATTTTGCCGCGTATTATAGGTTGTAATGTATAGTTAAAAAAAAATTGTGACATTCCTTGTTTTGCCCCTGTACTCTTTATATTCATTATGCATTTAATAAATAGAAGTTAACGCCTGTATAAGACTAACGACTTGCTCTGGTTCGTTTTTGATGTTCGTTTGAGATGTTTTCCAGTGTCATAATTGAGGTTTGACGCAATGAAAGATTAAGTATGTACATATAAAGAGTATAATAGAGAATAATAGAAATAGTGTGTAAATTGTACAATACTTTTAATTATGATGTCTTTAAAATAAAAAGATCGTCATTTAAAAACCTACATGTAATTAAAGTAAAAGTTATAGTTAATCTGCATTTTTAGGGTTCCGTAGATAGAAACAAAATTATATTATGTGTCAAAATACAAAATAACTTAAATAGTCTCAAAGGAAAATGAATATGACAAACGGACAGAATATATGCACATGGAAAAACAGAAATTAAGAAAATACTAGGGTTTTGTTTAAAGCATTTTGATAACGGAACCCTTTATGCAATATATCATCTAAGAACTTTAGCTTGAGTTATTCGTAGGCACACTTTTCCAGTGCATTTTTCATACATTTACTAATACTGCCTTTCATTTCGTATACAAAGCGGATATACTACACGACTATCTACTTTCACGAGTGTTTGATGGCACGAATAGTGTACAGATAATGCGACTTTTTCGTTCTTTATCTTATTTTGTTTTACTTAAAATGTGTTTTTTTATATTTTGCTTGCTTCTTATACACACAAAACTATATTGACAGTGGTAGCCCAATGGTATTGAGCTCGCTTGGGAAACCAACAGAAGCATGTTCAATTCCCGGGTCTAATACATTTGATTCTTTCATGTGCGAATTTTTTTAACTTGTCTTACGGAAGAAACATCGTGAGGAAAACTTCACGTCTGAGAGAGTTTATCTAGCAAGTTTTCGATGCGAAGTTCACAAGCCCGCACTGGCCGGCGTGGTGCACTATAACCTGGGCCTCCTCGCATTACATGTTTCACAATAATTAATAAGTAATAGTATTTTATGTTACGAGCTTATTTTTAAGCTCCAATTTGTTTATTTTATACTTTTGCCTCAAAGAACAGATATATTCATTTAAATTAATATTCGTTTATATCCTAAATTAATTTTATAACTGCCCTTAGTTTTCGGGCTTTGCCGTGTCCGATACGATACACTTTTTAATTGCTATAAAAATTATATACTCTATCTTCCATCCACTCTCTACTTGTGCAAAATCTTGAGCATGAAAATTGTTACATTTTAATGAAAAGAAGAGTCAAAGCAGTAACTAAAGTCGTAAAATACCGCAAAGAAACTTCAGGCATAAAAATTAGGATTCAACTTTCTCAATAACTCCTTTATTTGAATTTCAAATATATCATTCAGTAGAATTCCTCGAGTATTGAATTGTTTGACAAACCGATTCAACGTTTTATCTATTTACATGAAGAATTAGATAACGTCTGTTTAATGATAATCATATCTATTATGTTCTATACATATAATATTACTAGCGAGTAGCGACTTACCCTCACTTCGCTCGGGTTCAGCCCTAGGTACCCCTTTTAGTATAAACCGCGACAGACAGACAGACAAACAGACAAGCAGACGGATTTACTTTTGTATTCATAATATTAGTAAGGATATTAGTAAGTATTCAAACTCAGTGAAATTTGTACATTTTATATTTTTTTAAATGTATTAATTAAATATTGTCTTTTATTTGTCTTGGTGGTGTAGCGGCTAGCATTTACGGCCGCACATCCGGAGGTCCTGGGTTCGAGTCCCGGGTCGATCCAAGATTAGTTATTGGGTCTTTCTGTTTAGTAAGTTTCATTAATAGCCTGGAGTTTGGCAGCTAACCGTGTTTCACCCCGTGTCTCGGACAGCACGTAAAGCCGTCGGTCTGTGTCTTAACTCTCACTGGTCGTGTCGAGTAGTCGTCGCACCGGAGTATGAGAGTGATAAGATATATATATTTCAAGGAGATTAGCCGCCGTGGCGGGAAACGGTCGCGAGGACATTATTTTTATTATCATACTAGAATACAAGTACAATAGTATAAGTTTTTTACAAACTTTGTTTTTTTTATTATTATTAAATCCTTCCGTGTGACTTACGGAACATACAAAATAAAAATTAGCCGAATTGGTCGAGCCAGTATCGAGTTTTGCGCGCACCAACATTTACCATTTTTATTTATATATTATTTAGATATTGTAATAATCATCTCATTACTAAAAATATTAATGACTACTACTACTATACACCAAATATGAAACTTATTAAACTAAAAAAAATGTTTAAATTTAAATTAACAAATATTTTAAGGTTCTTTGGTGCCATTTTGGTATTTTTGAATTCAATTTGCGAACTTTGTGGGTAGTCTGTCTGGAACAGCTTTTTAATAACTTTGGGACCTCTAAAACCTTAGCCTGTGACCATTATTACTGTAAACATTCAAAACGTTGGCTACCAAAAATCATAATAAATCAGCGAAAGTATGAAAACTTAGTTTTATTTAAAACGATCTTACGTATAATTAAAAAAAAGTGTGTGTGTGTACGTATATGCGTTAGAAATTATACTTCTTTGGCGTAACTAGATAAAAATCTTTTCAATATTTTTTTTCTTAGAAAAAACTACACTAACAATAGAAAAAAGGTATTTAATACATTGAAAGTTTTATTATAACGCATTATCTAGTTATATAAAGTTTATTTAAATATCACAAAAAAAACTAAAATGTTGACTATAGCTAACTTCAGGGTGTCGGTTTTTCGTGACGGTGTGCGCGCGCATCGTGAAAATTTGCTCTCTCATTTTTCCCTAACGCGCCAAAAGAAGTATAACTTCAATATTTATAATTGTCACTGAAATATCTACACCTACTTAGAAGTTTATTAAAGTCAGAGGAAAGTATAAAAAGAAAAAATTTGAAATGGTGTTATCCTTATTATAAAAATATTAATTTTAAGTTCTATTCGAGTTATAATGAAAATAATTATTCGGTTATATATTTTTATTGATAAAAAAAACTACTTTACAAAGTTATCAACTTTATTTTATTTACAAACCAGACGGTGTAATTATAGAATGATATAATAATAATAACCGTCATCACGTAGATTATACATTACACACTGTACTATACATAAATAACAAAAATCTTACGTTACGTACGTTTTTTTCTGGTTAGGGTACCCCTCCGCATGGTCCCATAAGGAACTTGGTTCTAATAAGGAGTTTTTAAAGTCTTCTACTTCAAAATTGATATTGTCTAAATTATACTGTACTATATCAATTGATAAGGATAGCAGATGGCAGGCGGAAGTCATTACTAAGCACCTGTGGCTATAATAAACTGCAAGTTTTAGGAGACGTAGCGTCGCGATCGAATAATCGAAAATATATTTTCCTTTCATTTTAACTTAAATTAGGTAAAAATAGCTTATTTTGAGTTGAATTTCTACTATTAATGGTTATTCATATCATAAGGTCGTCATTCCATAGACTGGTTATTTCTATAATAATATATTAGTGCTGGAAAATACGTAGGGGTTTGGGCCCTAATTTTTTTTAGTACTTTATTGAAGTGTACGTTTTAAATAAAGTAAGCTATGTATTAAAAAAAAGCAAATTATAAACTTACTTACTAGTCTTAACTATTTTTTTAATATCAGTTAAAAAACCGGGCAAATGCTAGTCGGACTTGCGCACGAAGGATTCCGTAGGGTCCATTTTCTATAAAAAACATGTCTCTCTCTTTGTATAGCGGCAACAGAAATAGATTATCTGTGAAAATTTCTACTGTCTAACTATCACGGTTCATGAGATACAGTCTGGTGACAGACATACAGACAGATGGACATCGAAGTCTTAGTAACAGGGTGCCGTTTTACCCTTTGGGTACGGAACCCGAAAAAAGAATAAAGGATCTTCTGAAAAAAAGAGAGAGAGGAGTCGCTAGTAAAAAAATATAATTTTTGTAATAATAAATAAAATAAATAGGGTTTATTTTAGGAAAGCGAATCATAAATTTGTTACAAATTAAATTTCAGACAGCGCAAAATGCATCACGAAATTGGAAACCGTCCATAATGGGAACGAACCTAAGTCGTAATTAACGTTAGAAAGCGTCACGCTGCGGTTCTGTTTGGAGCTTGTTATGAGAGGAATAAATTATATAAGTTTTATTTTTCACACCTTTTACTAGACTTTGATTAAAGTTGAGAAATGTGTTTGAATTTATTATTTCGTTACAAGTAACTGAAACTCTTTATTGAAACAAATTGAAAAGTTGCATTATAGATTGTACGATAGAGACTAATTTAGTCTAAAAATGTGTTATAACCAATAACGTCCACCTCTGAGGAAATATTTATATGAGTTTAATACTTGTCCCGAAAGCTTCTATAAAAGTAATAGTATTTCTACACGTAGTGATAATTAGATAGTTTAAATGAAACTACCTTTTCGGATTTTGTCGCGGATTTATTTTGATTTTTAATTCCCGACGTTTCGAATGCTTTACAGCAATCATGGTCACGGGAGAGACTCCCGTTCATTTATAATGTCGAATATTCGCGTAAATCTAAGAAAGTATTATATAGTTTCAATTAACATATTAAGTAATATAAGGTATTCTTTTATTACTTTTACTGAAGTGATAAATAATGATGCTCAAATTTTTAAATATTTGAATACAAGATAATGTGCGAATGTGAATGCATGTTTTGCGTTTGTGAGTATGTATCTAGTAAGTCCCTCGAGTTTGAGCTAAAATAAGTTGGCTATACGAGTCCCAAATATTACAATTAATTTAAAGCGCATTTTTCATAATTTTATTATTAAGACTACCTTAAAGGTCCAAATTGTACTCGAGAACGCACATCATAGTGGATGGATAAGCAATTCTATAGAATTCTTATAGGACCAAGATATTTTTCTTCAATTCAATTAAATTATTTCCTTTAATGGCTTCCAGGAGTGCCGGTTGGGCACAGTTGACTTCGCTAATGTCGCGTAGATAATATTCTTTCAACGTTTTAAGACTCGTGTAACCTTCTGTCAGTGACAGCTGACAGTCCCTATAAGATATCACAGTAGGCCAATATATTTTGATAACAAAATAAACAATAATAAAAGAAATCGTATATTATTTTGTAGGTAAACAAAAGGTGCTCGATAATGCAAATATACTGTGCTTTGTAGCGCAATGAAAGACATTAATAAAATGTGGAAATTCATCAATCAATGTAGACTGTTAGTAAAGCCTGATGTATTTTGATATTCTGCGGTAATTGATACATGTTTGTGTTTTTAAACCAAGTCCATATTCAATTAAAAACTATTATGTTACTGGATATTTGATACGAAAACACCTGTTTTGATGTATAATATTTTTATTATAGTTATTAAACTGGTGCAGTGAAAAGCTTAAAGTATCAAGAATCTTTGAATTTGGCAAGTGGTAATCACTTAAATTTAAATACGTTTTTCCATACATTTCGAGATTTTATTTTGCTTTTTCGTGCTTAAATAAAACTGTAAAGTAGTCCGAAGAAATGTCAATTAAACTGTCTAAAATATGTGTAAATCTAATAGTTCTCAGTAATTTATTTAATAGTTTTCATTTTAAGAATACACCTGAGTAGATATTTTTAAGCTATTCGAGGAATATGTACATTTGTACGTACTATTTCGCTGTATCCACTGAGCCGCTAGGCTCTTATTAAAACCTTATCATATCTTATATACAAAATTATATTAGAATATTTCCAAAAAAGTCGTGTCAACAACCATTTTTTTTAGTCCTTGGAAAATGAATTAATACTACCCATTAAAACCCAAGCACGCATCACGTCATAATGGAGAGTTGCAGGATCGCTTGCGCATTCTACTACCACGGACCGATGATCCGGCAGGTCTGCCGAAGCAGACCATACAGCCAAGAGGGTTACTGCACAGTCCACTCTGCTATCCAGAGAAGTACCAGGAGCAACCTGCAAGACTCATCGGCCACCGATGTGCCCCCCCTGCACTGCCCACCGAAGTGGGCTCTCTCTACAATGCAACTAAGCAAAGCAAGATAAATTGCTAGTATATTTTTAAACAAAATAAAATGTATTTGACTGGAGATGACAAGAAACAACATCATCATTTACATAAAACACTTCCCTTAGAATATTCAAAATTGATTTAGGGGTGGCAGTTCCGAAATAAACTAATTTAGTTCACGAAATTTCGTGTTGAATTAATTTGAGAAATCAATTATTGAGTTCCTCATGACTAACAAGTGGTATAATAAGATGTAGACTCAAATAGCTATTACTTCGCTCCGGAAAGATTAAGAATTTATGCGAAATGAAATGTAGTTGAATAGGTTTAGCCATCTCAGGTACTTTTATAAGTTATTTATTAAAAATAAATAATAAAGGATACCAAAAATGAATGAAGTAAGTATATTGTAGAATAATAATAATAATTAGTTTATTTAGAAAGCAATTAGTCAAAAAAATCATTTCAAAAAATATTTATGATATTCATTTTAAAGCATTTAAATTAAAAAAAAATAATTATTTAAATACGTAAAGAATGTACCTGTACACAGGTATACGAAAAATCACCTCTTATTGTTTTAAAATGAATGGTTTTATCTAAAAGCGCCGTAATGTATTATGAACCAATATCCTGACCGATTTCGAACGCGACGACCAATCTCCAACAGCGAAACCCAATTGAACATTCTGTTCACGTAAATTTTATACTGGGGTAGATTTTCTAAACAGAAAAACTGATCAATTAAACAAGGCCTGATCTGGGCCCCGAATACAGGACTACAACTGAATATGATAGCTACTATACCACTGAGACAGTACCATCAGCCTTCTCGAGCTGGTAGTAGCCTCCTAAATTTACGTACTGAAATTTAATTTAAATTTTATATTTTAACTAGGGGCTCACCCTCACTTCGCTCGGGTTCGTCCCTAGGTACGTATTGTATATATTTTTTACTTTGCACCGCCCGTTATATGTTTGCCTCGATTATAATATGAATTACCATTACACGCACCATGGCAACGGTCATAACTGATACGTCAAACGCCGTTTATTTTATAAAGTTTTTTTAAATTTTCTAATCTTCCACACCACTTTCTTATTTTTTTCATTCATAAGAACCTTCTCCTAACAATAACAAACAAAACAAAAAAAGAATTGGCCAAATTGGTCCAGGCGTTGTTGAGTTATGCGCTTACCAACACATTTTGCGATTCATTTTTATATTATAAGAAAGATAATGTAAAAAGAGCGATTTAAAAGTACTTTTAAAAGTCTATTTAAATAAAGAATATTTTGATTTAATCTGATCTAATATTGCAAGTGCACACAATAATGCTTACAAGTGAAGCGATGTCGCTTCTTGTGTTGTTGAGCAATTTAACTATAGGACTTTGGTGTTAACCGCACCAAGCAATTCGTTCGCACCGCATCGTATCGATAGGAGATTGGCATTGTTATACCGTAAAATAGAGCATTCATGTATTTAACCCTTTTTTACTACAGCTTTTTACTACAGCACCTCTCATAATGTGAAAGGGGACTTTTTACTAAATAAAATTAAAAGTATGTACCTATGTGTGTAACTATGGTACATTCTGGCTTATTGAAGTGATATCGTGAACAATGATAAAATCTACTTTTGAATTCAAAATGGAAAATGCTAGTAGATAGCAGCAGTAGATCATTGCTGACCCTCTTGCTTGGAACCTGGGCTTCAAAATGATTACAACATTGAAAATTTTGCGTGCTATAATGCTGTAATGCTATAGTGACATACTCGTATTTGACCTACGTAGTGAAGTACGGTCGGATTTTCGCAATTCTCATATTGAGCGCGTGCCCAGGCGCGGTAAGACGTTAAAAAGTATATAAAAAAACATTTTTTAAAATTTTTTGTCGTTCTGTCTGTCTGTATGTTCCGGCTAATTTCTGAAACGCCTGGACCGATTTCGACGTGACTATCACTTGCAGATAGCTAATTATGAAGTATGAGGTAATCTAGGCTACTTTTTTACGACTTCAAAAAAGGAGGAGGTTATATTTTAGAAATTTTATTTTTTCTAACTAGCGGAACCTGTGGCTTCGCTGACGCTAAACCTAGGAACGAACCCGAGCGAAGCGAGGATGAGTCGCTAGTAAGCAAATAAACATATAGTATGTATTATGTATACCAGTACAATTGTTTTCTCATGTCTACGCCCGTATTTCAATTTCTTAGAAGTATTTTAAAGGTCATAGTGTGTCCAAAGATTAGTCTACACAAACAAACAAACTCTTAATATCTACATAATATTAGCATAAAGACTTTAACCAATATCTATGTTACTTGCTAAGTTCGTAAATAATAAGCTAAAAATAAGTTAAAGTCATACCTTAAAAAGGGTTTATATTTGTATAACCAATAAGCTCTTCATTATACGTACATTTATATAAATAAAGTGCGATAGATCTAACGAAATTTTGCGTAAAAGAGGGCTTTGACGAAATAAGCTTTGATTTACCTGTTATAAGCGATTTAGCAAACTTTTATATTTAAACTAAGGTTTAGTTTGCTATTTCTGTCCTATAATATTAGTAAATTCGATTAAATAAAAGCTTATTCGATTTTCTGTTTTGTAAACATCATATAGTGTCGCCTAGCTTATTTAATAGTACATGGCTAATTATATGTAATTTCTAATACAATACCTAATTCAACACCTTTAAACTTTTCAAAACCTAAGCTTTAAATAAAAATACCTATATATATATATATATATATATATATATATATATATATATATATATATATATATATATATATATATATATATATATATATATATATATATATATATATATATATATATATATATATATATATATATATATATATATATATATATATATATATATATACACTACCGTCCGTCCGTATAATTTTTTTTTAAACTCTATTTGAAGAAGTCATCATTTCATTTCATACTCGTATCATCATCGTATTTTTTTTGTCCGTCTGTCTATGACCCTATGAGAAATCCACTGAACAGATTCTGTTGAAATTTGGTATATAAATCTAAGAATTTGGTACCAACCTGTAAATCGCGGGCAGAGCCGCGGGTAATGCTAGTATAGGAATGCATTAATACTGATTGAAAATATATTTAGGTTCTCAGACAATACATAACAGTTAACAAAACAATGAACACGTGGGTTCTTAGCAATTTCTTAACTATAATTAGTCTTTGGTTACTGAAGCGTTTCTTATTAATGGTTGTGCTTTCTTCCTTGCCATTGATTTTCCTTTGATTTGATAGTGTGTGATTGAATTTCTATTCTAGTATTAATACAGGTTACTAGCGGTGCCTTCTCGATTCGTTCGGTTTTTACTCTGTAGAGTAAGTGTTTGACGGAAGCGTAAATTTTTATAATGTCTGAAGTTAATAAAATTTATAAATAACTTAAAGTGCGAGACAAAAAAGCATTTTTATCTAAAAGAAGAAATATTGAAAACTCCATAAATTATAGAGTAAAAGAATTTCACTTAACAGATAATTAAATAGTTAATAAAATATTCAAACTCATTTCCTTTTAGCAGCCATTTTTATAATTAAAATTGTCGAAATTGTTTAGAAGTTTAAAAAGGTTCAAAATTCAAGGACTTTAAATTTTCAAAGAATTTTATCTTAATAATTTTATCACGGTTAGTTTGAAAGGGATGCTAAAGAGAATGTTTATTCTGCCTTTTTCCCCACAGCTGGGCAAGCTAGGAGGCCCCTTCGATACGAGGATCAAGCAATAGTCCACCGCGCTGGCCAAGTGCGACTTGGCGGAATTCACATATCTTTCGAAAACTTGCTAGGTTCGTTCGGTTCACCGTAAGACAAGTGGTAAACATGTAAGAAATGATTTGAGATAGCGATAAAAGCTTTGAGATCCGGATTTAAATCCGTTTCGCTCGGTTTGCCAAGGAAGGGCGTTACTACTAGATTACCACTGACTACAAAAGTTACTTACGAGTTATGTTTTTATAATGTTACTTGTTAGCACCAACCTGACCTACTAAATATATATGTATGTATTAGTGGCGAAGGGTCCATACAAGACGATTCCCACCGTCTTACCTTTTAAAAATCTAATAATGCATTATTCATTCTACATATTTTTATTTAATTATTTTTTTAATTAACATGATAACTAATTAAAATAATAATAAATTTATTGTAATAATCTTTTTTTTAATAACATAACACCTACAAAGTGTCAAAATCATCAAAAATGTATTTTTTGCTAAAATGCTTCTTCATAGAAATGCCGCGATAAGACGTAGTATTGCAGCCTACCGTTCCATATGAATTGTGTTTCATTCATGCTTTTGGAATGGAACATTGTCACGGTAGGTACTTCTTTCATTAACTACTCAGATTTTTGGTCGCGGACAAGACGGTCCTAAGCAGCTTATTTTGCATGTGATTGGTGGACAAAACGTCATTATGATTGACCAATGACAAGCGACGCGAGCAATGTCATTATTTTAAACAAATTAATATGGCGACTGTTTACAAGTGCATTATGTTTTTGTTTTGTTTTGTTGAGTTTTTACTTGATTTTAGCGTAATATAGACATTTTGTGTTGTGTTCGTTTAGTGTATGTTTCACATATTTCTTACTTGGTGAGTTCTAGCCATTTCAAGCCATTATTAATTTGCGTATTATAATGAAGTAATTTCAAATTTGTAATAAAACTTTCTATTAAAATTGTGCGAGTAGAAAAACATTGTTTGTTTTCCTTGTTTATTCTTTGATTTCATTTATGTTGTAGTGATAATATGTTTTATGTTGTTATTTGTTTCAGCTTACCTTTGCTAAAATTTCACCCTTAAAGAATAAAAGAAGGTATGTATGTATATATATAAGAATATTTTATTATATAATTAACGTTATTTATACTGAAACTACCTTTTCGGATTTTGACGCGGATTTATTTTGATTTTTAGTTCCCGACATAGCAAAGTTCCATATCCGCAAATCATCCCTTATAGAAGTGAAAACGGGAGCCGGAAATACGTATGAGACTCAATCTTTTCTTAAGTAAGGGATTTAAAACTCATCATTTATCTATTTCATACTAAACTTTATAACGTATCCAAGCGAAGCAAATATGAGTCGTTAGTAATATTGTCCGTTAAATTTTCACTTACGTGTATCGAAATATGTTCAGTATTTCGATAAATTTTGGCAATAACATAAATATTCTAGCACATAGGTTTTGACCCCGATTCCACTTACCGCAAGAAGTTGCAGGCAAAATCTTATATTTTATAAAAGAATTATAAATACAATATTTATTAATACAAAATACTCGTAGAAGATTATTTCTATTATCTATTATCTTCCATTTTTATTAATTCAATATCAATAAATATAATATTCGATTTTGTAGAAAGTCATAGAAATTAATTCTCAGTAGACATAAGCTTTGATATTACAATATATAAATTATTATATTAATACGACTTGGCTTAATAAGTAATAAATTATTTGTAATCCGACATATTGGTCTCGTGTTCTGAAAAATTATGACGCAATTTGCTAGGCTTTTGATACGGTTATTAGGCTAAGGGTCATTTTGCTGTTTCTTAGAAAATCTCTTATATTAAATTAAATAGGAGCTACTTACATTGTTGGATTTTTATATAAAGTAATAAATTATTTTTATATTCTATTTTTTTTTGATATTATATCGATTTAAATGAGTTTTTGTTTATTTTTCTTTATGCTAGTATTTAATATTAAACAGTACAAATTAAAGCAACACAAAAAGCAAAGCATACATCACTAATTTTCGGACTGCACTGACTCTGAATATACCTGGTTAGGTACCTAACTGTAGTAAGTAAATGAAAACTATCAATCAGTTATTTTTTATCTTTAAGTGCTTTTTTAAAGTATAAAGTTGGTTTTTTTTTAAGTATATAGTAGATAAAATAATTGAATTGAACTTTTTTTATTAATTTACACCCACTTAATTATTTTATAATCGTTTCGTTGTCGTTAACGTCACGTTAAATACAAATACGCCATGGAGATTGGAGATTGGTCGGTAAAACAAGATTGTTATAGTATACTAAATTGCATAAAAGCAGGGTAATTCCGTTGTAAATCCTAAAATTATAACGAGCCACAGCTGTGTAATAAATATAACGAAGGAAATAGCCGTTGAGAAATAAAAAAACATCATGACTTTAATGTCATATCTTTTTTTTATATTTTCTGACTTGTAACTCACCCTTTCTTCAAGTTTATATTTTTTCATGTGCAGTAAAATGCTGCTATTTTGACGTCACAAAAAGACACCTCAATTTTATTGGTCTGAATAGATACAGTTTACGTAGTTTTTGTATGTGTGCGTGAGAGAGAGAGAATGAGGGAGAGAGAGACATAGATAGAGCGAGAGAAATGCAGAGAGAGAGGCAGAGAGAGAGAGAGAGAGAGAGAGAGAGAGTTACTTTTAAAAGACTGAAATGTCAGAAGACAAGTGAGTATTATATATTTTTTTTACATGACGAAACCTATTTAGAAAGAATCATGTTAGGATTGTCTTACTATAAAACAATTTCTTAGATTAAATGCGTAATGATAGCTTACTTGACCTTTGAACGAATAATATAACGTTAGTTACTACCTTTAATAACATTACATGTGAAAATTATGGACGAAATTTATAAGGCTCCGAGCGCTATATATTTTGGTATATTTTGTGGTGTTATTCTACTGTCAATGGCTTGCTCAACGTGCTTAGATGTAGACGTCCAAGATTCGAATCTCAGCTCGGGTAAGTAGTTAAAGATAGGTTTTCTATTGAAATAAGCTCGATATTGACAGTAAGAGCTCGAATATATAAAATAGGTATTATAACATCACTGTCTTGGAATGCACGTACAGCCGTTGTTTCTGCACCTGATCTGCCTCTCGTTTCCATTGAGCATTTGTCTTTTGTTTGCGAGTGGAAATAATTAAAGAGATTAATAGTGATTTGGCGCATACTTGCGAACTAATATTTTCAACGCACATGACTGGACTTAATGGAATTGTCCGTCGTAGTTGAAAAAGGCTAAAGGTTCGCTTTATTTCGTTACATTTATGTTATGATTATTTATATTATAACAGAATTATATACATTTTTTTGAAATTTTATCTAAATAATAAAGTGAAATCTAATGAAATAGTCTTTATTGCACACTATTATATTACATTACGTAGTTGAAACACGTTAAAAAGAAATAGTAAAAATAGACATGCTTATTGCTAAAGAGCGATCTATTTTAGGCAACCTTTGGGTAGAGAGAAAGAAAGAGAAAAGGAAAGATGCTAACAACCTTAAGGAGATTTACAAAAATACATACATACACTAACAATATATAATGCACATACACATTTGTACATAGACACGTACATACGTTTATACAATAATCCACTTTAATTTAGCGTACCTATTGATCTAGGAAGCTTGCAGTGAAACTCTGTAACAGATTTAACTTATGATACGGAAAAGCTTCGAATTTTGGCCACTTATCTGGCTTGGGTTTTATACATTTTAATTGGTCACAAGTATAAGATAGAAATCACAATTATTATAAGTTTATAATTGTTAGAAATGAAGCAAAAGAGGAGATATTAACAGAATCAAGATTTTTTTTTATGTGACAAAGGGGGCAAACGGGCAGGAGGCTCACCTGATGGGAAGTGATCACTTCCGCCCATGGACATCTGCAAGACTGCAAGACTGCAGGTCTTGCAGTTTTGCAGATGCGTTGCCGGCCTTTTAGGTAAGGGAGGGAGGGGGAAGGGGGGAGGAAGAAGGATGGGAGGAGGAATAGGGTGTGGGCCTCCCGGACTCTCACTTACCGGACGAAACGCGACAGCATAGCTGCCACTTCACGCCGGTCTTCTGTGAGAGAGTGGTACGATACGGGGCGTGCCGGCCCATTCGGCTGCTACCCGAAGGTTACAAGCATGGCACTTTTTATCTCTTAGCTTACCTTGAGACTGGGCTTTAAGAAAGCTCCATTCTATTATGTAAATCAGTTGTTAAAGTTAAACTTTACAATAGCGAAGTTTCGTTTCAATCAAGCAAGTAAAATATAATCTATACTCTGTATGTTCCCATATCAATATATTTATAGAGTAATTAAAGTGCGACGTAAGCTTTAGTTAATCTGAACTATTTTCAATATGTTGTGGTAACAGCTACTCTGATAAATAACATATTTACGAGTATATTATTATAATAAATATGAGAAATTTGTAATTTTGTTTGTTTGCTTGTAATGGTTAAGGTAGAAATGCGCTGAATCGATTTAGATTAAATTTGGTTGGTTTAGAAGAATGGATTTTGTGCTGAAAATCGTCCCTCAGGAAATGTCTATGGGATGCAAGTTTGTATGTAGAATCATCATTTTTCAAGTAAGGGGTACTTTTTTCTAACAATGGGAAATGCATTTACGAATACCACCAGATGGTGGTCAGTTGGGCGTCGCAGGATCGCTTACGCATTCAACCACGACGCCCCGACGGTAGGTCTGCCGAAGCAGACCACGCAGTTAAAGGCTGCTCCACAGTCCACTCTGCTATAAGAGAAGAACCAGGTGCAATCTGCATAGCACACCGCCGAAGTGAGCCACCTCCTTGTGCGTTTCTTAGCTTCAGCGCCAGACTGGCTTGCAAGACGCTACTGAGCCACCTTCATCACGACAAGGTTAACGCACGTTGGGGGGAAGAATTTATTTATTTATAATTATATAGTTATCACAAAAAAACATAATAATTTGATTTAAAGATAAATTAGCGTCTACATTTTCTTGGGACGTACCTGAACAAGGTTAAAAACCTGTATCTCAGGTTACGGTCTTATAAGTCTATCTATTCCATATTAATCGTTAAAACGTACGTACCAACCTACAATATTTAGGCATAATGAATAGTAAACTTAATTATAGTTAATTTCATCCAAACCACGCTGTGTGGGACGTTGATAATAATTAATAACTCCTTCAATTAGCTGTTAATTGATTGTATCTTATAAAATGTGTAATATTAGCTTTTACTCATGGAATTAATTTGTTCTAAATACTTAGCTTGGTAGCTAAGTGTCTATTAATATAATATAAGCAAAGCCTATGAAACATACAGTCGACCAACGGACGTATAAGCCCACGCTGCCATACACTAATGTCCCAAGCGAGTGTATGGCAGCTTGGGCTGGCTGTCACGCCGTTGGCCGACTATATGTTTCAGATGCTTATCAAAGCCTCTAAGGATAATCTGAAAATAGATAATTATATCAATAAGTATCTATTTTCAGATTATCTTGAAATTATATATTTTTTTTTTTATGGGACAAAAGGGGCAAACGGGCAGGAGGCTCACCTGATGGTAAGTGATCACCGCCGCCCATGGACATCTGCAACACCACAGGGCTAGCAGATGCGTTGCCGGCCTTTCAGGAAAGGGAGGAGGGAGAAGGACGGAAGGAGGAAAAGGACGGGAGGAGGGAGGGGGAGTGGGCCTCCCGGACTCTCACTCACCGGACGAAACGCGACATCATAGCTGCCACTTCACGCCGGTCTTCTGTGAGAGAGTGGTACTATACGGGGCGTGCCGGCCCATTCGGCTGCTACCCGAAGGTAACAAGCATGGCACTACCACTTAATACATAGTTGTAGTTGTAGTTATTACATAATAAAAATTAAATAGAAAACTATTTGTCTGTCTGTCTGTTTACACCCAAATTGAAAAGTTGGCGTTTGAATAAAAATTGATAGCGTTAATAGAAAACTCAATTCTTAAAACATATGTCATTTGCATATATAAAAAAATGTAAAGTGTCTGCCTCTAAAGTAATTTTAGTGACAAACTTTTTTTCTATTTACATTGTGAGCAAAAATTGTAAGCTACAAAATTAAAGGCGATTTTGTTGGTGGTATTTATATGCTTGTAGAATCTATGTAAAAACTTTAAGCTTGAAAACTTAATATAAGCTTTGGAACGAATTCATAATATAATGTAGAATAGACAGCATCTTTTTTACTATAAAAGGAAATGAATTTCTAATCGCTTAGAGCTCGACACTAAATAAGAATGATTGGAGCGATTAATTAACACTATGCAATTAAGCCTTCTGGTGATGACTTCGATATATGAATACATAAAGCCTCGTCGTTTGGATATCCGGAGGATATCCGAGTGATGCGGGTTCAAATCCGGGTCTCGCACCTCTGAAATTTTCATGTGCGAATCATTTCTAACATGATTACCGCTCAGTCTTACGGTGATGGAAAATATTGTGAGAAAACCTGCATGTCTGAGAGAAACTAGCAAGTTTTCAAAAGGCATGTGAATTTCGCCAACCCGCACTAGGCCAGCGTGATGGAGTATGGCCTGATCCCCTCGTATTGAAGGCCCGAGCCCAGCAGTGTCACGAATGTTTAAAAGGGCTGAATATAATCCTTTTAGATGCGAGAAATTTAATTATTTCTCACATCTAAAAGGATTTCTGAAAGAAATTGCTTAGAGAAAAGTTATCCTTTGTCCACGTTTCGTGCGGTTATTTTGTGGAAAATAATATATCCTTTAGTCTAGATACATATACTAAAATTTCAAATAAGCCGATTATGTACATTAAATTAAATAAATATGTTGGGACATTATTACACACTGTTCCGTGGTAAGCTACGAGGCTTGTGTTACGGAACCTAGATAGGTGGTACACTACACATATATAACTTTTAATACAACCATATTTATTATTTTATTTATAGAACCCATGACTGGAGTACAAACATTCGTGCTCAATAAGTAAACGCCCCCAGGGGGACTCGAATATCTACAGTTTAGACATCTCTCTTGTAGAATTTTTGACTATCTGTTTCTTTGTCTGTGACGGTATCACGAGATAACCACAGATTTTGCTGAAATTTGGTATGGAATATTGAAATTTGGTATGATGATGAGCTGCTTATCATAGTTCAACATAGGATTCTTTTTGCTACCCCCGACGTGCGTTCACTTTATCGGGCGCAAAGTTAAGAAATGCGCAAGGAGGGCCTACTTCGGTGGACGCTGTGTCATGTGGGCTACTCCTGGTACTTCTCTAATAGCAGAGTGGCCTGTGGAGTAATGCCTTGGCTGTGGTCTGCTTCGGCAGACCTGCTGGGCCGTCGGGCGTAGTGCTTAAAGAGCAAGCAATCCTGCGACGTCTCCTCCTCATTAAGATGGAAGATGCTTGGGTTTTAGTGGGTAGTACTGGCTTGTCGGTGGGCCCCACATAACCCCCTGTTTTATAATAATTCCATCACGAATGGCATCGTTTGTACACAATATAATTTCATTCTTTTTTAACTTTTAAATATTCAATTTTGGTATTTCTTTCAAACCTCAATTTTACAAAAAGGGCATTCGGCTAACTCCATTTAATTACTTAAAAATAAAAGTTTTTGGAACGTGCTTTAAATTTAAGTCGTTCTTTAGTATGGAGATTCTCGACTTAATGGTTCATTAAGTGACTCTGAGTGCGGCGGTTAGTTGAAAAGTATTTTGTTTAACAGCGTGTAGCTTATATTTATACCCGTAGTACAAGAGAATTACTCTCGCTTTGCTTGTGCTTTATGTAATAAATCTACAGGACTGGTTCAAGTACTTAACTGAAAAATTTTCATCTCTCACAAAATTTGTCCAAGATTTTCTTTTCTTATTTAATAGCTAAGAACACTCTCAATAGAGTCACCTTTCAGAGAAACAAAACCGAAAATCAATTTAGCCCTTTAGGCACTACAATACCACGGAAAGACAAAGATATTTAGATATATATCCATTATACGTATTAAAATAATAACATCCCACTTTTTGCGTCTGAAATACTCTTTATTATAGTTCTAGAAATTATATTTCTTTTTTAAAGTATTCAGAATCAAATTTTTAATACTTTTGCGTAAGTTACTTTTTTAATTATTAGCAACTCTACTATGAAAATAAAAAATATGTAGGCCAAAAGTAAATAATTTTAAAAAGTTTCAAAAATACTTCATTCGTTCACAGCAAAAATATTTCGTAATTTAAATCCACTGAAAAACTTACAAGGCCAATTTCAGAAAGCTTCAGGAAAATACCGTCCTACTTCTACGTGACTCATTCGAAAATGCATGACATTTTACATTGCTGCTTAACTAAGGCTTATTTACACTATAGATTTTTGCTCTGTAGCTTAAAGTATCGATAACTCATTATCTCAACATTTTATAAACTAAACTTTTGCAAGTTAGTAAGTATGTAACTGATTACATAATAAGATTACATAAGAATAAGTGATTAAATTTCTCAGTGATAGTAAAATATTAAATTATTTTATAGCATATAAACCTGCATGTCTGAGAAAACCTAGCAAGTTTTCGTAAGACATGTGAAGTCCGCCAACACGCACTGGGCCAGCGCGGTGGACTATGGCCTGATCCCACTCGTACTGAGGGAGGCCCGTGCCCAGCAGTGGGACGTTAAAAAAAAGTGATGATGATAATGATTTTTGCATAATAGCAGGAGTGATTAATGTCATGGTAAGTCAAAGTTAGGTCAAATTTCAATGTGGAGTTCAAAAATTTTATCGGTAATTGTTTTGGTGTTATAAATAAAATTGTTATTTTATTACATTTTTGCATTTTAATAAACAACGTTGAGAGATCAAGCCCTAGACTTTACAGACTCTTTTCATAGGTGAAACACCGTTAACTTCCCAACTCCGGGCTTTTAAGGCTTTACGTACTCTCCTGACAGGAACACTCTTGGCTAGACCCGAACCGGGACTCGAACTCAGGGCCTCATCGCGCAGATACAAACCAGCCATCTTGTAACAATTTTAACGCAACTAATAAACTAACATTGTGTGTATATACCTTTATATACCTTTTAATTACATGCAGACGTATATAATTAAGATATATTTTATAGCAACTTTTTTTACTGACTAGGTAGTAATTACAGTGGTAATAAATTATTTAAAAACCGTATTAAAATTAAATATTGTTACTTAACATGTACAGGAATTTCTCTAAGACTGAAATAACCGGATTTTGTAAATTGTTCCATATTAAGTTAGGTCCTGGGGAGATCTTATATATAAGAAATACATGAATTTGTCACATAAATACACTGTCAATGAGTTTTACAATTGGGAACCGAAGAAAAAATAAGTAGATTGTTTATAACTTAATCATTACATCGAGTTAATTTTTTAAACATTATATTAAGTTAAACGATTAATTAAAAAATATGGTTTTACTTTGACGTTTAGTTGTGTCAAACGTAATAACATAGCAATATTACAAAAATACCAAAATAAAATCCTTCAAAAAAAGCTTCAATAATTGCAAACATTTATTTTCTTTGAGATGGTTCAATGAGCAAACAAAATAAATAAGAAATCAAAATCATGACATCATACTAATCTTCATTTGCGTTAATTTATTTTTGCTTATACGAAAACCCTTCAAAGTGATCTAACGAATTTTCTGATATCTGTACCTATTTAAAATTAAATATGGTTTCTTAATAGCTGTTTTGATATGAGTAAACCTTCAGAATCGAGGTTTAACTCTACGATGATGCGATCTAAATACATACATTTTACATACTAGCGTATTTATGAGAGCTCTTCTAATCGATTATAATCAATCGGTCAATCTCACAATGTCATTTCATTGGCAACATTGGTTCTGTTGTAATATCGTAGTCTATCGTGACTGATTCTTAATCAGATAAGTCAAGACAGGCGTTGCGTTTTAAATATTGTTAATTTCCAACCTTAATTATCATTTTATAATAATTATTTTTTTATTCAAAACGAATTTACATAAACAATATTAATAAACACTTAATTTAAAAGCTATTAAAGATAATAGGACAAAATCATCAATGCTAGAATACAGAAAATGCGTGTGATCGAATACATTAAATCACACGCATTTTTCGTATTACAGTAAGTAGAGGTCCTATATATTATGTAAACAATTTCACATCATCAGAATTGACATACAAAAAAACCACTGGTAGAAAGAGTTTCAAAGCAAGACTTGAATTAAGGCACATTTTTGCGTATAAAAAAGATTAAGGAAAACGGTAGAGGATTTTCTCCTTCACGTTTTATATGTAAATTTAATTAAACCTGCCAAAGGTGGTATAAAATGGAAAGCCATAAAATATGCATTCGTTTAAAGTGGAACCTGATAATTTACATTTTGTTAAAATAGTTCGTAGGTTCGATTATCATAGAGGACTTTTTTTATATAATTAAATTTATACTATATATACTAAGTACTATGGACGATTTGTATGATGTATTGTATGCCTTATTGACTTATTTATTTCTAAAATATTTTTAGATTTTAAAATTTCAATTTTAAAAATTTAAATTCGCTGTGTAAATTTTTTTCTTTCAGGCAGATTTTTATTTGATGTTTAAAAGATTCTGGAGTCCTCCTTATGAGGCTTCTTTTCGCCAAGAGGGAGAGAGATGTATGTTAAGAGCAATTATTATCAAATACTTTTATATCTATTTGTGTTGCTGAGAAAATATGGGTAAAAGAAAACATTTTGAAAGAATAAATGTCTGAGGGAATCTAGGTACGTGTAATTTCCGAAAGACATGTGAAGTCCATCATTCTTTGTGCTCGAGGTACTGAGTCCCCTAGTATTAAAAAGAGGTCAGCCTGCATTACGAAGTTAAAAAAGGCAGAAGACAACTTTTACTTGGAATCAAACATTAATGCTCTATACATTTAATATGCCTGAAATAAACCTTGTTGAGCAACAAAATATCTGTAAAATTCAATATTATGAGATAATAAATGACCTCCAATCCAGAAGTACCCTTGAACCCGCTACCCGTCGTCATTAATCGAATGCGAATGATTAATTACATATGACCCAAAAAGCTATGTTGATGAATGAATCGACTGATTTATCAATAACGACACGTTAATTATTAAAACGGTCAAAACGGCACGGAACTGACAGGCATTCTCGTTTAGAGGACAGAGGTTCGATCCATTTGGGTATTTAGGACAGTATATTAGTTAGTACAATATTTATATTGCTTTTTCTGGTTAAGTTGAAAGATATTAAGAGGACTCTAAGCTACTGGGGTTTCAAATCGTGAAAAAATCATTCATTTCGTCTTTTTAATGTATCACCACCAGTCGTAGCTCTTGCTTTTGATAAAACGGGTTTAAGCCCGATCTGGCACAACTAGGCTATGACCCTGTCTTTTATTGGAAAACTTACGACATTTTTATTACTTTTGTACTTATATACTTAGTTAATAATGTAACATGTTTAAAGTAATATTTTTTTTGTTTTCAATGAACTAAGTTAAGGTATTAGCTCAGATAAGATGTAAGGTTTAATGCTAAGTTCGCTGAGTGCTGACAAACGATGAATCGAGAGAACTTACAGCTTGTTCTCTGTCTGTACCACAAACACTAGTTGATTTATTTGTTCACTTTGAAGTATCTGTAAGAAAACCGCAATCTTGGGGCGTAGCTGATGCACGATTGAATAATTAATTCTGTAAATCTAAACTTTGATAAATAAAAGTCCAAATTATATTGGACTTAAAAGCTTTTAGTCGTTTTATTGAGTCTTGTTAGTTATATATTTATATATGGTTAGTGCAGACTTAATAATCTAACAGCCAGGACGGACAGTTTTATCTTGCCTTTCCAATGGACTTTCGAACGTTATTTTGATTACAAATTGATAGATTAATCGAATAGGTCTATAGGTTGAATCTATTTAAGGCTAATTTGCTTTGGCTGGCACTGACTCCAAAAGTAACTAAGTACTTAAAAGTGTTATTTTTTACTTCTTAGTTTAGGTTTGAATAGTTTTGAACTCGGTTTTTTTTGTTTAAAATAATTTATTGTAAATTTTTAGCGGTGGCAACTAAAGCACTGCTCTTATGAGTTAGCAAGGTTTCGTAATAAACGTTATTAGGTCATCGAGAATTATCCACGTCCAGCTTTCTACCTAAGTCGCAGACGGTAATGATTATAAAAAAATTACCTTCTATTATCAGGTAAACCTAATAGTCTGGAAGAATAAAACTATCGGTCCTTAAGTGTTTATAATATTATTGAAAGAATTTACTTTCAACTCCCAACCGTTGAGAAGTTATACCTTCCATCATCAGCTCATTTACATAAAAACCATACGCACGTGACTCAAATATATATATTTGATATATTACGCCTATAAAAGATTCGGTCGAGTATCGTTAGTTTACTCCAAAGAATTGAAGAGTTCTGTTACTTTGTCATGGATCCCATAATCAGACCTAACCAAATTTCATCAAACTACCCTTGAAGTACCTCATTTTCAATAAAAAAAGAATGATTGATCAAAATTGGTTGGCGTGATATTGAGTTATTCGTCCGTTTGTCGCGCACATACTTAATACAAATTTAAGACTTATATGGTTTTCTCATGGATGCCAGTGTCAGAACTGGACGACATTGAAGTGGACCTACACAGAGAACACCAGTTTTCAAATAAAAGAAGAATCATCGAAACTCGTTCCCCCAATCGAAAGTTTAAAGGTAAGGTAGATAAGGTAGGTAAGGAACCTCCTCCTTCTTGGAAGTCGGTTGAAAAATAATAATATGAGTGTATTTTATGGTCAATTTAAATAAAATGTATGGGTACAATAGAATTACTCTAATATACCCTCACAGTAAAATAACTACGAGCTTACGTAAATAAGTTTCAAAGTCATACCAAAGCATAAACCTGTCACTATAAAGCTTTCGTAAAAGGCAAAAGTCCTGAAGTTAGGGAGGTATTTTGATAACTTTTATGTGAATCATATTAAACCTATTATATTCCTTTATCCTATTACATTCTTGCAATTTATTTAGGGCAATTAAGAGTACTCGTTACTGTTTGAGGCTTATTTTCTTCTTCTAATATATATAAATCTCGTGTCACAGTGTTTATTATCGAACTCGTCCGAAACGGCTTGACCGATTTTTATGAATATTTTTTTATTGGGTATATCTGAGAATATTTCGTATGCTATTTATTATTCTTCTAGGTGATAAGGGTGATCCTCTCCACATTTTTTTATTTTTAGACCAAATTTTTTTAATTTTTTATGATTTGGCATCAAAAAAATACTTATAACCCAAAATTTTCATCCTTCTACCACCAATCCTTATTTTAATAGTGAAGGCCGTGGGAATTGCTAGCAAACTGTAATTTTTGCCAACGGCTTAGCTAGAGGGCGCTCTATTCAGCTCTATAGTACGGAGGCAACAGACTAAGTTACTTTCTCATATTTAATATCAATATAGATTTAACACAGAAAGTTTGATACGTTTCCTTTTCTATTTCTGAAAGAAAAAAAAATTAGACATACGAATACAAATCCATATCGCATTCGTAAATTTCGCACATAAGATATGTAAGTTATTTTAATTTAGTTTTAACAACGTACCTTATTCTATATTACGGAAACGGAATCGTTTTTTGGTAGTTGCAAAGTATAAATTATGTACATAATATTTAGTAATCCACGAAAGCAAACTTTGAAAGCAAAGTATGCGCAATTTTGCCACTGAATTACCTCAAACTTCATTATTATGACGTTAATTAATTGTGATTTATGCAGACTAAATAGTTACAGCTTTGTAAAAATGATCACGATAAAGTATTTAATAAATAAATAAATTCCACCGCTGGATATTGACTCCTACATATACATACATATAAATTATTACGTCATTCCTATTTAATACGTCAATCAAGCCAAAGTCCACTACGTTTGCCAAGTGCGTGCCGGACTTAACACGTATTTCGAAAACTTGGTAGGTTCTCTCAGACATGCAGGTTTCCTCATGATGTTTTCCATCAGCACGGAAGCATGAATTAACCTTAATATATTATAAATGTTAAAGTAACTCGATCTGTCTGTCTGTTGCGATTTCACGCCAAAACCACAGAACCGATTCAAATAAAATTTGGTACACCGATAGTCTAGAGTCTGAGAAAGGACATAGGCTTGTTTTTAAGGCGACAAAAAGGCTGTAAGGGGTTGAAATAGGAGATGTCCCGTGCTGTTGCTACCGCTACGCTACTATATCCTACCCAACCTAGGCATAGGTATTCCTAGGAGGATATTAAATAAAAAAATAGGTAGGCAGTGAAATCGGAACATTTAATATATATTAAAAATATAGCTCGGTAGATAAACGGGTCGTTAATAAGATGGGTTAGGGCCTATGCAGCGATTAAGACTCCTCACTGGTCTAGCACTCCCCTGACGTCACTGGCCGCTGCTGGAGACGAGTGCTCAAGCGTCGATCGATACGGTCCACCGCGGGGAAGCAGGTAATATAAAGGTGAACTTGAAACCCTGTAATGCGCAACAAGCGAAAGCATTACACACTGGCCGTAGACGGTGAGCACCCACAGCAACGCTTAATAGGGAAGCACTAAGTATGTAGATGTGATGCCGTGGATGTTCACTATCAGATACGGAGATGACAATAATTTCGGTTACTTAATTTTAAACATTTAAATTTTATAACGGAAACTAAAAAATTGAATATATTAAAATGATAATGATAATTACGAAAATGTCGGGTAGAACTACAAAGCAAAGAAAGTAATGAGTGTCTGATAGAAATAAAGACTAGCGTTTACACAAATAAGAGATTACAAAAGTTAAAGCAAAGCGATAGAAACCGTTACGGTTTGCTAAGCTACTGGCTAATTTAAAAATTGTGCAACACTTACCCAATCGGGGCTTAATTCACACACACAGAATATGTTTAACAGTAATATATTATTGTATTGTGGAATTAAAAGGTCGAGGGAACGATAGTGACATTTTAATCTTAAAATCTCGATTACGACGTAGTAACTCGTATTAGGGACCGAGAAAAGACTGACGTGCGTTCGCCTCGACAACAAAAATCGCTCTCCCGGCTACGTGGAAGCGTTCTGTCCATAGATTATACACTTATATACGGTTCTGTCTGTGGTCTGCCATGCCCCCCCTGCGCGCGCGCCGCGAACAAAGGAACTCGTTCTGGGTGCCTAATATGTCGCTTGTTTTAATACAACGTGGTGATAAATTGTTGCTGGTATAAAATCTGATTTGATGCGTTAATTTGAATTTATTATTTTTTTATTTCAATATTGTAAATAGTTTTTTTTATTGTAAATATTATTAATTTTAAATAATTTCTTGTGTTTGTTTTTTTTTTATTAAGAATTAAGACATGTAACAATTAATGTTACAGAGATGAAAGTGTGTATGGAAATTACGTCATTTTTAAAGCTAGAAGCTTGAAACTTATTTTCTAGGCTTTTGATTGATATAAGTATGACATTCAAAGTTTGTCAAATTTTGTACTAAAGGTAGGTATCCCAACTAGGAACGAAACCGAATGAAGCGAGGGAGAATCGCTAGTTTGGTATATTTGGTATATCATGTTAGAAATGATTCGCTCATAAGAAAATTAGATTTGCTTTAAGTAAGTTAGCAATGAATCTTTTTATGAATAGGCTTTAATAAAACTGTACCTTTTTTCTCTATGTAAGAATTCTATTTCTTTAAGTGGCTGGTTTTTTATATACATATATAACATTTAATTTAATGTGTTTTTACTCTACTACTACTTTAATTTTTCTTACTCTTCTGATTACTAGTAATTTATTGGATTTTTTCATCCAAAGATTGTGGCCGAATTTCATCCACCAGATGAATGATGTTCTCCCGATCGATTACAGCTACGGCGGCCAATCTTATTGAGACTAGCCATCTGCGCGGAAGATATTATTGTGCACGAGCATGTGAGTGAGAGCAGTGAGAGCTAAGGTGCAGGACCAACGGCTTTACGTACTCTTTGAGACACGGAGTTGAAACATCGCCGACTTCCTAACTCCGTGCTGTTACTAAGGCTTACGAAACAATAACTAAACTAAACTTGGCTCGTCCCGGGACACGAACCTAGGACCTCCCAGTGTGCGATCGTACATGCTAGCCACTACACCACTAAGGTAGTTAACTGGAAGAATACTAAGTATGTGGCAATAATCTCAGATACAAGTATTTTTTGACGAGAGAGACTGTCTCGTGACTGTTTGCGGTAAACATTCAAATACTAAAAAAAATATGATAATAAAGTTACAAAAATCACAACTTTTGTTACTTTATTGCTAGAACCACCTCTTTTAACCTTCGCTTTACTTTCAGTTTTTCAAGAACCATATAATTATGGTAAAATATTCAATGTATTCGTACTTGGATAAGTATTATATTACAAACTAAGTATTAAACGCTTCGTTGTGGTTTAAATTACAGCGAATTCAAATATAAGTTAGTGATATCTTTTGTACTATACATTTTAATTTAGGAAGTTATACTAGTTTATCACATTAGTTTGACATATTTTACTGTAGAACAGGGAGACAATTTTCAACTTGACAGTAATTGCTCTCTATGAAAAAAAATTACTCTGTAAATCAAGGAGAAAACCACAGAATAGATTTCAATGAAATTTGTATGACGATAGCTTTATACGGGTCTCGGATACTTTTAATGCGGAAAATCATCAATATCATCTCTAAGAGATCTTATATATTAAGTAGTATAAAACGGGACTTGACTTTTCATATTTTTTTATTATTATGTTAATAAATACTAACAAACTTAGTTCTTACAAGGAAACTATGTTATGTTATATTAGATACATCATAATATTATTAAACATGTTAACATTTTTTAGTAAATTGACTACCAAGATCAAATCATTGAAATTCAATAGCCATCGAGTAAAATATTCGTCTGACTGTCCAAAACAAAGAGACATTATAAGGGTTTTCAATGACCTATAAACTCTTAAAAAACCTTTAAAAAGTTTTCTCAAGATAGAATGGAAGAAGACTTTTACAAGCGTATAGAAGTTCTGCGTGTAATGTTTTGGGCTTACTATGCTATTTATAAGTAAATTAAAATAATTTTTCCATCGTAAGTAGTGAATACAGCTACGACCTACATGTATCAACTAATCCTTACTTCCTTACATATATTATAAATGCGAAATTAACTCTGTCTGTCTATCTGTCGCGTTTTCACGCCAAATCGATTAAACAGTATGAAATAAAATTTGGTGCATAGTTAGTCTAGAGCCTAAAAAGAGAAAGGTTTTTTGAAGAGCAAAAAAAGGGCTGTAAGGGGTTTAAATAGGGGATGAAAGTTTGTGTGGAAATTACGTTATTTTCAAAGCTAGAAGCTTGAAACTTATTTTTTAGGCTTTTGATTAGATAAAATAAGTAGAACATAAAAAGTTTGTAAAAATTTAATACTTAAGGGGGTACTTAGGTACAAACCCTAGGACTAGGGTCTAGGATAAACGCTAGTTATATTATATGTATGTATATTTTATAGTGTATTTTAGACAAAGTATTCCAGCCACATTTTCAAAGTTATTACCACTTTTATGCCGTTTACCCATTTCAACGTTTAGATTTTAATATCTCATGAGGCTTTGTACTTTGGATATGAATTTTACGCACTACGCTCATATATTATTCATGTTAACTCTCATAATATTTACAAATGCCGCTCTTGACTAGTTCCACGTAAGCGTAAAAATGTGGTTCTAAAATAATGGTCTTTCTCTTAATATTTCTTTATAAAACTTGTTATTTTTTAAACTTAACTTCGTAACTAATCCTAGCTCTGCTCGTATTCGTCCCTGGATACTTTTTATTTGTTAATATATATTCCTATAGTAAGTAAAGTATCCTATATTGATCCGGATAACCATCTATAATCATACTAAGTTTCATTAAAATCTTTCTAGTGGTTTTCTCGTTATGCGGTCACAGACAAACAGACAGACAAAAATCTATAGATTCGGCTTCTGTATCGACAGTAATAACCAATTCAATTAGATTTTTCAATTAGATGCACCTATGGAAGCGACTAAGTATTTTTTTATATGTACATAATATATAGCTTAATGAAATTTCAAGCTGAAAATATTATCTACATACTAAAATCTCTTTCATGTTTCATCCTTGAGACGGAATATTGTTTTATTAAAACGGGATTACTTTTGATGCTACACGTGCGTCTCTCTTTCTTACTTCTTCTTCAAGATTCCTACGGAAATTCAATTATTCCAAAGGGACTTATATCAGCGGACCAATAGATTAAAGAGGTAGTTTTCATATAATATTATATGTTATAGGCAAGTTATTAAGAAAGATATCGGAGAAATTAAAAGGAAATTGGAAATTTTGAAAATAAAAACAATTTTAATGTGTGTTAACACAATTATATTTGAAACTGACGTGATTTGTAAAAGATTTTACTTATTTTACTTAATTACTAGCGACTCACCCTCGCTTCGCTCGGGTTCGTCCCCAGGTGTAACCTCTTTAGTATAGTTTTAAAATGACTTGAATATAATCGCGTAAGAAACGTTTTCATTCGACCGTTTTTCTCCGATTCACTTTGCAAAACGGACTACCACGTAAAAGCCTTTTTATTTTTCGGTTTTTTATATAACCTATGACACTCAGAAATAATGTGGCTTTCTATTGGTGAAAGAATTTTTAAAATCGGTTCAGTAGATCCCGAGATTACCCCTTACAATTTAACAAATATACAAACACACAAACTTTACTTTTTTATAATATTAATAATAATAAAATAAAATAAGAGAGAGAGAGAATAGCTTCGAAATTAACTTAATAAGTTAATAGGTAAATTATTTTAAGTACATCAATTCTACCTTCTTCTCCTCCTCTATTTGTGAACTGTTTTAAAACTAAATAAAAACTTATGCTTTATATGCCTCTATCCTTTTAACCTGAGAAACGAGCGCCCAAAAATTACACGCATTTTCTAAGAAATAAGTTGCTGTCAATCAGCTTTAGGATTAAAAAAAATAGGTTTCTCGAAATTCTTTTTAAAACCTAAAAATTAATTTGCGAGTACATAGTAGGTATATGAAATAAAAAAAAGTATTACGATTTAATTCAAATCGTACGGCATATAAAACCATATACGGCATATACTCGAATACGATATTATATACCGTTATATCTTACGGTATATAATGCAGCACGGAATCGTACAAGTGCACTAATTCGACTCGGACTTTTCTTGTTAAATTTTTCGTTTCACTTCATGACATATTTCACCTTTTATTTTTTAGTTACTTTTTAGTTTTCAGCTAGCACTAGTAAATATTTTTTTTTTTTTGAAACATGGATGTAGAAAATTTATTGAATCAAATATCGCAATATCTGTTGAATCCGATGCCGTAAACATCAAACAAACTGGCTCGAGTGCTCTAATATTTACATGATAGTACTCTAAAGCCTACATACTACTGTAGTGAGAACCAAAAAAAATAAAAATACTGTAGTATTTTCAAGATAACATTTTTTTTTGCGAAATACTTTCTTAGATTTAGGCGAATATTTTTCATTTTATATAAAGAATTTTATTGTGTCTATTACTTTTGCGCAAACTCAAAGGAGATAATAAGTTTTTTTTTTATTCAAAATGTATAGTTACGGGACACATTTCTTCATCGACATATTTTATTACAGAATTTTACTTAGTTATTCTATAAGTTCTAAAATATTAACATTTTCCAATAATTAATTCGATAAGAAGTTCTTATTTATTGCTGTTTTAGTGCTTTTTTCCTCTAATTCATATCGAAACGGATGTACGACCTTCAAGGTGATAAGTTGAATTCTACCCTTACAAAAGCTTAAGTTACGATCTAATAACAGGGTTATTAGAAACGCCTTATTTTATGAGGTAATTAATGTGAAATAGTCGTAGTTATCAAAATTAAACAATCAATTATGAAGGTCAGTTTTCCTCTCTCTCTCTCTCCATCATCTTATAAGTAAATTATATCTATACTAATATTATAAAGATGAAAGATTTGTATTTTTGTATGTAACGAATAAACACAAAAACTACTGGACTGATTTTAATGAAATTTGGTACACATATAGTCTAGAGCCTGAGAAAGGACATAGGATACTTATGAAGGCGAAATAAGCGATGTAAAGGGTTGAAATAGGGGATGAAAGTTTGTAAGGAAATTACGTCATTTTTAAACCTGGAAGCTTGAAACTTATTTTTTAGGCTTTTGATTATATATAAATATAAGTAAGACATTCAAAGTTTGTAGAAATTTTATGCTAAACGGGGTACCTAATAATAATTTACTATAGTATTCAAGTTCCAAAAAAAAAAAAAAAAAAAAAAACGAAAACGTCAAACGTGATGTAAACATCGGCTCCGTATTACAATTTAAATTTAATCCAAAATAATTTGCATTTAAACTCTAGGAGTGACTAAAGTCGCTTAATAACATTCAATGTGCTCGTGAAATTGTTGTGTCGGTTTAAAATAAAGTGTAACAACAATAAGAAGTAATTTGAAGCGATAACTGTGCCCATAACTTTGTACTGGCATATGGCTTCAATCAACTAGTAACTAAACCTACTAGGATTCCCGACGTCGCTGATCACACCCCTTCTATATTAGATCTCTTCCTTACTACTCACCCTACCGGTTACCAGGTAAGTGTCGATGTTCCCCTAGGAACCTCTGATCACTGCCTGGTACAAACTTCCGTGCTACCCCAATCATCTGTTCGCCCGCGTGCTACCGGTAGCCGTAGAGTATGGCACTACCAATCAGCTGATTGGGATGGGCTGCGTGAATTCTACGCTTCATACCCCTGGGTGCGGCTTTGTTTTTCTTCTAATGACCCGAACATCTGTGCCGAGGCAGTTGCTGAAGCTATACTCCAAGGTATGGAATGCTACATTCCGAACTCACTGATACCCTCTGGAGAGCGCGCTCAGAAATGGTTCAACGGGATCTGTAAAAAGGCTGCCATACTTAAACGCACCTCTTACCAATCCTGGGTCTCAGCACAAAACAATAATGATCCAAATGCTGCTAAATTAAAGAAGAATTTTAATTCTGCCTCCAGAGCCTATAAGAATGCCATTGCCAGGGCAAAATTTCAACATATTGACAGAATTGGACAGAGACTAGTTGCACTACCTTCGGGTACCCGAGCTTTCTGGTCTCTGTCGAAAGCCATACAAGGCAACTTCTGTCGATCTTCGTTTCCGCCTTTACACAAACCGGGGGACGGTGTTGCCCACACCGCCAAAGAGAAAGCCGAAGTTTTGTGCTCTTTCTTTGCCGCTAACTCAACGCTTGATGACGGCGGGCAAACTCCACCTACTATTCCGCAGTGCCAAAGCTCGCTGCGTGACATACGCTTCACTCAGTGCGCTATACGCAAGGCACTTCTATCTCTCGACGTCAATAAGGCGAGTGGGCCAGACTGTATTCCTTCGGTTGTGTTGAAAACGTGTGCCCCGGAGTTAACTCCGGTCCTAACACGTCTGTTTCAGCTATCTTACTCCTCCAGTACTGTTCCATCTTCTTGGAAGACCGCACTGGTTCACCCAATTTCAAAAAAAGGCAATCTTTCGGATCCCTCGAATTATAGGCCAATCGCGATTACTTCCCTATTGTCCAAAGTTATGGAGCAAATTATTAATACCCAACTACTAAGTTACCTCGAGAAGCATCAGCTCATCAGTGATCGTCAATACGGCTTTCGCCACTGTCGATCTGCTGGTGATCTCCTCTTATACCTCACGCATCGTTGGGCGGAAGCTATTGACAGAAAGGGGGAAGCTCTTGCGGTCAGCCTCGACATCGCCAAAGCCTTTGATCGGGTTTGGCATAGAGCTTTACTTTCAAAGCTGCCATCCTATGGACTCCCAGTGAAGCTGTGCAATTGGGTCGCTAGCTTTCTTTATGGGCGCAGCATCAAAGTCGCTATAGACGGTTTTTGCTCCGAACCTAAGCCCATTAATGCTGGCGTCCCACAGGGCTCCGTGCTATCGCCCACACTGTTCATTCTGCATATCAATGATATGTTGCAAAACAACAACATCCATTGCTATGCAGATGACAGTACTGGTGATGCTCTTTATAAAGGACATGCACAGTTCTCCCGCGTAATACTGGAGGAGAGTAGATCCAAACTTGTGTCTGACATTGAGGCTTCTCTCGAGAAAGTCTCAGTATGGGGTTCACAAAATCTTGTGCAATTCAACCCATCTAAAACACAAGTTTGTGCGTTTACCGCCAAAAAGACTCCCTTTACAACACCTCTTCTCTTTCAGAACACTTCCCTCACCCCTTCCAATAGCATTGCGATTCTCGGTGTTCGCATTTCGAACGAAGTCCAGTTCCGGGATCATTTGGTAGACAAAGCTAAATTAGCATCAAAAAAACTTGGGGTGCTCCACAGAGCAAAACGCTACTTCACGCCCGAGCATAGGCTCCTACTCTATAAGGCGCAAGTCCGCCCACACATGGAGTATTGCTCTCACCTCTGGGCTGGAGCACCTCAGTATCAACTCCTACCATTCGATCGGATTCAAAAGAGGGCAGTTCGACTTGTGGACAATCCCAAATTAACTAGCTCTCTGGAAAGCCTGGAGCACCGCAGAGACGTAAGCTCTCTCTGCGTACTTTATCGGCTATATTACGGTGAGTGTTCTGACGAGCTATTTAACCTTATCCCACCTTCTATCTTTTACAATAGCACCGCACGCCGCCGAAAGCTATTTCACCCTCACCACCTGGGTACCTGGACTACTTCTACCGTTCGCTATGCCAGGTCTTTTCTTCCACACACTACAAAACTGTGGAATCAACTCCCATCGACGGTGTTCCCGCTTAATTTCAACATGGGGTCATTCAAGGGGCGGACCAACAAATTCCTAAAAAGCCGGCAACGCATTGGTGGTGCCTCTGGTACTACAAATGTTCATGGGCGGCGGTAATCACTCACCATCAGGTGACCCGCCTGCTCGTTTGCTCGCTAGAAGTATAAAAAAAAAAAAAAAAAAAAATAACTTACAAATATAAGTGATACGTCATAAACTTATAAAAAAAAAACCTATTTGCTCAGTCCAGCTTATAAAAAAAGAGAAAAGGTTTTCAAGATATTTTTCATATGTGTGCGCATGGGAGTTTTATTTTTGGTAACAACAGCGTGGCTGTTCAGCCTTTTAAAATTTTAGTATCGGCGTGTGTTATTTTCAAGACGCGGTTGCTAAGGCCGCCATCGGTTGCCCTAGCGACGCATGTCTCTTCAACTGCAGCGGCCAATTACAAAACAATATTGACACATCTACGTAACGACCCTTTCGTCTTGTTTCCAAAACAAGCAGCCGTCATATTTTGACTTCGCCTTTTTTATTTTTTTAGTGTACATTTTAAGTTAATTTATTGTGTGTTTTTTTTAATTTGTTAAGTTATTCTTTTTTGTGTATGAATTTAACTTTTATGAATGCATTTAACTTTTTCGAATGCAGTCCGTGACCCAATCTTGTGATGGCACGTCGAACGCAACCCATATATGTACTCAGTGCAACAAGTCTTTCAAATCTTTGAAAGGCCTCAACATACACACTACAAAAACACACAGGAAATGTTTTAGCCAAAACAGTTCACCTGTAGACACCCATCCCACTATTCCGAGTACGCCTACTCATGTAGCCAACGATTCAACTCCTTTCCACACATATCTTAACCATTTGAAAAATAGTATACCCATAGTTAAAAGAATCCCTCGAGGAGCTCGAATAACCGTTGCTACACATTTATCACAATTAATCCAGAAATGTTACATAAGCAATTGTACTCAAGACTGGCAGAACCTATTTTTATTTTCATACAGCACTTTACATATAATTAAAACTGATGAACCGAATTTATCCTTGACGCAAAAGATTAAGAATAACTGTGCTGTAAGCTCCTCGCCTTCTCCCGCACCTCTATTCAAACATGATGCCCCTCGTTATCGCAACAAACTCATCATAAACAAAATATGTGACGGAGATCTCAAAGGTGCCGCTCGCCTTTTGTTCTCCAACGACGTGCTATCACCAGATACCCCTGACACCCTTCAGGCCTTACTGACAAAACATCCTCCAGCTCCAGTAAACCCATATTTTCTAGACCCACCAACAGCAGGGCAAGCATGCCTTCAAATTCAAAACAAAGATGTTACGAATGCCATTTCATCTTTTAAACCAGGTTCGGTTGCAGGTTTGGATGGAATCTCACCCCAACATTTGAAAGACTTAACATCGTATTCTGTGGGCGATGCAGGCAAGCAACTTGTAAATTCAATCACTAAATTAATCAACTTTATGTATTCCGGTAATGTCAATCCAGAAATTGTTCCTATTCTTTTCGGCGCGAACCTCATTGCTCTCACCAAAAAGGACGGAGGGGTGAGACCAATTGCTGTTGGATCAACACTACGACGTCTGGCCTCCAAAATTGCTGTTCGCCATATTTTACCAAAATTAAATTCGGAATTTGAACCCGTACAGTTAGGCTTCGGTGTAAAAGGAGGGTGTGAGGCAGCCGTCCATGCCCTACGCTCTTTCCTAACTTACGGACAGCCTGACGTGTTGCTCAAAATTGATGTCAAAAATGCTTTCAATTCGGTAAATAGGGATACCCTGTTGACGGAAATAAAACAACATATACCGGAATTATACAATTATCTTCTTCTTAGTTACGCTGACCCAACAAAATTGTTATATCGCTCTAATGAACTGTCCTCGGAAGTAGGTTGTCAACAGGGTGATCCCCTTGGGCCTGCAATTTTTAGTTTGGCTATAAATCCGATAATAAAAAATTTAAATTCTAAATTCAACGTTTGGTATTTGGACGACGGAACCATAGGAGGTGATGTGGATACTGTGTTTTCGGACCTTTTTTTAATCAAAAATAAATTTGAAGCCATTGGTTTGGAGCTTAATTCTAGCAAATGCGAACTTTTTATAAATAACCGCGTCTTAAATTTAAATGACATTAAACAAAAATTTAATATTTTGGCTCCAAATATTAAAATTGTTAACAGTAATTCCCTTTACCTTTTAGGTTCTCCAATTTTTGATGAAGCTATTCCTGAATATATTAATAATTCAATTAGTAAATTTCAAAATTCTGTTGACCGTCTCTTTGAAATTAGTTCACATTATGCACTTTGCATCTTAAAATTCTGTCTTTTCGTCCCAAAATTTACATATGTGCTCCGTTGCTGCTCCTTTTGGAAACACCCAGATCTTTTGACACAAGTAGACGATTTAATCAAAATTAGTATAGAATCGATTCTTAATATGCAGCTGAACGAGCAATCTTGGACCCAAGCATCCTTACCCATCCGTTATGGTGGCTTAGGGATTCGCAAAATTTCCAGTGTCGCTTTACCAGCCTTCCTATCTTCTGTCCATAGCTCAGCAAATCTCATAAGTAAAATTTTAAGGGCATCCCCTTCAAACTTTGAGATTGCTGGCTTGGAAGAAGCTAGAAACGCTTTCTTAATTGCATGCCCAGGTCAAAATTTTCCAGTTTCTACAAATTCACAGAGGAGCTGGGACGACATAATTTCTAAATTTACTTTTGACAATCTTTTAAACTGCAGTAAAGGTTCGGCGCGTGCCAGGCTTTTGGCCGTGGGTACGCATGAGGCCGGCTACTGGCTTCACGCGTATCCTTCGTCAAATACAGGAACATTTCTTGAACCTGACACGCTCCGAATCGCAATCTGTCTACGGCTTGGGGTCCCGGTCTGCGCTCCACATAAATGTCCCTGTGGCAGCGATGTCGACAAGCTAGGACATCACGGACTGTCTTGCCAAAAAAGTGCAGGCCGCTTCTCGAGACATGCCGCACTTAACGATATCTTACGCCGGTCCCTTGCCACCATAAATGTGCCAAGTCTACTAGAGCCGACTGGTATAGCAAGAGACGATGGCAAGAGACCGGACGGTAGGACGGAGTACGGAGTTTGATTCCATGGAAGATGGGCCGGGTGCTGGTATGGGATGCAACCTGTTCAGACACGCTGGCCCCTTCCCATCTACATGGAACCAACAATAGAGCTGGTGCGGCTTGTGAAGCGGCTGAAAAAGCTAAAGCAGGCAAATACAGGGGTCTAGGCTCCGAATATGATTTTGTTCCATTCGGTGTCGAGACCCTTGGTCCGTGGGTCTTGGTCCTAGTGCCATGAGGCTTTTTAAGGAAATATCTAAAAGGTTAGTCGACATCACAGGAGACCGAAGAGCTGGCAGCTACCTCGGACAAAGAATTAGTCTAGCAATCCAAAGGGGGAACGCTGCCAGTATCTTTGGAACCTTGCCTAAAGGGACTCCTTTTAATAATATATTTTAGTTATTATAGTATATTTTTTAAGGTTTTTAGTTTTAGGTTCATTCTTTTAGTATATATTTTTATATTTAGTTGTATTTTGAATTCAAGTAAAATATCGAAACGATATAAATATTTATCGAGTTTGATACTTTTTTGTATTACATGCTTGTCTCATAACTAGGTAAATCAAGTTTATTTAGAAATTTTTTGAATATTCATTTTATGCATCATTCATTCAGCATATTAATGCTATTACGTTGGGCTTCACCACACAAGTGTCTCGCAGGTTGATTCTTAATACCATGCAAACTAGTGATCCGTTTATAGATATTGTTTTGATACAACTGTAATTTCTTGTACTTTCAACTTTTCTTTCGTCGGTTATTTTGACGACTGAGGGATTTTATTTTGGTAGACTCTGAGTTTCTGGTATTAACCCTTTTCTTTAACCATTGCTGGGCACGAGCCTCCTTTCACTGGAAGGGGGATCAGGCCATAGTCCACCACGTTGGCGAAGTACAGGTTATTCGTAAATTTTTAAGGTTCTCTCAGACATGCAGGTTTCTTTACTATGCTTTCATCCATTGCAAGACAAGTGGTGTTAAAAAAGATTCGTACATGAAAGTGATACGTTCATAGGTGCGAGATATTACAGATTTACTCTCTCATTAAGAGAGAGAGATTTTTTACATTTGTTACATTTCTACGACAATTATGACAAAATGTTCATAAATTAAATTACCAAAACTAGAGAATTCGGTGAAACTTTAAATGCATGTATTAAAAATGTAAATTTCCGACTACATTCCCGAAAACCTGATGTAACTATGCGAGAGGTTTATATCTAATTATTTTTCCCCGTTTCTCGCGACTAATGTAAAAGGGTACCTGTTTCCTGAAATTAAAATTTTAAATCTACCCTGAATACCAGATTATTCTAATATTTTTTATTAAATATGGGGAGACTTTTGTAAGGAGAATGAATTTTTTTTATTGGTGCTTAAGTTTCCCCCAATATTCAAATTTTTTTGCATTTATTATTTTTTTATTTTAGCTAGAACTTTCTACAAAGTATAGTTAACTTAATAAACTTAAAAAAATATGAATGAAAGTTATGGTATGACCAAGGAAAGACATTCATTTTTATATATAGTTAAATATAACAGACCATTATCATAATTTGTCACTATTTATTTCCTGGATGTTTGATGTTAATTGATTGAAAAAAAAAAACGTACGCGCATGTTATTATTAAAATAAGTACAATTATTAAGGATGAATATGATTATAATTATTAGGGTTATTGCAGCATTCTTCTATGTAACGCCCAATTTTAATTAGATTGAAGATCAAATTATTATATTCACCCCTGCGTAAACCCCATAGGCTGTATGGGGTCCACTCAGGGGTATTATATATTGAGTGCCATAGTTTATACCAGTCATTTTCATATTTTTTTTAATAATCGTGATAAGATTTAATAATGTTCTAATAAAATACTTAAATTAATTAATATTAAAAAAAATGTTTTAACACTTTTATCATATTTAGCTACATTAAAATAATAATTAAAATACGGTAAATTAATATCGATGTTAATAATTTACCCATGGATGTCTGAAATCGGATACATATGATTTTGTATCCTTTGTAGCAATAGTGAAGATTGCCTATATGCAATATTTCATTTAAAACCATTCTGTTAGAAACGCAAGTAAAAGCATCTAATTTTGTTTTTATTGAATTTTTTATAGATTCTTACTATGTATTAGGATTATTGAAATTGAAAAATTCATTCGGCTATTTCAATATATCCACTGGTTTTCTTTTAGCAATCCTATCTTCGTTTCAGTTTAAATAACAAAGAGAACCCGTTCGAAACGAACTGATGGAGAAATCCATATCAGTGTATCTACGACGTATGTTATTTGCGATCCGATGGACCAAATAATACAAACATTGCATTGGAAAATAAAGTTGTTTTTAAAACTTCCTATCTCTACATAGTATGAAGCTATCCGCCGTCTTTATCCTTAGTTATTTTAAACAGATTGTAACTGATTGATTTTTAAATTCTGAAAATCCATACTTTCGCAACTTGTGGAAAAGTGAAAAAACGTTTGAAAAAAGTTTATAGCAAAAAACCTAAGAATATGATATCTATTAATAAAAATGCGTCTAGATTTAAATTTTGGTTTCGTACTTTAAATACTTTACCTTACATTATGTGAAGTTAGTGACATCAGCCCTTTTTAACGTCGCACTGCTGGGCACGGGCCTCCCTCAGGACGAGGGGGATCAGGCCATAGACCATAGTCCACCGCGCTGGCCCAGTGCGTGTTGGCGGACTTCACATGTCTTACGAAAACTTGCTAGGTTTTCTCAGACATGCAGGTTTCCTTACGATGAAGTTAGTGTCGACGCTTTAAACTTGGATTAATTTTTTTAAAAAGGAAATGTATGACTATAATTGTTATGAACTTGCGTTATTTACTCACTTCGCTCAGCTGAATAGAGCTGAATAGTTCATTTATTGAAAAACTTTGCTTTACTGAGAAGATTTCTTTTATTTTGGACCAGAAACCTTCGTGGGCGTACTTAAAACTCACTCACCAATCCATTCATCAAATCAGACAATCAATCTCATCAATGGTTTTGGAACACATATGCTTTATGCATAAAGAACATTAAATTTAATTTATTTAGATATGTATAGGTACGTATTCACTCATTATACAAATGGTTAATGTACAGTAAAACAGTCATATCGTATAGGAATTTTATATTTGTCTTCCACGACTTAAGGTTTCGTCGATTCATATTTACTTTATACTTGACGCTTTCAGAGCTTTCAAGGAGACAAATTGTCCTCTCGAGTCCTTTCGCATGCAACTTAAAGGTAGACTTAAAATGACGGTTAGTACGTACTTAAATATTTTCGTGACCATTGTGTAAAAATAAAAGTACAATTTAATGAAATGTTTTGTAGTTTAGCGATCTGAAAATCGTTCCATAGAAAAATATTTGTATTAGTTAAAAACGGGGTATTTTTAGCACTTACTTTTGACATTTCCCGAAATTTTGGCACTATACAAGTGTTATGGCCCATATCGCGCATGATTTCCAAATTTTTAGGGACATTTTATCAAAAAGATATTACAGAATAGCCAAATCGGTGTAGCCATTCTGTAGCCAAAAAAAACACAACTTATGGTATTATATACATATGTTATACATATCTAAAATCTTTTTTCTTTGTGCTATACTCCTTATGGCGGTGCCAGTGAGAATATCAAGTATCAATATTGCGATACGATCTCTACACACCTCTTGCATTTCTTCCACCGATATAATTTCACACATTTACTTTAGAAGTTTTTAGTCTTTTAATTGCCTCACTAGTGTAGTAGGTAGATTATACGGCTGCACATCCGGAGGTCAGGGTTCGAGTCCCAGGTCTTGTCAAGTTTAAAACTTTATTTCTGTCAACTTTACTACATCAATTATTATTTGTATGTATTTCGTTTTCATATTATGTGAAAAAACACCTGTAAATGGTATTCACATTCAAAACAAAATACACATTCTAAAATCTTACGTCACTTGGTTACTTAAGTAAACAAAAAATGTTATATTAAAAGTTCTAATAAGAAATAGAAGAGTCCATCTGTTTGTCCCTGCCATTTTTATAAAAGGACATGAAGGTCGTATATGTTTTTGCAATTCACTGTTCCAAACCTATATAATGACTAGCTATAAATTATTATCAAAAGGCATTCATTTTACGACTTACGAACTTTACACCATTTTTCAACCGCTTCAAATCGCTTTGTGATGTCAAACTCTATATAATTTCGTTACTTTATTTATTCAGACTTAGTCCATTAGTTGAATTAGATAGGAAAAATATACAAATTATAAAAAAAATAGACTATAGATAGACTTAGGGTCTTGTGTAAAAAAATGTATCGAACGTTCGCAAGGTTCGATTTCTGGTCAGTGTATTTGTGGTAATACAATAATAATTATGACTAATACGGCTTTTTATTATTCTTGTTGCTTTATCTTTTACCGATAATTATAATTCATTATAGAAAATTTGAGGAAAATATATTTAAATAGATTTTTGCTATCTATATACTTTTTCTTAACACCAATGCTCGTCAGTAGCTACTAAATAACAAAAAAAAATTTTAATACCAGGAAAACAAGGTACAACATATTTTAACACTATAACGAATATTAACGAGTAAACCTCGCTCCGCTCGGACCCATTCTTGCGTACGTTAGTACACATTTCTCAATGTTGACGGAATTCCAGGTCTGTCCAGTGGTTTTCACTCGATACGGTCACAGACAGACGGACAAAAATTTTAAAACTATAGATTCAACATCTGTATCGATAATAATGATTATTTCAATAAGGTTTTCCACAAAAATATTGTACAGATGGTACAGATAGTATAGACAAATATTATTAACTAGCATTTTCCGCGGCTCCACCCGCGTTTTGAACACCGGAAACTAAATTCTTAGATTTCACATACCGTGTGATGTTCTACAGCCGGTTTTTAACGGTTACTTGAGATTTCTCAGAAATGAGATATTTTCCATCCGTAAAAAGTAGCCTATATCCTGACCCGGATAACCAGCTATCCTCACACTAACTTTCATCAAAATTTGTTCAGTTGTTTTGTCGTGATGCGGTGACAGACAGACAAACAAAAATGCTAAAAACTATAGATTCGGCCTCTGTATCGACAATAATAACTATTTCAATAAGAATTTCCAAAAAATATTCAATGTACAGATTCAACTTAGTTCGAATTTTATTATACGTATAGACATATAATATTATATCATAATTTAACGCACTTTGCAGAAAAAAAGAACCTTAATTCAACGTAATATCTATGTCAAGAGGTTTCACATTTCACTTTTAATTTTAACTTTAAATGATAAAAAGGCTCGTATAATGAAGATACAAATTAGACTATTATTTCTGTGTTCTTATGACATTTAAAAGCTATTTAATAATGATATAGTATATAATATTACATATTAAATTCTTACTTATATTATTTTTAGCGTCTATCATCTATATAATTTATTGTTTGTAATATTTTTTCTACTATTCAAAACAAATGATATGGGAATGACAGGTACCTTTTGTACATCGTTTAACCTTTATGAAAATAATATATTTGGGTAAGCTATTCGTGTATTACATGTAAACTAACAATATTTTTTTTATTTATTATAAGTTCACAAAACTGACATACAAATGTAATAAAGGAGCTTAATTTAACTTATTTTAAGGTATACAATTGAACAGATGATGTCTTCTAAGATGTGAACATCACATGCATATTATTAGTATAATTGTGTACTAATTAAAAATAAAAAAAAATTAAAACAGTTTTTAAGTAAACTTTCGGGAAATTATATATTTTTGTCAAAATTCGAACACTAGAGAAGAAAAGTATGAGATTCGGTTACTGTATGCGCCAATGCGAACACCGCCCTCGAAGGCAGTTTCAAGGAAGGTAAGGGTGGTTCACGTGCCCTCGGTACGCAGTTCAAATACAGGCCACTTTCCCCGATCCTCCGTCGGCATGAATACCCTAACGCAAAAGAGAAAAGCACTCACCTGTGTGTCTTCTTCTCCCGCGCGTTCCAGGCGCCTGGGATTCCCAATGGTCGGGTGCACCAGTGCTAAAGCACTGCTACAGCGGTAAAATTAATTCAGCGGCCGTACTAAGGCCACACGCGAACTTATGGCCACACCTTAGCGGTTATTATAAAAGTAGATTACGTCCGTCCACGTCGCGATCTAATGGCCGAGAGTGAGGGCGCGGTTGATGCGCACGAGTATAGACAACAACAAGGGTCGTGCATTCACTCGTACGTCATAAGCATTCCGCCGATCGGTAGGAACGGCAAAAATGGCCCAAACAGTTACTACAAGTATTAAAATTCTTTTATATCGTTCAGATTGTATCTTTCCTATATATATATTTTTTTTTTGATTTCAATTAGTGCTATATCCTATATTCATTCATTCATCTTCTAGTAATCTTTTTAACTCATGTATACAATATGTTTAAATATTAGTTTTAAAATGCTGTTTTGTGTTGATAGAACCAAGCAAACAATTGACCTTGGTTAACTATTCCCTTTGGTTTTAGCAAAAAATTGAATTTAATATTTTTCTTTCGTTGCTTTCACCTTCTAAATATAATTTTAATGTAAATATGCATTAAATTTATCGATATTAATTTCCACCTCATTTCAAATATTACGTGCTATCCCGTTTCTTACGATCTTATCTTAGAATATATTAAATTATTGGATTCTTATGAAACTGAAACTAAGTATTATACATATAGGTAGATAAATGTATGTTTCTTTATGTAACATCAACGTAACAGCTTTTCGCAAAATCTATTTGTAAATTAATATATGCGGTATTTTTAAGAAGAACAGAATTTTTAACATTTTTGCCAGAATTTTTTTCGCAAACAATTCGCAAAGTTGTTGAAACGGCTGAACAGATTTCGAAAGATTTTCACTGGCAGATAGCTAGTATTTTAAGGAGAAATTTCTTGAGTGACCCTTTTTTCTGCGCCAGCGGTCGCGGGTTCGAGTCCCGCTGGGGGCATTCATTTGTTGAGTACTAACGTTTGTACTCCAGTCATGGGTGTATAATTATATAATTTGTGTGTATTTAAAATCAATATAATATGTGTAGTCAACTATCTCGTATCCGTAACACTAGCCTCGTAGCTATGGAACTATAGCCATGGAACTAGATGGTGCTGTTGTTGTAATAATATCCCAACATATTTGTGTATAGAAATAGGTTAAGTAACAGTTCACCCACTTTAAATTTTATTTTTAAATCATTTTAATTGTTTAAAATGGTTTAAAGTCAGACACATGAAACCTTCCACTCTGTTGCATCGCTATGCGTAGTCGAACGTTAGTACCAAGTTCAAATAGTTCAGTAACATCCAGGTCACTGGTCCTCAAAGTCGAATGAGACTGACAGTTAATTTAATTTAATACTGCAAAATATCGCATTCTAACAACTTTGTGTTTTGTGTAAAATTCAACTTTACTTATTCGTGATGGAAATAAGTAGTTCAGTGGATAAGTCTGTATGATTTCCTTGATTATTTATTAGTTCTAGTTCATAGGTTTGATTTAAAAATTTCCAGAAATAAGTATTTTTATGAAATTAAAGCTATTCAGCTTTTGTGGCTAATATTAAAGCATTCTACTCACTACATAAATAAAATTGAAATGTATGTTTGTAATTTCAAATGAACAGTTTTTCACTAAATGCATATGAAAGTATATACGGTAGTTACATCAAAAAAAAACAATTTTAAAAATGTTAGGCTGTCTGTTTGTTAATCTCTGAAACGGTTGGACCGATTTTGACGTGATTTTCACTCATAGATAGCTAATATAGCAGAAGTAACTAAGTCTGCTTCTATTTTTTCAGAACCAAAACCCTTTAATTTATTTTCACTTACGCCTAAAAATATATATTTTTACCATTCCTATTCTTTCGCCTTGAACACGCTGTAGGGTGAAGGTCAACTTCAGGACAAATATAGACTAGACTGGATAAATAAATAAGATTTACAACAATGAATTTCGACTAACTGATGGTAGCTACCTTTTTCACGTAACTATTATTATAATTATAATAAATTTGAATTCATTTTAGAATTACGTATTATGTTAATATGTTTTTGTATAAAGCGAAGGTTAATATATAATAGGTATTCATTTGGAGCCTTATAAGTATTCTTATAACGTTTTCAGTCAGATGTCGACATTCAACTATAGTTATTATTGATTTGACGACACGTGTGGCGCAGTTTGTAGCACTACTTGTTGCGCTAGCGGTCGCGGGTTCCAGTCCCGCTGGGGGCATTCATTTGTCGAGCACTATAGTTTGTACTCCAGTCATGGAGGTTAATATTTATTATATTTATATAATAAGTATGTATTTTAAATATATATGTGTAGTATATCAACCATCTGATATTCATAACTCAAGGTTCGTACCTTACCATGGAACTAGATAGTGATGTGTGTAAATATCCCAACATATTTAATTTTATATTTAATTGATCGGGTAACATTAGCATTACCGTATATAAATAGCTAATTAAATATCTGTAAATAAAACTGTTTTATTATTTTGTATATATAATTAAAGCTCTTAAAAAAATAACAAGTTGACAATCAGACGAAAGAAAAAGTTACTTAAATGTTTTGTATTTGTATACGTAAATTACATTCACTTAAATTAACGTTGACATTAATCTTTTTTCTAATGCATTAACTAAAGCACTTGTAATATATGAAAACTATTTATTTTGCCTTCTAAATTGTATTATGTTATTCCTACAACGCTCTCATAGTGTGATATAAATCAGTTAAACGTACTCACGAATGGTTGTTTTTACTTTGGAACATTTTTGCCCGTCTCTGACAGACTGCGTTATGTAAACTTTGACGATAAATCTTTAATTAAATAGAGTGAACTGTGCTTTATACTGAAGTGTTTATTTATTTGTTTTTCTTTAACCCTATCGTAAGTTCCGTATTCACCAATAACTCTCAAATTACAGATGACAGTAACCGAGTGATGTGGGTTCAAATCCGGCTCTCGCACCTCTGATATTTTCATGTACGAATCATTTCTAACATGATTACCATTTGTTAAGACAACATTTCTAACATTTCTAACATGATTACCATTTTTTAAGACAAATGGTAATCATGTTAGAAATGATTCGCACACACCGTAAGCGGTGAAGGAAAATTTCGTGAGGAAACCTGCGTGTCTGAGAGAACCCAGCAAGTTTTTAAAAGACATGTGAATTCCACCAACTTGCACTTGACCAGCTAGGATTATGTCCTGTTCCTCTTCGTATTGATATTTTGATTTCATTTTTTGAATAAAATTTACTGCCGATTGATTTTTGTAAGTGTAAATTGCCTTTAAGAACTATTTCTCCCGTCACCACGTGTGTTGTAAGAATTCGAAATTTTGTAGACAAAATACCCAAATAACAATACTAAAAAAATGCGAAAAATAATAAAATAAACCTGTAGTATTTAAAATAAATATTGTTCACGTAAATCTTACAAAAGCCTATATTATGTCTTATTTAGAAAAAAATTAAAATCATTGAAAATATACCAAAATTTTTACAAAAGCAGTCTCAAAAGAATTATACAAGATGAATAACTTTATTAGTTTTAGTCTGACATCTTACAGAACATAATATCCTTAATGTATGAAGTATTTCTTAATTAGTTAATCAAGTCATATCCAACTTAAACTAAAAGTTTCCCGACGCGGGACTCGAAGCTAGTATGGCAGTCCTATGATCGACAGCAGTATGCTAGCTACTAGACCACCGGCTAAGTCAGTTGTTACCAAAGTATATACTCATATATCAGATTGAAGGCTTAAAAGCCATACCACTACCTAGACCATTCATACTGTAAGCCTTGTGGGATAGACAGAGGGACCAAAGTTCCAAGTGCTACGATCTTTATACAAATTCTACCTTTCTTCCATTGTTATCCTTCCCTTCATACGCTTATCGAAGGGTCAAAGAAATAAATAGAAAACAAACTCTTTTCATATATCAGTACGGATGTACGGATGACGAGATAAAAGATAATGACAATAGTATAATAAAAGTTTTTGATAGCAGTGCGAAGGAAGCCTACAAAAACAATAAATTATGAAGAGTAGCACCAAAAAAACTAACATTACTATGATCAAAAAAATGAAGGGAAAGAAAGTTAATTTGTATAATCAGGAAAAGATCTGCATTTTTCGAAAATATAAGCCGGCTGGTGATTGATTACAGACATAATAAAAATTAACCCTTAATTATCAAAGTTGGGTCCGCTTTCAAAATTCTGTTTGCTATATTGTATCAGTCTTCATGCTAGAGTTTAAGGCAATATTTTTACTCAGAACAAAACAAGAAATTGTATTAGCTATACACATCTTTGATGATGTCGTGATTTATTTTCCACATTTGCATATTCACATTAGTTGTAAACCGTTGAAATGCTTTTCAACTATTTTTTTTGAATTTTTTGATTTGAGTATTAATGAAAGAAAATGAGTTTAACTTAAAAAAATAAAGATTACTTATAATTACTTAGAAGATTAAAAGTAATGGTATATGTTACAAAAATATAATAATCAATCATTATTTTTAATATTTTTTTTTCTATAAATAGCATGAGAAGTTATAGAATACATCAATGTCATGAAGTGATTTTCATGCCTTCCTCATTGAAATCTTCAGTGTTATCAAAAAAAAAAAACAAAAAAGGAATTAATAACTTCCCTTTTCATAAATATTGTTTTTGCGAAATAATATCGTTTGAACACAGTATCGAATTATAGGTGCACTTTGAATAGATATCGCCAGAAATGTACACAAAGCTGTGTTTATGTAACACAGTAATTACACAAACAGGCAAATAATGTTAAATCCGCTCAGCTATACTCGAGTATTTGGTGTAATATTATTTTACCAATACAATACGAATGTCTGATTTAATATAAAAAAATTATAAATATGTTGGGACATTATTACAACAGCACCATTTAGTTCCGTGGTAAGCTACGAAGCTTGTGTGACGAATACCAGATAGTTGATATACTACATATATAAATTTTAAATACATACATATTATAAATATTAACACCCTTATGACTGGAGTACAAACATTCGTGATCAACAAATGCCCACAACGGGACTTGAACCCGTGACCGCTAGCGCAGAAAGTAGGGTCACTACCAAGTGAGCCAAACGTGTCGACATATTTGGGTCTATTTCAAAACATTAAATCTAGAATGGTTGGATGGTTTGAAATCCGCTTATATATTAAAAGAAAATAATTACTTATAGCCAACTTGCACTTTGCCATCGTGGTGGACTATAGCTTGATCTTCCTTGTATTGAATAGAGGTCAATCTACAGTAGTGGATTAAAAATTACTGAATACATAGTACATACTATTTATACTTCGAATCTGCAACTTACATTGACTTCGTATTCATTTAAAAAGTAGTAATTACACAGTGGTGAAATTTTTTCCACAAACCTATGTCACCACAGTATGGTATTAATCTATTCCTTAAAAAAATAACATATACATTGATTTACAATTGGCAAACGTTATAAATAACTAGCGACTCACCCTCGCTTCGCTCGGGTTCGTCCCCAGCCCCCAGGTGTAACCTCTTTAGTATAGTTTAAAAATGACGTAATTTCCATATATAATCGCGTAAGAAACGCTTTCATTCAACCGTTTTTTCTCCGATTCACTTTGTAAAACGGACTACCACGTAAAAGCCTTTTTATTTTTCGGTTTTTTATATAACCTATGACACTCAGCAATAATGTGGCTTTCTATTGGTGAAAGAATTTTTAAAATCGGTTCAGTAGATCCCGAGATTACCCCTTACAATTTAACAAACACACAAACTTTACTTCTTTATAATATTAGTATAGATATTGCACACCAAAATAATCTGCCAAAAATGTTATGTAGCGTCTCTTACTCACTTGCAACTCTTCTTCACTGCATATTATAAACCTTTGTTAAATATGTCTTTACATATAGACACTGAGAGGACTTTGTCCTCCGCCGCGTCTGCTTGAGTCGGCTGTCAGTTTGAGATGAACTCAAAAAATATTGTACCGATTTTCATGTTGTTTGTTAGAGTGGTTCTCCAGAAGTTTAATATATAATTTGTCAAGATTTTGTATACATTTACTAGCGCAACCCGCGGTTTCGCTCGCGCTAAATCTAGAGACGAGCCTGAGCGAAGTGAGGGTAAGTCGCTAGGTAAATCATATTTTGGATTGACATAATTTTTGTACAGCTCTTATATCATGAGGAGTAATATACGCTGCTTTCACGGAAGCAGTATCTTCAAATGGATAAACGTTATATAGTAAAACTCGTATATCAATTGTTGTTATCAGTATGGGGTTGGAGATCGAGTACTATTGGTATGCTTCTGTTTACCAAAAAAACTAGAACAAAGGAAGCAAGGAAACAAAAACAAGTAATGTCTCAAGGATTTCTTCACATTATCTTAAATCTAAAGAATGTATAAACGAATAATTATCAGTTTATTTCCTTGTTATTCCGAATAAATCGCTCAATTGATCTCGATATCGGTCACAAATAGTGAACATTCCGAACGAGAATGGCTACGACTTCGTAGCCGCAACGCTACGTATTCTACGACGTTGAACTAAGTGTCTCAATTCGACAAAGCTTACCGGTTTTCGACATTGGTATTATATAACTTGGATATTTTTGTATTACTGATGTAATATTATAATACTTTTTGTAATACAACATTTATAATTTTTTTTTTGCTTATAACACTTATTCGATAAAAAAAATATTATAAAAAAAATATTATTAATATTTGCTGGATAAGATTTAAATTGTATCGACTTTTATCGAATTATTTTGCTAAGCTGTTACGGGTTCATCCATCCGTTCACGGAACTCTGACAATTTTTTGTAAATAAAAATGCTATAAGGAGTTACTTAAGCTAAATTCCTCCTAACTATATCAGTCATATGCCAGGGAAAATCTTGACAAAGTCGGTCCAACCCTTTGGAAAATAGAAAGGTATACGTCTTTCCGAAAGGTAAAAATGTCAAAATTTGTTTTACTCGTAACATTAAAGAAACATTGTTCAATACAAATAATTCAAAGTAAAAGAAATTACGAAAATATTTCATTAAACATGTTATTTAATATGAATAGCACGATGACACAAGCACAAACAAACAATTCTCTTTTATATAGACATTAATAGATAAATTCGAACTCGTAGGGACATAATATGGAATTCTGTAACGTTAAGACATGAGTTATATCGGTTACAGGGATTTATATAAAAATGTCGAGTTTCTTGCCAAAAGCTTTTTTCTTCATACGTAATATTAGGTAAATATCTATTTGGCTAGCATTAATTGTAATGTCCAAGATTAATAACATAATATATTAAATACTCTTACCAATATGTCGTGTTGAAATGTAATCGAATGATTTATCTACGTATCTATTCTATACATATAATAAAACTGTAGAAAAGTCGTTTTTGTACATCAAAAAAAAGTTACAAAAATATAGCCAGGGTGTTAAAGGTCAACCAATAGAACCCATTTTCAGCATTTTTAGAATTTTTATCTGTTTGTCTGTTTGTCGGTTTGTCTGTTTATTTATCCGGGCATCACGTAAAATGTACGAAAGCAATGTAGATAACATTTATACACAACGATTGAACGTAACTTAAAGTACCATTTAGTTTTTGTTTCATTGCAATCAGTTCAGTCTATCAAAAGATATTTGAGTATAAAGTGAAGAAGTAGAGAAATTCCAGAAGTAAAATTAGGGTTATGTGAATTTGGTTTCACTCATCTACACACCTGAGTGTAAATATGCGTGCACAGTTAGGAGGCTGCGAAAATGCACAGGAGTTTTTCAATTTATTGTTACAAATAGGCGATGGCACATACCCCGTACAAAAAGATGGAAAAGTTATTTTGATTGATAATGATTTGAATTGATGGTTCCACAGCTAATGTTGTTTATAAAGAAGCACTAGCATAAGTAAAAAAAAAATATTTGTATCGGTATCCTCCAACAGCGCTTCGCACTAAAAAATACATTGTTAAGTTCCGACATCTACGCGAACGAAGTTGCGGGCACAGCTAGTAAGTAAATAAAAGTGTCTGTTTGTAACATCGACAGGTTTTTATGACATAAATACTTATGTAATTTTTTTCGGACAGATTTTAACGGGAGGATATTTTCAATGACATATAACTTATGTTATTAGGAGTCACTTCGGCTAATATAACTCACTTTTATTTTAAAAAGAATTTTGGTTCAACCCAACGAAAAAGCTAGACTACTCATTATGTTAAATGAGCAGTTTCTTGTATATACATTTAATTTAGACTATTTCTCAAACAGCTGTATCGATTTAAAGCAAACTCTGTACTTGTATAAGGTTTAACTTTTTAAGTTTACTTTCTTACTGTTTTTTGTAAAAAAAGGCAATTTTTATATCATTTCCGGACATTACCGAGCGAAGCTCTCTCACCCAGATACTTTCAAGGACTTTAATATTACCGAAATTATAATTTATGATTAAAGGTTTCACATTTACATCTTTAATGAGAGAATTTAATAAGGAATTTTAGCGCGTTTATCGTTACTAGATTTTATGAAATATAACACTCATATATTTAGTTTAATTAAACATTTGAAAATAACAATCTAGCTAAATTAAGTTATTTGTAATATGCTAACTTAAAAACCTCTAAAGAAGTCACCGTGAGAAGCAATTTGGAAAAGGCGAAATAAAATTTGGCGCTCAATTTCTTAACTGAAGTATCTCAATGTCAAAAACAGGTACTAATAACCCTCAATATTAATAATTCGTAGCTCTGCTAAAAAAAGGACCAAAATTTTATTATATTAATCCATAATATTAGGCAGGACGCCAATGTGTTGTACATGAGAATAGTTTAAAGTTTAATGAAGACATAGGCCGAGGTTCATTGATCGAATTTACACTTGTTGACAAAGTTCTAGTAAATTAAGAAATATTTTTCATATTCTAATCAAATACTTAACTTTACTTAGAAATCCATAGTTTAAATATTCTATTCACGTAAAATACATACATAAATGATGTTATAAATTCAATTCCATTCTATTGTTTAGTGGCTTCTAGCAGTGCTCTTTGAATAAAATTTACTTCACCAATATCGTGTACTCAACATATACATCATCATCATCATCAAAGCGCTACAGCCCGGGGTGGGCCTTGGCTTGGTCAAGCAAATTTCTCCATCTGAGGCGATCTTTAGCGGCCTCTCTCCAACTCCGTACTCCCAAAACTCTCATGTCCTTTTCCACTCCGTCAATCCACCGGCCCCCAGGTCTTCCTCTGCCTCTACGGCCCTCTGGTTTACTGTCAAGCAACTTTTTCGGGGCTCTTGAATCGTCCATGCGTTGCACATGTCCTGCCCATCGCATTCGTGACAATTTAATGATTTTGACTACATTCGGTTCTTTAAATAGTCCATAGAGTTCGTGATTGTAACGAATGCGCCAGATACCATTATCTTGAACAGCACCGAAAATCCTCCTCAGGACCTTTCGCTCAAAAATTCGCAGGCTGTTTTCATCCTTCTTACTTAGAACCCAGCATTCAGCCCCGTAAGTAAGAATCGGCCTAAGTAAAGTTTTGTATAGGAGTATTTTAAGATGTCTTGGCAGAATCTTAGATCGGAGGTAGCGCAACAGACCGAAATAACATTTGTTTGCCGAAGTAATTCTCCTATGAATTTCCATTGAGATTTCGTTCTCTGATGTGACGAGGGAGCCGAGATATATGAAGTCTCTAACGGTAGCAAAGGTTTTCGTTTTGTGCCAACATATAATACACATATTATATAAAATTCCGACTTGTCAATTCAATTTGAAAATCTAATTGAAATATTCATTAGAGGCCGAACCTATAGTTTTTTAGATTTTTTTGTCTGTCTGTCTGTCTGTCTTATATAAATATCTATTAGAAATCTATTATATCCATATATGGAGTCAAATTGTACCTAGAAACCAACTCGAGCGGAATGAGGATAGGTCTAGTATTATATAAAATTATTCAAGTAAATAAACTAAGAAAAGTTTCATATGTTTACCTTAATTCGAAGTTCAGCTGACTCCATTTCAGAATCATAATATTAATTTTTGAATTTATTGAAATGGAATAAGCAGTTTTGCGAATTAAAGTATCGATATGGAAATGGAAATGTCCCACTATTGGGCACGGGCCTCCCTCAGTACAAGGGGATCGGGTCATAGTCCACCGCGCTGGCCCAGTGCGTGTTGGCAGACCTCACATGTCTTACGAAAACTTGCTAGGCTTTTTTCGGACATGCAGGTTTCCTCACGATGCTTTCCTTCACCGTAAGACAAGTGGTAAACATGAAATCAAATTTATGGAAAAGAAAGTGTGGAATTTAAGTTCACTTTGCAGTAACAACTTTAGCTTAAAGTTACGACTATGAATCTCACCTATTGACATATCCGATAAGTATTGAGAAAAAGTCGGTCAAGTGCGAGTCTGGGATCAATCGAAGTTTAATGTATGTGGCACACTGTTTATAACTTTTAAAACTACTAAGTCAAATAACTTTACTATATGGTTTGGTAACTTTACTTGAGTGCTTGAAAAATAACTGCGTCTGAGCATGGAAATTCATCCAAAAAAGAAAAGAAAAAATCCATCCAAGATCTATCCTAATATTTTGAATCCACTTAAGGGATATCCCAAATGCTTAAGCCCACTCACACACTGTTTCACTACATGTTTATACTCGTATGTATAGAATACCATATCTACTTTTATATACTTACAAGTATATATGATACTTATGTTATGAATTTTAAAAATATTTCTTCAGTAAAATAACTGTAACCGACGGACAGAAGAACTCGACTAAATTATAGGATTACGTTTACCTTAAATAGAATAAGCACTATAAAGCTCACTTATAATTAATATATCCTTAATTAAATTAAGTTTTAATGACAATATTGTGTTTGTAATAATAATAATTTTCCTTTGCTTGAAACTAGCGCAATTTAATTACGTACGCCATTAATTATTTTAAACTTTGACTATTATTGCTATACCCGATATCCATAGATAATAATACGAGTATATATAAAGACAGTGGTAACGCGCTCGCTTGGATAACCGAGTGATGCGGGTTCAAATCCAGGTCTAGCTCTACCTCGGATATTTTCATGTGCGAATCTTTTCTATCATAATTACCACTTGCTTTGGTGAAGAAAACATCGTGAGGAAACCTGCACGCTTGAGAAAACCTAACAAGTTTTCGAAAAGCATGTAAAGTCCGCCAACCCGCACTTGTCCAGCGCGGTGGACTTATGGCCTGATCCCCCTCGTTCTGAGGGAGGCCCGTGCCCAGCAGTGGGACGATAAAAACGGCTGAATTACCATACCTATACATTTATTTAGAATTTGTTTATTTACGCATATGGTTGTATAAAGAAATATTTTTTTTATTCTATATCTAAATCTAAATCATAGAAGAGTTAATAATAAATAATCTTAGGTCCATATTAAAATTTCAACTGGGTGGTAGCAGATTGAAATACACAAGCTGCAGTAAATAGTAGGCAATATTTAGTTTGTAAATAAAAATGAAAAGAACATTAAAAGACGTTGGGCTTGACATTCGCGTGTACTTTAGAATAAAACGACATTTTGTAATCGTACAAATATTTACTTGCGAGATTTGCGTTTTTATAACTACATAAAATAGTAGCAGTGGCCGAGTGGCGACATTCTTGATAAATGAGTGAATTTTTAGTTATATAGATACATTTTTTTTTCTTTTTTTTTTAGTATTAAAATCTTCTGTGGATCTTAAGGAACATACAAACAATAAATTAGCCGAATTGGTTCAACCGTTCTTGAGTTATGCGCTTACCAACATTCATTTTATTTATATAGATTTATATAGAATGGTAAAGATTTATGTATACAATCCTTTTCAAAATTTGTGTATAATTATTATTATATTAATGTCGTAAAGCTGGTAAATGTTGTGAAGCTGGTAAGTCATCCTAGGTCCTCGAAGAGCACGAAAAGCTTTGGTTGGGTCGAATTATCGATCTTATTGGAATTTGAGAGTGAGAGGAATTGAATCATTACAGCTACGATCCTTAGAAGCTGATAAATATAGTTTTTTTAAAGTAATATCAAAAGAAAAATCGCTGTTTTGATTGAAATAGTAAAAAAAATCCCTAGTACTGAGATAACTAAATCTACATTAAAATTAAAGAATAATGTGGCAAAAATGCACTACTTAACATTAAAAAAATCTTGCATAGCATTTCTTTTATTGGTAAAGTAGGTGCCAAAATATAGACTGTTTTCGAACAATGCATGTCATCTTAGAACCGAGTGACAAAAGTGTATTTCTGTATTCAAAAGAATGTAGGATACAGCAAATTATAGATTTCTTTTAATTGATATAAGTTTTAATAGTTAGTAAATATTAAATATATAGTATATAAATTGCATTATAAATGAAACTACCTTTTCGGATTTTGTCGCGGGAGTCTCTCCCGTGACCATGATTGCTGTAAAGCATTCGAAACGTCGGGAACTAAAAATCAAAATAAATCCGCGACAAAATCCGAAAAGGTAGTTTCATTTATAATGTCGAATATTCGCGTAAATCTAAGAAAGTATTATATAAATTGCATATATTATATACTTATATTTTTTAAATAGTATTAGCTAGTAGTTTCTAAAATAAGTGCGTTCAAACAAACAGTCTGCCTCCTTATTAAATTAGTACATACCATATTATATTCGATTATTATTATTTTGTTGGTACCAAGTGGTACTGTTATTAAGAGATTCAAATTGAATTCATTACCTCGCTTAGTTACAAGGTAAGCGAATAAAATCACGTTAAAATATAACGCAGACGTATCCTTTATAGACATGCAAATATGAAGCTACCAACAAAAATAATGTAAATATTTCACTTTAAATATTTATACGGTCCTTTGTGGTAAAGTTATTCAGGTCTGGCGCGGGTGAAATTATTTACGTTCACTTTATCTTACATTTTCATTTACACAGGTATACGGACATTTATTACTATATATTATAAAACAAAGCCCTCCGCCGTGTCTCTCTGTTCGCGATAAACTCAAAAACTACTGCACCGATTTTCATGCTATTTTCACTAATGAATAGAGTAGTTCTTAAGGAATGTTTTAGTATATAATTTGTCAAGTATTTTAATTTGTTTTGTATACATTGGCTAAGATGTCGGAAAAAAATAAGCCGTCTGGGAGCTTTCAACGAAAACGCTGGCCTTTGAGATATAAGAAAATGATGTATGGTGGAATTGTGTATCTTATATAGGTCTACATAAAAGACCACGATTACATATTTCTTTCTCTTAAGGATAACAAACTATATCCATTTTAATACTTTGAGCAATTAAGAAGTGGTAATTTGAAACTCATTTACACAAATACGGTATTAATCCTTAACAGTTTAAATAAGTTAGAAGCTTAGAGCATTTGATGAACATTATTTTACTTTTTCATACCATATTATAATTTAAACGAATATCTTAGGAGTAATCGCCTAAAAAAACCGCGAGAATAAAATTCAAGCGCACCGTCTTGCCTACTGTTTAGCTAAAACAAGCGGGACACACGGCTTCGTTCATGCTTAATCTAAGGACGAACCCGAGCGAAGCGAAGGCGAGTCGCTAGGTTACATATGAATTAAAAAAAAACGATTTTTAATTATGATCTTTTTATGTAAAGCAATGATAGTAAATAGCTGAAAAGATATTTATAGGCCAGTTTTATATCTGGATATATTATGGATGAATGATTATGGAAAAAGGCTTAAACTTATTATCCATTTTGCAAATTATCTAACAAATAAATAACATTTTATATGAAAAGAAAATTTATTTAAAAAATATATGTTTGTTTGGAACGTAACCTTCACTGGCAGCTGATGTTATTAGGAGTAACTTAGGCTTCTTTAATTTTAGTACAAAAATAAGGTTCTGTTTAAAAACATCAAAATGTTCCTAAAGCGAAGCGAGGGTTAATCACTTGTTTTAAATAAGCTAAAAAGGAGATTAAAATGTATGAAAAACAATGAAATTTGAATCAAAATAAGTTCATAGTAAAACGTGTGTTTGGTTTAAAAATCCGCAAGAATAAGCACATGGTCACTTACTACATAATCAGAACAGTTGCCTTTTTGTAGCATATTCTAAAATTTTATGAATGTCACCTCCAATATCTAAGCTTTGTCAGCTGAACTATGTTATGTTTTCAAATATTTCATTACTAATCAATATTTTATATTGTTTGTAAAAAGTAATAATGAGCTGAAAGTATGAATCCGTATATTTGCATTACTGTAGCATGCACCTTGACCGTTTTGGAAATATAGAAAAATATTGCAATTATGATAATAGCTATTATTTTTTTTTTCCAAATTAATTCGAAACTATTTTTCTCGGAACTGAATTCTAGTATCGACAATAGTTTTACAAAATTATCAAATTTATGCATAGTTATAATAATAATAATTAACAGAATCTCAATATATAATAAATGTATTTAAAAAAAAATACAAAAATGAAATATTTTTTAGCTTTCTTTAAACCATACGTTCACTATCACTTTAGAAAGATTTTATGTATAAGTATATAGATAAATTATCGTAAGCGTATATTTTGAGCGAAATATAAAAAAAAATATCTTCACAAAAAAATTAATATCGATCTATTAAATATTATTTAATTACGATACAAAATTAATATTGTTCTTAAATAAAAATCAGAAAGTTCGAATTAATAAAAACTTTTCAAATTAATTTAGTTTTTGAACAAGAATTCCTAAATTAATAATGAACTATATTGATATCAAACTAACTTTAAATACTTACCCAGTAAAAGCTCATAGGAAATTTACACCATTCTACGATACCAAACAACACTCATACTGTTCACAGAATTCGTAATTTCACAAACGCTCAAAGGGTAGATCCGCCCGACCCTCAAGCAGTCTGTATACTAACTGAAGCTTTCCCGCGCAGAATCGAGCTTTGAAACTTACTTCAAAAGTATTTTCATTTCAGAGCACTTGTTTTTGAGTTTTTTTTCAGTAAAACATTGCATTGAGTTGTTATAATTTTTCAGATCTTTCGACGAGTGTTGTAGCGCAATATAGAATATAGATTATTATTTATAATTTATTTTTTCTATAATATAATATATATTTAACACGTTTGGCTCAATTTGTGACGCTACTTGCTGTAGTCGTGGGTTCGAGTGCCGCTTGGGTTATTTATTTGTGTAGTGACCACGAATGTTAGTCCTTCATTCATTGGTGTTCATATTTTATCCAAAACTAGAGCTAATTTCTTAAAAACATTTAAAATAAAGGAGTAATAGGTTTAATTTAGTATAAAGTTAAAGTTTTAATTTAAAACTTACCTCGAGAAGATAAGTCACGTAAAACCTTAATATATTTGTTGACACGTTACCCCTGCGTCTTGTCTCGACGGGCATATATTCTATAAGTCACGGCTAAAAAGGCTGAAGAAAGTTACGTAAATAAGCCTCTATAGTCTAAATTATTATTGTCTATGCTTTTCACTGAAAACTCTAGACCCATAAACCAAGTACTTAAAATTTGGTAAAAACAAAGCACTTTTTCTTATAGTCTCTTTAAGTGACAAGAGAGCTAGCTCGTTCCTCATATAAAGTATAGGCCATGTATTTCAGGGAAGGAATGCTGCTGACAATTATACTAAAATGTAGGTGTATTTGTATATTCATTAATTTAAACGCTTATTTTTTTCTTGTGATTGAATTTCATAGACATTCATAAGACTCTACATAGTATCGCTTCCCACCGTCATTCCACCGTCTGTATGCTTAGATCTTTTAAACTACACGACGGATTTAATTTCGGTTTTCATCAATAGACAGAATAATTTAATAGGAAGGTTTATATATATAAATATACGTATTATAGTAGAAAAAAACGAGAATTTCAAAGATTTGTATATAATGCCGTAAAAACTATATTTTTTTGCGCTTACATTGCATTAATGATACTTACTGCGAGAAAATTTCTTATAAATAAAACGTATATATACGTGTATGTATACGTTAAAACGTATCTAAACCCGAGTGGAGCGAGGAAGAGTTAAGTAGATATATAACTCGACGACACGTTTGGCTCAGTTGGTAGTAACCCTACTTTCTCCACCAGCGGTTGCGGGTTCGAGTTTTGCTGGGGGCAATGATTTGTTGAGTACGAAGGTTCGTATATTTTTGTTCGAGTTTGTAGGGTATATTTATATTTATAATATTTATGTATTTAAAATTTATATGTGCAGTATATCAACTATCTGTTATCCGTAGTACAAGCCTCGTAGCTTATCATGGAACTAGATGGCGCTGTTGTAATAATGTCCCAACATATTTATTTTATTTATATAAGTAATAAATTATATGAGTAGATAGTATCTGTCATCTAACATTATTCAGCATTTTTAATTTGAAATTTTTGTTTAGTGGCTTCTAGGATTACTCTACTTTTTCTGAAATACATTCTATGCCCTAGAATGACTTTAACAGTTGGAAGGAGGAAGCGTGAATGTATACATATATCATGTACAATGTACATACTAATATTTATATAATTTATGATTCTATATGCTTTACTTAATTACTATCTAGAGTGTAAACTAAAATTTAGAGTTATTTTAACCAATTCACAACTAATAACAACTACGAGTCAACATTATCATAACTTAAATGTAGGAAATATAAGTATAAATTATATTTTTAGAGTAAAAAGAGACGTTTGATACGTTTTTAATAACAGAATAATACGATGAATAAACAAAATAAAGGATCTATCATTACAGCGGCGTGATGATATGCATGAAAGTGGTCTACTGTAATTACAAGCTTTTAAATTAAGCTTGTCTAAGCTTTCTTTAGACTTGTCGTTTTAAAATCTCGTAACTGAATTTTTAAAATTCAGTATTAATCTTTTAACGAAGCAAAAATTTTGCATATTCGCTTAGGTCGAATAACAAAAGGTGTATGGTTAGCTAAGTAATATCATTTTAAATCCCATATGGCGGACTTCTACAGATGGAAGCGTCCTAGGTAGCGGTCCCAAATGATTATATTCATCCACTACCATGATATGGATATCAAATTAAAGGGTTTGCTGAGAAGAATACATAGATAATTAAAAAATAAAAATTAAACCTTAAATTACAAGAAACCCATCTATTTTTTACGTTAAAATGTGATATTAAAGTTTATTTAAAAAAAATGATCTCTTGGTTTCGTAAAACCTGTGGGAGTAATTTGGTAAAAAGAGATGGAAGTGCGTGCTATTTATTTGAGCATTTATGTTAAGTTCTCATAATTCACATTAAATTGTAGGCGCAATACTACTCTATGTGTTATTAAAAGTTATCACAAGCATTAATCTGCCCTAATTTCTGCATTTTCTTTATTTTTTATTATAAAATGAATTCTTTAAATCAGTGCTTTCGTTTCAATACTTATGCTATATGTATAAGAAACATTAATAAGGTAGTTGCAATGAGGTCACAAAATCGATGGCCCCAAGCTACGATTTGTATCAAATGATGTTGCAAAACCTGCAACCTTTACAGACACATTTTCTATCTATGAATTTAAAATGATGTCGCGTTTAGCCCCTCTATAATTAGTGAAATGAATTGAAATATATTAATTAATTTATTAATTATTAATTATTGTCATCATGTGGAACCATAATGCACGGTGTAAATCTTATGCGGAGCAAAATATTATATTATAATATGTACAATACACACAAAATCTTAATAGTAATACTGAAGATTTACACGTGCTGATAAACACTCGTCCGCGAAGTCCTCTTATATATGCAGCAGGTCTTCGAGGCCCGGGCCGAGTTTAATAACTTCTTGTAACAAGTTCTCAGTAGGAGTCCCAGGTTGAGAAGTTGGCGGTGTATCACCTCACCGTAGAGAGTATATAAAAACGTCGGTCCCATACCTTAATTCTCGCCAGTCGTGTCGAAGTATCGTGCCCATTGGACTTTAGCAGTAAGTGATACCTGTAAAATTGCGCTCAGGAGGACATTATAAAAGCATAAATATATTATACGGAACACGATACGCTATTTCAATTTGCTCAAGGCTTTTTTTCTATATCCTATTCAATAAAAGTGGAAACTAAAAGTAAAAAGTCAGCCATTTTTAAACTTTTAAACGATTAAAACATGTAAATTAATAGTCCGCTTCGCAAGGAATGATATAAAATGTTACGATAGAAACAGCCGGCATTCATACTCGTATATGGAAATCTGATAAGCTTTGCAAATGTAATTGATTGTGCTTAATTACAAGGTATTCTGGTATCAATGCTGTATGGAAATTTTACACGTGTCTAGAAAAGAAATTCTGTTAATAAAATTTATTTAATGAAGATTGATAATATAAGCTCTGACTGCGGCTCGGAGCTTTCTGTGACTGTTTCTTTATTAGTTCAAAGCTTTTCTAATTCATAATGTGTAAATTACTCCATTTCACGAGCTTTCCATTTGCTTTCCGAGTCCACATTGAAGTTACAACAATAAAGTTTTGGTAGCTTTTAGTGATTTTGCTTATAGTTTGAGGCACTACTTACATACTTGAATATTTAATTTCTTACATAATAATATGACTTAAGCTCTATATATTATGGAGGTTTCTATTAATAGGTTTTCTCGGTCTAATATATCCGGGGGAATTTCTAAATAAATTTATCCGTCGTGATTCGAATAGTTGCAAGGTTTCAAGTAATTATATAAACTCTGCTTATTGGCAATACATTTACCGTTTTGAATTAAGATATATTATGTTTTTCCAATATTATAGAAGGTATAATTAAAATATAACAAAAAGTTACACCAAAGTACTGTTTCACGTCAAATTATTAATATGAGTAAAATTCTATCAATCCTGGACGAAAGCTTAAAAATTGACCAAAAACTAATACTTCAACGAGCGTGGCGTTACCAATAAAATGAATAATTTTAGTAAAATTTACTTCATAAACTATAAAATGAATTTTATATAAATTACAAAAACATATGTTATAAAAATGAACTACGAATTTGTAATTTACTTTAAAATGTTACTCAGAATGCTGTGAAAGTTGAAGAGTACACAACTTCAATACTCTTGACAAGATAAACGTTAGCAAAACAAAGTCTTGGAAGCAATATTTGCTGGTCGATGACCGCTTAGGCTGAAAATATATAAGTATTTTTTTAAGAAAACGAAACTTAAAGTATAAAACGTACCTTTAACAAGTAGTCTGTGTTGTTTATAAGTTAAAAGTCCTTAAAGGAAAAAACTGTTTAAGTTAATGTAATGACATAATATGAATAACGACAAGAAAAAAAAATTTTATTATATACCTTTATAGTATACAATATACTACACATATATAACCTTAAATACATACATATTATAAGTACAAACATCCATGACTGGCATACAGACACACATTTGTGCTCATCATACAAATGCCTCCAGCGGGATTTGAACCCACAACTGCTGGCATAGTAAGTAGGATTGCTGCAAAATGCTTAATGCTGCTCAAATATAATAAATAATTCAACAAAATACCTTGTTAAATGCAATCATTTAACTTAACTGAATACAATGGATGTTCTATATAATAGAGAAATACCTCGAAATTACTCTTTCATACAAACAATGCTTAAAATTCATGAAACTTTGTCATTAATGCGTCAAACTATGTTCAAGAAAATGAAGAAATTCCTTTCTTAATTTTCACAAAATTTAAAATTGAAACTAAATTTTTATGACTTTTTTTTGTGTTTTTTTAAGACAGACATTTTTAAAACTTAGTATTGATTCATTATAAAAAAAAATTATCATAGGTATCATTCTAACAAACTTCAAACATATTTCTATGATAAAACAAGCGACTCAATCTCGTTTCACTCTGATTCGTCGGGTTTTTGAGCGGTACCCAAATACTTTTTATAAAATAAAAATAGCCTAAATTACTCCTTATAACGTCATCCATAGTCCACCACGCTGCCATAATACGGATCGGTCGTCACTCATATCTTTCAAAAACTTGCCTCATTCTCTCAGACTTGCAGATTTTCTAACCATGTTTTTCTTCACTGTAAGAAAATTATTTACAATGTTGGTAACGAGCTGCACTTACAAATGTCAGAGGTTTAAGAACCTGGCTTGAACCCGAGTTTTAAAATTGATTCGAACATGGGTTTAAGTCTTCCAAGCGACCACGCTGCCACTGGGTAACCTATCCCTTATAATAATAACGGATACATTTCAAAAACACACGTAAAGTAGTTTTTCAATCCCATTACGTAACATTCCTATCTAAGTAGATGAAGTAATTATCGCTCCCATTTTGATGTCAGTCAAAAATATCTATAGATATTTAGCTTGAGCTTGATTGAGAAAGTTATGTATGTATACTAACTTGATATATTACTAGCGATTCCTGCGGTTCCACTCGCGTTCTAATCACTATTAAAATAATATAGAGATAAGTGGCAGAAGTTTGAATATTTAGGGTTATAAGCATTTTTAAGGCCAAATCATAAAAAAAATTGGCCTAAAATAATCTGGAGGGTCACCCTTATCACCTAAAAGATTAAAAAATAGCCCACGACCTATTCTCAGATCTACCAAATGTATACAAGCAAATTCAAAAAATCGGTGAAGCCGTTTCGGAGCAGTTCAATAACAACACTGTGACACGAGATTTTTATTTATTAGAGAGGTATATAATATACCTAGTTAGCATTCTTCAGCTTTAATAATAATCGAATCGAATCCATTACACTGGTTCAATAAGCCCTAGACTTAAGGTCATCTTATCTAAAATGTCTTAGATAGGATGTGAAAATTGAACGTGGAAGTGCTTTAGAATACCTAAAAGCTTCCCAGTTGCTAATTTCGTTAGCAAAATTGCTTTTACTTGGAAGGCATGAAAATAGACTATAACAGTATTAATTGCGTCGTTTTCATTTATTTATGGCTATATACTTTTCTGATGTCAACTGTTGTTTTGGCTGATAAGTATGAAAATGTATACTTATATTTATACCTTTTCCCACGACATCACGCGTGAACGGCTAGACCGACTACGCTGATTATTTTTTTGTTGTGTTTGTTATTCAGAGTGTTTGTTGTCAGAAGAAGGTTTATATGAAAGAAAAAATTAAGAAAGTTACGCGGAAAATTAAGAAATTTAAAAAGAAATTAAAATTAACGGCGTTTGAAGTATCTTATTATGGCCGTTGCCATGGTGCGTGCAATGCGGTAATTCGTATAATCAAGTCAAATATATACCGGGCGGTGCGAAGTAAATACAACACAATATATTGTTTTTTTTTTGAAATAACATTATGGCTTCTATCTGTAAATAGGTATAAGGTATATTAAGTGTTAGCAAAACTCTCGAAAGCACGTTCACTTTTATAAAGATTTGTATTTTAACTACTATTCAAAAGTCTAGACTCCAGACTAGTGTTACATATATATTTTTAATTAAAAAGGTGAACCCACATCAAAGCTTTCGTCGATTTTTCGTATTTAGGGGTGGATGTTTTCTTAAAATTTATATAAGACCCTCGAGGCGTAGTATATTCAAGCTAAAATAATCACGTTAATATTTTTTTGTTCACGACGATATTACAGCGTATTTTTTAATTACTAAAATATAGGCCCTTTTTTCTCGTTTTTATATAAGTACATAAACGAGAATTTCGTGAAAATTAATCAAGATATTAAAAAAAATGTGTTTTTTGTTTATTTGAACGCTCTAATCTCCAGATTAGAATTCGCTAAGAAACTATTATCCTTAGGAAGATGACGATATACACAAGTAAAAATTTCAAAACTAGCTTATACCAGATGCCATAGCGTCAACAACTTAATTTTATTTCTACCAAAAACAAAAAGACATTTTAAACAGGTAAACGGGCAAGAAGCCAAGTTTTCAACTCTATTTCTACTTTTTTGCTTTTATATCATTTCAAACTATCTGTGAACATATATTATTTTAAAAAATTTCAGAGTTCTCATTCCAAGTATTTTCGTTTAAATTCGTTTGTAATAACCAGCCTTTTATTACTAAAATGGTGAGCTCGTTAAAACGACTAATTTTCGACTTTGTTATTCTCGTTTACTTTCATGTCACTTTCAAAGATTAATTACATAAAACACGTTGTTTTGATACCTGTTTGTTAATGCTTACTACGCTAGAGGAACAGGTTCGATTCTCAGTTGTAGTAATAAAGCAAATGTTAGACAATTATTTCTTTCAAGAAACAAAGCAAATTTGTATATAATATGTAGTTTTAATATTCTTTCTTACAATGAGTTGTCTAAATAAAAAGGAAATAGATAATTTTCATTCGTCTTAGTACGTTCTTCTTCTTCTTCTTCTTCTTCAGTCAATCAGTACGAGGGGGAGTACCTGTACTGTATAAACTTTTAAAATGTTTTCCCGTAAGCTACGTGTACTTTGAAGTATCAAGATACGTACAAGTAGGTATGTTTCACTTAAGTATGACATCAGAGAGCCGAGTTATAAAAGTCTGAGTGGTCGTTAAATTTACTACTAATCTTTTGCTCGTAAAAGTTATCTCGTTTTCATACAATTTATGCTGAAGATTTATTAAATATCAAAGGTTAATTCAATATTTTATATGCTAGATAAAAAAACTTAGAAAGAGCTTAGGTTTAGGCATTGCAATCCCACAATAAGGGATCCCGCATACCCGCGGGATCCCGCTGCTTTTATTAATCTGCTGGATCCCGCACCTTCAAAGTACGGATCCGCAGATTCCCAAATTTAAAAATTAAGAAATATTTAGAAAAATCCAAACAACGAGCTAAAGGACTTGACGACGATGACGTTCTTTGAGTCCGATGGTGTCAGAGGAGAGTAACTGATGCTCGCCTATGAATATAACCTGACGATTCAGTCTACTAACGTAGAAGCCGAGGGATACGTTATTACCAACGAAGCTACATTTAAAGTAACTTTTATTGAAGTAAAATCATTGATTCCTACGGGAAAACACATTAACTGGTTCTATGGAACGATAAGGATAAGAAGGACCTTACAAAATATGACTAACTTTTGCTAATAGGTCTTAACAAGGCCTATAGAAAAGTTAACAAAAGTATAATATGTCTGTCTCCTAAGGTACTGGTAAGGGGTAAGGTACAGGAGAGTAGCAGTCTGCCGAAGCAGCCAAGAGGGTTGCCTTTTGGCTGCTTCGGCAGACCTGCCAGGGCGTCGTGGTTAAATTCGCAAGCGATCCTGCGGCACCCCATTAAGACGGGTGAAAACTGTTGGGTTTTAGTGGGTAGTACTGGCTTTTCTGGCCGGTGAATCCCACATAACCACTTGTGGAATGCGTCAATGCATTTCTCAACACAAAAAAAAAAACTTAGTGTACCTGAATGTTGCTTTCAGGTAGATAAGTAATATACAATAATTTAAACATTATCCAGCTAGAATGATCGGAGCAACTTGTATTTTTTTTAATTGCATATAACTCTGACTAACTAACTTTATTACAATAGACTGTTGAGACTTTTAGTTAGCAGATTGATAATAATAATCATTTCTGTACCAGGGAGTAAAAGTAATACCCTAGTAAAGCAACAACAAACATTTTTTTAATATTGAAACGTATATAAAAAATAAACATTTATATAATGAAGAAAAAATCAACCTTGAAATGTAACTAATACTTAATGTAGAAAAAACTTTACTAGCATCGTAAAACCTGAGATCAGACAAAAGCAATTAAGTTTCATTTGGTTTTAGAGTAATCGAGTGTTTAATGCGGTCTTCATTACAAAGCTAGGCTTAGACACGGTAACGTTCTACAACCGTCATCGCTAATAGATTTAATTCAATTTTCTCTTTAAAGTGTTCAATTCGATTCCTTTCTTAATAGTTAATGACTGCAAAAGTATTAAAATGAATTCATTATCGCAGATATCAGAATACGATTTTCTTACTTGTTTCTTTACTTTTTGATAGCTACATTTGACGACACGTTTGGCTCAGTTGGTAGTAACCCTACTTTCTGCGCCAGCGGCCGCGGGTTCGAGTCCCGCTGGGGGCATTCATTTGTTGAGCACGAATGTTTGTACTACAGTCATGGATGTTTATATTTATAATATGTATGTATATTTATATTATTTCGTTGGAGGTTTTTAAATTTTTTATTTAGGTGAAATAGTCTAAGACGTTTTGAGTTTAATAGTGTGTGTCCTTGAACTATAACAGAATATGTTACGTTAAAAGTACAAAAATTAAATTAATTAATTTAATAATAAAATTCATACAATTATACAACTAGTTATGTTTCACAATCTCTTTATTCACCTCACTTACTATTCATTTCAACTCGCTCATTATCCATTCATACATTCATTAATAACTGAGCTGTATGTTAAAAAATAGAATTATTAACTTTAAACCAAGTTATTAATTGGTTCTTAATGAACGTATATAAACAATTAATACCTATATTTATAATTAAAACCTAATTATAGAAGTTCATCCAACACAATAAAAAAATACCTCGTTGGAATTGTTAGTCGAGGCAGCGGTAGACCAGTCACCGTACTTGGAAACCTTTTTGAAACAGGTTCACAACCCGTCTTGCTCCTCTAATATTTCATGTGCGAATCGTTTGTAGTACACATAACATGATTACCACTTGTCTTACGGTAAAAAAAAAACGTGAAAAAACCTTGGCTACCATAGTCCATTATGTTCTTATCCCTATAACCTTGAAGAGAGGTTCAAGCTAGCAGTGAGACGTTGAAAAGAGCCGAGTATTGTAAAAATAAAATAATGAAAATTAGATACAATATCTATAGTTTTTTACTGAAATATCGAATCCAAAAATATTGTCCCTTCTTGAGGTATTTTTTCCATGTAATATAAATCATAACGCATACGAGATAAGAAAAATTACCGTGATGATAATTAAAATCAAGTAGAATAAAGCCAGTCTATGGAAGAGGTCATAATATAACATAACTTATATAACACTATGTTCTGGTTTTAAGAATGAACGTTATGAATGTATTATTGCATCATCACGGTCTCAGTCTAAGCACGTACCTACATTGCTGGTCATAGGCTTTCCCCAAAGATTTTCATAATAACTGGTCTTTTACCACCCACTTCCAGTGGGCTCTAGCTACGAGTACTTTGTCTTCGTCGGTCCACTTTGAACACCTGCTGCTGAACTGAAAAGCCTGCCCAGGCTTTGCAAATGTACTTTATTTAAAATGCAAAATTTCAGATAATACTACCTTTTTAGAATTTTTCCTGGACACTTTGAATTTGGTTGCCGACGTTTCGAATATTTTACAGCAAACTTGGTATATGATAAGAGACTAAGGTTTTAGACGTCTTAAGATTAATATGTAGTTAGGTGTAATTAATATAAAAAATATTCATGAACATCTAACAAAAAAGAAAAAGAATTTTGCTAACTTTATACGTATTTTAGTATTCTATCTAATAACGACGTCGATAAATACTTATTACTAATTCAATTTATGGGAAACAATCATGAAAAAGTTCCCCAGGGACAGATCGCGAAAAGCTTGCTCACGAAATGTCTCCTTTGGGAAACGCAAAACACTTAAATTAGAACATTATGTCATTCTATATTAACAGATGAAACGGTTGACCTTTTTTGAAAAAAAAAATAATGAAAACAAGTAGTTTACGTATAATTGAGCCACTATTTAGAATAACGCACCTCTAATATATAAAAGTGAAAAATGTTTGTGTTTGTTCGTCCTTTCAGATATAAAAGAAATTTAGTACATAGATATTATGCTTTCAAAAGCTTTCCAAAGCTTTTTATTGACGACGCTAAAGCTCGTCAATAGCTACTAAACAAATAAAGAAAGGAAAATGTTTGACAAACAGAGATGAAAAAAGTACTGAACTGTTTTGTCTTTGACTTATTTATACGAAATCTTTATTTTGCAAACGGATTTAACGAGCTTTGATTCCTGCTTGAAGAATGGATTTAAGTTATGTTTAACTGACTTCAAAATATGAGTAATTTCTACGTTGATATTTTTATTTTTTGAATAATTTAATTAAAAAAAAACTATGATTAGCATAATCTCAAAAAATTTTTAGTACAGCAGATTTTTACATAGTATTTTATTCAAACTACATGCATCACTTATTTACTTTTCTTTTTAAATTTAATATTAACCTGCGAGGAATAATATTATAACTCAGCATTGTAGCGTTCAATAATTAAGTTATATGAGAAATTGATTTCTATTTTCAAATTATCTCGATATTGAGTTGCAATGTTGTTCACCGGTTTGGGTACATAACAAGTTGTATTTATACAGCATATTATGAAAAAGTGATAACAAGCGCGTTTTTAATTTCCGTATAGAGCAAATAATTGTATTGGCTTTATCGTGACATAAATGACTGAAAAAGTTCATCCTAATATTTTTGGAGTACAGATTAATAATAAATTAATGTTTAAGTAACAAAAAATTAAAATCCAATTCGCTCAAATATATTGACGAGGGCTATAAAACTTAGTTTCAGCTTGAAGAGTGTGACCTGAATCGACGCCCCATTACGACGTGTAAAGTTCCTTTGAGTTTTAGTGGGTAGTACTGGCATTTCTAGTCAGTGAGTCATAACTGTCTGTATGATGGCATTGCACATTTGATGACAGATATCAAAAAGCGTTAACTTTCGTCTTTGGCGTTTGTTTATCTTTCCATGTGATATATCACACAATGTCTAAATTACATATTAACAATGCATAAAGTAAATATATGCCAATTTCACTTAATTTTGGTACTGATATAATATTATAGTGCACAAGTGTACACACATACACCAGTGCACTCTTCATTGCTGTCATATTATAATTCGGTGGGAAAACCAGCGAGAAAACAGGCACGGGATCAAATACTTTGCTCAGAATGTGGTGAAAGATTTTAGTCTGAACGACATAAATAACAAAATCTGTTCTGACCAAGGCCCAGAACCTCCGAACATGCAGTCTTACAAGCTAACCACAAAACCACCAAGTGCCAATAGTGATAATTGGTTCCAAATGATATTTTTCACATTTTTAGAAAGTACACCTTCTAGCTATTCACGTACAATGTAAATTTTGTTACACAAAACTACCTTTAGTTAGATACAATTGTTCTATTTCGCACAATTTTGTAACCTTACCAAGTTAGAAACTCGTAGCTATGAAACTTTACAACCGCATAAATGTCAAAATCAACATGTACAGTTTTAGTTAACAAAGTTACCTTGCAATATAAGCTACATAGTAGCATGTTCGAGTTGTTCTAAGTAAAGATTAATAGTCCAAGAATCGGTTGAGATTTTGACGTGTAATTTGATTATTTGAAAGGAAATGGAGAAAATAAATGAGTGGAAGTCATTAATCAAAGCTTGTTATTACTTAGATTTTTTTTATGTTTGGAATATAAATGGATCTTTTTCTTTGTTATGAATATTTTACTTATTTTCTTTGGGTCTGCTTGTGTAATGTGAAAGTAACTCTGTTACTTCAAGCTTAAATTGCTAAGCAGGTTTCCATAAAATTTATAAGAGATAGATTATTTTCTGAGATTGGCTATAATTGGCTACCGTTGAATTTCGTCCGCTTAACACAAGTTGCGAAAAAAATGGACCTCTGTTAGGGGCGCTAGGTTATATCTTGAGAAATCTATTATTAATTTCAAATCAATCATATTAGAAGTTGTTTTACCCTTTTTATTTTATACTGCTATAAAAACAGCTTACGACTACGCTTTCAGTGAAGTAACAAAAAGAAAATACTCGGCGTGGGCATGCACTTAAATACAAGCAGCATGTAGGTTTAAGTTGGGCAGGAATTAAAAGGAAAAATCTGAAACCCCTAGACATCTTAAGAAAATTCTAAAAGCGATTCGTATTTTTAAGCTTAATTTTATGATAATGTTAGAAAAATAAGGGGTTAATTTAAAAACATCTAGTATGTTGGTATGTTGGCTCTCAGTCTATATCAGTCAGTATAATTTATGAGTGCTTTGATAAAATACATACTAAAATAATATAACCAAAATATTGCATTACCACTCTTTCATTATAAAATTTACTGTGTAGATCAAATTCCTAAGCGCTGGTCCCGAGCAATGTATATTAAAATGTACCAGGTAATTCTGTCATACATTTTAAGATAGACTTTAAGCTCACTAGGTCACTGCAGTTCGTGCTTTTCATTGGTGAATAATTAAGACTTCAAAGTTAACTCGGTATGTAATTTAGCTTAGCATTGATTATAAATGAATTTATTTGTATGAATATTCGTAGCTACTCGTAGGTATATTCCAACGATTAGTTATATGGTATTTACTAAACAAAAAAAAGTTCTGAAATTTTCGCTCATTTTTTGGTTATTCTTATGAAGGTTAAAAAATAATCTGAACTGAAAAGACAGGTGTTTAAGGTATATGTATGTACGTTTGTTGGTTAGACTGCTATTTTAATAAATGATGAAAGCAGGATGGGATTTAAAGATAATGGTAATTGCTCGTATACTTGTCATTTCAAGTTCTTAGTAATTATAATGGCCACAAAATAGATTATTTTTATAATTTTGATATAGGTATCTAGTGTCACTCTCACAAATATTTCGAATCGAACGACGCCTCTCAAGCTACGATCCATTCAACTGTTTAGACTACAGAGCGTGCCAAGGAAATATATATAAATATACATACAAACACCCGAAAAACATAACCCTCCTTCAGTCAAAAAAAATATTATATTTGTCGGGTATTTTTTCACATATATTTTTAACAATTTTGTACATATTTTCAAACTTTTCGATCAGAAAATTTATAGCGCTTGAATTTTAGAGCGTTTCTCATATTTGTTATATTGAAACATGCATGGCTACAGCTGCTGCGTCTCGAAAGGTAAAATTCATTTTACGTACAAATTGACGGTGCATGTGCTTTATATTGGCTGCATTTTGGAAAATAAGAAATATTTGAAAGCAACCAAACTTATATATTGGAGGAATATACGGCAATAATTATATATAAATACATTCTGATATATGAATATACTAATGACTCACCCTCACTTTGCCCGGGTTTGTCCCTAGGCGCTCCCTGCCAAATCTAAAGTTTGTAGTACAAAAATCCATCCCGTACTTAAAAATTAAATAAAATTTCTTTACTAAAAGTAGCCAAAGTTACTCCTTACAATATTAATTGTCTGTTAGTGAAAGTTCTGCCAAAATTGGTCCAGCCGTTCCAGAGATTAACCGGAACAAACAGATAGACAGACAGACAAAAATTTTATAAATTAGTTTTTTGTTGTTAATATCGTATACTTACATGTGCATTAAGTGAAAAGCTCTTAATTTGAAATTAAAAACAGACACTTCAATCTTATTTTTAATAGGGACTCTTTAAGTTCCTATGTGTTTTGCCTTGGCAGCTGACCATCCGTCAGGTCAGGGACGTGGTTTGTGAGCGATCCTGCAACACCGTATTACGACCCAAATGCGGTTCCATTGAGATTTTGTGGGTACTGGCTTATATAGCCGGTGACGCCCGCATAATCACCTATAAGTACGGAGGTGGTCTACGTAGCTGTATATCGCAGCGTTGAAAACAAAAATAAAGGTTATTGCCTAAGTTTCATTAAAATCTTTCCAGCCTTTTCAGTTTGAAAGAGACACTTACATTTAAATTAGTAATCCAATAAATACAAACATTCTAAATTCAATGTCCTTTAATCCTACAAGTAATAAATATTCATTATTATGAAGCTTTTTTATATTTTTTATTAGAATTTATTATGGTAATAATATTACGAAATAATCTATACATATAATAAACGACACGTTTGGCTCAGTTGGTAGTGACCCTACTTTCTGCGCCAGCGGTCGAGGGTTCGAGTCCCGCTGGGGGCATTCATTTGTTGAGCACGAATGTTTGTACTCCAGTCATGGGTGTCTATATTTATAATATGTATGTATTTAAAATTTATATGTGTAGTATATCAACTATCTGGTATTCGTAACACAAGCTTAGCTTACCACGGAACTAGATGGTGCTGTTGTAATAATGTTCCAAAATATTTATAAAAAAAAATCTGAGTCGAAACTTTACATTGAATATTTTTTGGAAATCCTAATTGAAATAGTCATTTGTGGAAGATGAACAGAATAGAGGATGTTGAAGTGGGGAGAAATCTATAAAAGTCGATGCATAACCGGCATCGGGGGGTAGTTGTATCTTGACGCTTGTCGTGGTAGCATTGTTAGGTCGTTACTCTGTCGGTTTGTTTCTTAAAATATCATTGTTGGTAGATTAGTTGTCTTTTCAGTTAGTTAAATTGTGTTTTAGCCTTTTCAGTTCTTAAAATAAAGTGAGGTCGATTTAGTATGCTTGTTTTTTTTAAAAGAAAGCTCACTTCTGGTCTAAATTCACAAGACATTATTATCGATATAGAGGCCAAATCTACTAATTTTAGAATTTTTGTCTGTCTGTTTGTCTATCTGTGACCGCATCACGAGGAAATCACTAGACGGATTTGGATGAAATTTGGTATGATGATAGCTAGTTACCGGGTCAATATATAGGATACTTTTATTGCGGGAAAATGACTAATCTCTGAGAAAAATACAAAAAGAAGGTTAAAAACAAAACGACGCTTGCATTTACATCTTTAGAACGCGAGTGGAGTCGCGGGTATTGCTAACTTAAATTATAATAAATGAAAATTCATATTCAAACATATTCAGTTCGCCAACCTGTATTACTTGGCGTGGTTAAGGCTAGCAATAATAGAATAAAAAGGTCTGAGGAAGCGATATGAAAGTGTTTCAACCACATTTTTTCTAAATATAGAATAAAAAATATATCCTAATAAAGTTACATGCAGACTTACTTCATAATTCACTACTATTATTAAAATCAGTTTAATATAAAATTCATCAAATTACTAGCGACTCCCTCATTTTAGCGCGGGTTTTAGTTTTAACGATAAAGATATTTGAGATTTATGATCATGATATATAGTCTATAGCCTTCCTCAATAAACGGGCTAATACAAAAAAAAACGACTGAGTAGTTCCTGAGATAAGCGCGTTCAAACAAACAAACTCATCCTCTTTATAATTTTAGTATATAATAACTAATTTTTTGGAAGACGTAGTGTAAGGTAGCCTTTTTTTAACATCAGGTATTGTATTTACGTGTACCACCACATACTACATATTTTATCTAAATAGTCTAAAAACCCCTAAAAACCAACATTTGTAAATTAAAGCTATACAGAAAAAATTCATCAACTCTACTCGTATTTATAATAAAAAAAGAAATGCTGGAATCATAAAGTAAGCGGAAAATAAAAGGTCCTCTTAATTTCTTCTAAAATGACAGTGACATTAAAGATAAAAATCCTTAATTTGCAGTATTTTCAAGCAATTTACCAAAGTGCTTATCGACTGTTAGCACTTGTTTCGAGTGTAACGATCGTGTTTAGTTAATTTTATTGGGACCTGCGTTTTATGAGCCATTAAAATGCGTTCTTACTATAGGAAAAAATGATTAAAATGAACAATTATGTAGTGGGACATTATTACAACAGCGCCATCTAGTTGCGTGATAAGCTATAAGGCTTGTGTTACGGATGCCAGATAGTTTATATGCTACACATATATATAAATTTTAAATACATAAATATTATAAATATTAACACTTATGACAGGAGCACAAACATTCGTGCTAAACAAATGAATGCCCCCAGCGGGACTCGAACGCGCGAACCCTGGCGCAGGAAGGGGTCACTAAGCCAAACGTGTCGTCATTATCAACTACCAATACATATTCTTCATAAAAGCTTCGTTATAATATTGTTTCTTAAGCTTATTAGCTCATAAGCTAATAAGCTTATTAGCTTATAAGCTTAAAAGAAATACTAATACACCATATCAATATACCGGATAACCAGCAAACATCACATCAAATTTTATCTAAATCTGACCGGTAGTTTTCTCGTAATGCACTCACAGACAAACAGACTAACATAAATTTTCTAAACTAGATTCGCATTTATATCGATAATTCCAGAAAATATTCATCCTAGTTAGTGCTTTGTTATAATACGTATAGATTATTAATATTTAGTAACATCGGTGTATCATTTTGCGTGAATGAGTAATTATACACGAAGCTGATATTACTGTTAAATTTTAATTCAAATAACCATGATTAATGCTACTTAGAGGCAAAGAGTTCTCGAGGGAAAGAACTCAAGTCTCAACTAAACTTGTAATAAGCTTATAATATAAATATGAACGTTGCGATATTAATTTTTCATGGAACCTGTCATGATTGTTTTGTTTTATGATTGCTATTGTTTAATACTTTAGTAAAGATTTTAAAAGTCACAAGTGACTTTTACTCGCTTCGCTCGGGCGCGCCTCTATGCATTTTCAACCGACTTCAAAAAGGAGGAGGTTCTCAATTGACTATATTTAGATTTTTTTTTATTACTTTGTAATTTTTTTCTAAATTTAAAAATGCCTTACCCTAAAGCTTATATCGCTTATATATTAAATATATTATCAATCAAAACTATTAGAATATCTACTAATTGAAATAAAATACACCTTATTTAGTTCTTTTGAATAATAATATAAAAGCTTATATAAAAAATGTGCAATGGCTTTAATTATAATACGCCAACTCAAACTTGTCAATCGTGGTGGGCTATGGCCTGATTTTCTTTCGTATTCTTTGATTTGGTATAGATATTTATGGCCAAAATTGGTTAGGACGGCTCATATATTGCCATATAGATTAAAGCTCGGATTTAGAAAGTTTTTTTTTTTTTCAATTTATTTGCAGCTTGTAAGAATTTCTAATATGGCTGAAAAGTTTTACTGTCTTTAGAAGATAACTAGTGACTTACAGTTACGGCGGATCAACATACATATTACCATTGATATACTAGGAAAAAAGGTGTAGATAAGTCATACGCGCTCAAAAAGTGGCACACTAAAACTAGGCTATTGGCCTACCAACGCGTTGACGACGCACTGTCGAGAATTATATTTGTCTCTTTTTCACTGGCGATACTTGAATCATGCCATCCTATTTTGACGACTAATCGTAATGTAGTGTGTTATTGCAATATTTTTAGTTATTCTGTATTCATGTGTGCGTTAGTGTGCCGTTTTTGAAGGTAGAATGTCGTTTAGGTAACGTATCTACACCTTTTTACTTATAATATCATTGCATATTACGTATTTATTTTTTGACAGAAGCCTATGTATTGCATAGAATTTTGTTCTCCAAATTTCAGTCAAATCCATTCCTCTGCTCGTGAAGGAACAACGAAAGTTCAAACATTATTTTTTTCCTAATTTTAAATTTTATTGTCATATTTAAGAACATATAAATGTCCCGAGACTAGTCTTCAGCCCTTTTTACGTTCCAGTGCTGGGCACTGGCCTTCCTCAGTACGAGGGGGACCAGGCCAAAGTCCACCGCACTGGCCTAGTGTTGGCGGACTTCACATGTCTTTTGAAAACTTTCTAGGTTTTTCTCAGACATGCAGGTTTCCTTCACCGCAAAACAAGTGGCAATCATGATAGAAATTATTCGCACATGAAAATATCAGAGGCGTGATCCGGATTTGAACCCGCATCACTCGGTTATCCAAGCGAGCGCGTTACCACTGGGCTACCACTGCCTCCCGAGATGTTATTAAAAGTAGCAAATAAACATTTTACGTAATACGAGTAGTCTTATTTTCAAATTATTCTCTAATATAAATGCCAAATCAACTGTTTTTCAAATTAGACATATAATCAACTTAATTATACCGAGGTGGGTGGGTTGAGAATTTACTTATACGTGGTTAACTCGTTTATCACCTAGTATGAGTAAAGCCGTACATGAATTTTAATTACTTTTTCTAATTATCTAATTCATAATAGCGAATGTTACATTTTAGTAAGCCCTTGATTTTTGGGTCAGAGATCCAAAAGCTTTATGTAAGAATAATTTACCTTTTAGCGATAAGGCCGTCTGCGGTACATTTTTTGTGTATTACTTTTGTTTTTTTAGTGACCCTACTTGCTGTGTCAGGGTTCGAGTCCCGCTAGGGGTATTCTTTTTTTAAGCACGACTCTTTGTAATCCAGTCATGAATGTTTATATTTACGATATGTATGGATTAAAAGTTATGTGTGTATTGTATCTATGTGGTAGCTTACCAAGAAACTAGATAGCGCTGTGTGTTAAAACTAATAATGTTCCAACATATTTATATGATGATTACGTCCTACATTACGCCATATACTAAATACCTAAGTGTAAATAATATATTTAATTTTAATCTCGTAATTTAGCTGTATTGTATATTTTTACTTAAGGTTTTTTACAATTTCCGTTTTATCTTATTCAGCAAATATTAACCTTTGTATTCTGTTCTTTGTAATACCGACTATTTGTCTAAGTTAATATTTATAAAAGTTTATTATTACCGATAACTTGTTCCCCTGTACCATTACTGTAATTGTTTTATTGCTTTCTTCTCTGTAATTGTTTTATTTCTTTCTGTTTTCGGTAATCACTTTTGTCTTTTTTAAGTTAGCCGACAATGACCGCTGTAGTATTTTTGATTTTTAAAAAGCTCCGAATTCTTGAGCAGTTCACTCACAACCACGGTATGGGTCGGTTCGCTTATACCACTCTTTATATTAATTTTTGCTTAATATACACCATATCATTTAGTCTACGAAGTTATCATTTAATCTCCGCGCAAACCTTACATGTATGGCCCAGCCAGACCGCCGACATTGGTGACCCCGACGTGATCTTTCTAATGTTCAACGTGCGCTTGGGTTTATCAAGGTATTGTTTTGCGCCGCGGAGTGATAATTAGTGATAAAGACTATTGTATTTAATTGACAATTTGTGACATTTGTGTAAGTGTTAATATAGTAATATTAAAATGACCGGAACTGATCAGCCCAACGGGGATGCCAACGGTTCCGTCCAGCCAACGTGTGACATGGCCGCAGATGGCTCACTTTAATGCGACTGACCCCGAGACATGGATGAAATGCGCCGAGAGCTTCCTGCGAATGTTAAAGATTACGGAGCCAATGGAGAAATATCTGTACATAATATGCAAAATGTACACTCACGCACTAAGGGAGGTTAGTAACCTTATAGCTGACCTCTCGGTGCTATCATCGGTACAATACGAGGAGCTTAAGAAAAATATTATACAGAGGTTTGGTGAATCGCATACCGTTAAAACCCAGCGACTTCTAGAAGACGAGGAGATCCGCGATCGTACACCATCGCAGTTTCTACGGCATCTGAGAGCCCAGCCAGGTGACGCTATGTCCGACGACGTCCTTCGTGTTATTTGTACGAAAAGTTTACCATCCGACGTGCAGGTGGCTATAGTGGCGAAGAAGGATACGCCGCTAAATACACTCGCGGAAATCGCAGACCTCGTCGCGGAAAATATGAGGCTGCGGTGTGCGAGGCCATCGTCCGCCGTGTCAGCGGTCGCTGCCGCAAACCCCGCGGATGAACGCTTGCGGCGCCTAGAGGATATGTCGTCAATAAAGGAGCTCGTAAAGAACGGAATGCAAAGGTAAATAATTGCTGAATAAGATAAAACGGAAATAGTGAAAACCCGAAGTAAAAATATTTTTTAACTTAATGGCTACGGCCTTATAATAAAACACAGGCGTGAGCAATTAGTTATACAATAATATATTTTATTTAAAAGGTTTTTATCTGGAACAGCCTGTGTAGGTCGGTATCTTAAACCGGTTCTATGCCAGTACAATGACGAGAAAGCGACTGCATGCCGACTCGAGAAATATTAAAAATAATTAGCTACCGATAACAAATCCAGTGCACATTAAAATCAGACATGGTTTTTGTTGCACTGTTCATGTTTGATTTATGTAAAAAAAAGCTAAATTACGAGCTTAAAATAAATACATTATTTACAATTAGGTATTTGGTATATTGTATTATATATATTGGTATATAAAGCGTAATATGGGGCGTAGTCACTACAGGTATACCTAGCATCACAGTTGGTAAGATTTTTATCCAACTAGAGTGCCTATAGCCATGACATTTTATTTCGCTCTTCAGCTGGCGGTGAAAACGTTCTACCATACCGTTAGAGAAAGGTGGTAGGCATAAGTCTTAAAATGTTTTTTACCATGAGCATTAAGTTCTCTATACAGGTGTGATTCGAACTGTCGACCCCTATCAGTCGTTACGTTTAACATCATGCCAAAACGTGCAATTGAATTGGAATAAAACGCGCGGGCTACAGTCATTGCCTCTTCTATAGTTTAACACAAGTTAAACAAACTGTATCCTTCAGAGTAATGCATAACAATTATGTCTATGTCTACGTGATCAAAGCGCGACGACGGCGGCGCAAAAGCTCCAGGTGAGGTAATGACGTGTCGATTTACTTTAGATCGTTGGCAATCTAAACAAACTGAATTCATTGACGGCCATACAAAACGTTTAGAGACAAGTTTGGTAGTGGTTTTACCACCCGGGTGCGAATTCCGATGTAGCTCTTTACGAAGAAGCTCTCTCTAAGAATACGGTCTTTCTGAATGGGTCTGCAAGATAAGGCCTTGCCACCTGCGTCGAAACATCACAATAGATAAGCTGATTGCTACACGGTAATTGAATAAGTCGTAACTGCAATGACGAACAATTGCTTTCATTCAATGACTTAAGCTGTGGGTTATTTCTCCGTGAAACCGCGAGAGATGCCCAATCGATGTCGCTATGAACGGATTAAATACGTGAGAGCATTTCAGCCGGGATATTCAGCTCTCCGCTAATGTGACGTATGTCCGCAGTATATTGATCAATAAAGTCTAAGTACCGGAACTGCCTAGGCGTGCATTGTTGCTCTTTCTTCTTAAAGGCGTAAGTAATAGGTTTATGATCTGTAAACATACTGAAGTGACGCGCTTCGATATAATGTCTAAAATACTTGACACCAGCATAGATCGCGAGGAATTCGCGGTAGTATGCTGAATATTATGCTGTTGGGCTGTGGTGAATTTCTTTGAAAAGAATCAAAGGTTGCCAACTGTTATCTACTCTTTGTTGCAAGGTCGCTCCTATTGTTTTCTCTGAGGTGTCCGAAAAAATTGCTAACGGCGTTAACAAGCAAGTGAGATAACAATGCTGCTTCGGCGCGGCTTTCTTTACACGTTTTGAAGTCCCGCCTCACCTTATCTGTCCAAATAATAAATGTCTTGCCTTTTTTACTACCTATGAGGTCGTTTAGGCTGGCCTGACTAGCCGCTGCGTTAGGTATGAACCTCCTAGAAAAGTTAGACGCACTTAAGAAGCGTCGCAACTCTTTCACGGTGGCAGGTAGCGGGAACGTACGTATCGCGTTTACTCTCTCAACGGTCGGGTACCTGCCGCTGAGACCAGGTAACCTAAAAACTCGATCTCGATTTGACCGAACACACACTTTGCCGGGTTTATTACAACACCGTATTGTCTTAATTTATCAAATACAGTCTCTAAGTGTTTTAAATGTTCGGCTTCGTCACTCGATGCGATTAAAATATCGTCTATGTAACAATAGCAAAATTCTAATTCACATAACACTTCGTCCATAAATCGTTGAAACGTTTGAGCCGCATTCGGTCTTCGGCCGAATGTCATATATTTAAACTCAAACAGTCCGAATGGCGTAGTTATAGCTGTCTTTGGTATATCGTCCTCTGCGATCATTATTTGATTAAACGCACGCACTAAGTCTATCTTTGTAAACACTGTTTTATCACTTAAGCATTGTGCAAAGTCTTCAATATGTCGCACTGGATATTTATCCGGTAGCGTCCGGTCGTTCAGCTGGCGATAATCACCGCAAGGCCGGTGCTCCTCCGGCATTGCCAACGGTCAGGGTGTCTCCGGTTTAACGCGTACCGGTGGCTTCGGTACCATGACAAGCGGTGCAGCCCACGGGCTCTTAGATGGTTGCGCAATGCCTAACTTCACCATCGTGTCAAACTCTTTCTTAGCTGCCATAAAGCGATCAGGTGCCAGACGTCTCGGCTTCTGTGCTATAGAAGGCCCTGGTGTCACTAAAATATGGTGTTTCGTGTTGTGCTTCACTTCCTTCACGATTCCATCCGGGTGCGTAATATCAACGTACTTCACTAGGAGATCGTGATAAGGTGATGTGCCGTTCATCGTTTTAACAGTTGTTTGCGAAGTCATGTCGCAGTCCGAGGTTAAGGGTCAAGGCGACAGTACCGTATGTTGCAATCGGTGTTCCATTGGCGGCCACTAGTTCATATGCAGAGTCTTTGCGAGCCGTATGAACTAATGATTTCGGATAAACACAGAGATCTGCTCCACTATCGATTAAATATGTCACCTTACTGTCAGCGTCCGTTATAAAAATGCGACGCGTTGGATTATCCTAACTCCCGCAGACGTTTCCCTGCTGCGCGTGTGATTTAAATGCACACGGTCGCACGCATTTGTTGGCCTTCGGTCCGTTTAACGTGGTGTTTTAAGTGGTGGTTACAATATAACCAGGCCTCTAGTCGGGCCCTCGATGATGATCGCGAGCGTGCATGGCTGCGTGAGCGCAGCGTCGTATTTCGCTCTGCGCTATAAACGGAAGCTTGCAGTTGTACCATGTTCTTTACGAGTTCCTTTATTGACGACATATCATCCTCTAGGCGCCTAGGCAAGCGTTCATCTGCGGTGTTCGCGGCAGTGACCGCTGACACGGCGGATGATGGCCTCTCACACCGCGCTTTTTCCGCGACTAGGTCTGCGATTTCCGCGAGTGTATCCAACGGAGTATCCCTCTTCGCCACTATAACCGCCTGCATGTCGGATGGTGAAAATGCCGTAGAAACTGCGATGGTGTATGACCGCCGATCTCCTCGGTTTCTAGAAGTTGCTGGGTTTTAACGGTCTGCGATTCACCAAACCTCTGTATAATATTTTTCTTAAGCTCATCGTATTTTACCGATGTTAGCACCGAGAGATCAGCTATAAGGTCACAACCTACCAAAGTGCGTGAGCGTCCATTTTATTTACTATGTAGAGACATTTCTCCTTTGGATCCGTAACCTTTGACATTCGCAGGAAGCTCTCGGCGCACTTCATCCATGTCTCGGGGTCAGTCGTGTTAAACTGAGCCATGCGGCTATGTCACACGTTGGCCGGCGGAACCGTTGGCATATCCGTTAGGTTGACCAGTTCCGGTCATTTTAAAATTACTATACTAACACTTACACAAATGTCACAAATTGTCAATTAAATACAATAGTCTTTATCACTAATTATCACACCGCGGCGCGAAAAACGTTCGTTTTTCTACCAGGCTGGTTTGCGTGATTTCTCGTTATTCAAATCACTATAGTTTGTTTTTGGTGTATGTTTGTGTTTATTTTTTTGTTGACCTGAATTACTGGTAAGGGAGGGGGGGATACCTGTGGTGACTACGTCCCACATTACGCCTTATACCAAATACCTAAGTTCAAATAATGTATTTAATTTTAAGCTCGTAATTTAGCTGTATTGTGTAACTAATTTCTCACGCCTGTGTTTTATTTTAAGGCCGTAGCCATTAAGTTAGATAATATTTTTACTTCGGGTTTTTACCATTTCCGTTTTATCTTATTCAGCTATTATTTACGTTTGTATTCTGTTCTTTGTAATGCCGACTATTTGTCTAAGTTAATATTTAAAAGTTATTATTTCTTGTAACTCTGTTTCCCTGTACCATTACTGTAATTGTTTTATTTCTTTCTTTACTGTAATTGTTTCATTTCTAGAAAGAAACAGAAGTTTTGTGTAGTCACTTTTGTCTTTTTTTAAGTTAGCTGACACTGACCGCTGTAGTATTTTTGATTTTTATAAAGCTCCGAATTCTTGAGCAGCTCACTCGCAACCACGGTCCGGGTCGGTTCGCTTATACCACTATTTATATTAATTTTTGCTTAATATACACCATATCATTCAGTCTAAGATGTTATCATTTACTCTCCGCGCAAACCTTACACAGCCCAGCCAGAGCCGATATTTATATTTGTTATTAAAAATTTACTTTAATCTATACAAGTGCTCATTACAAAGTATTACAACTCTTTAATTTTCGAAGTGAAATTTAATGACCCGTAGACAGGTTTAGTTTCAGCCTGAAGGAAATTTAATAGTATAATTTCATAATTGACTTGCTTTTGTAACTCGTCCTCGCATCGCTCATTTCCTCTCTACAAGCGTGGCTTTTTAACATCCTTACAATTTTTTATTCAACATTGAAATATTTGTTTATAATCAAATATTTATTAAAACCTGAATAGTATTAATAATATTTCATTATTATTTTCTATATAAAAAGATAAGTAACTTGTAAATTAAAGGTATAAAAGATTTCAAAAAGACCACTACTAATGGTAAGTAAGCTGTATTATATTAAGCTCAGTATGAAAGAAAATGAAGTATTCCGCGAGCTATTTCATATAAAATTATAAAACTCATGTGTTTCTCACTTAATATTTCTATAGTAGTGGTTTCTACTTTCATAGGAGACAGTCGTGGTCGCTCATAAAATCAAGGTATAGCCTGATTCTGCATTTTAATGCATTTTGCTTGTGCACGTTCCTCGATTGTAGACAATAAACAGTTTTACTGCACATTGCAGTTTATTTTTCTTCTCAAAAAGTTAACGGTCGAAACGCTTAAAGCTTTTTATTTATTTATAAGACGACACGTTTGGCTTAGTTGGTAGTGACCCTACTTTCTGCGCCAGCGGTCGCGGGTTCGAGACCCGCTGGGGACATTCATTTGTTGTATACCTAAATTTATAATATGTACATATTTAATAATTTATATGTTTAGTATATCAACTATCTGGTATCCGTAATACTAACTAGAAGGAACTAGATAGAAATAACCACTTTTGAGTTTTAGCAAGAGTAACGAACATCATGTTAATAAATATTACAATTATAATTATGTTCCATTATTAGTATCTTGTTGTCCCACCCACCCAATACCTTTTTAAACTGTGACTTTATATGTTTTCCTAAAATTTTATATATTATGGTTGAATTAAACTACTTGGTGAATAATGTGTTTGATAAAAATATTGATCAAATAGTTAGGATTTTAATCAAACATTTATTTAAGGAAAATAAAATTATACGCATTGTTAATTAGTTGAGAATTAGATGATGGCTGTCATATATGACGAATTGTTGACTTCTTTGCTTAGGCACGACCACAATGTACAGTACGTAATTTACTGTTGAACCTCAGTGATTCATAGACCGAACAGCTTTCACTTTGGATTTTTCACCCTTATATGTAATATTATATTCATAACTTAGGATATGGAACGAAAGGAAAAGTAATTCGACTATATTCTCTAATTTTAGCAATATTCAAACCATAGTCGAAACATTTAATTAATCGCAAAAATCATACATTTTTAAGTAAATCTAGAATTCAGGGATATTTTTTAACCAAAATTATTTTGTTAATACTTAAATATTCTATACTTACAATAAAGTATTGAAATTGACTTAATTATTATCGATACGGAGGCTGAATAGATAGTTCTTAGAATAGTTTTCTGTCTATCTGTGACCTCAACATGAGAAAACCACTGAACAGATTTTGATAAAATTTGTTATGAGGATTGTTGGTTTTCCAGGTATACTTATAGGATACTTTTATTGCGTGAAAATATTATCTTAATTTGAGAAATCCATTGAAACTTTCCTCATGATGAACCTAAGCAGAGCGAGAGTCAGTCAATAGTTAAATAAGTGATATATATTTAAATTTATTATAGGTACATATAATACATAATTCTCAAATATTGTCAAAATAATATGAATCAATCTATATATATAAAAGAAAGTCGTGTTAGTTACACTATTTATAACTCAAAGTACCGATTTGGCTGAAAATTGGTGGGGAGGTAGCTTAGAGCCAGGAGACGGACATAGGCTACTGTTTATCCCATTCGACAGCGTTCCCATGTGACTTGACATAAATTTAAAAAAAAACTTTATAAAATTAACGGCGTTTGACGTATCAGTTATAACCGTTACCATGGTGCGTGCAATGGTAATTAAATCAGCAAATATATACCGGGTGGTGCGAAGTAAATATATACAACACATACCTAGAGACGGACCCGAGCGAAGCGAGGGTGAGCCCCTAGTATTAAATAAAATAAAGTAAATAAACTATAAGTATACATAGCGAAGACTTAAACGCGTTACTGAAATTTTAAATATATTAAAACAAAAGTTCTGTCTTCAAAAGATAAACTTAGTTATAAAGTATAAATTATTTGAATTAAGGCACATCGCATTCCATTCGTCTACATGCTAATTATAATTAGGCTTCTCGCGTGTTTTTGTCGCATTTGTAAGAATAGCAACATGGCCACGTCAGAGGTCACGGTTAATTTGCAATGTGATAAAGTTACATGTTCTTACATAATAATGTTAAGCTTATTCTCGAAAGTAATAAACATATAATTTGTGAGAAGCAGTGGTAGCCCACGGTAACGTGTTGGTTTAGCTGAGTGAAGCGGGTTCAAATCCGGGTCTCGCACATCAGCAGTGCCCGGATTTTCATGTGCATTTCCAACATGATTTTCACTTAGTTAACGGTAAAGGAAATCATCGTGAGCAAATTTACACGTCTGAAAGAACTAAGTAAGTTTTCAAAAGGCATGTGTATTCCGCCGACCCGCATTTAGCTAGCGTGGTGAACTATGATCCCGTTCGTATTGATGGGAGGTCCGAGCCCAGCAGTGGGACGTTATATGTAAGAATAAACATTAAATGGAAGAACTACAAATACATTGAGTGAAAGAATTAACTTTTATAATTAGTTTACAGTTAAACTGATACTTGGAGAGTGACAAGCTGTGTACTTTTTACGGTTGTGATACATTATAAAAGTGGAAGGATCCAGAGGTATATTTTAGCAACAATCAAAAAGTGACAAAGAACTTAAATAAATAATATGAACTTTATACAATAATGAGCTTTACTTATATAAAATATTTTAGTTAGTAATGACCAGTTTTGAGCAATTTCGATGGTAAAATAAATTTCCATAAACGTTATGTCCACGGTAGAAGCACTTTTTACAGAGGATATTAAAAGAGCGAGAAAGATATAATACATACACGCACATACACATATTTTTGTATAATACAATATTATATATTCAGTATATATTAATGTATTTCCATTACATTACATTTTTAAGCTTAGGCATCTAATATACTTTACCACTAAACAAGCTTTTCTACGTGACACGTGTTATGTAAATGAACTCAATTTACATGCCTTAAGGCCGTATTCAAGAAATTGATTGATTATATCCAATAATGAGATGACAACATGGTGCGAAAGTATGTGTATACCTCAGCTTAATCTTACATCTGACGAAGTATTATTAAAGCTCGAGCTAACTTCAGCTCTGAAGCAACCTGTTATAAAAAAGCTCCTAAAGCCCATTTTTAACAGTAAAATTATGTTTGACTTGTTTAAAAACATCAAATTTTCCATAAATTTTGCCGTTATTCAAAATTATTTCTGGTAGTGACTCTACTTTCTGCGCCAGCGGTCGCGGGTTCGAGGCTCTCTGGGGGCATTCATTTGTTGAGCACGAATGGTTGTACTCTAGTCATAGGTGTTTATATTTATAATAAATATGACAATTATGTATTTAATATTTATATGTGTAGTATATCAACTATCTGGTATCCGTAACACAAGCCTTGTAGCTTAACACGGAACTAGATGGCGCTGTTGTAAAAATGTCCCAACATATTTATTTATTTATTTATAAGTTTTTCCATTAATAATACAAACACTTTATAAACTACCAACAAAATTTTAATCAGGGGCTTAACTCGACAAAGGCTTGACATTTATCACCCCTCGTGAGCTAATGAGTAACAAATCCGATGTGACACGGTGACAGTGACACCCAGTGTGGTCCTAATCCACCTAATTATCGGTTAGCGACCGTTTGTTGATATACTTTTAAACGGTTTTTAAGCTATAAAAAGGTTTCTACTGTATTCATTGCACTTTTATTTAAACAATAATGTTGTAAGTTTAGAAAATATACGTATGATATTATGATAGTAAGTAAAGTTTAAAATTCACGTGATAATTTTTTAAATATTATTGTTAGCCAGATAGTCCAAAATAAGAGCTGAGTATGGTCTAAGACAAAGTAATAGTTTTCTATCTTAGGCCGGCAACGCATTCGCAAGCTCTGTAGTGTTGCAGATGTCTATGGGCGGCGGTGATCACTTACCATCAGGTGAGCCTTCTGCTCGTTTGCCCCTTTGTCCCATAAAAAAAATACTTCTAAGTCAAAGTAGTATTAATTTGGTGACAAAAATTATATTGTATGGTGAATAAACATTAAACACAATATGATATTAAAATTGTATTAGTTGTAGTTAAAAATTCTTTGTATATAAAAAAAAATAATTTAAAAACAAAACTTACTACGGTTAATTTTACTCGTTTAATGGCAATTTTGGTAAAATTAAATTTACGTAATTTCTAGAAAAAGCATATTATAAAGTAAAAAAATATATTTTATAATAAACTAATGCTTTGGCATTCCTTATTATGACTATGATTTAATTTCATTAGTTAATCCAAGTAAAATTATATTATACAGTGCCCTCTATGATATTTCGTATTTACTAATTTTGAAGTCAAATAGCCAAACGCTACCGTTAGCTTTCCTTTACCTTTTGTACTGTTTCAGCGACATCTAGTATATGTTGTTGTGACTAATATGTTATTGCAAAAGTTCCAAAACGGCAAAATTTTGCCTATGAATGTTAAGAGATGGCAGTCTTTCTCAAACACTAATAAGATTCCTTTTGTTTTTGAGTATATTCTTTGGTTGATTTGGAAGTTATTTAAAAAAAATTATTTATGAATAAGAAAATGGTAGGTCATAAGTATTATTAAAAAAAGTGAAGCTAAAGAAGCTGTGGTAGCCTAGAGGAATGTCAATTTTTTTCAATATAGATTACCAATCGTCTTACGGTGAAGGAAAACATCGTGAGGACACCTGAATATCTGAGAGAACCTAGGAGGTTTTCAAAAGTCGTTTGCAGTCTGCCAACCTGCACTTGACTAGTGGTGTAGACTGTGGTCTGATCCTTCTCGTATTGAAATTAAAAACAGGCCTAGTAATAGGGCCGTTAAAAAAGCCTGAATATATAATAATGTAGTTATGCCTTTCTCATAATTTCAATCATAATAATATGAAAAAATATTTCGACAAGTTTTTAATGGAACTCTATCTTTTCTAACTATGTATTTTTGTTTCCGAAATCTCAAATGCTTTACAACAAATGATATTTGCCTGTTTTATGCCAAGAAGAAATATTATACTAATAGCGTATGTAATGTAAGAAAAGAAGCTTTTATTCCTAAATAGGGAAAAACATTAAATTAAGCTTACGATTTCTTGATATATAAAAGAAAAGCTTCGTGAGACATTTTATCAAGTTCATTTGAGTACAGAATTTCATTGTTATCATTAAATGATTGAAAGGCGACCTTAAATTAATTTAAATTCTAATCATATGTAGACTAATAGAATTCAAAAGTGATGTGATTACCTATTCTCTAAAAATAAATACAAAACTTTAGATCTGAGCATTTAAGTAATGAATAACTGTCCTTTTATGTAACTAGCCTTGTCACTCTCACTAGTTGTGTTTTGTGTGAAAAAGAGCACATCTAAATTTTTCTAGAAACAAAAAATAGGACTTTCATATTACCAACTTACTTTAGCCTTATACCCTTTTATATTGGTTCTACCACAAAATCCATTCTTAACTGACGAGATGACAGTACCTGCAAAGATTTCAGCTTCATAGGTCTACAGGGTTTGAAGCTTTTTGTGTAGTCAGCTTTGACCTGTCGCTTATATATATGTTAAACAAATGATACAAATAAAGAGGTGTAACTTTTTTGATACTACTATTAAAGATGTAGAAGCTGAATCTTCTAATCCAACTTTCTCGTTAATATCTTCAAAGCGTGCCAGTTCAGTTTGCCAATGTCACGTAGAATGGAGACGATACGGAGAGATTGGCTAACGTAATCTATGTCATTAGTATTTGTATTCAAATAAATAATAATTAAAAAAAAACTAAAAACACGCTTTTTATAGAAAACCAAACTAAAAAATAGAAAATAAATTTTTGAATCAAATAATTAATTTAAATTCATTAAAAATTATTTTTTATTTTTTAGTTTCTAAAAAGCGCCATCTATTGAACACAATATGTAATCTATATACAATACTAGAGGGAGCTGTTTGTAAATTAGTTTTTTTTAAACTATTATTTATTTTCTACTTTTAAGTTTGGTTTATATATCAAATTAGTGTATTGTCATCGGTCCTCGATAAATCTACAAAGTTTGAACGAAATCTGGCCGCTTAAAGTAGGTCAAAATCGCGCCCAAAGAAGTCGGTTACAAACATACAAACATATAGGTGAAGCTAATAAAAAGCGTGTAATATAGACATTTGAACTGTCAATGTTTCAAATATTAAGCGATATATAGAAAAACGAACATTATATTATCTAGTATTATTTTAAGTTTCTTATTCTCAAAATCTGTTTAAATTTCCAAAATAAATGAGAAAATAAAAAAGGTTTCTTCTTTAATTTTATTACTTGCTTAATCGGGGGTAAAGTCGAAAGTTGTTAAGTCGTTGAAAGAAACAAGTTACAACTTCACCCTTGATTATATTTTCGAGATAAAGATGAGTAAGTGCTATAAACATATTTTCTTACTAAGAAATATTTACAGTTAAATTAAAATACCATATTTCTTAAATCACTAATCTATTCTAAGTAATAGCAAAGTTCATATAAAATAAAGAATTAGACAAACTCCAGATCCATTTGAAACTATAACTCGTCTAATTAAGAAACAGATGTCTTAACGAACTCCGTTGGAAAAAAGCTAAACGTAAATTAAATGGCGCTATCCGACCACAATAAGTGTGAACTCCTGAATATTTTTTATTATTTTTTCCTGTCAACACTGTGTTGGTCTAGTAGCCAGCACGTATACCGCAGATACCAAGGTCCTGAGTTCCAGTCCGATTAGAGGCAAGTATTATAGTAATTTTTAATTTAATTGGGTGGAGTTACACTTCCGCTCATCGACCGAGCTAGCGCCATTTTTGTATCCATATTTTTTTAGTTTTGTATAATGGGATTTTATAAATCGGAGAATGATACAAGTCACTTTATTCTGACACAAAAAGTGGTTCTAGTTACACTCTACACTGCTCTACTTACAGTCTTGTAATATGAATTTACGTCAATATTACGTCTTGCTAAATCTAGTAAAGTACGCGTGCGATATATTCCTCTATCCTAAATGAAATGAGGGCATGTCAGTAACGCATTGATAAAATTAATTCAAGGGTGGGCGGAAACTCTCAACCCAGCGCTTTGTCTTAAGTCTACTGGAACAAACACTTGTATGATCAATACAAACATTCACCCTCTGAAGATCGACCTTCGTTAATAGCTGACATATGATTTAATTAAATTTGGAGTTTCGTGTTGGAGTGAAAGGAAAAAGGAATATTTATCTTTTTAATTTTTTATATGATGTTTATATGTGAGTTCTAATCCTTCATTTTGATAATGATAAGAAGAACATGATAACATGTTGGTGTTGAAAGAGAAATAGAAATTTTAAATGAATTTGAAGTGCAATTTGCACTTGCTGTGTCAGTAGTCAGTACCATACCATTGTCTTAGTATCATCCAGCTGTAGTAGTTTTGCCGGACATGTGGCCAGAAAAGCAGTATATATTTCATTTCAGTAATAGTACCATGTGCGTGGCTACAAAATAAATCTTTATTTAGAAGAAGCGTTTTCATGTCCTTGTGGTGCTTTACTGATAGCAGAGTAAAAAAAGGGGGAAAAAATATTTTTTTCAAGCTTTGTAATACTTTGACGTATAATAGTCTGTTAAGAGGGTTTGGAACACTGGTTTCCTCAGGTTAAATTAAATAGTAATTATTTGTGATTTCTAAGGATTCGGTTTTGTAATTGTATTTCAAAGATTTTTTCTCAGTCGCGTTGTTTTTTTTTATTTTTAAAATAAATATTACGTTCCTAATTTCCCAGTTTTCGAAGTGATCTACTTTAATCAGGTTAATTTTTTCGAGCAGATGAAGTTCACAGTTTCCTCGTCCGCTCTCCCTTTACAGAATAAAGTGTAATAGGATCGGCTCGAACGATTCTTGGAAACAAAATCTATGTAGAGCTACGTGATATGACATATTACTGCCTGTCTGTAGATAACAAAATTGAAACATTGATTGAAAATTTTACATTTTATATGAAACTAGCGGACCCGACAGACGTTGTTCTGTGCACATATAAATTTTTCATAAACTTTTCCTCCCGGTGAAATGTTTTTTTACGCATTCGCAAAACAACATTTACTTCGCACCTCCCAGTATGTATTCGCTGATTTGATTACCATTGCACGCACCATGGCAACGGTAATAACATGATACGTCAAACGCCATTAATGTTATAAAGATTTTTTTCATTTCCTTTTTTCCGCACAACTTTCATATTTATTCACCTTTAAAACCTTCCCTGGACTTCCACAAATAATTCAAGACCAAAATTAGCCAAATCGGTCCAGCCGTTTTCATGCTATGTCGTGACAACGGAAAACGGGTTTCATTTTTATATATATAAGATATAGTAACAAGTAGTTTTAAGAAAGTATATTATTAAAAAAAGCTAATTAAATTAACAGCTTTATACTCAATGCTTATGAAAGTACATACGGTACTAACAACAAAAAAACAATTTTTAATAATTTTGTCTGTCTGTCTGTTTGTTCCATTTATAAATCTCTGAAATAGCTGGTCCGTTTTGGACGGGACTTTCACTCGCAGATAGCTGATGTTATAAGGAATAACTTAGGCTACTTTTAATTTATCCGAAATTTATAAAAATCTTTTAATTTATTTTACCTTACGCCCAGCGAAGCGTGCCAGATTTGCTAGGCTTTATATAGTAACGTAAACTACGTTTATTTTAGAAATTTTGACGGATTGGACGGATTTTTGTACAGCAAGCTTTAAGTTTGGCGAAGGTGAGTCGCTAGTTTAACAATATAGCTTAGCCTCATACAAAATGTAAAAATTATATACCAAATACGTATAATTTGTAAGATTTTTATGATGGAGGAAAGTAAAAAGTAAAGGTTATTACTATGAGTAATATATAAGGTCGAGTAAGGATAATATCTACATCATATAAAAAAAATACAATGGAATCCTACAGGCAATCACGTAAACACTATAACGTAAATATTAGCTCGCTTCCTCTGACATCAAGCTAATATTGTGATAATAACGCTGTGTATAAATAGGTAAGGACAAAAAAGTTCAGTGCCTTTTTCCTCTAATTGTGAACCGATTTTTGTTACTTAGCCTAAGTTCTGTTAATGAGCTTTTGTATTATTACAAAAGAAAACAGAAAGTTTTCTTATATATGGATAGGTATATTCTATATTATATTTGATGACACGTTTGGCTCAGTTTGTATTGACCTTTTTACTGGGCTAGCGGTCGTGGGTTCGAGTCCCGCTAGGGACATTTATTTTAGAAACGAGGTATTGTAGTTTAAAGTAATAAGACTGATGCATCTACAAAAGTATGCATTCGTCGAATCATGTTCTTTTAAAATTCTCAGTAGTTATTAAGCTTAATTTTCACCCACTAAACGAACACTATTTAAAATAAAGCTTTTTGGGTTATAAAACATATAAAAACTTAATAAAATGACATTGATTGTTGATTTTACAAGTTTTTGTTCAAAATCCCGGGACCAGTTGTTGGTTCATTACGTAACCTTCGTTAATTAGTCGTGTTTTGAACATGGGGAGCTTAAAAATTTGTCCGCCAGCGCTTTATTTAATATCCGCTTCCAATTTTTGTATTATTTTAAGTTAAACTGGATTAAATTTTAGAGCTTTTTGACATATTATTAATTTAAATTTTTATGAACATTCCAGAAAAGCAGGTATGAAAGGAAGATTACGATAGCTTTAATATTATTTTCCTATCTCCATTTGTTTTGAAATATCCTTCGTTACTTCTGATCTTATTTTTTAAGTAAAATAAATATAATATATGAATATCTCATGTAAGGGTTTTTGTTAGCGCTCCACCAAAACGGCTTAACCGATTTTTATGTTTTTTGTAGGTATTAATATAAATCAAAAAGTATTTTTTAACACCACCTCCCTTTTGTATGTCAGAACAACGTTTATCGGGTCGGCTTTTAATTTTATAATAATAGAAACTAAATCGATAAATACTCGTAGTAATACGGTCTGTAAAAATATTCAATTCTAAATGTGCCTTTTACTTAACTTGTGTTTAAACAGTTAAATAGCTTATTGATTTAACTGGGTGAAGGTAAATATTAAACGGTTTAACGCTTTCCCAGAATTCGTCTATTAATTATTTACATCTGGAATTCTAGACTTGAGTACTTTTAAATATTCGAACAAGAAAATTGCTCTTCAAATCAATCTATAAAATGAACTGTTCATAGATTTACTTTCTTAATTCATTTTAGACGAATAATATCTTTGAAAATATAAAAAAAATGTGCATCTCTTGCGGAAATGTGACGAGATCGTAAAACTCCAGTGTACGTGAGTCGCTTCCTTCATTAGTCCATCCATAGAATAAATTCCATTTTAAATTGAAGCTACAGCTTTTTCTTTGACCTGATTCCAATCAAATGTCTAAATTATTGATTTGGTATTTTGGCCAAGGCTTAGACGATTTTAAGAAAAAATACGTGAGTGAAAAAGTCTAACCTAATAATATTTACTTAATAACAATCATGAAACATTTTCAATTAATATTTTATTTATATTTCACATTATATGTTATCTGTAACACATTTGCTTTAAAACAAAACTAAAAGAAATTTGAGTTTTAGATATCCCATATCGGATTCTTTCACGTAACGATCGCGTTTCCACTTTCCACCCTGCTTGCAACTTGTTTACACAGTGAACACTTTACAAATAAACCTGCATATCTATGAGAACTGAACTAAGTTTAGGAAGACGTACGAAGCTCGCCAAGCTATGTACTATTTAAGGAAAGCATATTTTTTGGGAATTATAAGGTATAATTTTAAGTCTATAAATCATCACTAATCATCGCATCGCTGTTTCAGTGCATAAGTGTACGCGAAGACCCAAGTGCACTGTGTGTTCCTGCCACTCTCATACTCCGGTGAAACGACTGTTTGCCACGACCAGTGAAAATTAATGCGCAGGACCGACGGCTTTCAAATGAATGGTGAATCACCGCCAACTTCCCACTTCCAGGCTGTTACTGAAGCTAACTAAACAGAAAAAATTACTAACTAAACTTGATCTAAACTGAGACTCGAACCAAGGACCTACGGATGGGTAGCTGTGCAGCCGTATATGCCAGCCACTACACCACCGAGGCAGTACACAATAAGTACAAAAGTATATGAAGTAAGACAAGGCAATAAGGCACAATAAACAAAGAAATTCAATCTATTTTCCTTACGCAACGAAAAGACGTTATGCGATGGTAATCGTTATGTATTGTATGAAATAAACTGTTTCGCAATGTATTTCAGACTGAAGCAAACAGCAAACAGGCGTAACATGCCTGTGAACTTTTTAATTAAATAGTAATTATTTTGTGATGCATGCGTGCATGCGTGCGTGCGTGTGTGTGTGTGTGTGTGTGTGTGTGTGTGGGTGGGTGGGTGTGTGTGTGTGGGTGGGTGTGTGTGTGTGTGCGTGTGTGCGTGCGTGTTTGTGTGTGTGTATGTATGTGTGTGAGTTATGGTTGCAAGGACTGTATGTACTTAATTAAAATAAACTTGAATTATTTTGGTGAAAAAGCTGGAAGCCTGAAAGCTTCTAATGTATCACAGCATATAATGAACTATCGAAAATTAATAATAAATTATATTATGCTCGCTATATTTAAAATATGTTAATTATCCTCTCATTTTGTTACTATACCTAAACTAGTGTTTGGCTCTTGTTTCGCTTAAGTTTATATTTTCATAATACTTAATTAGATTTACGTAAATATTTTACATTTTAAGTGACACTATCTTTTCGAGTTTTTTCATCTTATCAGATGATTTAACCACGGGAGAGACTGTGACCATGATTGCTGTATGTCATTCAAAAAGCAGGGATTTAAAAATCTAAATTAATCTGAATAACTAGATAGCTATTAGACGACACGTTTGGCTCAGTTTGTAGTGGGTCACTAAAACTACTTGCTGTCCTATCGGTAGGAGTTTTGAGTCCCGCTGTGGACATTTATTTGTGATAGGAGCACGAATGGTTGTACTCGAACATGTTTATATTAGGTGTTTATGATATGGATGTATTAGGAGTTATATTTAATTTTTTTATAATAAATTGTCTCAATTTTTGCTTTGATTAAAGAAATAAAATAAATTCCTTAAATATTTTAGCAAAATTGCATTTTTAGGTTATCGCTGTCCGCAATTTGGGCAATCATCATGGGCAGCGACTTTTTTCGATGCGATGAAGCTTAATTAATATTTGATTCAATATATTGGGACATTATTACAACAGCGCCATCTAGTTCCGTGATAAGCTACGAGGCTTGTTGCTGCTTGTTACGGATACCAGATAGTTGATATACTGCACATATAAATTTTAAATACTTACATACATATTATAAATATTAACACCCATGACTGGAGTACAAACATTCGTGCTCAACAAATGATTGCCCCCAGCGGGACTCGAACCCGTGACCGCTGGCGCAGAAAATAGAGTCACTACTAACTGAGAAAAACGTGTCGTTAAACAGTCTTTGCATTTAAACAATTAATACAAGTTATGGGATTATATAAATAAATCTGGCCAATCTAATATTCATATTTCATTTTAATGAAGTCAGTAACTTAAATATTAATTAAAAAAAATATTCGGTGGTAGTTTTGTAGGAGCGTTAAATCCATTTGTCCGATTTAAATGCAAGAGCAGCTGTCACAAATTATTACGCGCGCGTGCACTCATTTCATAAGGAAAATATTTGGCTAATTGTGTAAATTATTATTTTGAAATTAAATATCCAGAAATATAATGTAGTACGGTAGTGGCGATGTTGGCCAAACGTTCCTAAGGGAGGTTGCAGATTCGATTTCCTTCATGCTTTTTTAGATTTACGCGAATATTCGTCATTTTAAATACAACTTATTGTAAAATGTATGTAGTTAGTAGAATGTTAGTAATAAATATATGTTCGAACATTTTCGGGCATTTAATTTGATTTTTGGTGTCCATATTTTTAAATGCTTAAAGCAATCATAATCACAGGAGACACTGTCACTTTGGTAATGGTGTTAGTGGAAAATATTAAAAAAAAAGCCTTGGTTCTATATTATTCGAGCTGGTAAATTTAAAATAATTGTAATAAGTAATATAAACATCTGATACTGTAATTAGGTTAAGTATTTCTCTTTATTTTTATGTTTTAGTATCTAAAGGGATCATCCCTTTTCCTTTGATCTTATTACTGAGTCTTCTTCGTCTATTCGTCCTTTTTTTGCACGTTTAATTTTTTTTTTAAACTTTGAAATAGTAAAAGTAAAAAGCCAAATTAGATCAAATACTAAGGTTTATTAAAATTCGTACAAAATGTAAGTTAAAATATTAATATCTTCAGAAAGTAAAATGAAATGTATAATGTTTAAATACCCGAAGGACTGGTCCGACGAAAGTTAAACTACAAGTAGCAAGATTCGCGGCAAGTTGCTGTCTCTGGTATGCTTCTACAGACTCGCTGTCAACTAAAATACTATATTTTATATCAATTTCAACTAAAATCTCTCTGTTTTCTTAATAATTTACGCAGTCCAAGCTTATACTTTGTAAATCTCCTTTCATTTTGTATTCTGAAATATTTGAAATTTCTGAAAATGCTGCTAATTCTACTTTTTATATATTTCTATAATACCCTATGCAATTTTCGCTATCATGAAGTTATAACTCAACTAGCGACTAACCCTCGCTTTGCTCGGGCTCGTCCCTAGGTTCAGCGTCAGCGAAGCCACGGGTTCGCTAGTTAAAATAAATAAAACTTCTAAAATATAACCTCCTCCTTTTTTGAAGTCAGTTAAGAAGTAGCCTAAGTTACTCCTTAAAACATTAGCTATCTGCTAGTGAAAGTCCCGTCAAAATCGGTCCAGCCGTTTCAGAGATTACCCGCAACAGACAGACAAACAGAGAGACAAAACTTTTAAAAATCAGTTTTTTGTTGTTAGTATCGTATATACTTTCATATGCATTTAGTGAAAAGCTGTTAATTTGAAATTAAAACAGACACTTTAATTTTATTAATTTGTATTGATATACATATCTGTTTCATATGACGACTCGTTTGACTCAGTTGGTAGTGACCCTACTTTCTGCGCCAGCGGTCGCGTGTTGTTGAGCACGAATGTTTGTACTCCAGTCATGGGTGTTTATATTTATAATATGTATGTATTTAAAATTTATATGTGTAGTATATCAACTATCTGGTATCTGTAACACAAGCCTCGTAGCTTACCACGGAACTAGATGGCGCTGTTGTAATAATGTCCCAACATATTTATTTTATTTATTTATTTCTTTATCGTTTCTATTCCCTACTAACCGTCACGTATCATGAATGAGTACTTATAAATAAATTTGAATTGTCTGTTTTGAATTTCATATTAACAGCTTTTCACTAAATGCATATTAAAGTATAAACGGTACTTACATAAATCAATTTTTAAAAATTTATCTTTCTGTGTGTTCCAGCTAATCTCTGAAACGGCTTGGCCGATTTTGACGCTACTTTTATTTTATTAGAAAACTATGAAAACCGTTTAATTTATTTTTACTTACGCCGAAGCAGGCCGGAGTTGGTAGTATTTAATGTAACAGAACAACCGCCAATATATAACTTTTCATTTACTATAACTCGGTGAATATTACATTTATATATATCTAATACAAACATGTAAAATATATATAATATTTGTATGTATTCTATTTTAAAATTTCTTCTCACGGCTATTACAAAGTGCCAAGAAAATTGCAGGATACTCGTCCTACATTTTGGTATGTAGGACACAATTATGATCATTCATTAAGGTTCAATATTTTATACTAGCGACTTACCTTTGCTTCGCTTGGGCTCGTCCCCATACATAGGTACCTAACGTATTAACTGTTATTTTAATATGGAATTCTCAGAAATGACATATTTTCTCGTAGTAAAAATTTCGTGTATTGACCAAATTGTATCAAAATCTATCCAGTTATGTTCTCATCATGCGATCACTGACAAACTTACATATAGGAAACAATTCTAAAAACTATAGATTCAGACTGTATCGACAATTTTTCAAAAAATATCCAATGTAAACAAATTTAAAGCAGTTATAATTTAATTATATGTATATTCTAGCAATTCTCGAGGCTTCGCTCGCCTTGGTAGAAGGATAAAAATTTAAGGTTATAAAGATTATTTGATGCGAAATCGTAAAAAAATAAAATTTAGTCAAAAATGAAACATAAAAAATCTGCAGAGGGCCACCCTTATCATCTAGGGGAATAAAAAATAGCCTACGACCTATTCTCAGATCTACCAAGTACACAAAAAAATCTTAAAAATCGATCAAGCCGTTTTGGAGGAGTTTGATAACAAACACTGTGACGCGAGATTTTTATATTTGAGATTATAACATAAAAGATGCTGCAGTTTGTCTATCTTATTTTATATACAGCTATAATGATAATGTGACACAGGAAACCAACACTCAAAAATAATTGAAATATCTGTCTGTTTGTACTTGTAATCGGAAAAAGTAAACCGATTTTAATAGACCTTTCACTTCGAAGCATATTGGTTATAACCAAACGCGAGCAGAGTCAGTCTAATAGTTACGTTTAAATTATCAAGTTTAAAATAAACATTTGAATACGAAAATCGCTCAATCATTTAACTCGAAACGTCTGGTTAAACAGGCTGTATTGGTTAAAATATTTGCAAAACACAAACTAATTAGTTGCAAACTTTGTTCACAACTTGAGTAGTTGTTGTTTGGGGTTTCTAATCAACCGCGAACTGAAATTACTTACAAATTATTTATTAACCAATCGTGCTTAGAGTAATATAAATATAACATTTAATAGTATTTAATTAATGCTGACTTGTTTAAGATCTTTCTCTTTTTTAGCTACGACCATATACTGATCTTCTTTATCCTTGCATTGCGACTTTCTTATTCACCACCCCCATACCCTAGACGTATGTATATCACAAATAATACAAATACACTCAAACATAAACTTTCTTTTTTACAATAATAATGTGTAAGCAATATTTAAATACTTTATAGTTTATGCTTAAAAATATCATTATATAATACACTTTTTATTATATAAGATGCCTTATACATATGACTTGTACATCGTAATATAAAAAATATATTTATTCCAAATTGAGAATAAATACAGTAACTATGTACACATTTTAAATTTTAAATTGACAACTTTTCTCTAAATGCATATGAAAATATATACGGTACTAACATCAAAAAATCATTTTTTTAATTTCTGTCTGCCTCTATCTGCTTGTTTCGGCTAATCACTCAAACGGCTGGACCAATTTCGACGGGACTTTCACTCACAGATAGTTATGTTATAAGGGGTAACTTAGGCTACCTTATTTATTTTAACTAGCGGAACCCGCGGCTTCGCTTATATTTTTCATTTAAAAATAACATTATTGTCTATTTTGTATAACTAGGCAGAGAATATCATATTTTTTTTAATTTCAAGCGTAATCAAACCCATGACCCAATTTTACTGATTAACTTTGAAGTTTACTTAAAGAAATATAAGACGCAAAGGAATTCGTTGAAACGTTTCTTGTTTCACAACGTTAACAGAAACAATAAATTTTGAAAACCACTGAGATATGAGGCAAGAATAGGGAGTACAAAACAGTAAATGAAGCGGGAGAGGCGCTATCTGTATAATTAAGATACCATATATTTGTTCTCTACAGACAACATGTTTCAAAAGACTTACAGAACACGCAGCTATTTTATTTTTGACTAAAGCATTAGGCATTATAAATTATTTGAATATTATGTTCATTAACTTTTTTACTTTTCTCTTCGAAAAAAAGACACATTTGTGTAGTTCATATAACAAAATAATAATTTTCGGTGCCATAATGGCTAGTACTCGTAAGTAGGGCTCCAAATCCGGAGGTGCTAGGTTCGAGTCCCAACTCTAGCCTACTTAAGGTTTTAAATGTGTCCTCTCGGCCCATTACGGTCACGGCGGCCTATCTTATTGAGACTAGGCAACGGCGCGGGACATATAATAGTGCATCAGTGTACCCGCAGACACAAGTGTACTCTCTGTTTTTTATCACTCTCATATTCCGGCGGGACGAATGCTCGATACGTACTGTGAAAGTTATGGCGCAGGACCGACGTCTTTTCGTGCTCTTCGAGGGACGGGGGTGACTTACCGCCAACCTCCCAACTCCGGGCTTTTACTAAGACTTACAAAACAGAAAGACTCAAAAACTAAACTTGGCCTGACCCGGGTCTCGAACCCAGGTCCTCCCGGTGTGCGACTGTACATGCTAGCCACTACACCACCAAGGCAGTCAAATGTTTCTATTAAAAAAAAAGCTTTCTTTTAAAAGTAAATAAAATAATTGAATATATAATGTAACTTTAAACTTACTTGGTAAAAAATAAATTATACCATCAATCTCCCAAGTGAACACTTAAATAAATTAAGCGAACATAATATATCCCTTAAAACAATCGAGCCTTATAGCTTGAATTAGGAATGTAATATCTAAAACTCTAACGAGAAATATCTCCAATGTTATGTATGGTATTAAAATGATCGGTTTTAAGAATTTTTGTCAAGTGGTAGTGCCATGCTTGTTACCTTCGGGTAGCAGCCGAATGGGCCGGCACGCCCCGTATAGTACCACTCTCTCACAGAAGACCGGCGTGAAGTGGCAGCTATGCTGTCGCGTTTCGTCCGGTAAGTGAGAGTCCGGGAGGCCCACTCCCCATCCCTACTCCCGTCCTCCCTCCTCCCTCCCTCCCTTCATGAAAGGCCGGCAACGCATCTGCAAGCCCTGTGGTGTTGCAGATGTCCGATGTTGCGGAGGTGATCACTTACCATCAGGTGAGCCTCCTGCCCGTTTGCCCCCTTTGTCACATTCAAAAAAAAAATGAAATGAATGATGAAATGAAAAAAAAGTCTGTATGTCAGTCAGCCTGTCTGCCTGGGAACGCTGTAAAATTTGGTATGATAATAGCGAGTTTACTCCCTCTCTCAGTGTATATGTCTCTCTCATTATTAAATTTGTATAACTTGAAAGGCTACATTTTATACAACAGACTAACACAAATATATTTTTACTAGAAAAAATGATGTTGGATTTAAATACTTTTTCTAATACCTGTACAAGTAGTAAAATTATCAGTAACCTATGTGCTCTTCTAGCTTAGGGACTATCTTCTTAGAAAGTTTCATCCAGATCAATCCAACCGTTCCATCGTGAATAAGTAACAAATACACGTACTTATTACATTTAATATAATTGCCGTTAAAGAAAAAGCAATTAAGAAAATAACTTTACACAAAATCGCAACATTCCAAGTATTGATGTTACAAAGGCACCTAATAAAAACAAGGAAAACTTAAAAGGACCCCTTTTGCCCATAAAGTTGGATAATAAACATCATTTTCTGCTTACGACCCATTTGGGGAGTAAATCGCTTTTTGTAGATTCAAAATAAGGAAATCGAGTGTGGATCTAATAGTGAAGTTCTTTGATTGGACGCAAGCAAAAGGTCTACGTTTTAGGACTTCGTAATTGAAGGGTCGAAGGTTCGATGATTGCTTAATGCTTAGTCTTACTAAACTGGATGTCCATCAGTACGCTTATTATAAACTATTATAACAGGATGTATTTTTTTGAATTTGGCTCAGTCTTAATGAATATTTAATAACAAAAATACAATCTAACGTATGATTAAATAAAATAAACTTAAATATGAAAATCTAGATAAAAGGTAGTAGTCTTAGATATTATAGAATACTTCTAGAACAGTGAATGTTTGAGACCTTTTCAACATCCCAATACTGGGCATCTTCCATACGAGGGGGATCAGACCATAGTCCACCTTGCTGACCTAGTGCGGGTTGGCTTCGTCTACAGTGTTGTGTTGTATTGAATCAAAATCTTACAAGGTATTTGCAAAGTAATGCCTTAATATTTTACGAACTATACGTAGTGTTATACGTTTATGAAACTTTCATAGGAAATTTACCGTCCTATAAAATTTTGTAACATTTTCTTATAATGCTTAGAATCTATAACTTATTCCCTTAAGACCTAAGCTATTATCATACATACAGACTTCCCTATTCTAGAATTGCTCTAAAACAAATATAAAAAAATTTCAAGGCTTATTTACACCTGTAAGTACATAAGGATCTCAACAGGACACCAGAAGGACCCTTAAAGATACTTTATTAGGGGATATTTTTGTTTGTACATATATTGTATAGAACACGCATGCGCATAAAGTGGTTAAAACGCGTGTGTATCTTGAGATTCAGTTGTCGGATTCGTACCGACTGAACCAGCAACGTTTCGGGTTTTTTCAGAATTTCGAAAAAGCGCGCGATTTTCGTTCGATTTGATTCGGATTTTTTGAACTTTGGTGAACTATGTGTGTGCATGTGCTGTGCCTATGTGTGCTTATAGGGTAAGTACTTTTTATGTTATATTAAAGTTTTAACTGGTTACTAAGTTAATGGATAGAGGTTATTAAAAACGTTTAACTTTAAAATTAACGTTTATGTATAAAAAAATAAAGTCATGAGATGAAGACTTCATTCATTTCTATAAATCTTTTAAAAAAAAAGAAGTTTATAAAAATGCTAAGTTTTTGTTATTAAAATGGAGGTTTCTTAATAATTATATTAATTAAATCATTTCAATCTTCAAGCTAACCAAATAGTTAAATAAGTTACAGTCAAAATAACACACAATTAATTTCAATGACGACTCAAGACACCTTAAATAAAATGTTAAAAGTACTAAAGTCTAAACCTAAACTTAGAAAGTTAGTATGTATATAATTCTTTTTCTTAAACTAATTAAGCTTATTACTACCAGAGCTTTTGAAAGGCTCTCTCGACATAAGCATGTTGCCGAATAATAAATAATTTATCATAAAAAACTGTAAACGTTGTAAACTAAAAGTACTATAAATTTCCCATTAGAATGAAAATATTACAAAATATCGATAAGCGATTTAGTTCGAAATTAAGCCATGAGCTTATTAAAACGTCTATATTGTTAAGTGCTGTGGAAACCACTTGAGATAAGATAAATCGGGTTACTTACTTACAAAAATATCGACGAACAAAATACCTCTCCTTTTAGAAGTCATTTAAAAATATTTCTAATAGTTAGTACAACAATATTATTAATAAAAATATTTCAATTTTAACTTAAAAAGTCTGTGATAACACGATTTTATAATTTAAAAATAAAAAAGTTTTCAATATTAGTTTTATCAATGACTAATTTGAATAATTCTCCACTTTCTGGAGGGGATTGAGTTATAAATTTAAACTTTACATTTAAGTTTTCAAACTAGAAAACTTTGCCTAAAATTAGGAAAAACTGTAGTATGTAAAATATCTAGAAGCCTAAGGGGTAGGGAAGGTAATGACCTAAGCCCAGGTATAATCAATAGATTAATTAATTACACTTTACTTTTAATTACTAATACTTATAAACTTACTAGCAATTTCCGCGGTTCCGCCCGCGCCCGAGGGATGAAAATTTATGGTTATAAGTATTTTTGATGCTAAATCAAAAAATATTTAGTATAAAAATAAACAATAAAAAATCTGGAGAGTCACCTAGTTGAATACAAAATAGCCTTCGACCTATTTTCAGACCTACTGAATATACACAAAAAAAAAACCATAAAAATCGGTCAAGCCGAATAAAATAGAAACAAATATAAAAGTCATATAATATATTTTATAAATAATATGTTCATAATTATTTAGCAGAAATAAATGTATAAAACTTCCACAGAATAAAAATTTAAATAAAAGTCATCTTTAATATAATAAAAAAACAAATGTTAATTTTCTCTGTAGCACTTAGAATAACTTCAGTCTGGGCTTTTAGTAGTTTTCTTAAGGACTGATTTCACAAGTCCCTTTTAAATTGAGTCGATTTAAATGTGCTTGTAAAAGTCTAATTTAAATAAACAACGGGTTTGAATGGAAAGTCCTAATTGAATTAGGTAACAGTACTATTAACTTATTAGAAAAAGCTATTCGTGATAGAACTTAAGGAATTAATTTACGAAAAGCGTATAAAAATTTCGCTTCGCCCGCGATCGTCCGTAGGTTTTTATACATTTTATACATATGTATATTTTGTTACAAATTATCCCTCACTCGTCGAATTAAAAAAAATATTATTGTAACGCTAAAGCTTGTATTTACTTAATAGAAAAAAAAGAAATTTAGTTCATAAGATACATTAGCTACGAGTACTTTCATGAAGAATTTGATTATATATTACAAAATATGCCGAATATTTTGTATTATTTATATCTATCATTAATTTTATAAAAAAAATGATATAACCCTTAATTGTTCTTAAAATAAAGACTTGTACACGAAAAATGATATTTTCTATTCGTTAAACATTTATCTATTGTAATGGCTTAATTATAGATATAAAAAGGTAACTTTAACCGCCGCAGTCAGAGCCACTTATTAAGTCGATAATCTCCATACTAAAGAACAACATAAAAGTTCATTAAGTGACTATGAGTGTGGCGGTTAATCTCTAAAATTTTGAAAAATGTAAATATATTTTATAAATCTTCAGTTAAAATATTCTCGGCTCCTTAAAATATTTCTAATATATTCCGTCTCCCTATTCAAATCTATTACCCACTTCTCTAGGGAACGCATCCCATACGCTAAACTTACGTCTAAAATCAAATCACCCTTCTATTTTTCTCTTTGACATTTTTGACCTACTCCTTCTATTTCATTAATTTTAAGTAAGAATATAATGTAATATAATATAATATTACGAAATGAAAATTGACTGATGACTTTAACTCCATATTACTAACACACTTTGTAGCTAACTTTTTTAGGTACATTCGCAGACAGTGTGACAGGACACTGACACACCCTAGTGACTTTTTCCCCTTAAGAGGACCAGAAAAGAAAATATTTGCTTTAGAGGATAACGAATACAAACAAAATAACAACATTATTTCAAAAAACTTAGTCAATTAGAAATTATTTGAAAAGTTTTTTATAGCTTTACTATAGCGAATAAATATTATAAGCTAGTGACTATCACTTCGCTCTTGAAAAATAAATTCTTCCCTCGGGAGACGCACATTTTCCGCGATAAAAATTAAAGTGCAAATTTCATCCAAATTCGTTCAGCCGTTCTGACTTGTAACAAACACACATTTTATATTATATAAATAAATAAAAATGAATATTGGCAAGCGTAAAACTCGCGAATTGCTCGACAATTTCGGCTAATTTTTTTGTATGTTCCTTAAGGCACACGAAAGGTTTCACTACATAGTATAAAACAAAGTCGCTTCCGTCTGTCGTTATGTATGCTTAGATCTTTAAAACTACGCAACGGATTTTGATGCGGTTTTTTTCAATAGATAGAGTGATTCAAGAGGAAGGTTTTTATGTATAACTAGCGGAACACGCGGCTTCGCTCGTGCCAAATCTAAAAAATAAAAATTCAAAGTTTCTAAAAAACTTATAGTAAAGGGGGTAGTTTATAATATTTATTATGAAATATATACATATATTGAGATTAGTACTCTAAGGTTCAAGGCCAATATCCAGACGGTACCAAAACAGTGGTATAAGATTTTAATAAGAAAGAAAATATTGCATACACGAAAAACTTTATCAATTTTACCGTTCTTAAGAAACAAATACGTACTCGTATAAGCATAGAAATCTAACCCAGTCAAGAACACTTATAAAAGTTTCGCCTTTTGTTCCGACCCTAAAAGTCTATTACATGTAACTTTATCGAAAGTGAAAGTACTATACGATATTGTATTGTCATGACGGCACGCTTTGCTCAGTTTGTAGTGACCCTATCTTCTGCGCCAGAAGTCGCGGGTTCGAGTCCCGCTGGGGACATTCATTCGTTAAGTACGAATGTGTGTACTCCAGTCAAGGGTGTAGATATTATATTTGATATTTATGTATTTTAAAGTTATATATGTGTAGTATATCAACTATTTGGTATCCGTAACACAAGCCTCGTAGCTTACCACGGAACTTGATGGCGCTGTTGTAATAATGTCCTATATGTATTTATTTATTTAACCCGAGTTTATATTTACTAGCTTTTAACCACTGATCGACTTATATACATCGTTAGAGAGCAATGTACGTTAATGTATGATGTAACCGCTCCAATCTGAATATTAGGTAAATTTTGGTTCAAATCTTGAATATTGAAGACTAGCGTCGTTAAATGGCTTAGGCAAGTCAATAAAGCAACTCAACGACCAATCTTTTTCCGATTTCAATTAAATTTATTATAATTTCTAACACTAAACACATTTTTATTGGATTTAAAAATATTCTTTGGCATTAGGCGGTAATATAGTTTGTTATTGTATGTATTCAGTCATTTTAACGTCCCACTGCTGGGCACGAGCCTCCCTTCAATACGAGGGGGATCATGCCATACTTCTCGCTGGCCAAGTGCTGGTGGGTTGGCAGACTTTCCATGTCTTTCGAAAAATTACAGGGTTTTCTCAGACATGCAGGTTTCCTCACGATGTTTTCCTTCACCGTAAGACAAGTGGCAATCATGTTAGAAATGATTCGCACATGAAAATATCAGAGGTGCGATCCGAACCCGCACCGTTAGTAAGCGAGCAAGTTACTGAATAGTTATTAGTTAAACCTATTAAGCTAGATATTAGTATATAATATAAATATTTATGAAAAGTACCTATCAATAGTTTATAGATTATACCTCTTTACAAACACATAATCTTAGTATGCCTAGCTTTCGTCATCTCCAAAGATATTCGGAACGTGTTTCTTTAGTAGCTGAGTAGGAACGAAGAAATTTTACAAATAAACAGAATAACTGTGTTACAATTTTTATATCTATAGATATTTTTTTTTTTATGGGACAAAGGGGGCAAACGGGCAGGAGGCTCACCTGATGGTAAGTGATCACCTCCGCCCATGGACATCTGCAACACCACAGGGCTTGCAGATGCGTTGCCGGCCTTTCAGGAAAGGGAGGGAGGGAGGATGGAGAAGGACGGGAGTAGGGATGGGGAGTGGGCCTCCCGGACTCTCACTTACCGGACGAAACGCGACAGCATAGCTGCCACTTCACGCCGGTCTTCTGTGAGAGAGTGGTACTATACGGGGCGTGCCGGCCCATTCGGCTGCTACCCGAAGGTAACAAGCATGGCACTACCACTTGCAATTTAGTATTAGCAATTCTCGCGGCTCCGCCCGCGTTCTAATCACTATTGAAAATAGGGATTGATAGTAAAATGATGAAAACTTAGGATTATAAGTATTTTTTGATGCCAAATCTTAAAAATGTTAAATATAAGAATTTTGTCTAAATATAAAAAATAAAATATGTGGAGAGGGCCACCTTTATCACCTAGAGGAATAAAAAATAACCTACGACTTATTCTCAGACCTACTAAATACACACAAAAAAATTATAATAATCAATCAAGCCGTTTCGGAAGAGTTCGATAAAAAACACTGTGACACGAGATTTTTATATATTAGAAGATATAAAGCCATAGTTGTTAGGGGTATCTTAGAAATATGCACTAACAATGTGATCGACTTATCATCCTTAGACACGTTTGACGATAATCTATTCAATTAACGTCCGATTAACTGCCTAGAGGTTCAACGTTAACTAATTTTAAACGACTAGTATGCCTTAGGGATACGAGTATGTATGGGAAGGATATTGGCTGAGATTTTATTTTGCTTTACCTATAGCTTTTAATAGAAATATTTATATAATAATGATAATAATATTGTTGGGACATTATTACAACAGCGCCATCTATTTCCGCAGTAAGCTACGTAACGTGCTTGTGTTACGGATACCAGATAGTTGATATACTACACATATAAATTTTAAAGACATACATATTATAGATATAAACACCCATGACTGGAGTACAAACATTCGTGCTCAACAAATGAATGCCCCCAGCGGGACTATTAAAAGCTGTATGTGCTTTTGGTCTTGTCGTGTTTTGGCATCGGAATGCAATTAGTGTAAGGAGAGCTTTTTAGATATGGATAATATTTTGAAGGACGAAAGCTTCTGCTCGCTTAATGATATGTTTGTTGAGATGTTGGGCGGTAAATAATTAAGCCCGAAGTTAGTTAAAGTACTTTTAATAAGTTTAACTTTTATAATCTTACATTTTAATGATTAGCGGTTAGCAAGGTGGAGACAAGAGAGAGAAGAGAGAATTTTGCTCTTACATAAAAAGTGATACCAATATTGCCACATTAATATAATATTATAATATTTACTACAGATTATAACAATGTTACTAGTGTTATATTTATTTATACTGTACTTATTTTGATCGAGTTCATGATGTAGATGATGTTTTTAATCTTTTTAAATAACCGATTTCACAAAAAGAAAGTTCTAGTATTTTCCATGCAGTTTAGTTTTAAGTTTTAAAGTTATATAACAAACTCGTGTGAATTGCAGTTACACGAGTCATTGTATTATTTATTTAATCTTGTTTTGTACTTGGAGTCTGTAGCATGGGCACGTGCCAAGGGCATAGTCTAAACGTATTTGTGTCAAATAAAACATTAAGTATGTAAGAAAATTTCATTTACAATATTGTTTTTTTATATATTAAAAAAAAAGATATATCATGTCAAAGGTTTTTAGTTTTTGGTTTCGAGTGCTTTACACCAACCATTATTATGGTTAAGTAAGTCATATATTTGCGTAAATATAATAAAATATTATTATTGTAAGAAACAAACAAAACTTTACAAGTTAATGAATAGTTAACAATCAATCTCAATCGTTTGAATTTAAGTAATAATTTTATTATAAGTATATTACTTGCTTAATGAATGATCAAATGTAGTACTGGATGTATAAATTATTTAATAGAGCTAATGCCTTTATTTAGGCATAATTTTTGAGCTTCTAGCTTCAATAGCTTTTAAAAAAAATAACGTATACTTGTTATTACAGACTTACTTTACTACAGTCTTAAGTATTTATTGCCTTCAGCCCTTTTTAACGTCCCATTGCTGGGCACGGGCCTCCCTCAGTACAAGGGGGATCAGGCCAAGTATCTATTAAAATAGCTTAAATAAAAAAAAAGGTATATATAGCTTTCACTTTTACGTTGACTTTTGTTTCGACTTAGAATTTCTTTAGAAATAACTTAGACTTAGTTTAGTGAACAAAATCCGGCACCACGATAAGAATTAGTACTAAACCCTTATTAAGTACGTAAAAGGTTTGTAAGAAGAAGTAACTTTTTATTAAAAACAATTTTAAACCTCCAAATCGACGTACAGAATAAGATGGAAACATCAAAAATGTTTTCCACAGAACGAAGCAAGTGGTTAATCCTTTAAAATAATCCGCGGAGGAGCAATTAACGCCGTTATCAACAAATTAATACAGCTTATTAATTATTTACAATATAAATCCGTATTTAACGGCTGTTTAAATATTAAAAGGGAAAATGAGAGCTTTAAAACATGTTTTTCGTGGGTTATTTGTTCTTTTTAGTACTTAGGTGCTTCGTTATTCGTTTGATTTGAATATGCTAATTAGGTATATCACAACGTCCAGGGAGTATCTACACTCAGCTATTAGGGTAGCTGTCGCCAAATACCCTGGGCGCCGGGTACCCAGTTCGTTGGTATTGGACGAATATCTCGAATATAACGACGTATCGCAATTAAAATGTAACTGATGGACGTAAGTACACATGATTTGCTGGTAATAAAAAAGAAACTGATTTATGAGGGTCTGGTACCCTCGCTAGTGGCCTCCAACCTCCCCTATAACCACCCCGAGCCTCGCTTAACTGATTTACGAGCGACTGAACTCACGATACTGAATTCAACACTCTAGGATCTAATTTATGAGCAACCACGGCTCCCACGCAACTCCACTAGTTGCACTGCTGATAATTTATGAGCAACAACGGCTCCCACGCAACTCCACTAGTTGCACTGAATCTCTAAATATAATTTATGAGCAACCAAGGCTCCCACACAACTCCACCGAGTTGTACTGCTGATAATTTATGAGCAACGACTCCCACGCAACTCCACTAGTTGCACTGCTGATAATTTATGAGCAACGGCTCCCACGCAACTCCACTAGTTGCACTGCTAATAATTTATGAGCAACGGCTCCCACGCAACTCCACTAGTTGCACTGCTGATAATTTATGAGCAACAACGGCTCCCACGCAACTCCAATAGTTGCACTGCTGATAATTTATGAGCAACGGCTCCCACGCAACTCCACTAGTTGCACTGCTGATAATTTATGAGCAACGGCTCCCACGCAACTCCACTAGTTGCACTGCTGATAATTTATGAGCAACAACGGCTCCCACGCAACTCCAATAGTTGCACTGCTGATAATTTATGAGCAACAACGGCTCCCACGCAACTCCAATAGTTGCACTGCTGATAATTTATGAGCAACGGCTCCCACGCAACTCCACTAGTTGCACTGCTGATAATTTATGAGCAACGGCTCCCACGCAACTCCACTAGTTGCACTGCTGATAATTTATGAGCGACAACGGCTCTCACGCAACTCGACTAGTTGCACTGAAACTCTAAATATAATTTATGAGCAACCACGGCTCCCACGCAACACCACTGCATTATCACACGCTGGTAAAATAAATTCACTTACTTGGCAAACACGGTGTTGCGCCTGATCTGCCTCGCACCCACAGAATACTTTCACTTGGGAGCTCGCACCTCATCAGGTCAGCGTCCCGTACACGACCGCGTTTCGAACACGTCCGTTTCAAATCTCAATCTATTCTATTTAGCTGTCATCGTTCTACCCTCACGTTTATGACAAATAATATTTAAATATTTAAACACTTATTTCGCGACTACCGACGCGACAGTAGCATCGGGAGCAATCCACTGATCCCCGGTACATATTTTCACGCCCGGTTGGAATTTTGAAAGCTAATGATTGTAGCTTAATTTCATTATTACCATGTTTACTAAGGGAATGAAGGAAGGGAAACTTAATCATATTTTTGTATTCAGGCATTTGTGACGTCCCACTACAGGGAACGGGAGATCAGGCCATAGTCCACCATGCTGCCTAAGTGCAGGTCATGTCTATTAAAAACTTGCTAGGTTCTCTCAGACATGCTTTCTTCACAATGTTCTCCTTCACCGTTAGACAAGTCATCATGTTGTACATGATTCGCACATTAAAATATCAGAGGTGCGAGTCCCGGGATTTGAACGCGCTTCACTCGGTTAAGCTACCACTACCACAGTCTCTCATACTTTTACTATAACCAGTAAAAGTGATCTTAGATCGTATGTGAAAATGTCTTTATAACCTCCGAACCTAGAAAATCAAAAATAGATTTCAAATATTCAAACAAAAATATAAGCTTTTTAAAAATTCATGAACAATACCCCGAATTCCCTTTGCTAACGCATACAAAGAATGGCGTGCTAAGAAAAAAACGGGGGACGTAATATTTCATTTAACATCCCCGCATATTTCACGATTAACTTGAAGTGTCGTCTGAATTTGAGCTCCTAAAATAAATATTTGAAATCTGATGCTTGTAGAATCCTAATATATTCACACTTCAGTACATGCTGATTTAAATTAAGAGTAAATAAGGTATGTAATAAATAAATTCCTTTAAAAAGGTAAAGGTAAAAGTTAATGTACGTAATTTGACTTAGAGATGTGTTTAATTTAGCATCGCGCAAAGGCACCGGTACTATACCGGTGCCTTTTAGAGATGCTCAAAAACCCCTCAGGTCTGCTGCGTTTAACGAATAAATGTTACTACATACTAATGTTACCTGAGGGGTTTTTTGAGGTAAAAATCCTAGATAACTTAATTATCTAGTACGGAGATCTGGGTATATTTAGAAAATTTATTATTTGGCTTTGCGCCCGGCTGGATTGCCGGTCGCTAACCCTTTCACCACAACCATGTGAATGCACATGAGGTAATCCAGAATTTATCCTGAACTAGCAATACCCGCGGCTACGCCCGCGTTATGTGTTCAACCGATATCGCATTATCTGGATATATCTTGGCTGGCGCTTAGCGATTCGAAACCTATATAAATACGTTCTTCAATTTGAAGGAATAGTTTGTTATCCTGACAAGTTACAAAACCTACAACTATGAACATTTTGTATGGGAATATGATGTTTCTTTTTTATCGTAAAATTTTTTAAAAGTTACTCTGCTATTCGGACGGAGACAAATACAACAAATCAAAAACCTTGAAAATCGGTCCAGCCGTTCTCGATTATATATAAAGATTAATAATTAATATATATTATGTTAATTTATTGCAAGTAAAACCGCAAGAAAAACTAGTATAAATACAATAAAATGGTTTTTACATACATTAATTATAATTCATATCATATTCATATTGCTGTGATCTGGTTATGAATCTCCCGGGTCTTGATTAACAGTAATTAAATTACGCGTGTCATGTGTTCACTGAAACAAGAGTCCCCCTTGGTTTTTCCTATACATAGTCGTTTAAAAGGTGAGCTTTTACAATTTTATATTGAAAGTTGAATTGTTTTGTATATTATAAAGTATTTTTAGGTATTTTTGTAAGCTACTATGATTTTTTCGAATCGAAATTCGAAATATCATAGAAAAATTTGTAATTATGTTGTTTTTGTATTGATTTGTTTGTCCTTCCGTCACTTTTAAACAGCTAAGCAAAATGGGATGAAATTCAGTGCATAAATACTCTACTACTTGAAAAAACTGAAGAACTCGTCTTGATCGAAGTCGGGATTTCATCATCATCATACTTACAAAACTCATGGGCTAAGTAAGTCTTTACTTACGATTTTATAAAAAGTTGCAAAAAACACCTAAATAAGTGACTGTTAATAAAAATAAACGTAAATATTTTGCGCGAAGAAGCACAGACAATCTGAATTTAATTTTGAATGTTATGCAAATAGCTTTTAACAAGTACTTTTGGATCGACAGTTTAATATTCAAGTAGTAGTTTTGCCAGTCTGTGAGAAAGCTGCCACCGGAAACTGAGAAAAGCTGTTTAAACTTAAATTATTTAATACAAATATATACAAAATAATAGTCGCCCGACATAAAAGGAAAGCTCTCAATCCATAGGTTTTATGACAGATTTAAATAAAATGCCTTAAAAATTAGTTTTCAGTTCGTAATTTAGTGTCATTTATACTTTCAAACTAAATAACGTTAAAGTACGTTTTAAGGGTTAATAATTAGATTTTTCAGAAATGCGTTTTTTTCCAACACGTATCCTGTTATTACGTGTCCCGGTTTCCTAAGTGACCAGCTAGATTCATATGAAATTTCGTCAAAATCAGTCCATTGGTTTTCTCGTGGTACTTTCCCAGACAATCAGACAGACAGACAAAAATTCAAAAAACTATAGAGTCGGCCTCTGTTTCCTAATATAAATAATGCCTATTTCATTCAACTCACTTAGATTTTTTTATTATATAGATAAAGAACAAAGATACTATAATATGTTACTTAGTTTTACAATAGTTTTCTACTGTAGAAATGAACTACTATAAGGGATATTGTACTACAACAAACAGTCAACATTGTACCACGACATCGATTACAATTCTAGTTCAAATCGTAATTCGAATGTAACGTCGTTAGAATAATTGGATTGATGCTGAAACTTTGGCAATTATGAGCAATCTGCTACAAAACTTACTAAACAAATAAAGATATTTCTTATCTGTCCCATAATAATTTTATTTGCATATTTATACGACGACACGTTGGCTTAGTTTGTATTGATCCTACTTGCTGTGCCAGCGGTCGCGGGTTCGAGTCCTGCTGGGGGCATTCATTTGTTGAGCACGAATGTTTGTACGCCAGTCATGGGTGTTTATATTTATAATATGTATGTATTTAAAATTTATATGTGTAGTATATCAAATATGTGTAGTATATCTGTTATCCGTAATACAAGCCTCGTAGCTTACCACGGAACTAGATGGCACTGTTGTAATAATGTCCCAACATAATCAATATACCTCTACAATATAAGTCTTAAGCTATGATTTCTTTTATAACTTCCATGATTTATAGAGTGCCATAAAGGTGACAAAGATGAAGTGGGTGTTTCTAAGACGATACATTTATTGCTGTGGCGTCACGTGGCTGTATGGGATGTACATTACTAAAATTATTATAGTACACAGTTTATATTTTTGCACTATCATCGTAACTATTGTTTTATTTATAGTATGAAAATTATTTCTAAATAATTTTTAATTTCAAATTTCATTATTTGCTATCTGCAGCTTCCCCCGCATCTTAACGAAGAAACATTTTTATTATATTTCATTAACAAATGTGCAGGACATATTATATAGTACACAAATACCTTAAACTCTTTAATTCCGGTAGGATGCTCGAGAGATCAGGTGCACGACCGAGGGCTTTACCTCTGGAAGACACGGGGGTAAAACAACGCTAACTTATACGACATTAAGTATAGTTAAAAGTCTCCTAGAGTTAACTATGATGGATCACAAGTTCAATTTCTTAGGAATAGATTGAAATATATATATATATATATATATATATATATATATATATATATATATATATATATATATATATATATATATATATATATATATATATATATATATATATATATATATATATATATATATATATATATATATATAATTCAATATATCACAAGTTCAATTTCTTAGGAATAGATTGAAATATATATATATATATATATATATATATATATATATATATATATATATATATATATATATATATATATATATATATATATATATATATATATATATATATATATATATATATATATATATATATATATATATATATATATATATATATATATAATTCAATATATATATATATATATATATATATATATATATATATATATATATATATATATATATATATATATATATATATATATATAAATTAAAGTGGTCGCGTGGTGTCAAAGGTTTGTTTCTAGGAGTTTATTGAATCGTATAAGGCGGGGGAGGTCTGTTGCGTTTTAGTCGGTAGTACTGGCTTTACTGCCCGGTGAGTACATAACCACTTGTGGTATGCCTTAATGCATTTCCCAACGACAAAAATAGGAGTTTATTAAATCAATTTTGTTTTGCAAAATATTTAAAAAAACCGTATAATATAATAAATATATGGTATAACATTGGTTTTAAATGTTCTTAAAAGCTCCCTATAGATAAGATCACTCTTTCCTCAATCATAAACTTAAAGAGCTTTGTTTATTAAGCAACAAATATAGTAAAAAGATCGTAACTTAAAACAAAAATACTTTTACGAACACTAACTTTATGTCTGACGGAATTCAGCGCGATATTTTACAAAGTAAATTTCATCAAAACATAAAACTATTTTATTATAAGGATGTGTTTGAATGTAAAATAGAAACCAAGAGAAAGATAATATTTTTCACCAAGTTTAACTTCTTAACTTTCCATGTGAAACAATTGTAACTTTTCAATGAATACAGCGTTACATACGCGTTTTTACCGAGTAATTTACTTTTAATATAATGTTGTAGACAGGTTCTTTCGCACTTTTTAACAATATTACAGTATACTAACATATTAAAGCATACTTATCACGTTTTAAATACTTGTATTCCGCCATTTGTAATGTCCCACTGCTGGGCATAGGCATAAAACACACACACACACACACACACATACACACACACACGCACGCACACACACACACACACACACACACACACACACGTACGCACGCGCACACACACACGTACGCACGCGCACACACACACACATACACGCACACACGCGAGCGCGCACACACACACACACACACATACACACGCGCGCACACACACACACACACACACACACACACACACACACACACACACCTTGGGTGCGACTTGATACAAAAACATTGACAATACATTAATACCTATTATAAAAAACATACAAAAAAATAAATTAGCCGAATTGGTCCAGCCATTCTTGATTTATGCGCTTATCAACATTCAAATCGACTTTGTTATATTATCCACGACAGCCAATCACAGCCAGTATATGACATACTTGAACTGGGACTCGTACTCGAGTCGAGATCTAACTCATGACCTCTGGTTCTATCGACTGAAGATACATCCCTTGACGACACGTTTGGCTCAGTTGGTAGTAACCCTACTTTCTGCGCCAGCGGTCGCGGGTTCGGGCTTTCATTTGCTAATCACGAATGTTTGTACTCCAGTCATGGGTGTTTATATTTATAATATGTATGTATTTAAAAAATTATATGTGTAGTATATCAACTATTTGGTATCCACAACACAAGCACGTTAAGTAGCTCACTGCGGAACTAGATGGCGCTGTTGTAATTATGTCCCAACATATTTATTCCTCACTACGTGTCCCAAAGCCAATTAAAATATACGTGTAACATAATTATGATTTGTTAAGCTTGACACAAAACCGGGCATAAGCCCGAATCCGACTCATAGCCGCGACCTGATTTGGATCCATCCGGCGTGCCTATAATTATATAGATTTTTCAGTGGAGGTTATAATTTTGTAGATCCTGTTCAGCTTTGTTATTTTTCAGTGTGAAAGTATACTTTTGAAAGGTATATATGAACAGTTGGTCTACAAATGTTATATAACTCGTAGAGTGATAGGAGTTAATATTTGTCAGTTAGAAGATTAAAGCAAAATACTTTGGGGTTTTGTCGCGGATTTCTTTTGATTTTCGGTTACTGACGTTTAGAATACTTTACAGAAATCGTGTTCACGATCATTTGTAAGATTAAAGTTATGATTGAAAAATTTGCATGACCATGACCATGATGCATGAATTGAAAATATAACTTTTTTTATAACTGCACTAAAACCTTCCTGGAACCTGAACTGAACCATTTTAACCATTGCTAAAAACTGCATGAAAATCGATGCAGTAGTTTCTAAGTTTATCGCGAACAGACAGACAGACAGACGTGGCGGAGGACTTTGTTTTATAAAATGTACAGGTCTTTATCTAGAGAAGTTATTTTTCTGCATCAACACTTAATGTTGAAATATTTTGTTAACAATTTTTACATTTTTCTCTTCCACATACTACAGCTAAAACCTATTACAATTACAAACTAGTTTAATAAAAAAAGTTAAGCCCTTTGGCAAAATTTTAAATTAAATTTTCGCACCAAAAATCATTTATAACTTTCAATACGTACTAAAAGCTTCTAAAACAGGAAACTTCCTAAATATTTCCGATAACTGTTTGAATCTAGGTATATATCTGAATCAGAGTACAACAAAATTTGGTACAAATATATTACACTGATTTAATTATGGCCTCCAATACGACCGCGGATGAAATCCAACTAACAAATAATTTAAACTTTACCCCGTTTGGTTTCGGTAAGTTGATTAAAAACGGATAACTCGATGTTATTACTGGCAGGATTGGAAGAATATCTGGAGTATTGATTAATATTTATATCTAGCGATTCACCCTTAGGTTTAGCGTCAGCCGTTTCAGAGATTAGCCGGAACAAACAGACAGCCAAAATTTTTTTGATGTTAATACCGTAAATACTTTCATATGCATTTAGTGAAAAGTTGATAATTTGAGATCAAAAACAGACACTTTAATTTTATTTATAAGTAAAGATGAACAAACATTAGTTATAACCTTACTAAAAAAATGTGACCTACCCTCGCTTTGCTTCAGTCAGGTGCGTTCTTGTACGCGAACTTTGCAATTTCATGGGTTTTGTTATCTTGGCTCTGAACCCTTGTTTTTTTCTAAAATAAAAGTAATCTTATTTGCTTATTATAATATTAGTTATCTACTAGTAAAAGTTCCATATTTAGTTAAGCCGTTTTGGAGAATAGCTGGAACAAACAGATAAACAGAGAATAACCATTATTTTTACAAGATAAACTATAATCTGGAGTAAAATAATTTTTAATTGCTGGCAGTAAAATTTGTCATAACGTAGAGCTTTCTGTCAATATTTATACATAATATAATAAAATTGAAACTGAATTAAATGTGTACATTAAATATTTTTTGGAAAATCTATTTTAAAAAGACATTAGTATCGATACAGAGGCCGTATCTCTTGTTTATAGAATTTTTATCTGTCTGTCTGTAACCGTATCACGAGAAAACCACTGGATTGGACGGATTTGAATGAAAATTAGTATGACGATAACTTTTGTAACATGATTACAAGGTTTAATATATAGATAGTTTTTATTGCGGGAAAATAATTAATTTCTAAGAAAAAAACAAAAAAAGCATTTACTTCTTTAAAACGCGAGCAGAGCCGCGGGTATTGCTAATCATAATTTATATAATACAAGCTGTCTCTGGATGCATATAAGCAAAAGGGGGTAAGGTCGCTAGTATAATATAACTTTGATTTAATGAATTTCTGAGTCGTTCAACGTCATAATAGCACTTGCCTTGTCACGAAGCATTCATAGATTTTCTGCTTTAATCAAAATTGTGGTCTTGTGGTAATGAACAAAAACACTTATTGTATTTTTATACTGTTAAAAAGCTATAGTTAATAGGTAAGTCAATACGTTTTTAGATAAATAAATAAATGTATGGCAAATTTGATATTTTAAATAAAAAACTTGTCGTGGTTGTCTTGATTTTTATTTTTTACCCTTTAAAAGAACCGGAAATATTTATAAAAGGTATAATATTTTTTAAATATTAAAGATATTAATAGTTCACGGTATAGTCTAAAACAAGTACGAGTTTAAGCGCGTGAAGTTAATCGAGTGAAGGTTTTTATCGTTATGGAAATTTAATGAAGAGGTACAAAAGATATTCCTATAAACATTAAATATTTTTAGCAATATTTTATTGAAGTTGTCATTATTATCATCACAGATACCGTTCTATCGTTTTTAGATTTTGATGAAATTTTGAATGGCGATAGCTTATCATCTAGCTCAATATACTCGTAGAATACTTTAAGTGCGGACTTGACGACTCGTTTGGCTCAGTTGGTAGTGACCCTACTTTCTGCGCCAGCGGTCGCGGGTTCGAGTCCCGCTGGGGGCATTCATTTGCTAATCACGAATGTTTGTACTCCAGTCATGGGTGTTTATATTTATAATATGTATGTATTTAAAATTTCTATGTGTAGTATATCAACTATCTGGTATCCGTAACACAAGCACGTTACGTAGCTTACTGCGGAACTAGATGGCGCTGTTGTAATAATGTCCTAACATATTTATATTTATTATATTATTTTTAAATATCTCTGAGGAATCGATACTAACCTCTAACTAGCCATACATACATAAATCTAACCTAGAAAGTACCCAAGCATAGCGCTGAGTCGCTAGTTAGGATGTAAGTTTTTCCTGTATATATATTAAGCCATTTGTCACCTAAAACAAAAAAATACATTTTAGACAACTAAAGACATATATAAAATTAACTTACTAATTAAAAAAGTATTCAAAAAATACAATTCAGTACAAAAACAACCCCGAAACATCGAAATTCTATAGCAGTATTCCCTTCAAACAAATAAACAAGTTAAAATTAAATAAACATTACACCTTTATTATATTTACGTGTAAAGTCATTACCAGTCAGAACATTCCTGCTAAGGTATTTAATTAAGAGCGATAATACTGATCTTATCCCGGCGTTAAATTGATCCCTTTTTACTGTGTCCGCATTAGAGTAAGCCAGTATGCGAAGTAAGGTTAGCAAAAAACGTATATGAAAATCTATTATTTAGTCCTTATCTAGATTTACTAAAATACTCTTAGGACTTAAAAGTTTTAAGTGTCTGTTGTTCTACATTTATAATTAACTGAAAAAGTATTGCGTTTTATAATTTAATCAGAACACTCGTGTTTAAACGAAGTTTCCTTACACACTTTGTTTCCAATCGATATTTAAGTCATATTATGTTATATTTAGTTAAAATCATTTGAATCAACTGCTTTACAGTCGGTACTTGTACAACAAATATTATTTAAGTTATTAAGACATTACCTATCTTAGAACATCTCTAAGGATGATATAGCTAGTTTTATTTTTTGGGTTTAATTTTTTAACTAACTATGTCAGTATACTTTTTTTAAATTTTGGAAAATGCATTTACGCATTTATTGTTTATAAAAATGCATTTACGCATACAACCTATACATACAGTTGGTTATGTGGGACTCTCCGACTTCAGAAACCAGTACTGCCCACTAAAACCCAAGCGAACCGGGGCGGTTTTTGACTTATTGCGGCGTCGCTGTTATTGTTGAACCCTTTACGCGTTCAACCTCGACGCTCAGACTCCAGGTCTGCCTAGTACTTGGGGAACAGCCATAGTGTTGCTTCAACGGTTCATCAAGAGCCAGCAGCAACCTGCATAGCAAGAGCCACCCCCAGCACGTCTCTTGGTTTCGCACCCGGTCAGATTGTTGGACTCAAATTACCACCTGCACTTCGACAAGGCGATCTGTATCTGTAAGGAGACAGCTGTATTAATAAACTAACTCACTGTAACCTGTAAATTATATAATGCCAAAGTTTGATTTATTACAATGTGTGTTATGCTGCAGATCGTACAAAAACAGTAAACTCGGTATTGATAGTGATGTGAACCTCCAAGGCGCAATGTAACGACCTTTAACACTTTACAACCTATTGTGTTACGATAATTTATATAATGAAGCCTTAAAAAGATTATTGACCATCTGGTGTAATGGCGTCAATGAAGCCAAAAATTGCTAGTTTGACCCTCGCTTATGACGTAAACGTAACATTAGACACATAAATAACACATTACCTGGATACATTAGTAATTTAGTTCTTATAAATGATCATTATAAATGAAACTTTATTAGTTTTTGGTTCTATAAAGGTATTAAAGAAAGTATTTGATTTTATATGGATTAGAAAGATATTTTTTTCTACACCATAAAAGAAATACACAAAGTTTACAAATGGATGATGCATAAGAATTAAGAGTCATTTTTGCTATAAACGATCTCTTCCAATAAACTTTAGGATGTAAGAGTAATTATGTGAAATAGACAATAGTAGCCAATGTGATTGCTTCACGTAAATAAATATCCTTCGTACATACATACATACTTACATACCTACATACATACATACATACATACATACATACATACACACATACATACTTACGTACATACATACATACATACATATATGTATATTTGGTAGGTCTGAGAATAGGTCGTAGGCTATTTTTATACCCTTAAGTGAGGACCCTCTCCCGATTTTTCATTTTATTTATTATTTCTGTCACCAATCCCTATTTTTAATAGCGATTAGAACGCGGGCGGAGCCGCGTGAATTGCTAGTAACTCTAAATTAATATACTTGGACCCATTCGTATATTCCAAGAGATCTGCAACGAAAATAATCTTATTTAAAATCAAATTAAAAATACAAGTTAGAAGTAAATTATTTGTCCAAAGTCCAAAATTATGAAACTTTTTCAATATTAGAGGATAAATGTATCCTTCTTTAAACAGTTGTCGAAGGAAACTATAAAGGAGATAACCAAGCAAGACTCCACTCACTTTTTGTTCTAACGGAGGTACATAGAGTACTCCTCTATGTAACTCTGTTAGAACAAAAGTCAAAGTTTTTTTTTATTTAAGTAAAAATTACAAAGTATATTACTATTAAGTTATTAGCATTATTCTCTATTTTAAAAAGGAGCAAAATCAGTGTTCAACGTTGAAAACGTATCAGGTAGTAAATATTATCTATTATTAGTCTACAAACACATCACACAAACTTTGCGTTTACACATCATTGACCCTGCCAAGGTGGAAAGGACCAAACTCTTTGAGACAGGTACACCTGTTTTGCCTCTTGCATACTCGAGTATTTCATCTGAAATATACTGAATACTCAGAAAATTCTGTCGTCAACTCGAATTTTGAGTAACTTTGGTTGCAAAACGAAATATAAATTGTATTTTTAAATTTTGATATATAATACTTTCTAGCAAATATTTTTAAAATATAAGATTACTTTGGTTAAAATATTAATAAAGTTAAGTTAGTTAGTTGAATTTAAGCACAATCTGATAATAGTTAAAATTAAGTTTAATATTATTATTAGAAAATCAGTATGAAATAATAGCATTAATTTAATACATAAATATTAATTACTACGTATATGTAATACGTAATATCAGTTAACGAATTGCTTATTATATTTTTATAATATAAAACAGGACATTAACTACGTTTTTTACTATGATGAGTTTCCCATATTTCAGCACTTTACAATTGTGATAGTCACGGGTATACAAGACTTTGTAGGGGGATGTAAAATTTGTTTATTGGCAGATATGTCTATCTATCCTCTGTCAGTTCGTTCTCATTATAACATACGTATGATTGCCATTGTCATATACGTAATAAGTTAGTCACCTGGAACTTGATTCGATTCTCGACATACAACTCATTTACGACCTAATCACACTTACTCGTACGTAAAAATGATATATTTATATATCACAACGGAGTATTCGGTAAGTAAAATCAAATCAATCATAACCGTAACCATAGCGCTTGTACCAGTGCCAAAATGTCGGAAACTTTTAGTTTTAAGTATCTCGTTGACATTTTAAAGTGTTTATCATTATATTATAAGTAGTATTCAACCCTTTTTAACGTCCCGCTGCTGGGCACGGACCTCCATCAATACGAAGAGATCAGGCCACAGTCCACTACGCTGGCCTAGTGCGCATTGTATTGCACTCACGATGTTTTCCTTCACTATTAGACAAATGGTAATAACTTTAGAAATGATTCGCACATGAAAATATCAGAGGTGCGAGACCCGGATTCGAACCCGAATCACTCGGTAATCCAAGCGAGTATGCTTCCACTGAGCTACCACTGTCTTCGTATTTTGAGCAGTATCCTATTTATTTTGCCCACACAGTCAATGTACTATATATTATAGACATAAACGGTAACCGCAAACGTTCCACGATTTGCTATACATGTTAGATCCTTTATTTGTTTAGGCTTGTCATGAAGCTGAGGGCTTTATACATGATTCATGCCAACAAACCTTTAATAAATACGAATCGAAAATATATTGTTTTTATGTAAAAAACCTTTTCAGCGGGTTTGGTGAAACGAAATAGTGGTTAGAATGTGTGTTTTACTTTTAACTAATTTTTAGCTAATAAAAAGCTTGGGGTTAGTGAGGTTAATTATTTAAAGAAATTTCAAAAGTTTTTTGTGTATTGCAGTGGATTTGCTTACACGGAGGAGTGAAATGAGGATTTCTACCACTATTTAACTAAAGTATATTTCTCATAAAATATAGACTGTGTTGTTCATTATGTTCTTAATGTCTGTGTAAATAAAGTTTATTTGAAACTTCGCTTTATTTGGAAAATATCGTAAGAATTGAATCTGTAGTCTTCTTAGCTTAAAATGCCAACTTAGTGGCGGCCCTAACTCCAAATATTGTCGTAGTATGTTCAATTTCATTGTACGTTTTTAAGTAGAATAAACAGACAACCAAAAAATATTATATGCTTATTTTGACATTTATTTGCCTATTAGAGATAGATTAGACCTTTTAAGAAAAGAAAACAGGGAAATTACAAATATAACTAATGTAAGTATGCATGTACAGATATCAAAGTGCGTGCAGATTTCTTTTATATACTATGTCTATACAGCTATAAGCCATGGGTTTGAGCCCCGATAGGGGCCAAGTTTAGTCAATCACAGTAGCAGCATGTATTTGAAAAATGGCGGTGGCGGACTCCAAAAAGAATAGAGAGTTCACTTGTGAGCTTACACAGTCCACTTGCACACAGCATTGTTATATCTCCTGCGCACATGTGTAGTCTCTTTGAAAACCGGTGTTCTAATTATTAATTATTTATTTAATTAGCAAGGTACGACATATCATTGATAATTAAATAAAATCATCAGCATCGCAGTCACAAGGTAGAACTAGTTACGAATATAAATGTATGCGTTAAAACGAAGCTGAGTCAGGTAAATTAAATGACGGCACTGAAGTCTTTAAGCACCTAATTATGGAAATTTTTTGGACTATAAAGAGCATCATTAGCTTTGGCTCATTCTTACTAATCTTCACGTACAATTTCGTTTTAACTAAGTGAATTTAGTAATTATTTTAAGCGCTGCTTAGCTTCCCTTGTGTATATTTGGAAAGTAGGAAGGCCAAATTTTCGCTTACGTAAAGTTCAATTAAATTAAAAGATATACAAATATACATAAATACATTATTCCAACGACTTCTAAATATTGCATTTTCTCTCGTTATAATTTATTTAAAGCAAAGGAAAACACAAATAATTTCTAACTATTATTATAAACTACCGACTCATCCACGCTTCGCTCGGGTTCGTCACTATATTTAGCGAGCGAAGCCGCGGGTCCCGCTAGTAAGCTTACAAAAACTTGACAAATTATATACTACAACCTACCTCGAGAACCACTCAATCTATTAGTGAAAACAACATGAAAGTCAGTGCAGTAGTTTTTAAGTTTATAGCGGACAGACAGACAAACAGACGCGGCGAAGGACTTTGTTTTATATATAATATGTGGTGATGTGAAAGTTTGGATATATTTTTGGATGCTTGTTACTCAATCAGGCCAGAATGGCTGAACGAATCTGGATGAAATATGAAAAAGAGATAAGAAGAGAGATTTTAGTTCGAAAAAGCGTAAAGGCTACTTTTTATGCTAAAAAAAAGTATAATCCCGTACGATAGATCTGTTTTTGATTTTTACTTTGGATGAACCCGGGCAAAGCGAGGGTGAATCACTAGTCTTAAATTATTATGTAAGCATATAAACAACATTTTTGTACTCAAATAGTAAATTAGGTTTCTCAACGGCAAAATAAACAAAAGTTTAAACATCAACAACAAAAGTATATCATATTTCTAAATTAAAAAATGACGATGTTCGAAACTTTCTGTAGGAAGGAGTTTAGAAAAGTTTACTGCATGCTAAGTTAACACTTTCGTTGTAATATATGGGACTTCTATGTAAAATTTTATTCTTGTTTAGTCAGCGGTTGAGAGTTTGATGTCTGTGAGCCAGTGAATGAATTTAATATATTTAGTAAATATAACTTTTTTATAATAATATTTTTACCTGAATTTGGTATTTTCTTTTATTTCAAACTATCCGAGATGACTTAATACAACTTTTTTTTTCAATTTGTTACAATTAGTTATCATTTTCGAATCTTGAAAAATTCCGAAAAGTTTCCATTTTATCATCACCTAATATTATAATTTTTGTAAACATCATTAGGGCCACTTAGTTTAATGTAACAATATAGATAAAAAGCTGAAGGTTGCCCAGTGGTGACGAGCCCGCTTCAGAAACCGAATGAACATGGTTCAATTCTCAGGTCTTACACATTTGATATTCTTATGGTATGAATACTTTTTAATATGAATTCCACCTTGCCTTACGGTAGAGGAAAACATCGTAATGAAACCTGCATGTCTGAGAGAATCTAGCAGGTTAACTAACCCGCACTAGACTAACATGGTGGTGTATAAGTAAATACAAAAAAAAATGTTATGCGTAGATATAGAAAGGCATCCTGATATATTATATATACATTTTCACGTAACCGATATGTGTAAAGGCATCTAAAACTTTTACGACGGATAACTTTTACATATAAAATTGTAAAACACGGTGAAGGCTTAGGGTTATTTGCTGAAAGAGATAAAATTAAATTACGAAAAGGTTAAATTTTCTTTTGGTTTTATTTGAAATCGCAAAATTAAAATTTAAATATACGTAAGGTAAGCGAAAGAGAGCAAGTGTTTATAAGATATATCTCTATATATAATAAATATCTCTATAAGAAAGTGTTTATAAGATATATCTCGTTGTGAGTAGATGACTATATACTAGTACTGTTTTTTTAAGATATTGGCTTTTCCTGTGGGTACGCTCGCGTAGTTTATTCATTCACTACAGACTCCCTTTAGGATAAATTTTTACAAACTTTGAATGTCTTATTTATTTATATCCATTCAAAAGCCTAAAAAATAAGTTTCAAGCTTCTAGCTTTAAAATTGACGTGATTTCCATACAAACTTTCATCCCCTATTTCAACCCCTTACACTTTTCATCTCAGGCACTAGAATATCTGTGTGCCAAATTTAATTTAAATTGGTTCAGTTGTTTTGGAAAGCGCGACAGACAGTCAGGCAGAGTTACTTTCGCATTTATAATATTAGAATGTGAAGGAGATCAAGTCATAGTCCATCACGCTGGTCAAGTGGTTGTAACGTCCGCTACATATCTTTTGAAAACTTTTCAAATTCAGGCAGTTCCGGAGTTTAGTGCGTTGTTACAAGAAACAAACTAACTTATTACTTTATATTATATAAAAAATGTAAGCTAAGCATATTATAGATATTATACAATTAAAATAATGAATGAAGTATTTCAAAAAAAATTATAATGCATCATATTAATTAATAAGTGCTAATTAACAGTTTCAAGACTACATACTTAAATGAAACAAGTACCTCAATAGAGATTGGAGAGTGTGTACTAGAATCAAGCTGTAAAATTAGCTTTTTATCATATTATGCAAATATATTACCACTTTATCTCAGTAAAAATATATTATTATCAATAAAAATGATAATAATTAATAAAATTCGCTTCTTTCTATATTATAATAGAAGCTTTACTCATTCAACTAATTAATTACCTTACCTAGTTCTCTTACAATATCAAAAGTCATAAGCCCCTAAAACAAGAACCCACTTGGACAAGTAAACCCCAAACAATCCGAAAGGACGTCTTTGTTACTAACTGTTTCAATGAAGCTTTTATAAAATCTGGCGCCTCCACAGGTGAGCTTTCCGCGCCGATGGCTCACTTTGATTTTCCGCCCCGTGATAATCGCTTGAAAAGCACTGTTACTATGCCGTGGTAGTTTATTATTAACGTTATGAGTCCGCATAGTTGAGTGGAACATGATGCAATTTTATTATAGTCACTTATGTTAATAGTTTTACGGTTTTTTTATATCCTCCTGAGACCCAGACTATGTTTTTTTCTCCAATCGGTTTGATTTTTGGTGTGGATGGAGGTTTTATAATAAGATTATTATAAAAAATAAAATAAAAAATCCCCCCCTTTCATAACGCCCAAAAAGGGGGGTATCATATATGATACCTTGGGTCTGAATAAAATTCAAATGCTTCATAATTGACTTTAATCTTTCTTTGTATGGAAGTCATAGAAACATTTCTGTTAGAGTTGAAACATAAAATGAATTTACATTCGGAACATTTCACAAATGTTAGCTGTCGACAGCCTGAAAAACCTAATTTTGAGCGATTATTCTGATCTTCGTTAGCATACACCTTCAAGCGCTGAGCTTCTTTGATTCGTTTTGCAATGTGAGGTATAGGTGTCACAGACCTCTGCTTCCTAGTTGATGTTGTGGGTACTTGGAGCCTAGAAATAGAACTTTGTCTTTCACTAAGGCTAAGGCTATTACGAGTAACACGATCTAAGCTGGAACTCATGCACTGTACTGGCGTAGGCATTTCGTCACCATAAATTAAATATTTTGTTAAGTCCTTCTTAAAATCCAACCGATACAATGCGGAATCAAGAGAAGTGTAGAAGAGGTACAAATCAAGAGGGAGTCCGTCGGGATTTATCATCATACCTTCAGGATTTGGTTTGCCTTTCATCACTTGTTTTAGCCTAAATCTACAAGTAAAAGGTATCATCTGCTCATCTATTGCTACTTTTTTTTCTCTGCATGATTGTTCTATTTGATAAACTATGGAACGGATTTTCCAAAACCTATCTACCTCTTCACAGCATTAGTAACTTTTTGATCATCTACGATTTTAATGTTCGATCATAGTTGGAAGTACCTATTTCGCGTCATAACTTCGGATACTAATGCAATTCTTGTTTCTTGAGCCCAATACATTTTAATACGAGGCAGACCAACAACCATGGAGCAGCCGACAAAAACTGCCATATCTTGAGCTGTAGAATTTAACGATTTCCCAGTTCTAAAACTACTGCAAATATTGGTATATTCAGGCATAGATTTAAAAAATTGGGGGAAAATATACCTCTGAAAATATTCATGACTACTACGAAGTGAGGTCAGTTCTTTCTGTTCCAACGGAGGGTCATCTACATTATTATCAAAATCATCTATAGACCTATGGTAAGTGGCGGTTTCTAGCTCTTCTGCAGCTATGTTGTACAAATAACGCCAGTGGCTCATCATCAGAGTCATCCCATTCATTCTCGAATGATCGAGGGACTACTTCTTCTTCAATATCCTCTGGTCTTATTTCTAAATCCTTTTCAAGGTCATCGTCCGCTAAATCTTCACAATCACACTCGTTAGAGTTCACCAAGAACTCGAAAATGAGATCGTCTCGTAACCCTACAAAAACAATATTTTTATCACTGAGTGCCCAAGGTATCAACTATGATATTGTTAAAAAAACATTGTAAATAGTAAAATATACCAAGTTTTTTTCTCATATTTTAATGAAATTAAAGTTAAGACTACTAAATTCGTTATTTAAAACCAAAAATTCTTATTTTTATAGCTAAGATAAATATTTACCTTGTCTGGAAGTCGCCATGTCGGTAGTTGCAAAAAATTATCTTTTCAAATGATAGTAAACAGTACGAATTCGATACACAATCAGCAATAGCCATCTGTATCTCATAGCTAGTACTAATTATCAACGTGGAAGAGGATTACTTTCATAAAATATCGTTTGGTGCCGCTGTTTAAAAAATATATATACAGGTATCATAGGTGATACCGGGGGTCTCAAGAGGATATAGTAAAGTTTGTTTGTTTGTTTGTGGTTAATATTCTTTCACGCTTCAAAGTGTAGATTTGGATGATTTCACAGATTATGACCATGTATGTAGATTCGATTCTCGTGCGTAATCTTTAGTAGATTATAAGACGGATATGTAATTCTACGATATATTGATACTCATATCTATGCAGTATTTTAATAAGTTAAAGAACAGATAATCAAAGGAAAAGCAAAATGTACACCTTTTTAACATGAAGGACAAATAGTCCATTCTTAAAATTACTAGCGACTCACAACACTCGGGTTTGTTATTAGGAACGTTTTAATGTTTGTTAACGGAACCTTAATTCCTTGTTGAAAATAAAAGTAGCCAAAGTTACTCTGTATTACATCATCTATCTGCAATCTGCATCTAACTCCAATTAAAATCAGTCCAGCCGTTTTGGAGAGAGCAGTCACAAACAGTCAGCCCGATAAATATTTTATCAATTTTGTTCTTCTTATTTCTTCTATGTAGGTATGTTTGTTTGTACAAGGAAAACAAATTCTCCTAAACCGATTTAAAAGTATGAAGATAGTTTGAGCTTTTAGAAAGGACATACAATATAATAGTTTATCTCGGAGTTAACTTTTAAAGGGAGAAGCGTGTTGAAAACTTGTATGATCATATATTTGTATATACGTACATAGGTAGTATTATATACTAATATCAGTACATATATATTTATAATTAATCTTTAAATGGGACTTTAACTGGAAACATCTCAGAAAAGTATGCCAAATAAGAGCTTATAAAAGCTTATTTTGATAATTTCATATCATATTGTAAAACACGAAATCGAATTACAAACGATAAGATAAATGTTAACAGGGTTAGAAAGGGTTAACGAAGTTCGACCAGATCCATGAAACAAATTTTAGGGCACGCCTCAATTTTACAAGCAATAATTTAAAATTCTTTCTAAATATTTCGTGTTTCTCAGAGTTTTCAAATTTATCCCAAAAATATTTTAATTGAACAAGCTTGTTTGTTGTTTAGACCATTTCTTCATGTTTACAGCAAGCTTACCACTTTTATAATATTTTGGAAATTTATTTTTATTTTTAAGTAGTATTTGTCCAAGGGTCAGCCTAAATCCTTACTAATATTATAAATGCGAAACTCTGTCTGTCTGTTAGGCGGTCTGTCGCGCTTTCACGCCAAAACTACTGACCCGATTTAAATGAAATTTGCTACAAAGATAGTATAGAGCCTGAGAAAGGACATATGCTAATTTTCAAGGAAAAAAGGCTGTAAGGGGTTGAATTAGAGGATGAAAGTTTACCTAACACAAAACATGCGTCAACGTTCGAGACCCGGGATTTGAACCCACTTCACTCCTAATCAAGGGCCATACCACTGGGCTACTACTACCTTTTTGAATGTATATAATTGTACGTATGTTATACATAATATAAATAGCTTGAATAAAGCATGGCGCTTTTGTCTTAATCAGCCCGAAGTTATAATAATAATAATAATAATCCTTTATTGCACACACACAGAGAGAGACAGAGAAAAAAATAAAAACACAAAGTGACAATGTACAAGAGGCGGCCTTATCGCTAAAGAGCGATCTCTTCCAGGCAACCTTTAGGTGTAGGATAGTACAAACAGGAAGGGTGTGCTTTAAATAAGGAGATAAAAATAGAATATAACTACAAATACTAATGTAAAATACTATATGTATATATACATACATACATACATACATACATACATACATACATACATACATACATACATACATACATACTTACATACATACATACATACATACATACATACATACATACATACATACATACTTACATACATACATACATACATACATACATACATGCATACAATAATATTACAGAAATAATAATAATATTTAAAAGTTTGTTTGTAAAAACTAATTAGAGACTTAAAAAGTGCTCCTTTAGAAGTTTTTTAAAAATCACTAGCGATTTCGCATTCCTAATAGTTTGGGGAAGAGAGTTCCAAAGGCGAGGAGCTGTGACAGAAAAGGAGTTACTATAGAAGGAAGAAGAGTGAGAAGGGATTTTAAGGATTAGGTTCTGATTGGAGCGAAGGACGCGTGAATGTGAGTTCCCGAGGAGGGTGAAGCGCTCTTTAAGGTAAGACGGTGTACATGGATCGAACAGAATACAGTAAAGAAGGTGAAGAATATGAGTATTTCTGCGAAGGCGGATGGGGAGCCACTTGAGCTTTTTACGAAAATCAGAAACATGGTCATATTTACGCAATCCAAATATAAACCGAATACACAGATTTTGAAGCCGCTCAAGTTTATTTAATTGCTCCTCAGTGATATCGAGATAACAGATATCAGCATAGTCAAGAATTGGTAAAAGGAGTGATTGTGCTAGCAAAATTTTGGTGGAAATAGGAAGAAAGTTACGCAAACGCCGAAGGGAAGCAACCGATGAAAACATCTTCCTACTCACCTCACTCACCTGCGGAACCCATGACATATTTTGGTCCATAATAATACCCAGATTTTTAACCGTTTTACTATAGGGTATAGTTACGCCGTTCAAAACTACAGGATGCAGAGTGGTAAAATTGATTTTTGAGATAAGTTTGGAACTGCCGATAATTATAACTTGGGTTTTTGTAGGATTTAGTTGTAGTCCGAACGATGCACTCCATGTGTTTATTTTAGAAAGATTGTCATTGATTTGATTAATAGCCGTAGGCAAATCTGTTATTTTGGATTGTTGATAAATTTGTAAGTCATCTGCATAAAGGTGGTAGAGAGAAGAGATATGTTGACAGACATTACTAATAAAAATTGAAAATAAAAGAGGAGACAACACGCCACCCTGTGGAACGCCAGCCTTAACGGTAAGCCAATCCGAATACGTATCTTGGACACGTATACGCTGGCGGCGTTCATACAGGTAACTACGAAACCAGTCAACTACATCAGGAGATATGTTAAAAGAACCTAAGGAAGCAAGTAGAATATCATAATCTACCGTACCAAACGCATTGCTAAAGTCTAGCAATGTTAATACGGTGACTTGCTGCGCATCCATACCCTCGCGGATATCGTCAGTAATCTTAGCTAATGCAGTAGTCGTACTATGACCAGGACGGAAACCGGATTGCAGAGGATTGTGAAGATTCTGATTACTGAGAAATTGAGTCAGTTGACGCTGTACAAGACGCTCAAGAACTTTAGATAAAAAAGGAAGGATTGAGATGGGACGATAGTCACTTTGACCTATAGGATTGGACTTTTTAGGCAACGGTATAATTTGAGCGTCTTTCCACGCAGAAGGAAATTCATTGACCTCAATGGAGTAATTAAGTAAGTCAGTTAAAACAGGAGATAAGATATCAAGGATAGGAATAATCATTTTACGACTAATGCAATCAGCACCGACTGCGTCTGACTTTATGGCGAGAATGTTCCTTTTAACATCACTTTCTGTAAATTGACTAAAGAAAAAACACTGATTATTATTAGGAGAGGATGAAGCTGAAAGTTGATTAATGGTCATTAACTTTGTGGCCTCATCAATGGCACTAGAAGAGGAGAAGTGCTTATTAAGCTCATTTAAATTAGCATTTTGAGGATTTACAATATGTCGAGCTTTTCCTACTCCTATAGACTTAAGAAAATTCCATACTTTGGATGAGTCAATCTCCTCAGCCACGGACTTATGGATATGGCGTCGTTGATTATCTCTACACACCCTATTGCAGAGATTACGAGCTTTTTTATACTTGTGACGGTTTATATCATTTGCGTTCGCACCGAATTTCATTTTAGCCAGATTCTTCTTTTTTTGTAAGCTTCTGATTTCATCAGTTAACCAGGGAGCAGGAAGATGCTTCATCCGAACCGGACGCATTGGGGCATGACGATCATAAAGCTGAGTAAGAAGAGAATTGAACACTGCCACCTTTTCGTCAATAGTTACATCACTCAGAGCTCCCAACCAGTCTATCTGGGCTGCGTCTTCACGAAGACGGTCAAAGTCTATTCCACCAAAATTTCGTAGCAGAAGAATTCTTGACTTGGCTTTAGGGGGCTTTATTTTATAAGACAAGTAAATGAGATCATGATAGGAAAATGCCGAAGCAGGATATTGACCATGTTTTTCTACATGGTCAACAGAAGAGACAAACATTAAATCAAGTAAGGATGGTAAGCAATTTGGAAAATTATGGGTAGCCGAAAGTGGGAGGATATTTAAATTTGCGCCGCTGACCACAGATTTCAAACGTGTAGAGCGATGGTCGTCTTTGAGCAAGCAAGTATTAAAATCACCCATAATTATGGTGTGGCTGTACAGTGGCTTAAAACGCTCCAACAGGGTTTCAAATGATGTAAAGTAGTCGATCGTAAGGACTAAGTTACTACTCCAAGTGGGAAACGCACTCACTGCCAATACCACAGTAAAGTTTTAGAGGGTTATACCGTATGAGTTGCTTAATTTCAAACAAAGGTATATCTAATATGCGCAATACTGAGGTTTACTTCAGAATTAAGTAAAAATATAAATTCAGTGGAATCTATACTTGAATATTTTTAGATTAAATTGAAATACTCATTTAGAGGCCGATTTTGTTTATGCTGGACAGATTTTGATGAAATTTAGTATGATGATCAGGGTCAAAATATGAAGTATGTAAGTGATAGGAAAAAATTAGAACTCAGAGAAATATCTAGTATATATCCGTTCGGGAAATAGAAGTCTGAAATAGACTTGATATAGTCTGAAATAAACCAGACCAAGTTTGTCGCTAATTATCAAATCAAAACAAATCACAATATACTTTATTCAAATAGACTGTAACAAGCAGTTTTGAATCGTCACTTTTACATTATTATAAGAATTTAAATCAAATGCCAGTCTGTAAATCTGGGACTTGGGAGTAAGCTACCACCGACTCGGAATGCTGTTCTGCCGAGAAGAGCCGGCGAGAACTCAGCAGTTGCTCTTTTCAAAAAAATATTTGATTACAATATTCATTGCATTACAATATTTATCTATTTATCCTACGTGAGACACAACAAGACATTAATCCCACACATTTACATCTTCTAAGTATTCCGTGATGATGTAATAAGCTTTATTCAATAATGTATTTAAAAGTTAAGTTAGGTATATAATAATATAAACGCTCGTAAACTCTATCCAAAAAATTACAACCTATGCCTCGATTTTGCAAGAAAAAAGGTCTAACGATAATCCTACAAATAAGTACACCTTTATATCTATAACATTTCTAGAAAATATTATTAAACGTGGTCTAAAACGGATTATACGATACGCCTAAAACCGTAAAATTCCGATTTTATGTATATATGTAACTAAATTATCATATTCAGATCAACCGATATTTTATTGAAACTCTTAAGTACGGTAAATGGTAATAGGCGAACCTTTTCTTAATATGTAAAATGTACTTGCAAAATTTTATGATTCCGTATTTATGTTTTAAATAAAGGAAAGTATGAAGTAAAAGTGAATTGCAAATTTTATAAATCTACGAGTATAATATATTTCATCTATACGATATACTCGTAGATAAATAAAATTGCGTGTGTCAAAAATCACATGCGTGTTTGAAATGTTGAAATAACAACTTTATATCAAATTCATATGGATAATATATGCGGTACACATCAGAATACTATTTATAATAATAATTTTGTCTGCCTGTTTGTTTGTTCCTGCTAATCTCCGAAATGGCTGGACATATTTTGACGGGATTTCACTGGGTGATATTATAAAAAGTAACTAAGGCATTTTTTTTGAAAAGGAATTAGAGTTTCGCTCAAAACATTTGAATGCACCTGGGGACGAACCCGAGCGAAGCGAAGGTGAGTCGATAGTCGTGATATATAATTCGATGCTAATGGTATTTTAATAACACTGTAAATTGAATGTACCAGTAGATGGTGCTACTTTAGAACGTTGAAAGAAACTAGAAGAAACAAATTAAATTAGAAAATTGCTCAGCCCAATTAATTAAAGCGAATGAATTAACGCTTGGATAACCCATAAAACATAGTCTAAGAAAGCGGACTTAAAAGTGAATTTATCTTTACTTTTCTCATTCCCCTGTCATTATGTATAGCTTTATGTAGCATTCTGTGTATTTTCAACCGACTTCAAAAAGAGGAAGTTCTTAATTCAGTTGTATGTTTGTTTTTTTATGTTTTACGGAACTCCGTCATTTATGAATCAATTTGGTATTTTTTTTTGTTTGAAAGCGTTTACTTCCTACTTGATCTCATTGATATTTGAAAATATAAATCCATCGTTAGTGGAGAAAAGGGGATGATTGATTTTTTACATACTAAATTTTTCAAATTCTTTCTTCATACTTTGCTTCTACTATGTCTACACTAAAAATGTAATAATCATTTATAACAAACCGTCGCACTCATAGTTACTTAATGGAGCATTAAGTCGTTCTTTCGTATGGAGATTCTCGACTTAATGATTCATTATGTGACTTTGAGTGCGGCGGAAAGACTAACGTATTGTGTATTGAATATAGCTTCCAAAACAATAGTTATCTTTCACTCACCGGAAAACAATAAGTAGTCCTATGGAGTCATCCTCGTTCGACGACTCGATTCTGCGCCGGCGGTCGCGGGTTCGAGTCCCGCTGGGGGCATTCATTTGCTAATCACGAATGTTTGTACTTCAGTCATGGGTGTTTATTTTTTTAATATATGTATGTATTTAAAATTTATATGTGTAGTATATCAACTATCTAGTATCCGTAACACAAGCACGTAACGTACCTATGAGATCCATCAGAACTATGTATTAGAAAATTCGTTGGTATATCATAAGTAATATCATAAAGCTAAAAAGATATTAGTTTTTTACCTTAAGTCAGTGTTTATATTTTTTAAAACAAAAGTCTATTAGAATTATTTAATATTTGTCTTCAGCCCTTTTAACGTCCCACTGCTGGGCACGGGCCTCCCTCAGTACGAGGGGGATAGTCCACCGCGCTGGACTAGCGCGGACTTCACATGTCTTTCAAAAACTTGCTAGGTTTTTCACCGTAAGTGGTTATCCGGATAGAAATGAAACACACATGAAAATATCAGAGGTGCGAGACCCGGATTTGAACCCGCATCACTCGGTTATCCAAGCGAGCGCGTTGCCGCTACCATTGCTTTTATTTAATAAAAAAAATACAATTAGTGGTTTAAAAGAGGTATCCGTAACTTTTGGTTCAATTTGAATATTAATAACTTGTGAAAAGTTGCTCTTTGAATTTAGCCTTATTTTGTAAACAACTGTGACATCACAATGTCGAGCGTCCATTAAAACTTTACACTGAGTTTACATTACATGTAATATTATTTATTAAATGTTTTGGAGGCTTCGCTTGTAATTCTTGTACTCGCATACTTTTGTCATGAATTTTACATATTGTAATTAACTGGTAATTGGCTTCTGTTTCGTCTGACGGATTAATAATTTTATGTTGGGACATTTTTACAACAGCGCCATCTAGTTTCGTGGTAAGCTATGAGGCTTGTGCTACGGATACCATATAGTTGATATACTATACATATATAATTTTAAATACATACATATTTGATATTATAAATATAAACACCCATGGCTGATTCATGACTGGAGTACAAGCATTCGTGTTCAACAAATGATTGCCCCCAGCGGGACTCGGATCCCCTTCCGCTGGCGCAGAAAGTAGGGTCACTACCAACAGAGCCAAACGTGTCGTTATAAATAGTATTCGTAAATATTATTTCATTCGTGATACTTATTCTAGCTTCGTACCTTTGATTCTATAAACGATAGTTTTTTTTTAAATATTTCTGCTCATAAAACCTATACATCTATAAAATTTTAAGTGAGCCAAATCTGAGATCCATTTAAATAAACGCCAACGTATATAGAATACAGTAAAATAACTGTTTTAGCGAGATAATACAAACCTTGCATCTGGACCCGATATTACCATAAATTGATATTCATTCATGTAAAATCATGCAAAAACGGTCAGATATACACTAGCCACTATTTTTTTCTAATTACAACCTACATATGTAATTTGAATATTAATTACATAGCATATATTACCTTTTATTTTAAGCATTACACTAGCAGTTCCCGCGGCTCCACCCGCGTTATAAAGACGGAAACCTTATTCTTTTATAATATATTAATAAATAACTCATAAACATTTTCACTACTCATTGCAATATTGAAAAAAATGACATTCCCTAAATTGAAATACCTCCCTTATCAACTAAGAAAATAAATATGGCCTACGACCATTTCTCAGACCTACCAATTTTACACAAAAAAAAATTAAGGAAATCGGTCATTCCGTATCGGAGGAATTCGATAACAAACACTGTGACCCGAGATTTATATATTTGAAGATTATATTATAATTACATAAATGTGAAGGTGTTATGTAAATGTTTACATTTATATGGAAAATATAGACTCTATATAAATATATACTTATAGTAGTATCCCTGACTTGAGATATTAATTGATTTCCCATAAAACTATCATCCACTTTTTACCCCTTTCAGGATAATTTCTGGAGTAAAACTATCCCATGTCCTTCTTAGGGATTCAAATATTCTTCATATATAAAAAATGGCTACTAAAGATAACAACTTATTTAAGACATGAGCCCCAAACAACGTACCATGTCATAATATGACGCCATAGATACATTATAGAGAACCGCCGTAAGTCAAGCGTGGGTAAGTTATTAGTTATTGGTTATTAGAAAAGAGGGCTTTTCCTCTTTCGTTAAGCAATAAATTGACGGTAAGATTATAAATTTTATATATGTAAAAATCACATTCATCCGGTTATTCACTGATCGGAGAAGAATGACAAAGCATTTACGCATTTATAGTATTAGTTTGGGGTTTGATCAAATTATTTTTTGTACAATAAGGCAGTGGTAGCCCAGCGGTAACGCGTTGCTTGTATAACCGAGTGATGCGGGTTCGAATCCGGGTCTCGCACTTCTGATATTTTCATGTGCGAATCATTTCTATCATGATTACCACTTGTCTTACGGTGAAGGAAAACATTGTGAGGAAACCTGCATGTCTGAGAAAACCTAGCAAGCTTTCGTAAGACATGTGAAGTCCGCCAACACGCACTGGGCCAGCGCGGTGGACTATGGCCTGATCCACCTCGTACTGAGGCAGGCCCGTGCCCAGCAGTGGGACGTTAAAAAGGGCTGATGATGATGATGATGATAGTAAAAATGTATATTGAATAACACCACAACTGTTAATTGAGTTTAATTATATGCTACTAAGTAGTACTCAGAAATTTATTATTTTCTCGCAGTAAAATGTATCTCGTATGTTGGTTGACCCGGATATTACCAGGTGTCATCGTAGAAAACATTTAATTCTGTATAGTTTTCTGAATGCAGCAAAATACAGACAAACAAAAGTCCTAAAAACTGTAGATTCATATTATGTATTGATAATATTGATTATATCCAAAAAAGTACAATAAAGGTTACAAAAATTCTCACCGCCGCACTCACTTAATGAAGCATTAAGTCGTTCTTTAGTATAGAGATACTATATTCAATGGTTCATTAAGTGACTGAGTGCGGCGGTAAGTATTAAATTATAAAAGTTCCCAGATTAAGTCTAAACATGTCGCTGGTATTGTATAGCTTCTTGCAGCCCAGAGGGCCTAGACAATGTAACAATCGATTAGCGAAAGCGATAGTAGAAAAGTCCAAAATGTATGGGTTTGACATATGACTTAGATAAGTCACGTGATCTGTTGTCAACGAATAGATGATGGTAGACAATGTACATTCATTTCAATTATTAGTGATTTAAAGTTCAAGATGCATACGCTGCGTTTAAGCGATGACGATTGTAGAAATCGAATCGCTTCATAACGAATGCCGGTTGTCTATAGGCCCAGAAATGGACGTCCTTATCCATATTTTACCGTTTATATATCGGAAAAATAATTGGAAATCCTTTAGAATTATGAGCAAACCCTCAATTTCGGGGATTTTGTATCAGCATTCCTTATTTTATATGAAGACGAAAATTATGTTTTGGGTAAGATGTCCAATGAACCGCGTTTTTCGATTTATTGATAATATTTTAAAGTAGATTATCGTAGGATTTTTGTTACTGGTAATATATGAATAAAATACTTTGTAAAATGTTAATACTTTTTTACTAAATTGTACGCCAGGCTTTAAGGCGTTATTTATGGGATGGAACAGAATGAAGAGAGATTTTCTGAAGGTTATCTCTTATTTAAAAATCTAAAAGTCTTAATTCAAACATTATTATTAACTAGCAACTTAACCTCGCTTCGCTCGAGTTTGTCCCCCTTTAGTATATTTAGTTTATACTAAACTGCTAAATCCTAAAATCCAGACATTGGATCCAGATCTAGTTTTAGGATATTGGGGTTTTCTGCCAAGTTTTAGGTGCAGTCCTGTTAACAATTATATTTATAAAATTTTGCAAGATATTTGTTACATTTAACAATAATAGCATACACAATTATTGTGCACTTTAATTTCTCAATAAAAATAGGTTATTTTAGTGAAATTGGTCTTCGTAAAATATTCGGTCAGGAAAACTATTGTAAGACCATTTTCTATTTTTTTTAAGATGATTCGATCCAATGGGGTTAAATTCGAACTAAATTGTTAGACTGTATCTTATTTTTCACTTTACCTGTCAAAAGAATAAAATTAAAATTCAAAACTAATTATGGCCTTAGAAACTTTCAACAAATCATCATCATTATCATTATCAGCCCTTTTTAACGTCCCACTGCTGGGCACGGGCCTCCCTCAGTACGAGGGGGATCAGGCCATAGTCCACCGCGCTGGCCCAGTGCGTGTTGGCGGAATTCATATGTCTTACGAAAACTTGCTAGGTTTTCTCAGACATGCAGGTTTCCTCACGATGTTTTCCTTCATCGTAAGTCAAGTGGTAATCATGATATAAATGATTCGCACATGAAAATATTATCAGAGGTGCGAGACCCGGATTTGAACCCGCATCACTCAGTTATACAAGCATCGCGTTACCGCTGGGCTACCACTGCATCAACAAATATTACAATAAAATTCGAAATTTGTCTTAAAGGCGTCATCATTGGAAGAATAACGACAAAATACAATAAAACAATATTATATTAAACAAGCACTTTGTGATTTCAAATACAAAAAAATAATATTGAAAACAAAAATTACATTATATCGAAACGTTATGATACCATCTTTTAGATCAAGTTAAGGACATTATTTTTAGAAAAATAATATTTATTTTGCTTCCTTTTGTAGGTAAAGTGATTTCCAAGCCGTCTCTTATATATAATTGAATTTACTGGTTACTCTACGAAGCGTAACAAAAATTGTTTATAAAACTAAATTTCACTAAACGTTCACTTTAGCTCGAATTCTTAGAAATTTTGGACGAATGTTTGTTAGAATAACTTATAATATTACGGAAAGCTGTAATGAAATTTTGTCTGCACTCGCTTGAGCAAAATTTATTTCTTATTTAACCCACAAGGGATATGTCAGAGACAATGTAATTAAATATTTAAAAAGTGACAAAAGTATAGCTAGCCTTAGGGAATTAAAATGAAGTTTTAAAGTTAAATAACATACCTTGCGACTAAACCTCACTCCGCTCGAGCATGTCCCTGGGCAGATTTTAACGTTTATTATAGATTTCTTAGCATATCTCATATTTTCTCGCAATAAAATCAATCAATATTTTCACGCTGTTAAGTCTTATACGCTTAAATACATCAAAATCTGTCCAGTGGTTTTCTGTGTTACATTCCAAGATAGATAGACAAAAAATCATTTTTTTTTTTATGGGACAAAGGGGGCAAACGGGCAAGAGGCTCACCTGATGGTAAGTGATCACCTCCGCCCATGGACATCTGCAACACCACAGGTCTTGCAGATGCGTTGCCGGCCTTTCAGGAAAGGGAGGGAGGGAGTAGGGAGGAGGGAGAAGGACGGGAGTAGGGATGGGGAGTGGGCCTCCCGGACTCTCACTCACCGGACGAAACGCGACAGCATAGCTGCCACTTCACGCCGGTCTTCTGTGAGAGAGTGGTACTATACGGGGCGTGCCGGCCCATTCGGCTGCTACCCGAAGGTAACAAGCATGGCACTACCACTTGAAACTTGAACTATAAAGTCCTCTGTATCAATTATATTGATTATTTCAATAACTTTTTTCAAAAAATAGTTAATGTACAGATTCAACACTATGTTGCTCCGTGATAAATTCCAAACCTACTTATACCCATTAACACAAAGACACAACGGACCTCTCTGTCTTAAATGGGCGTTGTAGGAACGCTGGCGAATAAGACCACGACAACCATGACGTTGCTTCAACAGTCCACTCTGCTATCAGAGAAAGTACCAGGAGCAACCCAGTCGTATGCTATGGTATCCATTCCATTCGCCACGATTCCAGGTGGGCATGACTTGTCTCTTCTTTCAGTATTTTGAAACAGACATTCTGATTATGGCAGATGATAAACTTTATAATTTGATAAATTTAAATTCATGGATTTAATCTGATGAAAGGTTAGAGTTAGCATTGTTTTCCAGTTAAGTGGCTTGAAAATAATTCGTTTTTGTGTTTGATATGACGAGTGAATACAACAATTTACATATTTTCATTAACATTGTTAACTTAACCAACGTATGTAACTAGTACTTTTGTAATAGCCTATTGTTTTCAAATTTTATCCCTTATTTTCAAAGGGAAAGCGAATAAGCCCTAATATAAAATAAATCCGAACTTTCCTTTAAAGCTTACTAGTTTGTACCCGTGGAACTACCTCGTATTTGAGGGTAATCCGATCCCAGGACGCAAAATTCCGTAGAAATTTTTTTATCAATTTAAGCGTAAATTGTAACAGACAGATTTACATTTAAATTTTTTGTATAAGAATGGAAATAGAAGACATTTTAAATTTGTATAAGTTAAGTTTACTTACGATATGTGTGAAGCAAACATTATTCAAAGCATGTCTTGACATCAAATAAGATGTTTGAATAAACGCAATCACATCAACTCATGTTTACTATACATATACATCGGTATGTATTTATGAATGTCGTTTAAGTAGAATTATATAAAAAAAATGATATATACTACTGATATATTCGTCGACACGTTTGGCTCAATTGGTAGTGACCTTACTTTCTGTGCCAGCGGTCGCGGGTTTGAGTCCCGCTGGGGGCATTCATTTGTTTAGCACAAATATTTATACTTCAGTCATAGGTCAATAATATGTAAATGTATTTAAAAAAATATGTGTAGTATATCAACTATCTGGTATTCGTAACACAAGCCTCGTAGCTTACCACGGAACTAGATGGCGCTGTTGTAATAATGTCCTAACATATGTAATTATTTTATTATTTATTTATTTATACAATTTCAGTGGTCTAATGCCTAGCGAGAACGGTTGTAGATCTAGGGACTCAATGTTCGATTCCCGGGCCAGGTTTATTTATTGAGTTTTTGTACTAAGCCTGGACTTGGAAAGTTGGTAGTCTTTCTGCCCTATGCTTTCGCGAAAACTCTTGTGCTTGATCAGTCGTCATTGGTAAAAAAAATAGAGTCACTTGTGTCTGAACGTACACCGTGGGCAGAGGTCATTATCTAATAATCTGATTGCAAGTTCGATTCTTGGTCAATGTATTAACTATGTACTGCACTGTATTACTATATATTACTCATATCTCCAATAAATCATTTGCACCAAGTTCTGTATTAAAAAAAATTATAAGATTTTCTCGTTCCATGATTTTACTACTACTATTGCCTCCCTATTTCGTCATATACAAAATCACGCGTTTAAATCCTATAATGTCATTATTATACAATGAACAATACCTTTAATGATGCTCGAAAATGACGTCACATACGCTGAAATATTGTTATCATCATGCAAGGCTTGATAAACATCACTAATCACTGTAAGCTGATTTCCACTCAATGTAATATGAGATCCCAATAGTATGCGATTTTCGATCAGCGATGATTTCAAAACTACATATATTATTGAGGTAAAGTTTTACCTAGACTAGAGCTAAGGCTAGACCAATTTGGCATATTTATTTTTTTGTATGTTCCTTATCCACGGTCCTCGGAAGGTTTTTACGAGTATAATAAAAAAATAAAAAAATAAAATGAATGTTGGTAAGCGCAAAACTCGGCAAGGGCTCGACCAATTCGGCTAATTTTTATGTTGTATGTTCCGTAAGTCACACGGAAGGATTTAATAATAATAAAAAAAATTCAAAGTTTGTAAGAAACCTATAGGGGGTCCTAGGGACGGACCTGAGCGAAGCGAGGAAGAGTCGCTACTACTAAATACAATCAATCAATACGTCCTTGTTTAATATTGTATAATCCTAATTACATAAATTTTGAAAAGTGCAAACTGACTTACTTCGATTCTTTACCAGTTAAACGATATTACTATTAACTAGCATTTCCCGCGACTCCGCCCGCGTTTTAAGGACCGGAAACTAAATTCTTACAGTTCACATACCGTGTAATGTTTTACAGCTCATTTTTAACGGTTACTTGAGAGTTCTCAAAAATGAGATATTTTCCAGCTGTAAAAAGTATCTTATATCCTGACCCGAATAACAAGCTATCATCATACCAAATTTCATCAAAATCTGTCCAGTGGTTTTCTCGTAACGCGGTCACAGACAGACAGATAAAAATTCTAAAAACTATAGATTCGGCCTCTGTATCGATAATAATTATTACTATTCCAATAAGAATTTCCAAAAAATATTCAATGTACAGATTCGACTAAGTTAGAATTTTATTATATGCATAGATATGGTGGTACTGAACCAAAAAGTTATGTCAAAAACTGTTGTAAGTAACTCTACAAGATACCTTTTTTGCTGAATTGAGAAGTTTTATTAAATTATTAAAATTTAAATTATTAAGAATTATTAAATTATTTTATTACGTTGCTATTTTTACATAAATATATAAATGTGATTATATATTAAATATTAATAATAAGCACTCCTTCTTCCACGACACTTATTTTTCCAATGATGATTGATCCTTTATTTTTTTTAATTTTTATACCTTTAAATCTAAAGAAAACTTACACATATGAAATATAAAAATCGTTTCCACCTGTGTCTATCATATATGTGCCTTAAACCAGTTTCATTAGAAAGGCTATAAGGCGATAATAGCTTTAGATCACTAAAGAAAAACAATAAAACGTACCTATGAACGAATCCAAGCAAACCAAGAGTGAGTTAGTTAGTTTTAGATATATTAAAAACCAGTATTTATAGAAATATGCTAGGCCTCTTACATCATAATAAATAGGACAGCACTAATAACCTCAGTTATCGCGTAAACTCCGTCGCAGCAGAGGAAATTATGCCAAGAAGTGATCGTCAAAGAAATCCCCTCGAACCATGATAAATTATTTACGGGCTTTGACTTGAATAATGGCTTAGAATACTGCTTATTATTTCTTATTACATACAGAAAATGAAGTTGATTATTAGTAAGTACATTGATGTTTTAATGAAAGTGTTGGCTTTTTAAGGTATTTTCTATAATAAATCTATAGATTTTAGAACTTTTCTCTGTCTGTATAACAACTTTGTTTCATTTTAAACTCAACGTACTTAATAAATAATCTATACTAATATTATAAAGAGGAAAGATTTGTATTTTTGTACGTAACGAATAAACTCAAAAACTACTGGACCGATTTTAATGTTTGGTACACATGTTGTCTAAAGCCTGAGAAGGCTACTTTTCAAGGCGAAAAAAATGCCGTAAATCGTTGAAATAGGGGATGATAGTGTGTATGGAAATTACGTCATTTTAACGCTAAAAGCTTCAAACTTATTTTTTAGGCGTTTCATTATAATATTATATAAATTAGTAAGACATTCAAAGTTTGTAAAAATTAGAGACGAACCCGAGCGAAGCGAGGGTGAGTCACTAGTAATAATATAATTAAAATAATAATTATGTATCAATCTATTATTTTGCATAGTTAAATTTATTATGCACTTCACACTATGCTGAAAAAATGAATATGACTTGCGCTAAAACCGTAAATGTTTTTTTTAATGTAGTCCTGAATTTTACATTATATTTTACAGATTCAATATATTATACGTAATAGTATGTACATTTCATTAAGAAACTCGTGTATGATATCGCCATATAAGTTATAATTATATTAGAGTATTTGCAATTAAGTTCATTTAGCTAACGTGAAGTTACTCGTACAGCTTCAGGTAGCTTCAGTGTTAAGGAGTTCGCTTAGAAAATAAGTGAATCTGGTTAAAAATTCGGTCTCATACCACTGATATTCTGCATATGAGAGTCATTTTTAACAGTTTCCTACAGTTCAAGAAATTATTATGAGGTATCCGAAATATCTGAAAGGTTCTATCTCTCAAAAGACGTAGATTATGTCAGTTAAATCTTAGGCAGTGTGGTAGAGTATGGTCTGAACCAAAATCAAAGGGCTGAATGGGCATTATTTACATATAAATTATTGGCTAAATAGTGAAATCATACCTTGAATCTATATATTTAATATTTTTAACAAAAGTATTTATATTATTTATTTGACAGTGGCAGGCAGTGGTAGCCCAGCGGTAACGCGTCGCTTGTATAACCGAGCGATGCGGGTTCAAATCCGGGTCTCGCACCTCTGATATTTTCATGTGCGAATCATTTCTATCCTGATTACCACTTGTCTTTCGGTGAAGGATAACATCGTGAGGAAACCTGCATGTCTGAGAAAACCTAGCAAATTTTCGAAAGTCATGTGAAGTCCGCCAACACGCACTAGGCCAGCGCGGTGGACTATGGCCTGATCCCCCTTGTACTGAAGGAGGCCCGTGCCTAGCAGTGGTACTTTAGAAAAAAAGGGCTGATGATGATGATGATTATTTATTTAAAGCCAAAAGAAGCATGACTTTTAATAAAATCCTCTGATATTGTGGAAGCAACATAAATCATTGCCCGCATTTTATAGCCGTTTTAATACGAGTAAAAGAATAAAATGTTCAATAAATAAAATAACAATACAATGGTAAAACAATGGAGATAACAATTCTATTAAGTTATTTCATTGTACGTTAAAAATGTTGGGAAGCGTGTCGAATTACGAATGTATAAACTCCAGTAGTCAATTGATTTTGTATTTAAAAGAATGTCATAAAAAATGTCTCCTCACAGTTTTTTGTGTCGATAAATTCCAGTTCACTGCATTTTGGTAGGATCTTATAGGCTTTATATTAACAGGGGTGCTCCCTATAATATAATAATGATGAGAGATGGCCATTGACAACAGCCTTAACTTTATTTCTTCAGTTAGTAACACTAACATCTTCCAGTCATTTCTAGATTACTTCGAGACTCTATGATGCAAAATATATTTGCCTTAACAATTATGTTGTCTGCGGCTCTGCTTGCGTACTTTTTTTATGTATAATATCTCTGATATAAAGGGTCATAGTTTTATATTAGGTATAGGCTTCCACAATAAAAAGGTTTTGGAATGCAAAAAGGGCTGACAGCTCCAGATATTAATGCGTCCAACAATACAAATCTTCTACGTACTTTATATTTTCGTAAAGATTAGAATCGATTAAATTCCGCTTTAGAATTGAACACTGTGTAGGGAGCTCGAAACACACAAGATGTTATCACTAGCATTTGCTATTCAAAGGAGGTAGAAACCCCGCTAACTGTTTAAGGGAAATACACACTATAACAATCCTGATTAGTACGAAAAAAGATCCAACCGAATCTCACTCCAGTAACATTTCCTGTATCTAAATACTTTATCGAACCGATATCGGAGGACTGATATCGGCACTATTGTGTGGACCAACCCTAATTCTTTCAGTCCAGGTAGGATTAATAGCTTTAGTATAATTATCCAGTATTAACATAGACTGGCAAGCTGACATTCCTACTACTCTAATAGTATGATCAGTGTTTCATTTATAACTAATATTATAATCTAGCGGCTACCTTCATATCAGTCGTGCAAGCAGACGGACAAAAAATATAAAAAAAAACTATAGATTCGGCTTCTGTATCTATATAATGACTATATCAATAACGATAATATCTAATATAATAAAATAGTAAGGACACAATATGTCATCTGCTATTTTATAACGTCCCACTGCTGGGCACGGGCCTCCCTCAGTACGAGGAGAATCAGGCCATAGCCCACCGCGCTTGCCTATTGCGTGTTGGCGGACTTCACATGTCTTTCGAAAACTTGCTAGGTTTTTCTAAGACATGCAGTTTTCCTCACGATGTTTTCCTTCACCGTAAGACAAGTGGTAATCATGATAGAAATGATTCACACATGAAAATATCAGAGGTGCGAGACCCGGATCTGAGCCCGCATTACTCGGTTATTCAAGCGAGCGCGTTACCGCTGGACTACCACTGCCTTAAAGAGGACACATTCAAAAACATTTTTTTCCCTTTATAATAATTGATCATCTACATTTTTATGTTGTACATTTTTTACTAACATAGAAAAGCCATAGAAAAGATATATAAATATACATCACCTTTAAATAACCTTATTATGTATGTATTATATACTCATTTTAGATATTTAGAGCCTACAGGTCTAATGTTAAGATATAACTTATCCTAAATAGTACTTTTGGGCCTTAATACATCGTAGATGGGATCGTATATGTTGGAAAATTCGGTATTTGCGTAATACTGTATATTATAATAAAAAGAAATTGCTGTTCAATTTTCTACCTAAAAAAATAAGGTAACCCATCGTCTTTTTTAATAGTTGGATGCAGATAGATTGAATTATTTTAGGAGTGTCAGTTCTATTACAACCAGGTTTTTTATTGAAAGTTGGTACATGTTGGGGTTGTAATAATACAACAGCGCCATCTAGTTCCGTGTTAAGCTACGAGGCTTGTGTTCCGGATACCATATAGGTGATACACTACAAATATATAAATTTTAAATACATACATATTATTATAAATATAGACACCCATGATTGGAGTACAACTGGAGTACAAACATTCTTGCTCAACAAATGTATGCCCCCAGCGGGACTCGAACCCAGGCGCAGAAAATACGCACGCAGCGCACTACCTACTGAACCAAACGTGTCGTCAGAAAGAAAGTAGATTTTATAAATGCGAGTTTGTAGGTATATTTTATGTGTTTTATTACTCCTTTAATTTAGACTGATGAGTTCAAGAATACAGTTATAGAAACATTCGGTTAGGCAACCCATGTGCTAAATATTGCCTATTCAATAAGCAGGAGGGTGAAGGATGACCTTACTTTGGATCTCACTTTTAGTATGGGTACGTTTTTACGTGAATCTGTACAATTATTCTTATATTCTGACATTATTAATAATTTTTATATAAAAAAGAAGATAATTTTAAATTTTATAACAAGAATAATTAAAGTATTTAACCATATTCCTATATTATCAATGAAACTACCTTTTCGCGAGACAGTCTCACCCGTGACCATGTCCGCTGTAAAGCATTTGAAACGTCGGGTACTAAAAATCGAAATAAATCCGCGACAAAATCCGACAAGGTAGTTTCAGTTATAATGTCGAATATTCGCGTAAACCTAAGAAAGTACCATATTCCTATACTTTTCTGACATATTATACAAACAAACCGCATGAAAAATCGAGCACAACTATTTCTTATTGTAATACATATGTCACTATCAAAAAAAAAAGTTTAAAAACAAATCAAAAAACGAATCAACATAACAAACATACACTTATATTACATTACCGAAATTTCTTTTCAATTTGATTCAAATAATCCTATTTCACTATCATCTACTACAAAAACCGCTGAAGCTAGGAGATTGAATTTTTGGCACAATTTATTTCGTATTGCTAACAGATGACACGAAAATATCGATGATATTGAAATATTTAAATCTAACGTTAAGGGTCTCCCTGAACGCAGAAACGTTTAAGATCTTTTTGGATCTACTAACCCATTGCTTTTAAGGATTAAATTTCATAATAAAGTTATTCTGTAATACATAATACTTATTAACAATGAAAGTCTTTGAAAACTGTGATTATTATAGATTTTTAACACCCTAGAGTCAAGGGCAGATTTTTTAAGAATCCAACACTTTTATTACCTTCTTAAAGTGTAGGTCCTGATTAGTCTCAGATATTATTTTTTATGAACAATAACTGACCTATTTTGTAATCTTAAACATTGTTACCTAAGTACCTACCTTATAGCAAGATCGATTGTAGCAATCAGGTCTATAAATACAAAATAATGAAACTATGCAAAAACTTATGATATTTACAATCTACTTAGTACAAAACAAAGTCACTTTTTACCGTCTGTACTCTTAGATCTAAACTCAAACTACGATTTTGATTTCATAAATAGACATAGTGATTTAAGAAAAAGTTATATATTTTAAATAAGTGCATAGGTACGTATTGTTACGTACTACGGGTTCGGGATCGGAAAATATAAGTGTTCTTGAACTGAAGATGTTTTATTTTACTATATACACACGCACAGTTTGTACACAGGACTAGTTTATTTTTCTCTCTGAGCACTAATTTTCCACTTCTCGACACTCCTTTACTAAGCTTTCAACTATTCTTCACTTTTCTACTATTTCGTACATTTTCTTGCCTTCACTCAAGTTCGAATATCAACTGAACTCTCGACACACTGGCGGCCTTTTTATATGCATAAATATAGAACTTTCGAGTATCGAAAATTCAAAACGTATCTAGTAATTTCGAATACTTTCTTGAAAATGCTTCGTTTCTCTCTAACACATAAAAATTTACAATAAACTGTGTTTGTCATCTAATTTTCAATAGTTCCAAATTGACATTCGCTGTTGTAAAGCATGTTACTAACGTGCTGTTATGACGGGTCAATATTATAAGAAAAAACCCGAGAAATTATCTCACTTCTAAGAAATCCGAAGTCTAGCCAAGCTTATAATTAAATATTTGTAAATCTAATCAAATTTATAAATAGATAAAATAACGTTACTAAAGGTACCTTTGTTAAGCTATTAGCGTAAAGTTGTTAATTAAAGCTATCGGCTATATTTACCGTTATCTCTCTTATCGCAGATCGTTTAACACACAAGTATTTGAAGTAAAGGTCTTCTATGATAATTTTGAACTGATTCACCGATATGATTAAAGTAGGTTGAAAGGAAAAAGTTAAATTTAGCGATACTACGATAAGTCATTATATCGAATTTTGTTCAAGCAATGCACTTGATGAAAGCAATTGCGCTTACAAAACTTTATTCTCTATGCTAGTGGATCACCCTTGATTCGATCGGGTTTGTCCCTAGCTTTAGCGCAAGCGAAGCCGCGGGTTCCTCTAGTTAAAATAAAAATAATTTCTAAAATAAATGTAGCCTAAAATTTACAATAAGCTGTGTTTGTCATCTAATTGTCAATAGTTCTAAGGAAGCCATTAAAAGAAATAATTGAACTAAATTGACATTCGCTGTTGTAAAGCATGTTACAAACGTGTTGTTATGACGGGTCAATATTATAAGAAAAAACCCGAGAAATTATCTCACTTCTAAGAAATCCGAAGTCTAGCCAAGCTTATAATTAAATATTTGTAAATCTAATCAAATTTATAAAAAGATAAAATAACGTTACTAAAATGTACGGTAGGTATCGGATCACCCTCGATTTGATCGGGTTTGCCCCTAGCTTTAGCGCAAGCGAAGCTGCGAGTTCCTCTAGTTAAAATAAATATAATTTCTAAAATAAATGTAGCCTAAGTTACTCTTTATAATGTTAGCTATCTGTGAATGAAAGTCCCTTCAAAATTGGTCCAGCCGTTTCAGAGATTGGCCGGAACAAATAGGCAGAGAGATAAAAAAATTACAAAAATAATTTTCACTATTGAATATAATCAATAATTAATGTTTCTGAATAGATTTTGCTAGACTGAAGCAAAAATTCCATTGAAGACAAATGCTGTGAAAGCTATGAGTAAAACTAGTTTTAGTATTACAATTTGTATTGGAAGTTTAATTAACTAATCTTATAATGGTCATACAGTTCAATAGAGCAACAGATCGTTCGGATAAGATTACGAGTTCAACACCCGTTAAGGGTAAATTGTTTCCCAATCCGCACAAATGCGTATCTGAATGAAGGCGTTAAGGCGAATATGAGCTTTTGCAAACCACAAGCTATGGTACGAAAATAAGGCATTATGTTGGTATCTTGAGACTTTTTCAGTAGAAAATGTTTTTATTATAGATGGGATTTAAAATATTTTGTAATATAATCAATGTGAGTCTTGAAAAATAAATTTCAATCATTTGTAAGGGTCTGTTCTATTTGTATAATAACTATTTTTTATTGTATTGTTAATTCACATAATATAATACATCTATATCTCAATTGCATATTATTATGTTTATCTGTGCTCACCGTGTGCGTGTGGTAGCAATCCGACCACAATCACTATTTAAATTTTTTAAGGGAAATATACACATTACACATATCAATGTAAGCTTTATATTCTAAATAATAAAACAGTATTCAAAATGTTTCATCGACAATATTAAAGATCGATCGTATAAGTAGCTACTTGTAACTTTAGCTGCGGATGAAGTAAAACTGTGGCAGGTACCGATAGTTTTGACTGTCACTTCCAATGTATAGAACTGTCTTACTTAATATAATCCCAGCATTCAATTATAATCAAAAAACTATAATAATTACTTCATACTTAAAAAAATATTGAAATTATACTAATATTATACAGCTGAAGAGTTTATTTGTTTGGTAGAACACACTTATCTCAGGAACTACTGGTTCTATTAAACAGTACTTATAGTGTTGGATAGCCTATTTACCGAGGAAAAATCTAAGAAATCGATATCCGGTCTTGAGAAGGCGAGCGAAGCTGCGTAAAATACAAATGTATCTAATATATTTTTAAAGCACATTCTTTACTACTTCTTGTTCGAAATGGAGTCCATAGAAGTTCATATACCACATATTTTCGATATGATATCCTATCATGCTTCAAGCTCGATGTTAGGATTGACCCCATTGTACGATTCAATATCCTGAATATCTGCGTTCCTATTCTACCAGTCTCGCTCGCCCAACAATAATCGTAGTACATAATAAATAAGCTGTTTCTGTGCATTAAAGACTACTCAACGTCGCTCTGCTCTGGTTCGTCTCTAAATACGGTTAAATCAAATCAAAATATACTTTATTCAAATACACTTTTGCTATCACTTTTGTCACTTTTACATTATATTATGGAATTTAAATTAAATGTCAGTCTGTAACTCAGTGAGGAAGCTACCACTGACTCGAAATGCAATTGTTCCGAGAAGATCCGGCGAAAAACTCAGCAGTTGCTCTTTTAAAATGTAATGGAATACAATTTTGCAATACAATAATCATATATCTATCCTACGTGAGACCAAATCTGACATTAATCCTATACAATTATATCTTCAAAGTATTCTGCTATCGTGAACTATTACTATAGTTTTCTCAGAAATGATACATCTTGTAGGCAATTTTCTACTTTTACTACCGTTCCCTAGAATCACTTTGTGTTGATGAAAACCGCATTACAATCCGTTATAGTCTCTATCTAATATCTATATCTAAGCGTATAGAAGGCGTGATGTGACTTTGTTTTATAATATGCAGAGATTAATAACATTTTCTATGAGATATTTTTGTTATAGGCAAAATTGTAGGTCTTATAAAGGCCTATAAAATCCGCAACAGCGTATCTCTATCTCCTAAGGTACACGCACAATAATTAATATTTTAGTTATTCAAAAAATAAGGAAACACCCAAGCGGGGGCAACTTTCTAGAAGTTTATAAAATACTTTAATACTCGAAAAGCCAACATTGGACTCAATAATAATGTAATATTTGTAGCCGAAGTTTTAATAGTGTTAACATCGGTTAAGGTCACCAAATCGATTTTAACCCTTTATGTAACTATCGTACCTGACCCTATTGACTTATTTACTTGAACACGTATTAATGAACTAATGAAATATCAAATTGACATTAAAAGTCATGATTAATTAATACAATAAGGATTTATTTAGGACACGTAGGATTTATAGCATTTTTTGTTTAATTTGAAGGCACTCCCAATTTTATATATGAACCTACCTTTATGGATTTTATCGTGGATTTATTTTGATTTTTAGTTCCCGACGTTTCGAATATGTCTTTCCCGTGACCATGATTGCTGTGAAGCATGTGAAACGTCGGGTACTAAAAATCAACCGCGACAAAATCCGAAAAAGTAGTTTCATTTATAATGTCGAATATTCGTATATATATATTATGTACTATATATCTCTTTCTTGCGAAGCACGTATTACTACATTATACTTTTTGTATAGACGCCTTCAGTAATAACTATAATATGATAACTTTTTAGACTTAGTCTCTGGTGACCATGATTGCTGTAAAGCTTTTCAAAATGAGAAAATGGGGAAATGAAAATAAAAATCTACGAAAAAATTATATTTGAGCTTTATTTAAGGGGATTTATAACTAAAGCAAAATAACTCTAACTTAGTCGAATCTGTACATTGAATATTTTTTGAAAATTTAATTGAAATAGTAATGATTAACGATACAGAGACCGAATCTATAGTGTTTAGAATTTTTGTCTGTCTGTCTGCGGCCACATCACGAGAAAACCACTTCTCCACGTCACGATTTTGATGAAATTTGTCATGATAAAAGCTTGTAATTCGGGTCAACATATAGGACCTTACTGCAGGAAAATATCTAATTTCTAAGAAATCCATCCTAATAGTTGTATTCACCAGTAAAAGTAATATATACAATCTAAGAATTTGTTGTCCAGTCTGTGTTCTAAAGACGGACGGACGGACGGAGCCGCGGGAAATACTAGTTATATCTTTTACCGAATTTTCTCGCACTACCTCTCCTCCGTAAGCATCATTTACATTGAATAAATAAAATTTCGTACGCCCTGCCCTATATTTTACATGATTTATAACTAAAACATGATTTTAAGCGTCATTTGCATATTTCTATTACAGTGAAATGAATTACAATGCTTAGGTATTTACCTTTCACGACTTTATTTATAATGTAAGGTGTGTTTTTCATGCAATTAGTATGATTTATTAAGTCAGTTTAAGTCGTATTGCAAAAAATGTAAAATCCTCTGTTGAGCTTGAGTTCTGACATCGGAAATTAAAGTATGTCATTTGGAGTATTAGTTTACCTTAGCACGTATACTTACTGTACTTGCACAGTAACGACTTCATAGCTCATTCCGCTTTTTGGGCGGTTTTTTTAATTTAGTCCCCTGACAGTAGCCTTTAAATTACTTCAGATCATAGTCCATCTATTTTTTAGTTGTCAATCTTATTTGTTTAGCATTTTCTGCGTGAACGAGTAACAAATGTGTTAATAAGTGCGTAATTGGTAGCCCGACTAATTAATATTCTGTCAAAAAATGTGCTCGAATGCACTGTTGGTTTTTTTGATTATTGTTGGTTACGTTATTGAAAATAATGAGCTCTGATTCAAAAATCATATAAAAATCAATAATAATAGTTAAAAAAGTTCATTTCCTATTTCATTAAGATATTTAAATAAAACCTTTATAAACTCGGTTTAGCAGTTTGTTCAAAATTTTTATTTCGAGCACTCCATGTATGTAATCAACAGTTATTGTAGCACTTCCTGTATTGGTCAAACAAATGCGTAACGGCGGAAATAATCAAAAAACATATGAACGTATAGCAACTTTCAAAGCTCATACAGTGGAAAAAGCTTTTGAAAATTTTTGATCCAAATTTCGTTCTTTTGTACTGAGAGATTGTTTAGAAGCTTTGATTAAACTTGCAATGTTTGTATGTATGTTTGTTTTGGTAAAATGTTGGAAACCAATTTTAAAGCAGTTCCTCGACTGACAGCTTATATTTTACATACACATTTAGTTTTTATGAAAATGAATGGCTGAAGCTGTGTGACGTAATTCTAATACTAATATGGCGGTTCCCAAAGATGGCGGAATATGTTTTTATGCACTCTTATGATTTTATAAATATCAATTACAAAGATTTTCTGAGATCAATACGAATGTATAACTTAAAAAAACGAATTTCAGCATATTTTTTTGATAAAATTCAATTTGCCATTGTATAGTCTGAATGTACCTACTGTACTATAGCTATTGAGCTAAAATCGTGAAACTAAAAATGCTATTAAACGTTGAGATATCCCGATCTTTCATTAATATTTCATTTTTAGACCATATCTTTCGCCTATTAGCCATACCCATTAAATGTGATCGTAAAATTTATTATGGAAACCCTATATAAAGATATGGGAACAACGGAATAGAATTTCATATCTCATTAAAATGGTAAATATGTACATGTTATGTGCAAATAGGACATATAATATTATATTGAAAAAATATGTTATTACTGCGAAAGTGTTTATTCATTTATTTTAATTTAATACGCAGCAACTTAGAAATAATTGAGATTATTAATAAAAACTTTATGAAATAAGGATATACTCGTAAGTCAGTTAAAATCATTCTATACGCGCTATTACTATTGAAATATAAAATTAATAAATATGTTGGGACATTATTACACAGCGCCATTCAGTTCCGTGGTAAGCTACGAGGCTTGTATAACGGATACCAGATAGTTGATATACTACACATATAAATTTTAAATACATACTTATTATAAATATAAACAACCATGACTGGAGTACAAACATTCGTGCTCATCAAATGAATGCCCTCAGCGGGACTCGAACCCGCGACCGCTGGCGCAGAAAGTAGGGTCACTACCAACTGAGCCAAACGTGTCGTCAAATAAATAAAAAATACGGATAGATAATTATACAATAATCAATATTGAGATAGTTAAAAATGCATGGAGGTCAAGGGTAAGTGGCGTGTTACGTCTTTTGAATATTGGTGTTCTCCTTTATTCTAAACTAGCAACTCAACCTCGCTTTACTCGGGTTCGTCTATAAAATTAAAGTAGTCCATTCCTTATTTTAACAGCTATCTGCCATTAATATCCCATCAAATCTGTCTAGCCATTTCAGAGATAAGCAGGAACTGACAGACAAAAATATTAAAAATTATTTTTTTGTTTTATAACTACACTATAAAAAATGTATATCTTATAATATAAAAATCTTATGTTACAGTGTTTGTTATCAAACTCCTCCGGAACGGCTCGACCGGTTTTTATTATTTTTATTGTGCATATGTGGTAGGCCTGAAAATAGGTCGTAGTCCCAGGTAATAAGGGTGACCTTCTCCAGTTTTTTAATTTTTTAAATTTTAGACCAAATTTTTATTTTTTCCTTTTTTATAACTTGGCATCAAAAAATATTATGATCCTAAATTTTCATTCTTCGGGCGCGCTTCAATTTATATAATATTCCTTTTGTAAGAAGCTATTATTTTGATGTTACAGACAGACACTTTAACTTTATTTACTATATCTGTAAAAATCTGAATGAGGGAATGGTCATGTAAAAGAAAATTTTACCACATATTATTTAAAAAACGATATTTTGTTTAATCTTCAAACATGGTTGGTTTAACACTCATCTGGAAATGAATAAGCATCACAAACATCAATTTGTCTTCGACATAAGCAGCTAGTATTTGCGAACAGACGTCGCTTCTATAATGAGAATTTATACAATCCTACTGCGTTACATAATATGTATGTATATTGTCTTTCGCTTAAATCAAGACAACCTATTTTCTACTTAAGCTATACGTATCGTACATATTATAAAACAAAGTCCTCCGCAGCGTCTGTCTGTCTGTCTGTTCGCAATAAACTCAAAAACTACTGCACCGATTTTCATGTTCTTTTCACCAATGGATAGAGTGGTTCTCGAGAAAGGTTTTAGTATATAATTTGTCAAGTTTTTGTATACATTTACTAGCAGAACCCGCTTTGCTTACGTTAAATCAAGGGACGATCCCGAGCGAAGCCAGGGTGAGTCGCTAGTTTAATATGAAATGGTGATTGAAATCTGTACAATATTTATTTATTTTTTTCCTATTAAAATAATTACTTTTATAGACACTGTGGCCGAATATAGATTCGGCTATAGTTTTTTCTTGTCTGTCTGTTTGTGACCGCACTAGAAAACCACTGGAGAGATTTTGATAATGTTTGGTATGATGTTAGCTGGTTATCCGGGTCAACATATTGGATACTTTTTACTGCGGAAAATTTTAGATTTTTTTCGAGGTTTATCCCCTTAAAAGTTTTTATATACTTACACTAGGTACGCGTTGTATATATTTACTGTGCACAGCCCGGTATATATTTGACTTGATTATAATATGAATTACCATTACACGCACCATGGCAACGGTCATAACATGATACGTCCAACGCCGTTAATTTTATAAAGTTTTTTTTATTTTCTAATTTTCCGCACAACTTTCTTAATTTTTTTTTTCATAAGAACCTTCTCCTGACAATAACAAATACAACAAAAAAAGAATTTGCGAAATCGGTCCAGCCGTTCACGCGTGATGTCGTGACCAAGGAAAATAGGGATTAATTTTTATATATATAGTTAAGTATTATTTTAGTTGGCGCTATTAATTAAATGCAAAGGGAAAAGTACAGATTTGACTGAGAATTATTATACGAGTATAGTATAGATTAGTTAGGATGTTTTGATTTACACGAATGGTCAGAATAAAGTTTTGTGCGGATGAGTACCAATTTCCTCTGTGCGTGTTTCCTGCTCTGTGATGAGATATCAAAGAGCTTTTTTGTGATAAATCTAAGGCTATATAACGAAGAGTAGGCTTAGATAGAAAAGAAAAATTATTATAATGGGTAATATTAGTAAAAATGACTCCAATAAAGTGTTTTTTTTTGACAATTTTTACTAAACTACCCTTAAACGCTTCTTAGAAAAGTTGCACCGTTTTCAATATTTTCGCTGTATAAGAGGAAATTGAATCAATGATATACAAACGCATCTTTCAGACCGCTGCAACTAGAAACTTGAAACGTGTTCTGAAAATTTCATAAAATGTTATAGTATTGAAATTCTAAGTCGTAGCAAGATGTATAAAAGTATTATTGAAAACTGTCGAATAATTTTGTAAAATTATCTTAAATATAAAAGAATTATAACTGAGACAAGTCTGTACATATTTTTTCTTGAAAAATCTTTAGAAATAGTCATAAATTATTACTATTTCTATAGATTTTTGGAAAAAAAAATTATTACTAATAATTATTGATACAGAGGTTTTAGTTTTAAGAATGTTTGTCTGTCTATCTGTCTGTCTGGGATCTCATTACGAGAGCACTACTGGACAGATTTTGATGGAATTTTGTATCATGAGTGCTGTTTATTCGGTCAATATAGGATACTTTTTACTACGAGTAAATATCTCGTTTTTGAAGAGTTTATAAAATGTATTAACGGTTTTCATGTATCTAAGAATGAACTGACCGGAGCGAAGGGAGTCGCTAGTGTCTATACTTAGCTGCAGGAAAATGTTATTTTTATACACATAGGTAACAGTGCTTTATATTATTACTTGGCTAGAAAAATTATGTTGAAAATACTATATATATAAATAAAATTGAAGTGTCTGTTTTTAATTTCAAATTAATAGCTTTTCACTAAATGTATATGACAGTATATGCGATACTAACAACAAAAAACCAATTTATAAAATTTTTATCTGCCTGTTTGTTCCGGGTAATCTTTGAAACGGCGGGACCGATAACATCACCTATCTGCGAATGAAAGTCCCGTCAAAATCGATTTAGTCGTTTCAGACATTAGCCGGAACAAATAGACAGACAGACAAAAATTTACAACAGAACTGTTATAAAAAAACTCTCAACAGAAAGACTGTAAAATAACTAAGCCCAAGCCGTGGCTTGAACCAATATATAATATAAAAATCCATCAACTACGCCAAATCAGTAAAAAGCATTGTAACATAGGTATGTAGGTATGGATACGAATAATACACGAAAATTAATTTCATAAAATATATATATTCTAACGGCTCTTGAATACGTGCGAGTATAACGTTCAACAAAGCACGGCATTATTGAAGCTCGCAAGGAAATGTGTCACTTAACGAATTAGTGCAGGTTCAGTGCTCGCCTTTGTACAATATGTATTCATACGTGCCTCTGTATAATCTAGATGGAAATAATATGACAGCTGTAGGTACTCACTGATTTTCAACAAGAAGTTAGAAATCTGAGGTTAAACTAATTTGGAATTTATCTTATTGTTTGTGTTTAAATTGAAGTTAAGATTGAAACAAAAACAAAAACGCGATTATAATATTGAAAAACTTACAAACACTTTCAATGAAAATTATCTTATTCATTAGCGACTCGCTCTCGCTTCGCTCGGGCTCGTCCTTAGATTTAGCGTAAGCAAAGCCGCGGGATCCGCTAGTAAATGTATACAAACTTGACAATTATATACTAAAACCTTCCTCAAGAACCACTCTATCCATTGGTGAAAGCAGCATGAAAATCGTTGTAGTTTTTGAGTTTATTGCGAACAGACAGACAGACAGACGCGGCGGAGAACTTTGTTTTATAATATGTAGTGAAGATATTGAATGTTGCGTGCTTTCGAGACAAGTAAATACAATTTCATCCCCACGCTTTGGTAGTTAGTAGTCGCTTACTTTGTTTTCATTGAAATAGTATACCTAATAGTATTTATTTAGGTCGTTCTATGTTTTATAAATAATTAAAATGTCTGTTTCTACCATCCACATAACAGCTTTTTACGAAAGGTACATGTAATTAAATACGGTACTAAGAGAAACACAATTTTTATTTCCTAATCTATATAGGCTAGATAGCCTTTTTCCGAAATACTACTTCTAAAAAACTGCTGTAAAATCTAATAATTTGACTGGTACAGAATTAAAATTCCGCTCAAAAAATCTAAAACTAAGTCACTTAAAACGTAACACAATTTTTTTTAATGAAACAGTCAATTCAGTCTTTTACAAGTGGTAGTGCCATGTTTGTTACCTTCGGGTAATAGCCGAATGGGCCGGCACGCCCACTCTCTCACAGAAGACCGGCGTGAAGTGGCAGCTTTTCTGTCGCGTTTCGTCCGGTAAGTGAGAGTCCGGGAGGCCCACTCCCCATCCCTCCTCCCGTCCTTCTCCCTCCTCCCTTTCCTGAAAGGCCCGCAACGCATCTGCAAGCCCTGTGGTGTTGCAGATGTCCATGGGCGGAGGTGATCACATACCATCAGGTGAACCTCCTGCCCGTTTGCCCCCTTTGTCCCATAAAAAAAATAAAGAAACAAAGTCTATCAGTAAAATTTACTAACACTAACTCACTTCGTCTGCATTTTAAGTGTATTTTACGCTATGTATCTATTTGATCGAATAAAGTATAAACCAACTCGTACAATAACAATAATAACTTCAAGACGCTAAGAATTTATCACAAGAACCAGACCAACCTAAAATGCTTACCACTAATAAAATGAAACTACCTTTTCGGATTTTGTCGCGGATTATTTTGATTTTTAGTTCCCGACGTTTCGAATGCTTTACAGCAATCATGGCGAGACCATGATTCTCGAGTCTTTTTTTTTATGCGACAAAGGGGGCAAACGGGCAGGAGGCTCACCTGATGGGAAGTGATCACCTCCGCCCATGGACATCTGCAACACCACAGGGCTTGCAGATGCGTGCAGTCTTGCAGATGCGTTGCCGGCCTTTTGGGAAAAGGAAAGAGATAGAAGGGAAAAGGACGGGAAGAGAGAGAAGGATGGGAAGAGGGATGGGGAGTGGGCCTCCCGGACTCTCAACGTCTCGTTCGTGATTGCTGATAGCAATAATAAACCTAAGAAAGTATTACCACCAATAAAATTAAAATTGTCTTCTCAAAGATACGTAAGAAAATAACCAGACAATAATATAAAATTTTAGATATTATTGGTACATTTTATCACAAAACTGTTCAAATACAGTTTCCTAACAAATATTCAATGTACTATTTTATTCCCTTTTTCTTTGTTTTATGCTCGTGTGACATTCACCTTTGATATATTTTAAGGATGTTAGCTTATTTCCTTTTTAGTAGTAGGAAATTGTTAGTTTGCATAAACTACAAGTTTATCCGCCGCACACATAGTCACTTAATGAATCTTTAAGTCGATCTTTAGTATGGAGATACTCGACTTAATGGTTCATTAAGTGACTCTGAGAGCGGCGGTATGTCAACTACTACACTTCATTCAATTCAACCTTAATAATCATCTTTTTTACATAATATAGCGTCGCTCGGGTATATCACTAGGTACACTGTAACAATTAGTTTAGATTTTTCAGAAATTAGATATGTTTCTGCTATCAAAATACCCTATATGTTGACCTGGATACCTTTCACTATACCAAATTTCTTCAAAATCTGTCTAGTAGTTTTCTCGTAATGCGGTCAATGACAAACAGACACACAGAAATTCTTAAAAGTTAACAGTTAAAAGTTAAAAAAAGATTGTCACCTGTCTCGATAATAATGACTATTTCAATAAGAATTTCCAAAAAATATTTAATGTACAGGTTGAATCAGTTAAACTTTTATTATATTTGTAGATTAAACAAAGTCACTTTCCGCGTTTGTACTCTTAGATCAACGCATTTTAATGCGGTTTTCATCAATAGATAAAATGATTCAAGAGTTTATATGTTTTATACATGCATATTATACGACTATATATTATTATAGAGGCAGTGGTAGCCCAGCGGTAACGCGTCGCTTGTATAACCGAGTGATGCGGGTTCAAATCCGGGTCTCGCACCTCTGATATTTTCATGTGCGAATCATTTCTATCCTGATTACCACTTGTCTTACGGTGAAGGAAAACATCGTGAGGAAACCTGCATGTCTGAGGAAACCTAGCAAGTTTTCGTAAGACATGTTAAGTCCGCCAACACGTATTAGGCCAGCGTGGCAGACTATGGCCTGATCCCCCTCGTACTGAGGGAGGCCCGTACCCAACAGTGGGACGCTAAAAAGGGCTGATGATGATGATGATGATGATTATACGACTCGTTTGGCTCAGTTGGTAATGAACCTACTTTCTGCGCCAGCGGTCGCGGGTTCGAGTCCCGCTGGGGGCATTCATTTGCTAATCACGAATGTTTGTACTCCAGTCATGGGTGTTTATATTTATAATATGTATGTATTTAAAATGTATATGTGTAGTGTATCAATTATCTGGTATCCGTAACACAAGCACGTTACGTAGCTTACTGCGGAACTAGATGGCGTTGTGTACCAACATATATAGTAGTGAAAAGGCGAAAAGTGTATCTAATAAGAAAATAATGTACAAATAGGCGGATGCCTCGAACGCCAGCCCCGCTCCTAATAGCAGCATTTTCTATTCTAAATAGTATTTTTATTTTTTAGATGGCGACACTAGTAAATCTAACAATAAGATTCCTTAATATATAATGAGATAGGCCAATAGGCTGCTATTAGGAGCGGGGCTGGAATTCGGGGCATCCCCCTAGTATTTACATATCTAAATTAAAAAATTGTTTCATATTTTAATTTATTGACGGAGTAAAATGTTACATTGGATATTCCAAATTTAAATTGTGATTCAAGATATAGCTATACTAGCATATACGGTTCTGTTTTCAACCGACCTTTTTTTGGTAGTAATGTAAAATATATTTACCACTAAAAATGATATAAGCTATAGCTTTTTATATAGAGCAAAGGGAAAAGGCACATCAGTATTACTAGTTTTAAAAATTGATTGATTGATTTGATTTAATATAGGCAGTAACTTAGGCTACTTTTATTTTATTAGAAAATTATAAAAAAAAACGTTATACGTTTAATTTATTTTAGCTTACGCCCAGCGAAGTGGGCCGGGTTTGCTAGTTACCAATAAGAAACACAAGTAACGGAAATATGACGTAATTTTATGTTATCCGGAACGTTTTAAAGCAGGTGAAGCCATGAAAATTATAAAGAAAGAAGAAGCCTGAAGCAAAAGTGTAACTGGATACTCAACGTCGAAGAACGATCATACTATCCCTTTTATCCAAATCAAGGGAAATTATATATATTAAAAGTTGGCTTTTCCGTCAAAGGCAAATTTTATATATTATTAAAAGTTAGGTTTTCTGTCAAATTGTTGAAGATGACGTATGAAAACAAGGATTTTTTATGAACTAATTAAGAAGAAATAATCTGATTAATTTTATTAATTAATTTTAACTGATTAATTAATTTTTATAATCAATCTACGAATCTATGGCAAATAGCTATACTCTTGGCAGAGGTAACCCAGTGGTAATGCGCTAGCTTGAATACCGTATGAAGCGGGTTCGAAACTTAGCTCGCACTGGTGATATATTTATGTGCGAATCATTTACAAAATGTTTACCACTTGTCTAACGATAAAAAATATCGTAAAGAATTTTGCATGTCTGAGGATACCTTACTGTACTGTGTAGTTAGCCAACATGTACTTGGCCATCGTAGTAGAGTATTGCCTTGTCTCTCTCGTATTGAAAAATTCAGCAGTGGAACGTTAATAATGGCTGAATACAATGTATAAATAGCTATTACACTTGTGTATGAGGTTAATGTGAAGAATATTTTGGAACCAAAGGTAAAAGGATAGACTAGATGTATTCAGATATGTGCCAAGTATTATAAAAAGGGTATAAAAAGCTGTTCTGTTCTTAACGTTTCTAACCTTGCATTATAATTAACCAAGACCATTTGCATTAATTTTCGAGGAACATTACGTATGAATCTAATGTGTCTGGAAATGAAGGTAATGTCAGCTTCTACTGGCCATTGCCGGTAGTTTTATATCCTTTTTATGTAGGTACTGAAAGAGAGGCGGCTAACTTCTGCTACTTTTTGTTTTTACCTGACTGCCCATAAAAAGGAGTGATGTTTTCAGTGTTCATATATTTTCCTAGTAACAATTGCACTAACATAATAAATGTTAATACTAACAAGTTTTATCATAAATAAATATATCGTAAATGAAAGTCCAGTAAAGTTACTTTAACTTAATAATATTACTTGAAACAGGCGTTTTTATATAAAGTTTGATAATAACCAAAGCAATTGTAAGAGAAATATAATGTCAGTACTAAAAGGTTAATAACAGATTATAAAATTCGTACTTTTAATATAGTGGAAGTCAATATTTTTGAAGTTATTGAATTTTATCACGGTTTGTGTAATCCATGCTTGATAATGAATAGATTGATTTATTTTTTGGATAGTAGTTTAATACCACTTATATTATGATGTACATACTTTTGCTGAGACAAAAATATTATTAGAATAAAAATAGATATTACATAAAATACTTTTTTTACTTTATCCTACAACACATTGTTTTTAAGCGATAAAGTTGCAAAAGCTGACGTAGCTAGCAGAGCGAGTGCGGGTCACTTTTTATATAAAAAACAGACGAAAATAATAGCTGTAACATAAATCCAAAAGCAGCGTGTTAAAATTCCAGACCATTTGAATATGTACCGTGTAAGTTCGATTGGATTTTATTGCTCTGATTGAATGAAGTGTCTACCGCTGTCTGCGATCTAAATTGCCAATTTAAATGCATAGGTGCTTTGTATGAAACAATATAGTGTAAATAGAAAAAAGTACTAAGCAAATAATTGATTAAATCACGTCAGTTTGCATTTTTGGCGTTTTTACCAGTATATCATCTTATGTCAATTGTCTGAAGATTTGTTAACTTACTCGTAGAACATCTGTTACAGTCACACTGTAAAAAATAACAGCCTTTGTATCAAACAACACTCGAAATTGCGAATTTCTTACCATTATGTGTATATAATGTTATGTGACTGTATATTTATTTTGGCGACACATTTGGCTCGGTTTGTAGTGTCACTTGATGTGCCAGCGGTCGCGGGTTCGAGTCCCGCTGGGGGAATTCATTTGTTGAGCGCGAATGTTTGTGCTACAATCAGGGATGTATGTATTTATGTATTTAAAGTTATAATATATGTACAGTGTATCAACTATCTGGTATCCGTAACACAAACCTTGTAGCTTACCGCGGAACTAGAGTGCACTGTGAGTAATAATATTCCAACATATTTATTTATTTTATTAGATGATTATTGTATTTTTATTACAGGTACCGTATATAGGTATAGTATATATGCATGTTAAGCTGTTATATTAATGTGACAAAACAAACACCTCAATTTGATTTATCTGTGTAAAAAAGAAATTAAGGTCAGTAAAAAATATTCTTATATTTGTAAAATGCTTCACTGCTTTATTAAACTTTATTTTTCTAGTATTCCTATTAGAATCAGCGTGTAACCTCGTGCGTCATGGTTCCTGCAACAAGTGCGAATGGAAAAGTAATTTCTTTCATAGACGTCTCGCTGTTTGTGTTTGAAAACTACTGTACTAACCATGAGTTTAGTAGTTATAGGAAAGTCCTGTTAACCAGTCAAATAATCTCTTCATTATTATTTTGGCTTATATTTATAATACTTTGCCTTATACATAGATGTATGGTTTCTTTTTTTTCCTTTTCTCCATCTACGATCATTCCTTGGGCTGTAAATTAATCTGTGGTCCTTCTGCATTTTAACAACCCTTTAATGTTATGTAACTAATTAATCATTTATTATTATTAGTTATACGATATGCTGGCCAATGTATGTTTTCTAAAAATTGTTTTGTTAAACTTTTTATAGCCAAAAATAAATTCTTCAAAATAGTGTCCTTAACATAAATAAATATATATCATGCAAATTTACTAATGACATATTGATATAAGCTGCTATCGGACTAACTCGGAATATTCATATTATATTTTTTTTTTGTAATATTTACTATACATCTATATACCTTCTGACTAAAAATTGTTAGTAACACTGTGAAATTGAGAAATTGTTTACACCCATTTTTAGGGACTCCCATTGGACTATAAGAACGTACCTTTGTTTACTTACGTAATACACAAGAACCTGAGTTGAGACTCTTTAATATCCTACGTATAAGTATATCTAATCTCAGAGGAATTAATCATGATATAAAATCTAGCAGCCAAAATTGAATGAAATTAAAATATACGTAAATATAATTTTAGATTCGTTTGTAGGAGTGCCACCCTACAGTGAATGCAGAGGACTCACTGCCATTGTCTTTGTTTATTATGTTCCATTACAATACTATAGTGTATTCTCTATAACAGTAACCATTGAATTATTCATAAGATCAATGTAACATGAAAGGCTGGTTAATGCATATATTGGGATGGATTAACAGGTAATTCTATACAATAGTCCCTCTAGTGAGGCTTGTGAAGCTCATTTTATCATTAACGGTTAAATTATATTTTACTATTAGACCCGTCCAACGCTGTAATACACATCTTATTTTTTTTCTTCAGCTATGGAGTAAAAATTGTAGTATTGTAAGTATTCTTTTCTAAGGTTCGCTATATGGAAACTCTCTTTTATAAAAATCTTAATTTTTTTCCATAAAAAAATGACCACGATACAAATCTACTATATAAAAATAAGTCGGGTTTTCCTTCCTGACGCTATAACTCCAGAACGCACGAACCGATTTCCACGGTTTTGCATTCGTTGGAAAGGTCTCGGGCTCCGTGAGGTTTATAGCAAAGAAAATTCAGGAAAAATTTCAACGGAAAAGCGGGAAAATCTTTTAAACTATACTAAAGAGGTTACACCTGGGGACGAACCCGAGCGAAGCGAGGGTGAGTCGCTAGTTACCTTCTAAAATCTTGTAAGTTGGTAACAAATCACACATTAAATCAAATGAAGATCGGGTTTCGGAATTACTTTCGAAATTTATAGCGGAGGGACATCCCGATTTATGATTTTAATATAATAAACCTAGCATATCCTATGGCTCCGCTCGCGCTTTAAAGAAACTAAATTCTTAGATTTCACATACCGTGTGATGTTGAACAGCCAGTTTTTAACGGTTAATTGAGATTTCTCAGAAATGTGATATTTTCCAGCAGTAAAATCTTATTCCGACCCGGATAACCATCTATCATCGTATCAAATTTCATCTAAATCTGTCCAGTGGTTTCTCGTGTTGCGGTCACAAACAGCAGACATACGACAAAATTCTAAAATGACATATTCGGACTCTGTATAATAAATAATAATGGCTATATCAATAAGATTTAAAACAAATTATGTTATATTAAACATGTATAATACTATATTAAACTAGCAGTTTCCGCGGCTCCGCCTACATTCTAAAGACGGAAACCTAATTCTCTTGCATATTAATAAATTCCGTGTTTACTGCTCGATGAAATATTTTAAAAAAATTTAATTGCAATGCTTCCCTTATCACCTAGGAAAATAAAGAATAGCCTACGACCTATTCTCAGACCTACCAATTATATACAAGAAATTCATTGAAATCGGTCGAGTCGTTTCAGAGGAGTTCGATAACAAACACTGTGACACGAGATTTTTATAAATTAGATGTACATTCTTACACAAAAATACTGAATTATTTAAGGCTGTCGATATAAACCGAAAACCAATCCACAGATTGTGTTGTTAATAATTTATTAAAAAGCTTCGTTAAACTTTTCTTTGTTGTTCCATTAACGGTTCAATATCTGTAAATAGCTGAAAGGTTTTTTAAAAACCCTTTATTTATGGAAACAAGGGTTGAAACAAGGTATCGACCCCTTGGGACAATAAAACATACTCGTAATAGGGATGAATGGCGTACCGATTCGAAAAAATAGAGACACAAAATATTTGATCGGAAAGTCCGATTCGAACAAATTAAATTAGGTATATATTATTTCGTTTCATCTGTACTTGTATATAACTATTTCGGTATCGATAGTGTACTGTATATGCTAGGCATGTACGGTTGCAAATCTGAAGGCCCTGGGTTTGAGTCTCGGTTAGTAAGTTTAATTTGAAAGTTGACAGTTGCTCTATATGCTTAGCTTCATACTAAGTATACTACACGAACACTTGTGCACTATAATATATACCGTGTAGTTAGACGCAGCGGCTAGTCTTAGCAAAATAAGTTTCTTATAAATCTCAATAGTCCGTAGTCGTAATAGATCGGGAGAACATATTAATAACAGCATGCTAGCAGTATGGCTGTAGATTTGAATGTGTTGGGTACCAGTTCTGCCAAGTTTAGTTTTACTCATAGCATATTAGTATCAACCCGGAGTTCTAAATGGGCGGCGTTTTAAGGCTAACTACTAACCACTGGGCTAACTATTGGACAGGACTCCATTAAACTTATGTAATTACATGCTTTACAATAATATATATTATAGTTACGAAAACTTGGATATTATTTAGGTGTATTATGGATTATTTATAATCTTATAAAGCATACATTTAATAATACTTCTAAACATATATTTACAAAAGACCATAATTATTAAAAACAGGTGCAAAGTAATAAATAATATTTTAAACGGGATTGCAGTTTCAAAGTAAAGCATAAAAGTTTAGCGAAAACAATCTCTAAATTATTTTGAGTTATTGTGTGAAAATATTATCTTAAGACGAGGTGAATTTCTTGAGCTTAAAATTACTAATGGCATTGAATAACTGTTAAATATAATTACATTATTTTCTTGATAAAATCAAATATGTAAAATAGACATTTTTTTTCAAATCGGAGCAATAGCAGATCCAGGGATTGACGCGTTTAGGTTAAATAAAGTAAAAATTAAGCTTATCAAAAATAAATCACTATCGCTGTGCCTTGAAATGATAAAAGTTTTAACCCGTTTGATATATAAGTAATATCAAAAGATTTGGTAAACATTTCTGTAAAGCATTTGAAACGTCAAGAACCAAAAATCAAAATAAATCCGCGACAAAATCCGAAAAGATAGTTTAATTTCTAATTTCTAATTGATTAATAGATCTTCTTCATTTATATCCAGACCAGAGATATTTCTGTTTAAGGGCCACCATGCAGGTTAGAGACAAGGAGGACCATCGCCCTAGAATGTAGTATCTCAGAAATATTGCCAAACTAAGGAGGCGATGCGATCGCTACGTTGTCTCAATGCCTTACTTCACGTTGTCACAATAGTGACAATACTCATAAGCAGCTAACTTCACAAATACTACTTACCGACGACAGCGACTTGTAAATTCTACAAATTTTCAAGGAGAGGCTGGTAATGCTTTAGTATGAAGCGATGGTCCTCCTGGTCTCTAATCTCCATGGGCCTCACGTTGCCAAAAGACAAGAACGGTACAACCATATTTAGTCATGTCCATCTGTATAACATTTTGTATATTTACGGTTTCGTACGCAAAATTAATTTCGTTTCTCATAGAATTGCTAATGAAATGCAAACTCATTACGTTGAATAAATAAATATGGTCCGTAAGTAGATATGTAATGTTAAAGTAATTAACGCTTAATACTTTCTTAGGTTTATGCGAATATTTGACATTATAAATGAATCTACGTTTTCGGATTTTGTCGCGGATTTATTTTGATTTTTAGTTCCCGACGTTTCGAATACTTTACATTATAGTTAACGTTTTTAGTTTGTAGTTTCATTTGAAATTAATGTTTTTCAAACAGTACACATTTTTTAAAGTTTCGGGATACGGAACACCCAAAATGTATATAATCCTCGTGCATACCAGACTTTTCCTAATAATTTTCCAATTGTTATTCAACAAGAGGGGAATTCGTTATAGCTATGAGTATATCAGATTAAGGATATTGATATTAAGAAGGGTATAAAAACACAAAAGTTCTGAACTATTACCAAAAAATATAACATAAAGTGTTTAAACCGCTCAATTGATCTTGAAAGGACATTTCTTTCTTCTAAAGCACAAAGCGTTAGAACTTCCGACCTTTTATACAAGCATTTTTACTTTCAATGAAACGATGAATTTCATAAAACGAAGCAGGTATAAAACACAAAGGTTAGTTCGGGTTTCGTTCGTATTCCGATAGATTGTTGTATTATTTTTGAACTTACACAAATTCAATCTTTTTTTGTTATTTCAGTATAATTTTTTAAAGAATTTTTGATAAGAAGATTTGAATGACTAATATTGTTATAATTCTATAACCTAACTATCGACTTAACATTTGCTAGATACGTTTTAACGATCAGTATACATTTCTCAGATATTTTCACGGCTTTTCACTATAATATGCCTTACTCTTGAATCACTCTATTATTGATGAAAACTGCATAAAACCCGTTGCGTTTGAGGACGGCAGGAAGCAAATTTTTTTAACTATGTAGACATGATAAAATCATTTCAACACAACTAACTATTGTAGCATGATATCCATATATGATCGCCCAATTTATTTTAAACAGTAAATTCGTAGAGATTTACTTAATAAAAACCAAAAAAAAATATTTTAATTATGCACATTTCATCTCACTTGTATTGAGTAATATTGTGATTATGTAACTATATTAACTAAAAACTTTTTAGTTATATTTCTTTTAAATATAGTTTTTTTCATACAAACACAAGTATACTTATTTTTTTTATATACGTACTTACTTACGACACGTTATTTTTAAATTCGTACTTACTTATGACATGAATACTAGCCATAGTAAACAATAGGGCTCACACTGTCTAGCAAAGACGAAGACTTACAGCAGCAGCAGACGCTCGAGAGTAAAGGCTTAAAGGAGACACTCGCTGTAAAATAAACTTAACCGTAGTTCTAGCAAAGTGTCTTAACTGACGTTGGCTACTACGTGACGCTTTGCCTCTTAAAAGCTCAGATAGTACGTCTTATTATTAAAACACTAGCGTGTCACCCCCGCTCTGCTCGGCTGCGTCCCCACTCTATTCATTTTTAAGGCTTTAATAAATTTCTCAAAATCATTCTGCACTTAAAAGTATTTTGTATGTTGACCTTGATAACCTAGCGGGTTATCACCATGCTAATTTTTTTAAAATTTGTCTAGTGGCTTTCTTGTGATACATTCCAAGACAGACAGACAAAATTTCTAAAATTATACATTTGGCAAATCAATAATAATGAATATTTGATGTGAAAAAGATTAAAAAAACAGGTACTCGCTACCACAATTTGCTCTCACTGAAAAATATTAAAAGATTCAATAAATACGAGAATGTATAGAAAAAATATAGGTTTATAATGAATCTAAATTTTCAATTTGTTTGTTCGGTACAATCTCAGAAACTACTATATAGACTCTCATACAGTTTTCTTATAAATCAAAAATTATCTAGAAAAGCTATAATTTATGAAGGTTTTTCAAAAATAATCTACGGGTATACTCGTAGTGATTATTCTGAATTAAGTCGAAAAAATCGTTCCTTCTAAGAGCTTTCGTAATATCATAAATGCAAATAGACTACCAAGGTACCAGTAGTAAAATAATATTTCCTTTTTAAGTATATCTGGGGTCGTTTTAAGAGGTCCTTGACCAAAAATACAAGCAGCAGCTCAGTAATAAAGGTCAGCTGACGCCAAGCGACGGTTATATTTTGTATTGCAACGTTTAGCGCTTCCATAAAGTTTGTCATTGAATTTTTACTTTAAATAACTTTTGTTAGTTACGTGTCTCAAATATGTATTAAAAAAATGTTTATAAGCATATAGGTAGAAATTTCTTAAAGTTTTTTACATAGTTAATAATCAATTATCACATTTAAGACAGTGGTTAGTAGTAAAACGCTCTCTTAGATTATCGAGTGATGCGGGTTCATTTCATGTCATTTCTAGCATGATTACCACTTGTCTTACGGTGAAGGAAAAGATCGTGAGAAAACATGCATTTCTGAGATAATCTAGCAGGTTTTCGAAAGACTAATTCACATTGGATGGTGATTCAAGATTCCCCTCGTATTGAAGGGTCATGCTCCACAGTGGGACGTTAAAAGGGGCTGAATACAACAAAAATCAGTTTACTTTTAAAATATACATAATAATATATTTCGCTTACTTTGTTAACGAATGTTTAGTACTAGAACTAAGTGAGTTCAAGTATGCTTCCATAATATTATAAATAAATTGGTACAACATCAAAATTTCGAATGAAATTTATTTGATTACTAGCAGTAACCGAAAAGTTCATGATTTATAGCCCGCTAGAAAAAACTATCCTATGTTACTTCTAATACCTCCAAAAATATGTGTACAAAGTTTCATGATGATCGGTTAAGTAGTTTTTGTGTGAAAGCGGAACAAACAAACTTACATTCACATTTATTATAGAATATAATATATAGATAAATAAATAAATAAATAAATAAATAAATAAATAAATATGTTGGGACGTTATTACAACAGCGCCATCTAGTTCCGTGCTAAGCTATGAAGCTTGTGTTACGGATACCAGATAGTTGATATACTACACAAATAATAATTTTTAGTAGGGTTGTAGGGTCACTACCAACTGAGCCAAACGTGTCAAAAACCAAACCTTGTATTTTACTACTATGTCATCACATAAATCGTATGTACATTGACCATATTAGCACAAGCGTATTATGCGTGTTCCATACAAGCTATCGAACTTGTCAATATTTCATGAAAGACCTTCAAGCAAGAGACCTTGTGTAAAAGGTCTTATTTATTTCCCAGAGGCTAGGTACGGGTAATTTATTGCTTAAATCTGGTTTGTCAGACTTAGTGCCATTTTTTCCTATAATCATGATTGCTTGCGGTAATATTTTTGTATGCTACTCAGAATAATCTTAAATATTTATTAATTATTAAAATAAGTTAAAATAAGAATAAACTTTTTAGTATATTAAAATAAGAATAAATTTTAAATATTTATTAATTATTAAAATAAGTTATTAGAAATATTTAATTATTAAAATTATTCAGTTATTACAATTATTTGATAAGCATGAGTCTTCTGTCAGTTACAAAAGAAGTAGCTTCATACCTAAGAATAATTGCGGGACTAAAATCCTTTTTATCTTTCTGATATTACATCAAACTATTTTTCTTTAACAATGTTTTATTATGCTTGTATAATTATAGTATTTTTCATTTAAATTAATAGTAAAGTTGGATTTTCAAAAGTTTTGCCGTACGATGTGAATACAACCATATTATGTTTGCAAACGCCTCTACAAATCGTTATAGTTAATCACAACTTGTAAAGTAGTTGTAATAGATCGATGAATCGAGTTTCTGGATATTTGAAGATCTCTATAATATGTATACAGGAAGTGTTAAGTATATTAATACTTTTTCTAAAGTGGTAGTGCCATGCTCGTTACCTTCGGGTAGCAGCCGAATGGGCCGGCACGCCCCGTATTGTACCACTCTCTCACAGAAGACCGGCGTGAAGTGGCAGCTATGCTGTCGCATTTCGTCCGGTAAGTGAGAGTCCGGGAGGCCCACTCCCCCTCCCTCCTCCCTTCCTCCCTTTCCTGAAAGGCCGGCAACGCATCTGCTAGCCCTGTGGTGTTGCAGATGTCCATGGGCGGCGGTGATCACTTACCATCAGGTGAGCCTACTGCCCGTTTGCCCCCTTTGTCCCATTAAAAAAATCATTACATTTGTAATATGTACTAACGAGATACGTACGTTTTTTTACTACCTAGTTTGGTTGATTCATCGTCGTTTATTCTTAAGCTAACATAACGAATATTGGGAGTAGAATAGTACAGGACCAACCAATATATATATTATAGCTAAGATACTATACTAAAGCTTCTTTCTGGTTATTTCATCACTAAATGTTATATTTAATGCTTACAGTATTGTCCTTCATTTTTAAATAGTTCAAACACTTTTTTATAGTAACAGCTTACAAAATTAAATAAATATGTTGGGACATTATTACAACAGCGCCACCTAACTAGGTAGATCCAGGTTCCAAGCTTGTATTACGGATACCAGATAGATAATATAATACATATATAAATTTTAAATACATACATATTATAAATAAACACACATGACTGGAGTACAAACATTCGCGCTCAACAAATAAATGCTCCCAGCGGGACTCGAACCCGCGACCGCTGGCGCAGAAAGTAGGGTCACTACCAACTGAGCCAAACGTGTCGTCAAAAATTATAAGCATACATCGATAAACATTTACATTGACGAATCTAGAAGAAATTATCAGAGCTGAAGTACATAAGCTAATATGTGTAATCCATAAAATACATAGCTTCAACCGTTGAGATGCTTCCACTGCAGAGTCAAAAAGTCATAAGACGAAGTAGGATAAATAAATCTTATCTAGTGAATATTATTCATTCCAAAGCCCTTTAGAGTGATCTCAGAAGGAAACCAGTGAACCGTTTTTCCTGTTTTTATCAAATGTCTATTCATAGGTATTTTTTAAAGAGAAAAAGTGAGATGGGGTCTTATTTTACTATCAACTAGCAAACCTGACCTTTAGCAAGCGTAAGAAAAAATAACTTAAAATATTTTATAATTTTCTTATAAAATAAAAGTAGCCTAAGTTACTCCTTATAACATTAGCTATCTGCGAGTGAATGTCCCGTCAAAATCGGTTCAGCCGTTTATGCATAATGTATTTTTTATGCATTTAGTGAAAAACTGTTAATTTGAAATTAAAAACAGACACTTCAATTATGATTTAAACAATGATTTAAAAGTTTGTAAGTTTGTATTTTGTTACTACTTTACTCAGCTCTATTTCTTTATGAAATACTATAAAATATACTTTTTAGGAAATATTAGTGCGGGAACGCTGAGAAAGAAAAGTTTATTATAAACTAGTAATTTACCGTAGTTTTAACGGTGAAAAAGTAAGTGTTAATTAAAAGCATGGAATAAATAGGCGATCGCTTGCTCTGCGGATAATAAAATCATGTATATCACAATTCACATGGCAATCGTTATTCCTATTTATTTTCAAAACAACATTTTGAAGGGACGTTCCTAACTAATAGAAGATATTATAAGCAGTAACATAGTCTACTTCTGGTTGAGAAAGAGAATAACAGGTCCGCAAAAAAAAATCCATTAACTTGTTACTCAACAAACAAACAAAACAAAAATGTTAAGCTAAATATTTTTATACTCTATCTACATACTCGTATACATATACAAATATTATGTGTATTCTGTATATAAAATTGAAAAGTAGTGTATAATTTACTATTTTTAGTAAACTATCTTCATTCCTTTAAAACGTACCTAGGACTCATCGAAGCGGAGGAGGGTAAGTCTCTAGTCTAAAAATATATTATGAGTTATAACAAAGCATATACGTAAAGATACCAGTATCACAGACCCTTTAGAACGATCAGATAGTTACACGAATGAACCCTTTCGAAGACAAGCTAAATCACACCCTATCTTTCTTCACGCTTCATTTCAACCGTTCCACGAGCACGCCCCAGATGTTGTAAGAATATTATACCTAGAGGCTATTATGATTTTTCTTAAAGACAAAACTGAGGAACTTTTTTAAAAGCGCTTTAAGTTTCGTATTTTACTTCATTTTTTTTTACTTTTACAATAACTTGTTAAATGTGTAATAACTATGAAATTTAATTTAATATAATCTCTCTAATAACGTGCACTGTTTTCTTAATGAATACAAGTCATATCAACCAAAGTGGTTACCTCATAAAATGGCTTTTTTATTGATTAGGAAAATATTAATAAGTATCCTAATTTGTTAAAATACAATGCAAAAACTTCAAAGAACAGGCCAAATTTGATACAAAACTAAAAATTTCTTTATTTGTTGTTGATAATTTCTTTGCCTTAAAAGACGAAACAGTGATGTGTTCAAGTTTCAAGATTATTTGCATAATTTATTATAACTTTAGCTACAATACAATAGCAATTATAAGTTTCTTTTGAAAATAATAATCGTATAACGATGTAACGTAACGTACTTTTGTTAACTTTTGATTAATACAAGTAGGTTTTATTAAAAGTTTGTTCTTCATATTAGTAAAGTTTGTACATTTTTAGTCAACTTTATTAAAATTTAAATTAATAATGAAAAATTTGTTCGGAAGTCAATTGCAAAGTTTCATTTTATCGTAAGATGAATTATAAGATAAAATTTTTGATGGTAACAGAATGTAACTACTTTTTGAATAAAGTCATTATTTTTATAGCCCATGTAATATTCTTAGCTTTCTGTTGTGATACTCGTATTCGCATATCTGAGTGTTAACCAAGTAGTAGAGAGTATATTTTATGATGGATCTGTTTGAGTCTGATATTTTCCATTATATCCTTACTAATATTATAAATTCGAAAGTAACTCTGTCTGTCTGTTTGTCTGTCGCGTTTTCACGCTAAAACTACTGAACCGATTTAAATGAAATTTGATACGTAGATAGTCTAGAGCCTGAGAAAGGACATAGTCTACTTTTCAAGGCGAAAAAAGGGCTGTAAGGAAATTTTAGGCTTATGATTAGATATGATTAAATAAGACATTCACAGTTTGTAAAAATGTTATCCTAAAGGTACCCAACCTTGGGACGAACCCGAGTGATGCGAGGGTAAGTTGCCAGTTTACAATATGTACAAATTTAAATTATTATTATGTAGAAATTTTTACACCATAGATACGATCTAAATCGAAGTTTCATAAGTGCTTAGAAACTAAAAAGTGGTAAAAGCTATACGGCAAAGCTTTTTCATTCTAAAACTGCTTATCCGTTTCCAAGGGAACATAAACGATAGCTTATTTTAGAGTATAGGTATTATTTTTTAATTAAAAACGTGCCATGGTTATACGTTCGCGACTAATAAAAATATTATTAGCCCAAAACTTTAAAGTTGTACTTTTACACTCTTTCAACTTTAATTTTTCCATATTAGTAGTAGTATGACTGGCAATTACAAACACATTTATTACAACAGCGCCATCTAGTTCTGTGGCAAGCTACGTTATGCGCTTGTGTTACGGATACCAGATAGTTGATATACTACACATATACATTTTAAATACATACACATTATAAATATTAACACCCATGACTCGAGTACAAACATTCGTGCTCAACAAATGAATGCCTCCAACGGGACTCGAACCCGCGACCGCTGGCACAGAAAGTAGGGTCATTACCAACTGAGCCAAACGTGTCGTCAATACAGATATACATTGTAATTTGTAGCCTTATACGAAGTATATCAAAGAAATTAAGGTTTTCTTGGAATATTATCACGCGATTACGCCCCGCATGTCTGTCACACTCGCCTTATAAACACATTGTGAGATAACGTTCATAAATAACCGAGATAATCCCACTTGACTGATGAAAGTAGTGAATGGGCGTGTTTGAATAAATATTATATGGATTACGTTTATATTATTACAGAATTCTTAATGTGCTTTAGTTTTATTGATTAACGAGGTAACAAGTCATGGGGTATATTATAATAGAGAATTTGTGTGTCTTTAAGTGTCTAATAGAAGCCGATGTGTACAGAATTGATGAGAGATTTGTGAACTAAGAAACTGTGAAAAATTTCATTAAAATACGTCTAGCTTTCAGCAGCAATGAAAATGTAGATCGGACTTTATACACCGAAGTTTTGCAACAAACAACAACAACTAAAAATATACGCAATATAAAGAAAAATAACGTTTTTGCATGAAACCTTAAATATCCAAGAAAAATATCTGAGTGAACCGAATAAGGCTATCTTGTAATTAGATTTACATTAGAATTCGTATAATATGCCCTACGTCACTTTCAGTTTACAGTCTACAAGTTGCAATGACAAAGTCATATGAATCAGTTATATCACCGGTTATCGATCCAAAAAACGGACTTTCTTACAATATTATTAGTGAGAATTTTATAGAGGAATTAAAATTAAAAAGCCTTGTTACAGATTAACCTTTAACGCAAATATTCGTTGTGGGCGGTAAGACTTAATGGGAGTTTTTACAATGAAGTACTAAAAATATGTTACAAGATGAAACAATAAATACGCATAAAATTGAAAGAATTATATTTATTTACTAGATATAGATACATTTTGAAGGTTAGTATCTCAGAAATCACATATAATGGTGATGCGGGTTCAAATTCGGATCGCGCACCTCTAATATCTTCATATGCGAATCATTTCTATCCTGATTACCACTTGTCTTACGGTGAAGGAAAACATCGTGAGGAAACCTGCATGTCTGAAAAAACCTAATAAATTTTCGTAAGACATTTGAAGTCCGCCAACAGGCACTAGGCCAGCGCGGTGGACTATGGCCTGATCCCCCTCGTACTGAGGAAGGCCCGTGCCCAGCAGTGGGACATTAAAAAGGGCTGATTACAAAAATAATTATTATTAAATATTTTTTCACTGATTAAATACTTATTTAAATTTATTGTATATACTATGAACATTTTGACGTGACAACGTCTTAAATTAGGTTAGTAGGTATGTCACTTATGAAAAAGTGTAACGCTCGGTAACGTTACGATGAGTCACCGAACGAGAGAGAGGCCCGCCGAATGCCTTGCGTCTCTCTCCCACTCAACTATTAAAATATATTTCTATAGTTAAAATTTGTGCAATTCTTATTTTCATTCAATTCCTTGTTCCTATTGTGCAATTTAATTATATTCATATCAATAAATATTCTACCGAGAAAAAGACGTTGTCACGTAAAATCTTCGCCCGTAAAACCGACTTTACAGGCAACCATTTTTTAAAACCTAGATAATTGAATAGATCATAAACATAACCTCAATATTTAAAAGTGGAATAATAAAAGATAGCATCGAGTTTTTAGCAGTAATCTAAACACTTTTCACAAAATTACAATGCCACCTAGTATTTTATTTACTGTGGCAAATAAAAACACGAAGTCACTTAGCTCCCATGTTGTTATTATTGCCTACATTTGTCTCGAGCAATGTACACACGGCACAAAAATTTTGGTTTGGAAATGATTTCATATTATAATATTAGAATGAAAAATATGTTCATAAAAATGATCTGATAAATGGGTTGAGAAAAGTGTCAAATAAAACATAAAACGCAGTGTATTTCTCCAAATTAAACGCCACTAAGCAAAACTATGTAAGTTTTCGCCCAAAAACGGCACTTTTATGAGTGCTAAAATTTGGATAAACTGTCAATGTCAACCTTTACTGTGAATGCTTGTATTTATTAAATAAATTTTTAATTGAGAAAGCCCAAAAATTGTCAATAAAAAGGTGTTATTCTGTAACATGATGAAGGTCAAAGAGAAGCAAAGTGGCACTGTGCAAGAATTTTACAAAAATTATGAATTAAAATAGGAAGTGCTGACACACCCCCACATCACCTATATTGAACCATCGGATCTCCATTTATTCCGATCGTTACAATATCTAATCTAAGTCACTTCAAGAATGAATATTTGCTGAAGTTGTTGATAACGAAAGTTAACTCTCATTATGTATTAAATTGTGTAAAAAACATAAAAGTAAACGTTTAAACCTTTTAAAATCTAAAAAAGAAGATCACTTTCTGCGTAGACATCATACTTTTCTTTGCAGTTATTTAAAAATCTTGTTCCATGTTCATGTTGTCGTTATTGAATTGAGTAAAACAAAAATCTTCGTCATGTATAAAATTTCATCGGGTATAAATCACAGAGCGATCATGATTCGCTTAGCTCTCTAAAGTAAATTGTATGTAAATAAATATAGAAATAAGACGATTTGATAAATGTTCCCAGAAATAGATCGACGTAATAATAATAATAATAATAATAATAATCCTTTATTGCACACATACAGAGAGAGACAGAGAAAAAATAAAAACACAAAGTGACAATGTACAAGAGGCGGCCTTATCGCTAAAGAGCGATCTCTTCCAGGCAACCTTTAGGTGTAGGATAGTACAAAACAGGAAGGGTGTGCTTTAAATAAGGAGATAAAAATAGAATATAACTACAAATTCTAATGTAAGATACTATATGTATACATACATACATACATACATACATACATACATACATACATACATACATACATACATACATACATACATACATACATACATACATACTTACATACATACATACATACATACATACATACATACATACATACATACATACATGCATACAATAATATTACAGAAATAATAATAATATTTAAAAGTTAGTTTGTAAAAACTAATTAGAGACTTAAAAAAAGCTCCTTTAGAAGTTTTTTAAAAATCACTAGCGATTTCGCATTCCTAATAGTTTGGGGAAGAGAGTTCCAAAGGCGAGGAGCTGTGACAGAAAAGGAGTTACTATAGAAGGAAGAAGAGTGAGAAGGGATTTTAAGGATTAGGTTCTGATTGGAGCGAAGGACGCGTGAATGTGAGTTCCCGAGGAGGGTGAAGCGCTCTTTAAGGTAAGACGGTGTACATGGATCGAACAGAATACAGTAAAGAAGGTGAAGAATATGAGTATTTCTGCGAAGGCGGATGGGGAGCCACTTGAGCTTTTTACGAAAATCAGAAACATGGTCATATTTACGCAATCCAAATATAAACCGAATACACAGATTTTGAAGCCGCTCAAGTTTATTTAATTGCTCCTCAGTGATATCGAGATAACAGATATCAGCATAGTCAAGAATTGGTAAAAGGAGTGATTGTGCTAGCAAAATTTTGGTGGAAATAGGAAGAAAGTTACGCAAACGCCGAAGGGAAGCAACCGATGAAAACATCTTCCTACTCACCTCACTCACCTGCGGAACCCATGACATATTTTGGTCCATAATAATACCCAGATTTTTAACCGTTTTACTATAGGGTATAGTTACGCCGTTCAAAACTACAGGATGCAGAGTGGTAAAATTGATTTTTGAGATAAGTTTGGAACTGCCGATAATTATAACTTGGGTTTTTGTAGGATTTAGTTGTAGTCCGAACGATGCACTCCATGTGTTTATTTTAGAAAGATTGTCATTGATTTGATTAATAGCCGTAGGCAAATCTGCTATTTTGGATTGTTGATAAATTTGTAAGTCATCTGCATAAAGGTGGTAGAGAGAAGAGATATGTTGACAGACATTACTAATAAAAATTGAAAATAAAAGAGGAGACAACACGCCACCCTGTGGAACGCCACTACGTACTGGAACACTAAACAGCTTCGAAGAGTCTAATTTTAATTTTATGTATATACGTATTATTTTCCTTGTACAAACGTACCCACTACCTAAATATTATATTTTTAGTAAGGGTTTTGCAAGTAAAAATACAAGACTTGCATTTTTACTCATTTTTTGCTCGAAATTCAACCATAACAGGTACCTATTGAAAATTAGGGGAAAACTTTGAATGGAAAATATTTAAATGTGAAAGTTGGAGAGGCTGAATGAATGGATCGATGTCATTTAATAACGTCACAATGGTTAAACGGACGGATGAAATTCGACAAAAATGATTTATAATCTTAAACAACGGTAACTTAATTTTCATACCAAAAAATGTTCAGTTTTTGATGTGTTGTTTTTGAATAAGGTCGAACCCAAGTAAAGTCTATTTTTAAATAAGTGCGTAATATATAATACTTTCTTAGATTTACGCGAATATTCGACATTATAAATGAAACTGCTTTTTCGGATTTTGTCGCGGATTTATTTTGATTTTTAGTTCCCGACGTTGCGAATGCGATACTTAATGTGAAATAATGGATTCTATTTCTGACTTTAGATTTTTGATGATTTTTCACATAACTCATATTTGATTATACCATACCTGTATACCTAATATTAATCAACAAATTTAATCCTGAAATGCTTTACTAGTCTTAATATATATATTTCTTGTGTGCGTGTGTATGTGACTGAACTCCTCCTAAACGACTGGACCGATTTTGATGAAATGTTTTGTGCGTGTTCGAGTGCATTCGAGAATGGTTTAGATTCACAATTCGGTCCACTACAACATGTATTTTTTGAATTAATTAGCTATTTATACATTTACACAATAAATGAAATATCCAATTATAAACAAGTCGTTGCTAGGCAACGTTGTTTTGCGCATGCGGACAGGACAACGTCTGTCGGGTCCGCTAGTATATAATAATATATACTTAATGTGTACTATATCTATATACATAACATTATGTAATGCATAACAGCTGCCTCGTTGGTGTAGTGGCTAGCAAGTACGGCCACTCATGGAGAGGTCCTGGGTTCAAGTCCCGGGTCGGGCCCAGTTTAGTTATTGAGTATTGCTGTTAAGTGAGCCTCAGTAACAGCCCGGAGTTGGGAAGCTGGCGGTGTTTCACCCCTGTGCCTCGGAGAGCACGTAAAGCCGTCGGTCCGACGCCTTAGCTTTCACTGGTCGTGTCGAGTAGTCGTCCCATCGGAGTATGAGAGTAATAGGAATAGAGAGTGCAGAGAGTTGCGTCTGCGCGTACACTCGCGCACTATAATATCTCCTGCGCAGTAGGCTTGTCTCATTGAGATTGGCCGCCATGGCCGAAGTCGGTTGGAAAAAAATATTTATTATTATGTAATAAGTTTCTATGAATATAATATTTAAGCTAAAACTCGTATTTTACAACATACGATTATACCTTAATAATTGGACATGCAGACCAGAACCAACCCACAATGGTGTTGAAATTGAGTTAAGTACACAGATAGATCAAAAATTGCGTGTTTTATATATGCTAAAAATATCTAAGCTATCTAACGATTTTTTGAATGCAAAAGACACTCAACAAAGATAACAACCCACATTTCGTTATGAAATTCGATCATATCTCAAAACAAAATCGATCATATCTCAAAACAGTCATTCTGTAGGTTGGTTCTGGTCTGCATAACTATGTCCAATTGTTCTTGTATATTAAAAAAATCTGACTAAATAATTTAAGTATTTTAAGTTATTTCAAGTAGATTATTCTAATAGAAAATCATATATTGTGCTGACGCTCTTATATTACAGAGATAGGGTAAAGAGGGGTAAGCAATAAATTGGTTTCCATGTACGGGAGACACTCGGAAATAAACGGCAAATTGGAGTGTTAGCCGTGAACTTATTTATATGTATGACCTACTTCGATTTCAAAGCATCTGTTCGAATCGCTTTTTTACAAATTTCTGAATTTTAATTTTAAAATGACATTGTGAATGGGATTTCAAATTCTTTGTTGGGCTAAAATTACAATAAAAAGTGCTATTTACATAATACTTACACCTATAATCTATAAAATATATAGGTATTTTTAAAGAATATGACAATTTGACGACACGTTTGACTCAGTTAGTAGTGACCCTACTTTCTGCGCCAGCAGTCGCGGGTTCGAGTCCCGCTGGGGGCATTCATTTGTTGAGCATGAATGTTTGTACTCCAGTCATGGGTGTCAATATTTATAATATGTATGTATTTAAAATTTATATGTGTATTATATCAACTATCTGGTATCCGTAACACAAGCACATTACGTAGCTTACCACGGATCTAGATGGTGCTGTTGTAATAATGTCCCAACATATTTAAAAAAAAATATGTATCAAGTCATTTAAAGGTTTTTATTTAAATAATAATTTAACATTAGATTCATTCAGTACAATAACATTTACTCTTGTTCATATGCATAGTATCTACGGATCTTAACTTCGCTAAAACGTTAATGAATGATCAAAACAAAAACTTATAATTACTTTTTAACTGAAAAGAAAGTCGATTTACGACTTTAAAATCCTCTTAAGAGTACTTAAGAATTCCAATAACCTCAGCTTATAATATATTAGGTTAGGAGATACGTAGCTTTTTATATCAGTATTATGTCAGTTATTTTACGTGAAAGTGTTAAAAAAATATTATCATATACTGTCTTTTACATTTTTTCAGTCACGCATTCAAAAAAATCTGCAAAACCATTTACTGTGTCAGAATATCAGAATAAGTCTAAAGTATTTTCATTATTGAATTGAGTGTAAATGATATAAATTAAACGTTTAATACAAATCCGAAACCAAATTAATCCTTGTCCAATGTAAAACATTATTATAGATTGCGTACATTTACCACAGCTTAGTGAACAACACAGATTTCATCTAAATACAGATGCTGTCAAACTTTAGAACATCAATTTATCTCTATACATTAGATTGCCATAATATGTTGTTAAAATGAAGCTAGTACGTTGTAAATACTTAACTATTTTTTTAATTAGAGTGCACACCCGTTCTCTAAGAATTGGGGTGGACGGACTACTTTAGTGACGATGTAGTATTTAGCTTTTGGTTACGGTTTCAATTGAATAATATTATAATAATAATAGCAATACCCGCGTTGGTAGAAGGTTGAAAATTTAGGGTTATAAATATTTTTGGATGCCAAATTGGCATTGGCAAAATGGAATTATAAAAGAGTGAAAGATAAAAAAACAGGGCCACTTATCACCTAGAGGAATAAATACGCCTACGACCTATTCTCAGACCTACCAAATGTACAGGAAAAAAATTATATACTCATATAAATATCATAGTAATTATTATTTTTTAAGTAATTAAGTTATATTTAGACAGTGTTTGACTTCAATTAATTGAAATAATCATGAATTTACTCAATCGATTTCTAGCCACTGTAAATCTCACTGTGATTAAATAAATACGCGAGAGCTATTAGCACGCTTTTATTAGCTTTGCTTGTAACTGAGTAATCTAATCTTGAAAGTCGATTATAACCCACTTCTAACTGTGGTGTCGATATAGAACTTTGTAATTATATGAAATCTGGACGATACTACAGTAATTTGATGTGAAAACTGGGAACCGGTTTAAAAAAAACGTTTATGGATTTGTTAATTCATCGCTCTTTCTTTAACCGGTAAGCAAACAAATGGTTTAGTAAACTAAAGTAATATTGATTAACGGTTATACTAAGAGAATGTTTGTAACCATTTTACATTTTTGATCCTGGAATAAATCGGAAGATTTTTCGGTTTCGGGTCAATGATCAAAAGGGGTTTTAAAATTAGATAGCATTGAGTTTGATTATGGAACTAGAAGGAGAGAGAGAGGTATTTAACTTTAAAACTTAAAAACCTAATTTATAAAAGTACTAGCGACTCACCCTCGCTTCGCTCGGGTTTGTTTCTACCCCCTTTCGCATAAAATTCTTACAAACTTTGAATGTCTTACTTATTTCTATCTAATCAAAAGCCTATTCATCCCCTATTTCAACCCTTTACAGCCCTTTTTTCACCTGAAAAAGTAGCCTATATCCTTTCTCAGGCTCTAGACTATATGTGTACCAAATTTTATTAAAATCGGTCCAGTAGTTTTTGAGTTTATTCGTTACATACAAAAATACAAATCTTTCCTCTATATAATATTAGTATAGATTAGTATAGATATCTCTTTTGATGATCACATTTTGATTTGTCTAATCAAAATTTGATCAATTTGTCAGATATTGTAAGACTCCTTTTACTTTACTTAAATACGAGTATCATTGATTATTTACTCCCAAATAGTAATTAAATAAGTTTCCTTTGCAAGTACTTCACAAATATAACCACATTGGTAGAAAATCAAATTAAAGTCTATTTAGAATCTTCAATATTTACACAAACTTGATACCTTCTGCGGCAGCATAATTTATTAATTACAAGAAGACCCAACAGACGGCCTGTTTAAATAATTTTCAAGATGCTTTTCATATTTGAGTTTCTTTTAATAATATCAGTCTTACCCTATCTAGTCAACTTTCTAATTTTGATCTTATAAACGTTGCGTTGAAAAAATATCAGCTAATTTGCTCTAGCATAAGGGGGTGAAAAGGGGGATGAAACTTTGTATGGGGAATCAATCATTTCTCAAACAAACTTTGATTGAACAAACAGACAGACAGACAAAAATTATAGAAATTGATTTTTTAATGTCATTACCGTATATACTTTCATATGCATTTATTGAACAGCTATTAATTTGAAATGAAAAACAGACACGTCAATTTTCATTATATGTATAGATTTAAGTATAAATAAATATATTTAGAAGTTTTAACTTTATTATTCTTCTCAGTCATGAATAGCTTCCGCATTGCAGTAGGCACAAAAAACTTAAATACTTAGTAAATATCAGTTTATATGAACATTTACTTTCTTTGTTCTATCAATTTAATTTAATTGAGTTATTTATGATCAAATGAATAAGGCTTTTCAAAATAATCCATTCACTTATCAAATATCAGTGGGTAGTTTAAAGCTTAACCGCTAAATTGTTTGAATTGGGATTTAGTAAATGAATCTGATTATTTGATTATATTTCATAGAAAAGACGTTAAAATTACTTTTTAATCAATAGTTAAAATAATTCCGCCCTTGTTAAGGGTTAATCTTAGTAGATATACCGCCGCACCCAGAGTCACTTAATGAACCATTAAGTCGAATCTCCATACTAAACAACGACCTAATCGTTCATTAAGTGACTCTGAGTGCGGCGGATACAATTGTATGAGTATAAAACTGTATATTCCGAGAGTCACAGATAGACTGACAATATAAAATTTAATTTAGTTATATAAACAAAATAATTCATAAATATTTCTTGTAAAACTGAGATCCTCATTCCTGAATTTCGCTTCAAGGAGAATTTTTAATAACACTATCCCGAATGAGTACATTTCATGACATATCGCGTTAGGTCTAAGCCTTTTATATACGTATACAAAATTTATTGCTTTGAACTTAACAATATTTTAAGCCAGGAGTTTTCCTTTGAGCCGCCTCCTACAATCTTTCGTTATTGTTGCCATTTAACTTACGCTGTAGGAAAATACAAAAAATACTCCGAAATTCATGATTAATGTACCTTACTTCTGTATTAATATTATAAATGCGAAAGTAACTCTGTCTGTCTGGTTGTCACGCTTTCATGCCAAAACTACTGAACCGATTTAAATGAAATCTGGTACACTGATTGTCTAGAGCCTGAAAAATGTTCACCGGACTTGTCAAGAGAACCGAATGAATTAAAATACTAATTAAAAATTATGCTGCACAAAATATGAGAAGATACACCTCCTTAGTTTCTTTTATACATATAATAATAATATAAGTTCTCGTTTGTAATCTCTCAAAGATAACTGGCTATAATCATAAAAAAATCCATCAATTTCTGTCTAGTGAAATTCTTTTGCAGACTTCGATAGTCACACAGAAAAAAAACTAAATACTAAATTTTCGGCATTGTGTATCTATTCCGTATTTCATAAATTAATTCTTATATTATCTAGTTAGTGGTACATTTTGTGAGGTTAAGTTTGTTTATATTGTAATTAGTTTAAAGGCTATATTACCAGTTATATAAGGGATTTCTATGAAGGCCTGTCTTATTATACGTAACATCTGCTCCCATAAAATCATGGTTAGAAGACAAATTGCATTAATAATACTTCACAGATGCTTTGATATGAAATATTTTGATAGGCATATCTTCTTTTCTAATATATAAAAATCTCGTGTCACAGTGTTTGTTATGGAGCTCCTCCGAAACGGCTTGACTGATTTTCATGAAATTTTTTGTGTATATTTGATAGGTTTGAGAATAGGTTACAGGCTATTTTTTATTCCCCTATAAGGTAAGCTAAGGTGATAAGGGTGGTCCTGCCCACATATTTTATGAGTTTTTCACTTTTTAATGATTTGGCATCAAAAAAATCGAACATTAAAATTTCATCATTGGCGCGGGTGGAGCCACAGAAATCGCTAGTTGTTGGGACATGTTGGGACATTATTACAACAGCGCCATCTAGTTCTTTGGTAAGCTAAGCTTGTGTTACGGATACCAGATAGTTGATATACTATACATATACATTTTAAATACATACATATTACAAATATAAACACCCATGACTGGAATACAAGCATTCGTGCTCAACAAATTAATGCCCCCAGCGGGACTCGAACCCGCGACCGCTGGCGCAGAAAGTAGGGTCACTACCAACTGAGCCAAACGAGTCGTCAAAACATATTATTTTATAAAAGGCAGTGACAGCTTAGTAGTAATGTGTTCGATTGAATAACAGAGTGAAGCGGGTTCAAATCCCGTGTCTTGCTCTCTGATATAGGTATGTGCCAATCACATAAACGTTAGAAATCATCATGATTACCACATGTTTTACGGTGAAGAATAACATCGTGAGGAAACCAATGAGAACCTAATAAATTTTCAAAACACATGTTAAATTCGCCAACCGTGGAACGAACAAAGAAAATGTGAATACAATATTAAATATTTTTTATACTTATTTTTTGTGACTTGGTTTCGCGTTGATTTCATACTTGTAATTTTTATATAATCGTTAATTTTAAGGTAGACTTTATCCTATGGAGATACTTCATTTTCTTGGTATAAGATGCAAGACCGGACTTTTTTAAAAAACCGTACAAAATGCTACAACCATGACAGTACAAAAATGCAGAAAGGAGGTTTTATACTAGAACAAAATGTAATGAAAGATAAACAATAAAAAAAACAGATACGTAATTTGAATTACAAATGTATTAATTACATTAAAAGGCTTTTCTCGTTTGAGCAATTTAAATAACGAAGTCCGAAAAAGCCTTTATGGTGTCTAAAAATTAGAGAAGTCACGCACTCTCCCAAAAAAGGAAATTGGCAATAATTATAACGCAAAAAATATCTATTCGTCACGTTCCAGACCATAGCTTTGTTTAATTAAAGAAAAAAGAAGGTAGAAAGCTCGAAAAAATTTAAATATACAAGAATTTGATTTGAAACGAAACTTTAAACAAATTTAAGTTTTATATCAATGCAGTAAGAGCTAGAACTGCTAAAATATAACGTAAATTCTGGGCATTAATTTTGGATATTATTCTGTCACGTTTTGTCGTTATTTCGTTCTTGATAAATGACAAATTAACATATACACGTAAAATACATTTGATCATCCTATATAATATATACGAGCATGCATGTTACTTTTTGCTGAAAACTAACAACGCTTTTAAAAATTTGACGACACGTTTGGCTCAATTGGTAAGGCTTTGAGCCTAAGGATTTGAGCCTTTAAGGATAAACTTATAACACCCAGTATTCGCCTTCAAAAAGTAAATAGATCGTTTATGGGGCAAGGTGTACGCATGTATAATAAAATTCCACAGTCCATATTGAGCTTGCCTTTAAAACAATATAAATCTAAAATTAAGAATACATTATTGAATAAAGCTTATTACACCATCACGGAATACTTAGAAGATGTAAATGTGTGGGATTAATGTCTTGTTGTGTCTCACGTAGGATAAATAGATAAATATTGTAATGCAATAAATGTTGTAATCAAATGTTTTTTTGAAAAGAGCAACTGCTGAGTTTCTCGCCGGCTCTTCTCGGCAGAACAGCATTCCGAGTCGGTGGTAGCTTACTCCCAAGTCCCAGACTTACATACTGACATTTGATTTAAATTCATATAATAATGTAAAAGTGACGATTCAAAAGTGCTTGTAAAAGTCTATTTGAATAAAGTATATTTTGACTTTGACTTTGTTTTATAATATGTAGTAATATGTAAATACCTACCAATTTAGTACCAAATTGTATTGTATGTTCAATATAACTTGCATCCAAATACAATCTGACTTATACATCTTGAAGATCAATTGAAAGAATTCAGGCTCATTGAATTCTAAAACACAAAAAGATGACTTCTTTACCATCTTTTAAAATAAGTTATTATATTTTCTCGTCTATAAAACTAGGAATACTAAAAATTGAATATTATCCCATTTTAGATTTTCACGATGCTCGAAGTATCTATAAAATACAATATTTCATTGGAATTAGAGTTTAAATCACGACGCTATTCAACTTATTTATTGAGAGTATAGTTCCTGGTTTGAAAAGTTTGGAATATCTAAAAATATAAAATTAAAAAGTGCCTTCAAAAATGTTTGTAATAGTGTAACATGTGAATCGATTTTAAGGGGTGTTTTTAGTTAAATAACTCTCCCTCTACTATATCCATTTAAAATGATATCGCAAATAATTTTTAATCACGTTTAATTAAAAAATGCATGCTTATTGGCTTATACATAAGAAACATAAAACAAAAGCTGGCAACAAAATTTTCGTAAATCTTGCCAAATATTAGTGAAATTACTCTTTTATTATTAGTAATGAGTTTTTAGGTTACATAAGCCTAAACAATTAGTGTAATTAAATTTATATATATTTTTAGGGACCAGAAGTGAAATTGAAATAAATTACAGAAATAGGCAAGTTGACTTTTTACACGGACAGAGGTTCCCCTTATACTACTTGACACTGCACAAAATTCGTGCCGAATGAAGCGCGCACAGGCTTATATCGACTTACCGACACCACCACTACTTGTCATCCCTTCCACGATGACGTCTTCTCACTATTCCTCTAACACGGCCTCTCCTGACTGGAGGACGTCCTCGTACTCCTGCGTCTCATGCTGATGGATGCCCACTGAGCAGGAGGGCACAAGCTCCGTAGTAGGCTCGCGGGGCACATTGTTGCTCCTGGCAGATTGCTCAGGCGTAGACTCCATATTGTCATCATCGTCCTCACTTGAGAACATAAAACATATCTGATCGAGACGTCAGTAATTACCGGGGATACATCGATCCATAGTTTATCACAATAACAAATACCAGAGAGGAAGCACGACGTTAGCTATCTCTGACCGTAAGAAACATAGGCACGACGTTAGCTTATTCCTTACATCAGCTCACCTGCATGGCATAGGCACGACGTTAGCGTACCATGAGGCTCGCACGAATGGCATAGGCGCCACGTTAGCGTACCACTTTTAAATCAACCACATGGCATAGGCTCGACGTTAGCATACCATGCGGTATTCCCTACTGTACTGTACTGTGTGACAGTAGCACAACGTTAGCTTGTCCACACAAGTACCACAAAAACTCACCCTCAAAGAAGGCAGCACGCGTATCAGGAGTCCACTCCCCTCGCTATGGCACCATAAACTCTGCCGCAGCCCGAGTCGCCTTTCCGAACGAGCCTGCCAGCAGTTGTAGCTCGTAGCGACCGTGGGGAAGCGCCTTGACCACACGATATGGCCCGCGCATGCCCGAGTCGAGCTTACCAGTCACTTGTGCCCGCTGCTTAACGGTCTTTGGGATGGGAGCCTCAACTAAGGCTTGGACCTTCTGTTCGCTCGGCTGCACCTGACCCTGACTGATAGTCCGTCCCAAATATTCTATTTTAGTAGCCAAAAAAAGAGCATTTCTTTAATGTAGGTAACAATAAATTACGAAAAATAAGAATAAACTAAGCACAATAACAAAAAAAAATCTTTATGTGGGTAGGTAGACTTGTATAGCTGAATAGCAAAATAGACCATAAGAGGTTCTAAATTTAAATTCACAAATTTATTTAAGATCACTCACAATTATACTCAATATCACGGTAGATAGTAAGCAAAAATTAGAACGTACTCAGCAGGGCTTTAGTGTCATATACTTTACCATACAGTCACGCAGGCTACACAATACCTACGTAACAGGAAGGAACATGGAATAACTTCACTTTTTCGAACGCAACAAGAAAAAGAAAAATAAATCGTTAAGTAATTTGAATAGTCAAACTGCCGTATTTCAGGAATGCAAAGCGAATTAGGCCACGTGAAATTTTCGAATCCCACTTCTGATTTTAGGGACCAGAAGTGAAATTGAAATAAATTACAGAAATAGGCAAGTTGACTTTTTACACGGACAGAGGTTCCCCTTATACTACTTGACACTGCACAAAATTCGTGCCGAATGAAGCGCGCACAGGCTTATATCGACTTACCGACACCACCACTACTTGTCATCCCTTCCACGATGACGTCTTCTCACTATTCCTCTAACAATATACATATTCATACAATACATCATTCTAAATATATTATAGTATATTCGGCACTCTATGTCTATAATAATGACTATTGCAATAAAAAAAAGAAACGAATTGAATATAAGAATAGAAGGTGATGGTACTGAATCTGTTAGTGTATGTAATTTATTTCTCTTTAAACTTTAAGTGATCCTACTTGTTGGACGAACGGTGGCGCCCCCGCTGGGGGCATTCATTTTTCTCCCATACGAATTCACGCGGTCAACCCCTAGTGGTGAAATGATAGCTTTAAGCAATATGTAAATAAATATTAATAAATAAATATTTTGAGACAATATTACAACAGCGCCATCTAGTTCCATGGTAAGCAAGGCTTGTAATACGGATACCAGATAGTTGATATACTACGCGAATATAAATGTAAATACATACATATTATAAATATTAACACCCATGACTGGAGTACAAACATTCGTGCTTAACAAATGAATGCCCCCAGCGGGACTCGAACCCGCGGCCGCTGGCGCAGAAAGTAGGGTAGCGGGTAGTGCGGGTAGCGCACTACCAACTGAGGCAAAGATGTCGTCGAAACATATTTTAATAGTTCTTAAAAATAAAAAATAATATTTCCCTGTTTTAACTTAAACTAACGCCCGTGTTCAATTCAATATCCATGTAAGCAAGTCCAATAAATAAAGAAGTAACGTGGCAATATCCCAAGAAATAAATTAAAGAATTCTTAGTTCAATTCTAAAATTTTGTAGTCGTGCCAAAATACCTGTTTTCTTTATTTTAATAATACTATAATCTTTATCGTAATCTTGACGATTCTCAAAGCTTCGAACAGTGACCTAAGAAGCATTAGATGGGCTTTACAATAATTTCATCCCAGTATGGCCCAGTATGTACATTGGGACGAAAAGCACTGTTGATGCCATGTACCTGTCAGAAGGAGGGTAGGCCGACGATTTGGTTAAAGTGTTTCGTCTCTCTTTGGTAAACACAAAGCTTACTCTTCTTCTTTTACTCTTGTTTTTTAAATGATGTTACATACGATCAATTTATTTAAGTTTTACAATTTACATTTACCTATAATTTCAACATTAAAAGGCAGTATAATACATAAATAAATCTAATTATTGATAAATATTATACACTTATTTTCAATGATATTATATACAAGATACGTTACGTTCATACTGCACGCACAACATAATTGTTCCGCGACACACACATACAAATTTAATAACACTGTACATCTAAACACACGCTATAAGTGCGACAGGAAATCCGCAAAGCGTAAGAGTGAACGAGACAGCTATTCGACACGCGTGCTCGACTGACTGGTGACAAATGGAACCAATCCACGGCACGCGTTTGGTGCGTTTGTGGTGAATCTTGTATATAATATTATTGCTTATTTTAGATTTTTCCTTAAACCACAATAACATTATAGCTATACACAAGAGAGCACTGCAGGCTTAAAATTATTTTCGACATTACGGTAAATCAAATGCCAAGAGCTATCAACTTTCAGTATGACCGTAAACTAATTTTATAGCAAGCTTTACGACTGTCCACAGTTCAGAAGTTTCTATTAAATAGAAAAGATCAATTTAACTGAGTAGTTAAATTGATATTTTCTATTTGTATACAAATATCATCATATGCTGCCAATTACATTTAAGAGGGAAACGATTTTATTTATAGGAGATATTCCTAAGGTATTCCGAGTAACTTTAAGGCACTTTTATATGTCACTTGATTTACGGAAATAAAATACACATTGATATTTTATTGTTAGAAGATAGATTACGGAAATACGAATACTAAGCAATATAAAAACATTTTGGTAAGAAAGTAAACATTTTTGATAGACTCGAAATGTTAAGTATTATTATATTTTGCTTGTCTAATTTTTTACCCAATTTCTATATTATTCTGATCTTTAAAATGAATGATTACTAAACAAAATAAAATGAATTATTACTAAACAAAACAAGGAATAAAAAAAACATCTATTTTCATGCATTTTGATAACTTTTGTTCAAAATGTCTAAACCAATGCATATAAAAAATATATTACAGATATACAATTTTGTAGGTATTTACCCTCTCTAATTCCATCACTCTTTGCCTAAGCTTTTTATAATCCTATTTTTAATCTGCTATCATATAAAAATACTCTTAACATATTACTTTACATCTGGGCTGTTAAGTAAAATCTAATAAGTTTTAGTTATATATCAGTGCTAGCGGCTCACCCTCGCTTCGCTTGGGTTCGTCCCTAGATACCGCCTTTAGTCTAAGTTTTTTAAATTTGTTTTTTTTTATTATCATTAAATCCTTCCATGTGACTTACGGAACATAGCCGAGCCATTATCGAGTTTCGCGCTTACCAACACTCATTTCTTTTTTTTTTTAGTATTAAATCCTCCGTGGACCTTAAGGAGCATACAAAAAAAAAACGCCGAATTGGTCCAGCCATTCTTAAGTTATGTGCTTAGCAACATTCATTTTTATTTATATAGATAGATAGATTAGTTAAAAGTGTTCATGCCTAATCCATCTAACCCTATGATGGATAGGCGCTTGCCGTGCCTCTGTGAGAATGCATTGTACAATGATTCCTCTTGACGTTGACGTAAATTAATCACATGCCAACTGTCACTAGTAAAGTTTTGAATTCAATTTTGTTATCTGTTAATCTCCTTATCTTAACTATCATCTATGGATACATTTAATAAAATTCTAACTGATACGAATCTGTACTTTAAATATTTTTGGTGGTCTTATTGGAATAGTCTTTAGTATCGATATAAATAGGCTGACACTTTAGTTTGATGAATTCTTTCTGTCTGTTTGTCAGTGACATTATCACCATTACCAAGAAAACCACTGGACAGATTTTTATTTAACATTTTTAATTTTTTATAAACACTAGTAAACGCAATATTTCTTTTGTATCAAAACTTTGTTAGTAATTTACCATTAATATTAATAATAAATTTCTTGAAATTGTAATTTCTTGAAATACATTTACACATACCACTGTTACATGGGGCACAACAGAACCTCCCCCGTATTAATAGGTCATCACTGAATTACTTATGAACTCAATTAACACGTCCCACAGTCCACTATTGTATCAGAGATATTGTAACTTGCTTCTGGAGCAACCCTCATTTCAACCCGTATACCAGAATGTGACTTAGAATGTGTATCTTGAATAGCCCAGCAAAGTTATCCCATTCTTATAAGTAACATAATTGTTTAATTTTGTTATATTCTGTTATATTTTACTTATAAGTATAGATGATTTATGGCAGTAATTAATACAATGATAACAATCTATACTTAAAGTATGAAAAGTTATACTTATCTGTCCTATATCAAGCAATTTTAACCTTTGACCCATAAACTAGCCTAATACGAAACAGCTTTCTGCTTTGCTTCTTTTATCTAATCGCGTGCTGACAATGTAAAACTTTTCAGGCTGTAATTTATTAAGAGCGAATTTGAGAAATGAAGTGAAATATTATGACTAGATTAAATATGAGTATGCCTATCTTATTATGCTTATAAATAAATCGTTAAATTTATCATGATGAAGTTCAGGTCCTAGATAGATCACATTTTTAGATATAGGCTAAGACTAGGAATAGTGGTTCAGCTATTCTCCTCATTTGTTCGTTAGAAATAAAAATGGCTATGGAATAATTTAAACTAATTAACCGTGCAATTAAATTTTGGAAGACTTTAACTTTAAGTTGAGTGAAGAGATAACGTGATACAACCGAGCTGATCTGATGATGAAACCAGAAACAGGATTTTGCTTTTGACAAAAATGCACAGGTTGTAAAAAATGTGATTTTCTTTTCGGCAGCGCTTTCATGTGGCAAGTTACAGTTTTTATACCTGTTAATCTTATAGTTATATCAAATCCTATGACACTCGCTTGGGACACTAGTGTATGGCAGCTTGGGCTGTCACGTCCGTTGACCGACTATATGTTTCATAGGCTTTGGTTATACTGTTACATATGCAGAATTATGTATGTAAATATAATTTATATAAATAAATATGTTAGGACATTACTGGACAATCAAACAAACTCGTACATTTTACTAGTAACATTAAATTTGATAATTCTGCAACATATTGCCAACATTTAAAAGGGAATTCGAATGCTATTTTAATTAAGTTTGCTAAATTTGTGGTTTTATTAGTTCGCAATCAAATAACTATCAAACCGATTTCATGTTGTTCATACATTTACACATAATATACACTATTATAAATATGTCAGTTTCAGTAATGATTCATTCAATAGTCTCTGGTAGGAAACACTATATCAAATTAGGTTGATGGTATAATTGGATTGAACATACACTAGCTACAGTTTGCGGCTTTGGCTGTTTTCGTTTCTTTTTTTGGTTATTCCATTTACTTAAACTATTAATTAGAAGTAAGGGTACTTACTATAAGCCTGTTGGGACATGTTGTGTCAGTGGTTTTGTAAGCATATGAGCAAGGCGTATTAGTGGCGATAGCGAGTTACGCACTAGTCATCGCGTGTACGTGTGTCGATATTGGGCCATGTATTACCATGTATTAATAAATAAATTAATAATGAAGTCCAAGCCCTTGTGTTAAAGTTTGAGATTGTAAATATTGAGTCTTTTGGAAGCTTGCTAGGTTCTCTCAGACATCCAGGTTTGCTCACTGTAAGACAATTGATAATCATGTTAGAAATTCGCACATGAAAATATCAGAGATGCGAGACCCGGATTAGAACCCACATCACTCGGATATCCAAGCGAGCGTGTTTCCACAGACTTAATTACTATTTGTAATTAATTTACTAACAATATTGTTAAATATTTGTCGTTATTTTGGAATCATCGAGTCACTCATTATTCCATATTATGCCGTCACTGCCTTTAATCCTCTAGTCAATCTCGTCAAGAGGATAACTAGTAATTTGATAAAGTTGTATTTGTTGTATATTCTGTAGAGATCAAGAGAGAATTACATAACAAATGTCTGGCGAAGAAAACCTTTAACTAAATAAATAAGAAACAAAACCGCTGCAAAACATTGATTCTTCATTAGTTAACTTAGAATAGTAGCAAAACTCCGACAAACTTTCCAGTTGGTAGAAGGTCATCCGTTTTTGCGTGAAGTCAACGAAGTGGCGGGACCGTGATTTACTAGTAACTGTTGGAGTGTTCTTGAAACTTAGAGCGTTGCTGAGAATTTATAGAATATCTGGGCCTGAAGTTTTTAAACTTATGATACCTACTTGTTACTATTAAATCTTTTAAACTGGTAGTAAAATAATAGTATTTTGTGTAACGTAATAATTAATGATCCTATTTTTGTATAAGGTCTACCAAATTGTTCATGCTAAACAGGCTTTTCGCGTGATAATATTTGTAAAAACTTTGGAAGCTTTAGAAAGATTACTGATGAAGTATAAAAATTTAAAAAAAAAACAGTTTATCTAACCAGAAATGTTAATGATGATCGAGAATTATGAAAGATAAAATAATTAGCTTTCTTATTGAACCGAACCTGCTGTAATAAAAACCATTTCCCCTGAGCTTTCGAAACAAAAATTGTCATAAATCTTTTTTAAAGAAGGAAAAAGCATTTTTTATGAAACATTGCAAAATTTCTATTTTAGAGCGTTCTTGCATATGGTGCGCCGCGTGTGACACCAAAAAAAGAAAACCTTTTACCTTTTGCTGCAGGTGCGACAGGTTTAGCCTCTGACTCTCTCGAATGACAGTCTTTATTTATTTTTCTGTAATAGCAACACTTTTGTTGAAAGTGTGGTTTCAAAAATGAGAAAACAAAACAAAAATAAGTGTTTGTTAAGTGAAAATAAAGATTGATCTTTTTTGGTATAGCGAATAAAAGCACAGTAGATAATAAAACCAATTATGATTAATTATGTGGAAAATTAGTTAAATTTTATTACTTTACCAACAAATTAGCGATCTGACCACAAATGGTTATATTTTAAATAACATTACAACAATTAGTTATATAAAATGACTTTTATATATTATACTTAGTGTGATTTGTGATATTTCTGTTTACAACAATATACAGTGGTGGTCACAGAATTAGAAACACCAAACTACACTCCCATTATACTAAACATTTAACTTGTTAACTATTTTTTTACTAATAAAAGAAGGTTTTAAACTATTTATATAGAATCATAAGTTCTTCTGTAGTATAAAAATATAAGTTTAGTACCAACAAACAGTTGTAATTTTTATAAAAGATCAACATTTATTAAAAGAGAATAAAAATACAAAGAACTTCGCTGGACAACAAATTAGAAACATACAAAATTAATACTTAAAACTTCAACAAATTATAATACTTTGAATAAAACATAAAATATACACTATGAATAACATGTTCATAGCTGATACAAGTACGGTATGTATGTAACGAAGCGGTATGGATTCTATAAATTTTCGACAAGTTTCCATTGCAATATCCTTCCAAATCTCAACAAATACGTCGTAAAGTTGGTTCATAATAGTGATATACTAATTTGATAGTGTTTTCTTCACGATGTTCCAAAAATTCTCTATCCGGACTGTTAACAGGCCACTCCAACATTGTCACCGATTGCTCTCTGAGACACACTTTTACGCTCTTTGCTGTATATTTGGGGTCATTATCCTGTTGGAAAATCCAATATACTTGTAAATTTCCGTCGGTTTATGGCTTATTTCTTATGAAATCATTGTTTCTTATAAGATATGAATCTTCCTCACCAGACGACCCCGTATCTATCCAGAGAAAGATCCCCACACTTTAACATTTCCACCGCCGCGCTTTATTGTCTTTTTTGTGTACTTGTTATTCAAAATTTCTCGTTCATTGATCATCGAACGTATCGTTTTTCATCAGAATTCACTAAATTTATTTTAGTTTCATCCGAAAATAAAACTTTTTTTCATTGTTGAACAGTCCAACTGCTATACTTTCTAGCGAAGGCTAGACGATTTTCTCTGTGTTGCCTAGAGAGAGTTGCCTAAGAAGTGGGACCTTCCTAGCAAGTCTTCTGAATAATTGGCCTTCAAAACCGCCTACGGACAAGTCTTGAGGACACGTTGCGAGGGTTGTCTGGGAAAAGATTTCTTTTCTAATAATATTTAAATCTAAAGGGTCCATTTTAGCCAAACGAACCATAAACCATGTCTTCTCGAACAGTAGTCTTCCTTTGTCGCGCTTCTTCTAGGTACGTTACCAGATGTTCCAAAGTGTTTATAAAGTGCAATGGCGTTAAATACCATCTTTACAAAGCATACCAAGTGAACGACAATTTTTCTGTAAGACCATTTTTGTTTGAAATAAAAAATTCTTAAAATTTTTCTTGTAGCTCCATTGTTCTTAAACTTTTTACAGCTCTTGTTTTTAAACTTTTCTTTAAACTCAAAGTCAAAATGTAACCTAACTAAATGTATAAGAAAAGGCGGGAAACTGCCTAAAGTGATGAGCATAATAAAGATGAATTATAATTTCAAAAATCATATTTCGAAGTAAAGTCACACTTCGTTTCTAATTAATTGTCCAATTGCCAGTACTACAGTTATTGACACATTTTTTTTAAATTTATATTTCTAGATTTTTTTATTACTTGACTAAATTTTAATAATAGCTTTTATATTAGAGTTAGTATCGTAATATTTTAATGTGGTAAATCAATTAAAAAAATCAAAATTATTTGCAATACCAACATAAACAGTAATTTACACCCCTAAGTGACTCCGTGTTTCTAATTATCTGTCCACCACTGTATATCATTGTTCTTTATTATATTACTAGGAACACATTTGCTCCGCCCTTTTTTCGTTTATAATACCATAATTTGTCTTATGTAAAAGTCAGTTAGGTGCCAATGATGGTCCCGTTACAATGTACATCCGTTTCAGATATTAGTCGGAACAGACAGACCATATAAGTACCGTATATATGTAATTTCATCATATGAATGTATAAAAATCCTGTTATGATGATGTTATATAAAATAGTCACTTCAATTCAATTTTCTTTTTCAATGTACAGATTAACAAAAATCAATTGGCTGTATATATGTATTAAGTACGTTTACTTCTTTATTAGCTTTAATCACTGGGACTACCTTTTTAAGTAAAAAAACCTCAATAACTCTTTTAGTTCCGTCATGAATTTGGTTTCTAGATCTAATCTGCGATCTTATAAATTAGCTCAAAAGTAACTAGACGGTTTTTATTTATATTACGTTGATTTCAGTAGACATCTTAAATTCTTTTCAAATTAAAATTAAATTATCGATAAATGTAATTCATATTTTATTAAATTTAATCCGTATATTATAACAGCTGTTGTATTAATAAAAGCTACTAATACCTGAAACTTATTCTACATTTTATAAAAATGTTGAATCTCGACGAAAATACCTCTAAGATCGAATAATTTAATCTCATGTAGCCACAAAAATGTGTAGGAAATCGTCACGTCACGCTCGTGACAAATGTTCGGTTTGATTCCTTCTGGGATGTAACCTTTATTACAGGAAAAAACACTTGGGCTAAGTAGTACGTTTAGAAATAGTTCTTAAATTGTAACTATAGAATAAGGTTTATATTATCGAACCATTATTTACCTATCTAAATATATAAAACCGAAAGGTCACTCAGTCATAACGAAATATCTAAGACCTTGACGTATGAAGATGAAATTTGGCAGGGAGGTATTTTATAGTTAGTAGATATCCGCTAAGAACGGATTTTGTGACAGGGCCGGATTAAGGAGGTCTAAGGGACCGAGCAAGTTTGTAAGCAAGTCCTTCATTTTTTGTGCTATAAACTTAAAATTCGACAGGGAACACCTAGTGAAGAACCCAAGTGAAACGAGGGCGAGCCGATAGTATATAATAATACGAATTAAGAAAATGTAGAGCTACTTATCCGTAATTTTCTCGAAATATTGCTATAATGTGAAGCTGACAATGTAATTTAACCTAATTGTTAGTAAACCTCAAGGAATTCTTCGAAAATTTGATAAATTCGCATGAAATTCGTCTATATTCTGGAGATATTTCCTTTATGAAGGGAAGGATAGTAATAATATTATTTTAGGTCAAGGGCAAGATACAGGGAATATTTTTGATAACTTTTGTAGGGACATTTTGTTACCATAAAATTCTTTTACATTATAAATACACAAATATATAATGTTAGAATAACATTGTCTTTTTTATTATAGAAGTACAATAACATATAACATTGAACAGTTAATAATAGTTTTTTTTTCAGTTTCAGTGTAGAATCCACACATTAAGCACTTTTCTGTTAATTCAACATTGCTCTCGTGAAATATATTTTGCTCTTAAAGCAAAGTGTGAAATATCATGCCTTTATTTTAGCGGTGGCTGTCGCTTTCGCCCGCGGCTTCTCTTGCTTCGGTAACAGTACTCAGAAATACATAAAATGAATCAAATTTTACTCTTTGTAAAATTTCAAGATAATTTTAAATAACTAAAATTGTATGGGGTTAAAAGACAGCACATAATGTTTTAACTATACTTATAGTATCAAACTGACGTAATAAATTGTCTTGAACTAGTAAAATATTTTATTATTTTTATTTTAACGACTCGTTTGGCTCAGTTGGTAGTGACCCTACTTTCTGCGCCAGCGGTCGCGGGTTCGAGTCCCGCTGGGGGCATTCATTTGCTAATCACGAATGTTTGTACTCCAGTCATGGGTGTTTATATTTATAATATGTATGTATTTAAAATTTATATGTGTAGTATGTCAACTATCTGGTATCCGCAACACAAGCACGTTACGTAGCTTACCACGGAACTAGATGGCGCTGTTGTAATAATGTCCCAACATATTTATTTATTTATTCATGACTGTGCCTTACAACGATTACTCTAATATTCTTTAATTACCACGAAAACAAAATTTTTCATTAACTGTCATATAATGAAAAATGTTCATATAAAATTTTCTACATTATGTGTGATTATGAAATCAATTAGGCGAGACGCTGACGCAAAAATGGGGCTGTTGGTCCAGAGGATCAGTTTTACTATATAGCTTCTTATTATTTTGAAGCTGATGGCGCATGATGAGGAATGTTGAAAATTTAATTTATTGTGTAGAAGTACGTGTTCATTAAAATTTTTAAAATATTGGTCTCAATTTTTCAAATTCAATATTCAAATACAAAGTTAATTAAAAGTTAATTTAATAATATTTTAACTGTTGTATATTACATGGATAGAATGTGATATTGAAGATACGAAGTTTAAGTCCCGTATTGGTTTAAGTAGATTTTCTTTTAATTAAAGACAGTTAATTAATTTTTTTTAGGTAAAAACTTGAAAAATTATATACTAAAATCTACCTCGAGAACCACTCTTCATTCATTGATGAAAGCAACATGAAACTCGGTGATGTAGTTTTTGAGTTTATCGCTAACAGAACAATAAAAAAAATTAAGAAACGTGACATTATCCATACGAGTATATACGGGTCCTATTGTAGAATGTTCCATGTGTTGACACATTGACCCCGTACTATGGACTATTCAAATTCTACGCGGACATGACTTGTAAATAGTTAATTGAACATTCGTTTGAATATACTTATAAAATATTCAAAACAAATGATAAGCTAAATTAACAATATCTCAATAACAACCCTGTGTTTTAATTTAAATTTGTGATCAATATATTCAACGCTTCGCCTTTTTGGTGGAGTGAAGCCTGATGGGTGTTCCGAGGAACGATAGACTCAATAAGAAAATTCTTCCTATATTGCTCTAATAGCATTTATAAATTTTGAGAATTTCATTATGACAGTAAAATTTAATCAAAAATGTTGATTTTTGCAATTGTTTTTATCATATATTACGAGTAGTATTTTTATTTTTGTGTTTAATAGGAATCGGAATATTATATAAAACGAATCGTAATGATGACATATTTTTTAAAATATAAAACCTAACAAGTACAAGTAGTACACGAAGTACTAAAATAGTGTGCCTTATATTCCACGTTTATAAAATCGAACTGTGAAAACAAGATCCTGGCTTTACTCTGTTAGGCAAAGAGAATAGAGTTGTGAAAATAAAAAATATTTTTATCTGTTACTAAAATTTGGAACAGATTTTAAAATTTATTCTAGAATTTAGTAAGATATTCAATGTTGATACATATTATAGTTTAACTGTAAAAAACAATATCCTAGGTTTGTACTGTTCGGCCATAGGCAATAAACCGTTAAAAAATACTGATTTAAACTACACTTTTGGCTCGATTTTCAAATCTCATATGATTTTTTAACACACCTATTAGTATTTTAATATTTTTTATAAAATATTAAAATACTAATAGAAATAAAAGAAATTCTTTATTCAGGCTTTAGTTAAAATTAAACATCACGTATAAATTACTTTTTTAAAGTCACATTCGGCTACATCGTGGTGGACTATAACTAAGCCCACCATGCATTAAAGATCCCCCTTGCCCAACAGTGGGATATAAGAAAGAGATAAATTATTATACTGCTACTTTGAAAGTTTGTATGATTATTATGATTGACTACGAGTATGACCTGAAGTAATACATGTCTTGTCTTCAGCCCTTTTTAACGTAAGCCCGTTTTAGCCCACTGCTGGACACGGGCCTCCCTCAGTACGAGAAAGATCAGGCCATAGTCCACCGAGCTGGCCTAGTGCGTATTGGCGGACTTCACATGTCTTTCGAAAACTTGCTAGGTTTTCTCAAACATGCAGGTTTCCTGACGATCTTTTCTGCCTCCGTAAGACAAGTGGGAATCATAATAGAAATGATTCGCACATGATAATATCAGAGGAGACCCGGGTTTGAACTCGCATCACTCGGTTATCCAAGCGAGCGCGTTACCGCTGGGCTACCACTGACAGGAGTAATCCATACAGGCCTTATTAAGTCTAAAGACCTGGGTATATACCACAACGAGGTTAGGTGGGTTTTTTAGTTATTAGTTTAACCGAAAGATGAGCGTAGTTATTAACTAAATGAATCGAGGGGAGTAGCTTGTTTTAAATAAAAGAGTAATTACCAGTTCTATGTGTATATATAATTATCGGGTGCACTACCATTACATAATTTGTCAATTAATAAACATCCGTTTATAATTAGAAGCTATGAATAACGAGATTGAATAGGGCATTTGATTAATGCAATTTGGCAAAAGCAAAAGGAAGCTTAGCAACACATTTTTCATAAATTTTAAATTTAATTTAATTTTTTTTTAAATTACGACGATACGCGTGGCTTGGTTTATAGCGACACTACTTGATGCGCCAACGGGTTCGAATACTGCTGGGGACGTTAATTTGTATGATGAGCACTAATATTTGTACTCCAGTCACGGATCAACGTAAGAAAATAAGATAGTTTTACAAAAAAGCTTATTTTTAAATCATCCTAGTTGATGGTCTTACTATAAGCATTTGATTAAGGTAAAAAAATGATATAATTAAACGTAAAAATACTGTAAAACCAAGACTTAAATTGCTAGAAAGAGTTAAAAACTTGCCCACAATTCGTCACGAGAAAAGGTGACTGATCACGCTAATAAAAGTTAATGAAAGGAGAATTAAAAAGTACTAATAGTATTACTCGATCACGCTGTCTGAGAGAATTTATTTTTTTATTCTCTTAGATATCTTTGATTAGAATCCGCAAAAGTTAATTTGATTTGGGATCGATGATTGAAAGGATTTAGTAAGCTTTTTAAAAGTTAATGGTAAAATAGTTTGTTAAGTAGATGTTGTAGTACAATGGCTTAATTTGCCAGATCATGATCAGTCTAGGTAATTAGTATAAAATTCTCGTGTGATATACCGCCGCACTCAGAGTCACTTAAAGGAACATTAAGTCGAGAATCTCCATACTAAAGAACGACTTAATGATTCTTTAAGTGACTCTGAGTGCGGCGGACAGTCTAACAGTAAGTCTAATAATATAAAATAGTTTTTTTATTATGTTTGGCTTATTTCAGCAACCACCCACTTTATTAGAATATTATGTTCAAAATCAAACAACTAATTCGACTAAAACGTGATTGTAGTGTATTATTATTCGCTCGATTCTCACATTTAAATTTTTAACTATAGTGAATAATGTTCTCCGACCGATTCCGGCCATGGCGGCCAATCTTATTGAGACTGGCCAACTACGCAGGAGATATTATAGTTCACAAATGTAGGCGCAGACAGTTCAGTGAACAAGAATATTAAAAGAATAATATTATAAGAATATTAAAGAATATTAAAGAATATTATAGAAAGACGTGTAAAATCTACCAACCCGCATTCGGCTAGCGTGTTTGATTGTAGTCTAATCCCTTTGTAATGAGTAATTAAAAAAACTAAAAACACGCTTTTTATAGAAAACCAAACTAAAAAATAGAAAATAAATTTTAATGAACTGAAATTAATTATTTGATTTTAAAAAAAGCGTCGGGGCTGTTTGTAAAAATATTGGATTTTAAATAAAAAGCGTGTTTTTTTAGTTTTTTTTAAACTATGTTTTTTTATTATAACATTGCCATTAATTTAATATAATAGTAAATATATCCAACGACACTCCCGGAGATCTTTAAGAAGCCTAAAAGACTTCTGAAGTTCTTGGAAGAGCTGGGGTGGCAGGAGTAAACTTCTCACACACGCAAAATAGGCGCACAGTCGTCGAGTTGCGGAAACCAGCCCGCTCATACCATACCATACCATACCATACCATACCAATAGTAAATATATAAATAAATTATAAGTAACAGGAAAACTTAAAGTTTTAAGAGTCAATTCAAAAATTTGTTAAAAAGCGCCATCTATTGAACACAATATGTAATCTATATACAATACTAGAGGGAGCTGTTTGTAAATTAGTTTTTTTAAACTATTATTTATTTTATACTTTTTAGTTTGGTTTATATATCAAATTAGTGTATTGTCATCGGTCCTCGATAAATCTACAAAGTTTGAACGAAATCTGGCCGTTTAAAGTGGGTCAAAATCGCGCCCAAAGAAGTCGGTTACAAACATACAAACATACAAACAAACATACAGGTGAAGCTAATAAAAAGCGTGTAAAAAGCGTGTAAAATCCTATGACCATAAGTTTTACGTTTGGGTAAAAGCCGAATAGTTGCCCTCCTTACAAAAAACTTAAATTACTAAAAAGGTTAGTATATATTTACAATATTATACTCTATGTATATTGAAACACTGGTCTTTAATCTTATATTATGTTCTATTTTTTTAATCATATTCATTGTTTTTAGTAAATCCTTTTTTATTCAACCTCTACAAAGAGGCAGTTACCTACTGTGGCACTGGGGATACTTAGCTTATGCATGGATAGAAGTGTCATTAGTATAATATACTTACTTTTTTTTTGTTGCGACATTTTTACAATATCACCATCTAGTCCCGTGGTAAGCTACGTTACGTCCTTGTGTTACGGATACCAGATAGTTGATATACTACACATATAAATTTTAAATACATAGTACATACATATTAACACCCATGACTAGAGTACAAACATTTATGCTCAACAAATGAATGCCCACAGCGGGACTCGAACCCGCGACCGCTGGCGCAGAAAGTAGGGTCACAACCAACTGAGCCAATATATAAAAATCTCGTGTCACAGTATTTGTTGTCAAACTCCTCCGAAACGGCTAGACCGATATTTGTTTTTTTTCTATATTTGGTAAGTCTAAGAATAGGTTGTAGGCTATTTTTTATTCCCCTAGGAGATAGGGGTGGCTCTATCCAGGTTTTTTTTTATTCTTAGACCAAATTTTTAGTTTTTTTTTATGATTTAGCAACAAAAATACTTTAAATTTTCAACCTTCTACTATCAATTCCTATTTTCTAATAGTGATTAGTAAATTATATATTGCTTACTTAATTATATATTACTTATTTATTACACATTATAATTTCCTTATATATCTTTTTTATTTCTAATGCTAAAAGGATAACTTAGACATATTATATTAAAAAATAAGTACGATCTATAAGCTTCTTAAGATTGCTTGCTTAAGCAAAGTCTACGTTTCAAGGACAGTTATTATAACCCTGAAAACCGTGATCGGTTCCAAAGCAATTTGTTGTCAATATAGCCATAGGGGACACAGATATTGAATTATCTATCATGGTTCACGAGCTGCCAATCCATCACATATGTTCAAGTACACTAATGATTAATCTGATCAAATTCATAATCAATTATAATAAAGTAACAACTTAGTTTAAACGTCAGGCAATGACTGAAAATTACGCTCACTTAAAAATCACCTATTTAATACAAAAATTGATCGTAAATGTCAACATAGAAAAAGAAGCCTTAATGAACTACTCATTGTAGTACTCGAAGTTGAAATGCTTGCCTTTTGAGATTTTTATTACAAAACTTTTAAAAAACAGCATTTTCTAGCTAAGTAATACGATACATGTATTTATATTATGACGATATTGCGTCTAAAAGCATTCGTAGGTGCCTTTCATACTAATTTTGCGTACGTTATAAAATAAAAATCATCAAAAGGACTTATTCTTGCACAGATTTTTTGGTATTTCTTTAGTTTTAATATTAACGTTTAACTAAAATTGTTAAGCAGATCCTTACACTATAAGAATTATTAGCACATATTTTACAGACACATAGACAGTCTTATCATTAATCCTGATTATTATCCTCATTAAATACACTCCTATAACGACAGCTTAAGTAATTAGCCTATAAGATCCATAGATCACACTATTTGCCTATTAACAGCAAGAAGTCATTTATAGATCATCTTCCCTCAATTCATAGGCTATAACGAGTGTCTCCCTAAATCGAAGTATACCATCATCCGTAGATCCATCAAAATGAGTGACGCATTATCATAATGTCTAACATTAGATGGATGCATTTGAATAATGTTGACTTTATCGCGATATTTGTTCGTATTTTTGTAATATCTTTTTAATTTGCGACTTTTGCCTTTTTAATTTAATGAATCGATCGCTACTTAAAGTGTTGTTGTTCTTTTTTGTTGTGGTTTAACTTAAATATTTTGCCTACCCTTTTATTATTATAATCTTTACATTATAATTAAATTCTAACTGAGTTAAATCTGTACAATAAATATTTTTGCTAAATGTTATTAATTATTATGGCAGTTTTAGCCTAGAGGTAACGCGGTCGCTTGTATAACCGAGTGATGCGGGTTAAAATCTGGGTCCTGCACCTCTGATATTTTCATGTGCGAATCATTTATATCTTGATTATCACTTGTCTTACAGTGAAGGAAAAAATCGCAAGGGAACCTACATGACTGAGAAAACCTAGCAAGTTTTCGAAAGACATGTGAAGTCAGCTAACACGCACTAGGCCAGCGCGGTAGACTATGGCCTGATCCCCCTCGTACTGAGTGAGGCCTTGGGAGGAGTGCCTGCTAGGCGAGGTAGGACTTTAAAAAGGGCTGAAGACAAATTTTATTAAAATAGTAATAATTTTTGTCTCTCTCACTGTGACCGCGTCACGAGAAAACAACTGGTTAAATTTTTGATGAAAATGTCTTGTATAATGACAGCTGGTTATCCGCTTTAAGATATAGGATACTTTTTACTGCTGGAAAATAGCTTCTGAGAAATCTAGGTACTAACAGTTAAATCTAAAAAACTAAGAATTTGGTTTCCGGTATTTAGAAAAAGGCGGAACCGCGGGATGTGCTTGTTTATAATATTCAGTCCATTTTACGCCCCAAGCTGGGATAAAAGAGAGCTTGCTTTTTCACGATTTTTCAAAAATTACACATTAGTGACATATATGCAAGACACGAGATGTGAAATGAAGTTATTTTGGTTTCTAAACGATCGTGTTGCCGAGCGCTATTTGTTGTTAAAATATACAACAACACAAAATAACCTAATTTCAATATACATATATTAAAATTAGGTTATATTAAACGTCAATTACACACGATTTACAATATTATTTACGATAAGATCGCAATTATCATAACTGTATACATAAACATTAACGTCACTAATCGAAGGCTTGTGTAAAGCGTGCTTACTCGTGTTTGTACTACTATATGCCTCATAATATTTGTTTCAAATGTAGATAAATTATAGAACAAATTGTGCGGTTAGCATATCTATGTTATAATCTAAAATAACACTTTGTATTTTATTTATTCTTAAAACTACATACAAAAGCACATATTAAATTGATTTTTAAATCAATTTAATATGTGTTGTTTACAACAAAAACGCAAAATAAGCTGCGGTAAAATCTACACTCGAATCGACTTGTCAACCAGCGTGAAGTCGTCAGGATTTAGAACCAGTATAGAAACTTAGAACTAACCTTGCATATACTATACTTATGTAACAAGAAGTATAATATAAGTTTACTCAATATATAAGTCAATGTACATACGAGTATTACTTTCATTTTTTTTATTTTCCTTAATTACTTACTATCACGAGTACAGTAGGTTTTTTTTATCGATCTACCAAGCTACAAGTGAACAAACTAGTATAAAATTTACAAACAAAATGACAGATTAAAATTTTAATCATTATACGCCTAATGCCTATGGAAAAGTCTAAAGAGCAGCTGCGATCGAAAGTTAGCGCGATAATAAGCACAAAAGCTCCTACAAGTATCAGATAAAGACTATAATTAATGGGTCTTCAACACCTCATAACTCTGCTATCGTTTACAAAATACCGTTTTTCCAGAAGCGGTCATTAAGGAAATTAAGAAGGCAATTAAAACATCAGGCCCCTTAAATAGCCTTAGAGAATGATTTATTATCTCAAATACCTTTAATCGAGAATAAAATATGAAAAGTAAAAAATATTACCTAAATTGTTCTACTTGATTGTAAATGTTTGAATTATTGTATTTAACCACCGACCGACCGAGTTATAAATAATAAATAAATAAATATGTTGGGACATTATTACAACAGCGCATCTAGTTCCGCAGTAAGCTACTTAACGTGCTTGTGTTGCGGATACCAGATGGTTGATATACTACACATATAAATTTTAAATGCATACATATTATAAATATAAACACCCTAGACTGGAGTACAAACATTCGTGATTAGCAAATGAATACCCCCAGCGGGACTCGAACCCGTGACCGCTGGCGCGAAAGTAGGGTCACTACCAACTGAGCCAAATGAGTCGTTATAAGTTTATTTTTTTGCTTAATTAGAGGCTTTGTTGTATATTTTGGACTCCAAAAAGTATTTTTTGATATTTTATTAAAAGTCAATCCTGATTTTGAATATATGGTATTAATAGTGAAATATTTGTTATATAATTGTATTTAAATAAATCTGTAGTATCTAGTTAAGTAAACAAAAACCTGAGTGTCCTAGAAATTACTTTGAGATATGAAAAATAAATTTTAAACGACTACAAACATTAAATCGATTTAATCAATCATATAAATTGAGTTTCTAAGAGAAGAGATTTGATTGACGTCTGACCTGTCTATAGGTTTTAAATATGATTGATGATTAAAGAATCGTTATTTTCGTCAAGGTAATGGTGTGTTCTTTTGTTATCTTAAATACCATAAAAATAAATCTAGACACCAACTTAGGGAAACAAAAATAGTCGCGTAAATCTAAGAAAGTATCATAACTTTCAAACAAATAAATCGTTAGTATACTGCTTTATTTCTTATCAAAATGTTGTAAGGCCCATCTAGAATGTAATAAAAAATGGAGATTCTTTTAATTGTTCTGCTCCTCCATCGTAGCTACGACGATTTTGCGAACAAATCGACTAATTCATAAGAACTGTCGTATGCTTTAAATGAGTCTCTCCAAATGGATAGCTTTTTATTTAGTTTTACCTTAAAAATCCTTAGTGGAAAACAATTACTTTTAAAATAACTTTGGAGTTCGTGTATATTTTGATAAACACTATTACATATTATGTACTATTTTTATTGATGTATATTATATTCTTACGTAACTCTATATATCTATATCTATAAAATCTGTTGTTTCAGGTGAAACGTGATTACGAAGCAACAAACCAAGTGACGAAGATAATCAAAAATGTATGAAGAATTGGGAAGATATTCCGTAAACGTTACATAGTGAAAGAAAAACTTGAAAATGATAGAAACGACTAAATCGTACCACAATATCGTACATGCAACTTATTTATATTCAACGAAAAGACCGCCAGATTCCGAACAAATATTAAATATTAGTGATATTAAAAATGAAACAAAAGAGACTAGTGATGTATTGATGTTAGTAGATGACTTCAGTGATTATTTCTATGGCAACACAAGTCATGATGTCTTTAGCTTGCATAATAGTACCTTAGATTTTAACGATGTTGCCAACTGCACTTTTAATGGTACATTTAATTTTTCCTGTTTCGCACATATCGATCCTCCTCAGTATAATTTTTGGGCGTTATTGTTGTTAATATTTCCATTTTTCACCTTATTTGGTAATGTGCTAGTGATAATGAGTGTTGTGAGAGAGCGAACATTGCAGACAGTGACTAACTATTTTATTGTCAGCTTAGCGGTGGCCGACTTGTTGGTTGCAGTCGTGGTTATGCCCTTCGGCGTTTATTACTTGGTAAGTTTTATATTTAATATATCTTTATATATATTGAAAGCTCTAAAAGCTTTATGCTAAATTTAAAAAAACTTGTTTTTAAACTTTACCTTTTTTTATACTTTTTACTTTCTAAATGAATATTATAATTTATTAAGTTCCAATAGCATGCAAAGGTACGAGTATATCAAACCATTTTGGTATACATCCTTAAGCTACTAATATAATATGTAAGACCTACATATTTTTATGAAAAATACGATATAAACCTCCTATAAAATTTTTACTGCAAGTGAAAAATAAAAAGGTTCATCAAAATTTGCTAACTAAGCGTGTATGATAAGCGGAAAAACGATCACTGTGCACAAATTCGCACGAAGCAATGTACTGAAATCGATGGATAAAAACATCGACCTAATGTATTGTGTGAAGATAATAACTCGGATATAATAAAAGAGCTGATAAAACGTAAGTGCTGTATAGTTATTTCGTTTTAGGACGCTAATGGTAATAATTTGGCTGGCTATATCTATATAATAAAAGTGAATGAAACTTGAACTCTGGAAACGGCTGGACTAATTTGCATAATGTTTATTTAACAGTAAATAGTTTCAATAAATTCTTAAAAGGAAAATTATACTAATGATAAGCTTTTTTATTAAAAATCAAGATTTTTTAATTATATAGTCAACGTCTATATAAAAAATGGTAAAACTGTTCGTGTATTATTAAACTCATAAACGCATGTAATATGTATGTGAATACGGTTATATGTTCAACTCTTTGTTCTCACGTAATTACTACATGACTTAAATAATTTTCATTAGATTCGTCTTGATAACGCGGGTGTTATAGAATATATAAACAGTAAATAGTAGACACCATAGAAAATCAAAATTCTACCAAAATTGTACCTTGAATCTAGGCACCAATTTGTCTATCTTGAAAAAATCGTTACAATCAATCGAGTGGGATATTAAAATATAGGCTTTGAAAAGGAAATTAATAAAATATATACATATAGGGTTCAAAGTAATTTAGGACAAGAAACTGTTTAGTTAAATTAAAATGTCTGATTGACAAAAACTAAAAAGCTGTAAAACATATTTACAAAGACAAACCGACTGCGTTAATTAATGCAAAGGATTTAAAAAATCGCGTTTGTGTCGGAGACTTCAAAAAAAATTAATAATTTAAATGTATACAGTTCCTATCCTATAAGCTACAATTTTTGTGAAAACGGAATAAATTATACTATCTCAGTGCACCTTGTATGCTTTAGGTTAGTAGTAAAGCTTAGTTCGCATAAAAATGATTCTCATGCAATTTAAATTAAAGCGTTTAAGCGATAACTGGCTTATAAATTTGCATATTTTTCATAGTTTTACAAAATGAAATGTCCGGTTTGTTATTGTAGATTAACTAAAACTAGATTTTCGATAAAAATAAATATATGAACTAGTTTAGTTAATTCATTTTTATATAAGCGTTCTTAGAACAAAAAAGATTTTTATCAAAAAGATAATATTACTGACCTCATACTATACATATTTACTTGTACATGAAATACTACGTACGTGAGTTTTTTCATAACTCCATCCGCGTCTATTAATTTTGTAAAATTACGATACTCTCGATGTTTGACATAAGACTAGCCTATAACCTTCTTCACTAAATCAGGTATAATATATTCGAGTTCAGCGCAATAAATCAAAACCAAACTAACGATCTTCAGCTGTTGCTGCTTACTAAAGAGCAAAACTGAATAACTAAACTTGGCCCGAGCCTGGACTGGAACCCAGGACCTTCGGTTGTTCAACCCTACATGCTAGCCACTACACCAGGTAGTAAGCCAGGATATAAAAATGTATGAAATTATTATTTTTAGGTAAAATAAAACAAACAATAAAAAAGCAACCTTTAGATTTCTAACGCATGACAGGATTTATGCCACAAAAGTCGTAAAATTTTAATAGAGGCATGAATTCGCGGTGCTATAAAATATTTGTTATAACATTATGCTTCCTAAGACACATCCGTTAGGTTTTCTCGCTTGACAAGTTACTGATTTTATTGCGGTCAGAATTTGAGGAATTTCGTCGTAGAATTTTATTAGGAATAGTTTTTATGATCAAGGAGTGTATTAAGAGGAGTGTTTTTGAAGTAAAACTACTTTTTGAGTAACTTTCAAAGAATAACAGGGACTAAACACTACATTGGAAAGTGAGTGTCACGGAAGTGAGAGTCTATATTATAAAGAATTTAGAAATATATATCATACTAGCATTTGCCGCGGCTCCACCCGCGTTCTGACATTGAAAACCAAATTCTAAGATTTGACACTAAATTAATTTTTCAATTCAAAACAGTGGTTCCTGAGATAAGGGTGTTTTTAATTTGCAATAACATATATCAGACAATAATTGAGATATAAACTATCATAATTATCTTTTGAGTTGGACCAAAATACAAATGGTTCAAAAAAACAAAATCGGTCTAAAGTTTCGGAGTTTAACCCAAACATACATCGTGACACGAGGTTTTTTTTATATTAAAATTTATTACATATTTTATTAATCACTTATTTATATATAATATATACCAATCCAATGAGTTGTCTGTCATTTCAAATCGGTTTAGTCCAAAAATTTAAATTTTCAAAAGCTAACTTACCTGAATGGTCATATTTAGTACGCATTCGTGGCGTTGCGGTGACGCGCGATGTCCGGTCGGTCAACCGCGGAATCTATTGTGGCGTTGTATCGTCAAATTACGCTGTTGTTTTCCAAATTATGTGGTTACGGTTGTTTAGAGATAGTACATTCTTCTGAAGTGTAAATAATTCATGATGATCGGAAAGCGATGGTTAGAAAAATGTATATAAAAAGTAACTACCTATATTTTTAAGAAAATTTTTATTAATATTCGCCAATAGATGTCGGGAAGAGTCATATTTTTCTGTTTTAAGTGGCAATATTGGGCTACCCAAACGCCACCTTTTTGTTATTTTCTTTCAAAAAAAAATAATAATAATAAGTTTACGTTTAAGTTGATTATCGATAAAGTTGATTATTGAAAACACGAATAAAACAACATTTTCTGAAAATGAATCCTAGCTAGATCGATTTATCGCCCCCGAATTCCCCAGTATATTAAATTTTATGAAAATCGTTGGAGCCGTTTCCGAGATTCAGATTATATATATACAAGAATTGCTCGTTTAAAGATATAAGATTCATTAATTTTTAAAATATTCCTAAAGGTTTAACAAAAATATTGAAAACTTTAAAATCATCAAGAATCATGTGTTTTTAATTAAAAATAAAAATAAGCTATACATTATTAATTTTTCAAATAAATGATACATAGTTAAAAATACTGTTGCTTTTCCATTAAATAAATCTATTATTGAAATATAAATTAAATCGTTACGTACTGAACATTAAGACGCCATAAGAGCAAGATAATTCCACATATTTTTCTCTATTCTCTATCTGGGAGAGTCGAAGTTAAACTACTAGTCTACTGTAATATTTTAAATTTTACTAAAATACAAATTTTTATCCTTTTTAAAATATAATTTGAAAACTGTCAACGTACAATTTAATTTAGAAAATTATTTTAACAGAAAATTATTTTGAAAATAAGTTTTAAACTACGTTTGCTTTATCTGAACGCTCAACTCGATTATGATACCTTTTGAAGCTGTTTTCTTACTTTGCTTATAATTTTATTACAGTGGAAGGGAATTATTGACAATTTAGCTACAGGAAAAGGAAATATGCTTATTATATAAAATTATTAAATAGAAGATCCTATGGATGTTTTTCAAATGTAATATCTTTATTTAGTTTTGTTTATGATCTTTCGGTACAAAAAAGACCTATAATAATCCTTATTTAGTCTTATTTCGTATACGTTCAAAACTAACTCAGACGTAGTTAAATCAATTGCTTACAACAGTATCATATTTTTTATATATATGTGAAAACATTGTATGAATGAGATGATTGAAAGGGATTGTTTAACGTAGTAACGAATTAGGCTTCGTAATGAAGCGTGCTTGTTGAACCATAGCTGAAAATAAACCATGGATCGTTAAATCCCTACATTAAATTAGCATTTTAGATTGGTATATACGTGTATATACTAAGTACATCTACCTTAGTAAATTTATAACCTATCCATTGATAGCATCTCTGTATAATATACCAAAAGTAACCAAACCCAACATCAAAGGCTCGATAAGGGCCCTAATTTATATGGACCTCTAAAACCATCAGTCCTAATGGAAGGAGGTACTAGATGCCGATAAAACCTTTCAGATAAGTACACGAATTTCTAGATATATGCAGACGTGTTCAACGACAACAGTGGTATCGGTACTGATAATTTATTTATGCATATATTATCATTACTTCCAGGCTGTGGTAGCCCAGTAGTAACGGCTGTCCAGGTCAAGATATAGGATACTTTTTACTTTGGAAAATATTGAGAAATTTTTTAACTTTTACAAACCGGCTGCAAAACGTCACACGGTATGTGAAATCTAAGAATTTGTTTTCCGGTCTATAAAACGCGAGCGAAGGTAATGCTAGTTATAAAGTAAACTTTCAATTAGAATACTTTTGATCTAGTGAAAAGCTGTAAATAAATATTAATTTACAAAAACACGAGGATCTGGTTTAAAAAACCTTTATTTGATAATTTATTTCACTGCTAGCGACTCCCTCCCTCACTCCGTATCGATAATAGTGACTATTTTAATAAGATTCTACAAATAATTTTTAATGTACAGATTCGACTAACTTAGAATATTTAATTAAATTTTGTCTAGAAGTTCTCTGAAAATCGAGTCCATCATTGCGTCTTCAATCTTCGTATTACTTTTGTTATTTTTATGTTTGATCGTTAACAAGTACAAGGCTGTTATTTTATTTATTTATTTATGTAGGTTCGCTAGTGGTTATTACATTAAATACATAATTTAAATTGAACTTTGAAAATTTATAATTTAAAATTATTTAAATTAATTAAAAAAGAAGCAGTCGCCCAGCGGTAACGCGATCGCTTGTAAAGGGTGATTTTTTAAGTGTTTGGTTTTTCATTTGGAAAAAAAATACCATAATATGGTGTTAAATATAATATTTACATTGGTAAGTTAAAAATCATTACTTGCCATTTATGTTTTAAAAATTATTTCGTGCAAATGTTGGCCTCCACTACGTTTTAAATGATCCATACGCGAAGTCCAATTGTGAGGTACTTTTTCAAACGTATCGGCTGGAATATCACGGATAACACGTTAATTTTGTTTTCTAGTGCTCGAATTGATGCTGGTTTATCTGCATAAAAAAGAGTTTTTACGTACCCCCACAAAAAATAGTCCAAGAGCATTAAATCGCACTATCTAGGCGGCCTACTGACTGGTTCGAAACGAGTTATCCAAGCAGTTGTGACCAAATTCCGCACCAATTTTACACTATTCGATATTAAACCATCCACTACTCATAGGGTGCGTACAGAAGAGAATATTTAAGCTGAATCCGGATGCCAGCCTATATGCTTGAAAAAGTACCTCATAATAGGACTTTGCGTATGGATCATTTAAAACCTAGTTGAGGCCAACATTTGTATGAAATAATTTTTAAACAATAAATGGCAAGTGATGCTTTTTAACTTCCCAATTTAAATTTTATATTTAACACTATATTATGGTATTTTTTTTTCAAATGAAAAACCAAACACTTAAAAAATCACCCTTTATAACCGAGTGATGCGGGTTTGAATTCGTCTCTCGCACCTCTGATATTTTCATGTGTGAATCATTTCCTACTTACGATGTCTTACGATGAAAGAAAACATCGTGAGGAAATCTGCATGTCTGTGAGAACTTTGCAAGTTATCGAAAGACATATTGTGAAGTCCGCCATCACGCATTACGCCAGCGCGGTGGACTATGGTTCGTACTGAGGGAGGCCCGTGCCCAGCAGTGGGACGTTAAAAAGGGCTGAATACATACGATACAATCACTTCTCGCTAACTAAACTTAATTTAAATTTTAAAGATTTACTTCTATATTTTTTGGTACACTTGGTCCTCTTTTCTTATGCCCATAAAAAAGCAGTAAACAATACTTTAGTAAAATTCCTCATTCAATTTCGTTTTAAATTAAATTAGAAGGAAATCTTATAAGTATTTTAAAAGCTTAGCTAAAAGTATAATTTCTTTTTAACCTGCTATAATTTGTTATTTTCAGCTGAACTTGAACTTCCGAATTGTCTGTACAATTATAGTTAACATCAATTATATTATAAATTATATAGTGCTTTATAATTTTTAATACAGTAGCAAAAGTTCGCAACCGTCAGCTTACAGTATAGAGTTACTTGGCACAGGGCACAGTTAACCAATATATTTATCTCAGGCGAGTTCACTTTTTACAAATAACATCGTTGGTAGGAAACTTAAAAAAAACTATCAGGACTGCAAATGATACACCATGATACCCATCGAGATGACTCGCCTCTCAAGTGCTTTTCTTGACTCCTCGCTGGGCTAGATTTCCGGATGCTAATAAGCTAGTTCCCAACCGTGATGAGGTAAACACACATCGGGGGATCTTGTTTTAACCAACAGAATATATATTTAATGTAATATGACCCATGACAACATGACAAAACCCATGGACCAATTTTTATAAATTTGGTACGATAATAATAGCTGGTTATCTGGATCATCATAAGGGATACTTTTTACTGGGGAAAAAATCTTATTTCTAAGATCATTTCTGTAAAGTTCCACCAAAATCCGATTAGTCTTAATGTTTTACTTGCTTATAAGTACTCAAAATCATATAATACATTTAAAACATAAAGAAGTCATCATATTTATATTGAAACGAATATAATTTTTATTATAGAAAAAGTTATAGTTATTATAAAAAAAACCTTCTATTTTTTGCAGCTTTTACCATATATTTACATCGTATCGCCGTTTATTGACAATATTTGAAATGAAAATACTGGGATCGCGCGGATCCTTTTATGAAAATGACAACGTCCTAGTTAGGGTGACCGGCTATTTGAAAGTGGATCAATCTGGGTCAAAATGTATATAGATAATAGAGGCTAGGTAGATACTTCAAGGAGTTACGAAAAGACGAAAACTTAGTTATTTTATACAAAAATACTTCTTAGTCCTGTAATTCGAATCCCGGGTCAAATATAGTTTAATAATTGAGATAATTTGCCAAGATCTCATGTTAGCCTAGAGTTGGGAGGTTAAAAAGTGCTACATCTTCATTCATGCTCCTGATCTCTCACCGGTCTTGTCCCGTCATCTCTCAGTATGATAAAGGCTAAAAGAAAAGTCATATTTTTATTATTTATAAACATAAAATGTTGTTAAAATAATTATACGTTATTATATAGAAAATAAATATACACTTAATAATTACTGTGCTAATCTAATTTGATAAATACTTCTCTTTACTGAGACCTATATGACATATCAGTCTGCATTCCAAGAAAATCTAGTTCTTAGATTTATTTTTTTTGTCTGTCTGTTTGTCTGTTTGAAATCTCTGCAACGGCTGGACTAATTTTGGGACTTTCACTGGCAGATAGCTAATAATTCAAGGAGTAACTTAGGCTACTTTTTAACCGACTTCAAAAAAGAGGAGGTTATATTATAAAAAAATATTTATTTTACCTAGCGGAACCCGTGGCTTCGCTGTTAAGCCTTTATAAAACTGTAGAAAGAAACAATGTTCATGTACTCAATGACGAAATTCAAACTTTGCTATGTCGATTGTCATTCCAGTTTTGTTTCTACATCAAATACATTGGTATATAGCATTCCTGACCACTAGACTGTACAAAAATTCTGTGCATGTGATGCGAATTTTCAAACAACGTTGTGTCAGTATTTTTTCGAATGTAAAGAATGTATGTTTTAATCCAGGATATATTATTATATACCCTTTGTAGCATTGTAATCCGATTCCGAAAAAGGGAGAAGCTTAATACGGTGTTTACATTTTTTGTGAATTTCCGCAGATTTGCGATATTCCACTATTGTTAAACGATATTCATGATCCACTATTAAATAACTAGATTTATCCTAATAGGCGATAGCATCAAATTTTCGCAAAACGTACTAAACTCGAGGTATGTAGTCATTCTGCATACAAAACTGTAACTCTATTAGGGAACAAATATGTACATATACACTAGTTTGTAGTCTGCTTCGGCATACCTGCCATCGAATACATTTTTACAACCGAAAAGCTCGTTATTAGATAAGTACTAAGCAATAAAAGAGAAAATCGACCGTCAAACAGAAGACAAAAAGGTATTGAATGATTGCATTTGGCTTTTATATTATCTAATTATACACTAAAATATAACAAATATTTTAAATTTTCTATGTATATTCATTATTCAGTATATTTTTATATACTAAAGTAATTTTTGAAAATTATTTTATAATACAATGTCCATGATTTCACTCGTTGTGTTCAAATTGACAAAATTGTTCCATTGTTCGAAATTCACATACCTTTTCATATTTTGTATTACTAGTTTATGTTATATTCGGTTATTTAACGTTAAATCTATATATTTATGTAAATTTACTAACAGTGTTGACAGCATTTATAATTCTATTAAGTCAAAACTCATTAAAGATGACCCTCGTTTTAGAGAAGAGGTTGAGAAGCAGTCTTTGAATTTGCTAAACCGATCGCAATGACACAATTAAGATTTAATTAAAAGCATTATTAGACTAGTAACATTATCTCGTTTCATTCGGGTGCCTCATTTACATACAGTCAGCGACATCTATTGTTTTTTTTTTACTAAGAATAATCTAGGTTTTACTCCAGATATATCTGTGTAATATTATATTAATTGTGTAAAATCATTATTTGACTGCCTTGTTTGTGTAGTGGCTAGCTAGCACGTACGGCCAGAGAGAGGTCACGGGTTCGAGTCCCGGGTAGGGCCTTTAGTTATTGATTGTATCGTTTAATAAGCCTCAGTAATAGCCTAGATTTGGTAAGTTGGCGGTGTGTCACCCCCGTGCCGAGGCAGAGCACGTAAAGTCGTCGGTCCTGCTCCTTAACTCTCACGGTCGTGTCAATTAGTCGATAGGAACACCTGGTCTGCGCGTACACTTGTGCCCTATAGTAACTCCTGCATAGTTTGCTAGTCTCAATGAGATTGGCCGCCATGGTTGGAGTCGGTTGGAAGACATTATTATTCAAACACTTGTTTATATGCGTGTTTGCGCTAACAAAGAAAAAAAGTACAGTCTGTAGATAGAACGCTATAAAAAATACAAAAAATAATAGTTAGACTCTCATAATAGCGTTTCTTAAACCTTATTGCCGTTATATTTTAAAGTCTAATGGGCAATAAAAGTAGAGCTAGTTTAAAAGTGCTAGAAAGATTAACTGTCGACACTTGTTTCAAATTGATTACGACGTTTATTTTGATATATTCTATAATAACAGAATAAAACGTTAAAGTTCAAGTAAATAAGGTTAAATTTTACAGCATATTTCATCCTTAGTAGTACTTTCTGTTGTCTACCTGTTAGTGCATTTTTAATTCGAAAACAATTACTTTTTTTTTGTATGTAAAAAAGGAAAAAGGTTCTTCTGAAAGGAAGAAGATTTAATTTGGGATAATGATAATAATAATAATAATCATTAAATCACTTTCATGATTCTTAATTTTTAAAATTACGTATTAAGTCATTGTGAAGTCGCGTACATTTTTAGATAATAAGAAATTATTAGGTTTGCGTAATCAAATGGTCCAGATGGACGCCTAAATTACTTATCTCACTGTCCATCCTTCCGTATATCTGGTTTTTCCTTAAAGGTCAATAATACGTATTTATATAATATATGTATTTAAAGTCAACTATCTAGTATCCATAACAGAAGCTTCGTAGCTTACCGTGGAGCTAGATAGTGCTGTGTTTTTGAAGCCTGTATCAGCAATACATATTATTATTCTTAATATTCATTTTTTAATAATAATAAAATTTTATACCTTGATTCTATAATAATAATAATATAAGTTTAATATTAAGCCGCGTTAGTATTGTAGTAGATACCGGAATTACTCGTAAATTAATAAACCATCAAAATATATACGAAAACAGAAAAAAAAAACTTATATATTGTAAAAAAACTAATTCGTTAATTCCTAATTTCGTTTCCGTTAATTTGTTTATCCGCTTAAAGAGTTGAACAGCTCTGAGAGTAAAATTCTTCAATCTATTTCATTTGTATAAGCACAAATATTAGTTCGATTAAGACATGACTCATTTTTCTTAAATAATGTTCACTTAGACATGACACAGATTTCACTTGAAAATATTTCAATATTATTATATGTTAATAAAAGTAGGTCAGAATTTCTGTTGGTTTATAAAACATTTCCCGAACACATTTTCAACATTGACTATTTGAATAACTACTGTATTCAAAATGAATGAACTATTCCTATCTTTAATATGTCTCAACGAGAATAACAATTTTACATAATAAATAAGCAAGGTGGTGTGCTGTTAACATTTTTTTGTCTTTTATCATGACAGTTGTATGAATTTTAATTCAATTCGCCGTGTGAATTTCAACATGCTCGTGTTCGTTGCAAAGATACATTTTTCTATAAAATATTTTCCAATATGATTGTTAGATTCAAACATGACTCATTAGTAAATATCTAAATGTTTTTGTTTAGATTTGTAGATCACTATTGAAATATAGTTATGGAGATGCATATTAGCTGCTAGAGGTTTTCTGATATTAATAATATGCAATTGTAAGGTTTAATGTAAAATAAAATAGTTTTTAATTTGTTAATCTGGCCATTTTTGTAAATCTGGCAGTCAAAATTATGAAAATTGTTATAAAAATAAAGAATATTAAAATGGATAAAAAAAAGAATGACAGGACGAAAGAATGGGGGAATTGTTCGGCAAGGGATTGATCTGCGGGGAGTTGAGATGGGTGGATGTTGATAGTAGTTGAAGAGTATATCTTTTATTAAATTATTTAAGTAAGCGTTCTATAGAGGAATGTAACCTCGATATTGTCATAGAGGAGGATATTGTCATGTTTATAATAGTAATAAATATTTAATACACATATTATTGGAAGCTGAAGGTTGTTTCAATGAAGACTCCCACACAATGAAAATTGCTGTTAATAAGTTACGTTGAAAAAAACATCGTGACGAAACCTGCATCGTTGCGAAATCGTAACAAGATTTTGAAAGATACCTAAAGTTCTACTTGTCCAGTGCGAGTAATTTCAAATCAATTCAAATCAAAAACACTTTATTGCTATTTTGGGTTCATTAATTGACTATAGCCTGATCCCGCTCGCATTAAAAGGAGGCTTGTGCTCAGCAGTGGGACTTTAAATCAGCTGGGCAGATTTTAGCAGGACTGTCAGTGTTATAAAAACTAAATTAGGTTCTTCATTTTAGAAGGAAAAATTTCATAATTTTACTAAAACTTACCTAGGGCGTGTCGAGCAAATCTATAGTGAGTTGCGAGTTCAATAAATAAATAACTTATAAAGAAACTATGCAACTCGTGCTAGTTATGGTTACACCTCGTCCATCCACTTAAGTTTAAGATTAAGAGAGATAAAGATTAAGAGATTATAGAATAAGAGAGACGCAAACCAACGATTTTAACGCAAACTCAGCGTCTGGCCGGCCCACCCGGCGTCCGCCGGCCGAGAATGAATTTTAGACATTAAAGGAGCCTTAAATTGGATACATGTCTCATTTTGTTTCATTTTTTTTACTTACATTTTAATTTTAATTTAGTTATAATTTGTATTAATTATAACTAAATTAGAGTGGAGACCACTTTAGGCAAACAAAGCGTAGGACGCCCTGCGACAAGGTGGACCGACGATTTAAAAATAGTGGCAGGCGCGGGATGGATGCAGGCTGCCCATGATCCCTGGTTGGCCCTCTTTGGGGAGGCTTTCGTCCAGCAGTGAACGGCGATAAGCAAAAAAAAACTGAATTACGCTCCGAAACCAAAAGTAGCAGACAACGTTAGTAACAATAGTAACATCAATCAAAGTATTTTTCATTACCATCTTCTTCACTTCATTGTTATATGAAAAGAATCTTTAACATTTTTAATAATAAACAAGAATTACAAGTCGAACTCGAACCATACTTTTATATTGAGATAAATGTTTTTTACATCTGTTTCTTCTACTTTAATCTACAAAGTGGCGAATGTTTTATTTCAATACCATTCCAGAAGTGGAGTTTTGAAGGAAAATATATTTGCTCTGTGAAAGTTTCTTCATTCCTCATCGTACAAAATTAGAGCCAAACGTTATACGTATATAAGTCATATAAGTCATCGTGATACTAACGATTTACTCTTGTTTCTCTTAACAATATATATAATTTACTAGCATTTACTGCGGCTTCGCCCGTACCCGAACGATTCAAGTTTAGGGTTATAAGATTTTTTTATGCCAAATCATAAAAGAGTGAAAAATAGAAATTTGGTCTTAAAATAAAAAATAAAATATCTGGAGAGGACCACCCTTATAACATTATCAATTCGTTTCCGAGGAGTTCTATAACAAACACTGTGACACCAGATTTTTATATATTAGATAGATTATTATAGGTGCATCACAATACAAGGCAGTGGTAGCCTAGTGGTAACGCCCTCGCTTGTAAAAACGAGTGTGGGGTTCAAATTCTGGATCTTCTCTCTGTTATTTTAATGAGCAAATTATTTTTATCAAGCTTGCAACTTCCTTACGGTGAAAGAAAACATCGCGAGAAAAACCTGCATGTCTGAGAGAATCTAGCAATTTTTCGAAAAACATGTGAAGTCCGCCAACCCGCTCTTGGCCAGCGCGGTGAACTACGACTGATCCCTTTATTGAAGGTTGACTCGTGCCCAGTACAGGGCCGAACTATTAACAATACACTTAAATAGCGACAAATATCATTGTAATTTTTTGTGTACAAAATACGACTTACTCAACAGTATACTTACGCAAACTTTCTAAACGTAATACTCGTAGTATGAAAAAATATTCATTTCTCCGATAGACATTAATTTGAATTTTGATTATTTATTCCTTATTTATAGAATCCGTAATAGAAGAAGGATCTTTATTCGGGCGTTTCTTTTGTTACGCGATATCGTTGCTTATTCGCTTATTGTGAACCGATTTTAATGATTCGTTTTTATGAATACGATTTACATATCTCGAGTGTGGCCCTGATTTGGGACTATCACCTTATCCAAGGGTTGATTTAATTACTTTTGAAGTAATTTAGAAGTTAATGTTACTTTTTAATACTGAAATTTTGAAAATTTTAGTTAAAATGTTATTATTTTTCACTAAATACGTCTTAGCAGTAGGTAAGTATGAATTATTCAGAAATTAGATATTTTCCCGCATTAAATACTATATAATGTTCATCCGGATAACCTGTATTTAAAGACAGACGGACAAAAATCTAAATACTATAGTTTTGGCCTCTATAATAATTACTTTTTCAATATGATATTAAATAAAATATTTAACTCGAATAAGTTTCAATTTTACAATATGTATGGATTATCATGTACGTAACTATTGGTTTTTCCTATTGACTAGAAAAAATAAACGAATTCTAAAAGTTCTTGGATATAGAAAGGCTCTTAAGGCCAATGCTTATAAAATAAATTTAAATAATAAAATAGTGATACATACATAAATCTGTTCTCCATCATTTTATACAATTTAATACAAACTGACTTTTGTAAGACGACGAAAATATAAATAGAGCACTTCTCTACTTATAAAGTATTATTTTAAAAAATTATCAATGGAGTTGCCATTATCTGAGTACTTTAAGTGAAACAATTATTACAATCGCAATACGTTTTAACTAAAAAAAAAATAATTTCAAAATCCCTTGAAAATTGCTATAGGGTAGACATGTTTTTTGTTAATTTATGGAGGACTGCCCGTAAGGTACACTTAAGTGCTTCATAATTATTAATAACTAGCGGTGCCCGCGGCTTCGCTCGCGCTAAGAGTGAATAAAATAAACATTTTTGCTTATATACTGTTACTTATAATGTACCAAGGACTGATTCCCCATTTAAAGTTCTGGCCGTCTTTTCTGAAAACTACTGTGTAGCATCCTGCCGTGCCGCCACTGCTGCGCTTTCTAAAACTTATATCCTATTTTTAACCAATTTTGCTACTATGTGTATCATAATTTCTTTGTGTGTTTTTCGTTAATGATAAACTGATGTACGTGGTTCATTGTCATGGACTTATGGTAAAAATTACTGTTAAATATTTTTCCTACGCAAATTGTGCCACCCCCGTTAACCCCCATAGGGGTTGATTTTCAAAAAACGCTTAGATATGTATCTCATAATTTGTATTGCAGAGCATTATTTCAGTGTCACGCAAAATATTTCAATAGAATTAAATTTCCCATAAAAACTTAGCCACCCCCCTTAACCCCCAATGGGGGTGAATTTCGAAAAACCCTGAAATACGTGTTTCATCATTTGTACTAAAAAGCATTAATTCAAAGTTTCATGCAAAAATGTGCAATAAAAATATTTTTCTCATACAAACTTTGCCACCCCTTTTAACCCTTTTAGGGGTTGAATTTCCAAAAAATAATATGCCTATTTCCTTCTCATGAATGCAAACTATCTACATACCAAATTTCAGCAAAATCGGTTGGGTGGTTTAGGCGTGAAAAGGTAACAGACAGACAGACAGACAGACAGACAGAGTTACTTTCGCATTTATAATATTAGTATGGATTAATGAAGATATCACGTCGCATATATAAAATAATACACGAGTTAAATAAAATTAATCGTCCATTATAATTTGTTACATTTTTTTTATATTTTATTTAATTTATTTAACCTAATTATTGATCTCAAATTCTATTAAGTATGTCTTTCTTGATTAATATTATAAACGGACAAAATATTGAGTATGTTGTGGTAGCTTTCAAATTTTTACATTAAAGTATGTAATCAGCCCTTTTTAACGTGCCACTGCTGGGCACGACTTCCGTCTAATACGAGTGGGATCAGGCCATAGTCCACCGCGCTGGCCTGGTGCGTGTTGGCAGACTTCACATGTCTTTCGTGCAAAGTTCTCTCAGACATGCAGGTTTTCTCACGATGTTTTCCCTCACTGTAACGGCCTGTCCGAAATTTCGACAATTGTGAAATTTCACCGGATCGCGGATTTATTTTCCGCGATCAGAATTAGTTTTGATACATTTTCCGCACGATTTTTTTACCGCTAGTGCGGATACTTCCATAAGATCCCATGTGTTGAATTGCGGAAAAGAAACCGCGCGGAAAAATTTCGCAGTGTGAACAGGCCGTTAGACAAGTGGTGACACGGATTTGCATTACTCGGTTAAACAAGCAAGCACGTTACCACTGGGCCACCACTGCCTTCTTTTTTAATTAATTTAAGTAATCAATTAAATTTATAAATTTAATGTATTAACTTTTTTAATTAATTTAATTTAAATTATATATTAATGTAATAACCACTAGCAAACCTAAATTAATAAATAAATAAAATTCTTGTACTTGTTAAAGATCAAACATAAAAATAACAAAAGTAATACGAAGATTGAAGACGCAATGATGGACTTCTTTTTAAGAGAACTTCTAGACAAAATTTAATTAAATTTTAACTTAGTCGAATCTGTACATTAAAAATTATTTGCAGAATCTTATTGAAATGTCACTATTATCGATACGGAGTGAGGGAGGGAGCTGCTAGCAGTAAAATAAATTATCAAATAAAACTTTCTTTTAATCAGATACTATTTATTTACAGCTTTTCACTCGATCAAAAGTAATCTAATTGAAAGTTTACTTTATAACTAGCATTACCTGTGGCCCCGCCCGTTTAAAGACCGGAAATCATATTCTTAGATTGCACATACCATGTGATGTTTTACAGCTGGTTTGTAACGGTTAGTTGAGATTTCTCAGAAAGGAGATATTTTCCGCAGTAAAAAGTATCCTATATCTTGACTTGGACATCCAATTATCGTCATAACAAATTTCATCAAAATCAGTCCAGTTGTTCATGAGTGATGCGGTCACAGACAGACAGACATTCTATAAACTAAAAATCTATATCGATAATTATTAATATTTCCAGACGATTTTCCAAAAAATATTTAATGTACAGATTCGAGAAAGTTATAATTGGTATATAGATATTTCGGAACACAGCTTTGGACATACAGCTCAAACACGTTACCCACCTCTGTTTTTAAAACATAAATTCCATTGATTATATTGGTCTAAGATCCGAGCCTACATCGACCTTCACAGAGCTGATAATAGAATAAAACTTATTTTATAATAATTTTAGTATATTAGAAAATATAATAAAAATGGGTTGGCTAAAAAAATCCTGGACAGAATATTTTTAATTATTTTTTTAAAAAATGATTTTTCATTGAATATTGCAACATCAAGATAATAAGACAATTATCAGCTCGGTGAAGGTCAATGTAGGCTCGGATCTTCTACTATATATTAAGTTTCAAATATTGCTATACCTATGTATTTATTTCATTTTACTTCTTTTTCCTTTTAGCAATTTAATATAAGCAAGTTAACTTGGTACCATTGGAAAAATATAATTAATCGGCTTGGGCAGGAAACGCGCCGGATAGCCGTCCCTTGGATAAATCAATTTTATTATTTTGTAAGAGCCTCGAGAGCTCGAAATACCGTTTAAGAATTAACTTTTTTAATGTCATTATACTGTCTATGTACTACGTGTTTCTATAGTCTTACGTATATCGATTTAATTTAAAGTAAGCCCTAAAAGTTTGAAGACACGTTTGGCGCCAGCGGTCGCGGATTCGAGTCCCGCTGGGGGCATTCATTTGTTGAGCACGAATGTTTGTACTCCAGTCATGAGTGTTAATATTTATAATATGTATGTATTTAAAATTTATATATGTAGTATATCAACTATCTGGTATCCGTAATACAAGCCTCGTAGCTTACCACGGAACTATAGCGCTGTTGTAACAATGTCACAAAATATTAATTTACATATTTGAAGTAGCCCTCAAAAAATTACATCATTCTGATAATTCATTATTATAATCCACTTTATTGTATAGTGTATCAGTAGTGCCGATTGTGTTAAGCATAAACACTAAAAATGAGGTAAAGTTGACCAGAAATTCAGTTGTTTTTAAAAAATATTACCTTCAAGATTGAATTTAAAAATGGCAGTCATTATGTGAACATAATATAAAATTTTAGCTTCACTGATTTGGAAGACTGATAAATAAGTCATTCGAGACGCGGAAATTATCTATATACGAGTATAAACAGGCAAACACAAAACAGTTCAATACCATTCTCTATTCGAACCGATTTTCTTTTTTTTTGTTTAGTAACGAATTTTTAATAACGATCAATAGGCGAATAATAATTTATAACCTAGTGTATACCTTCAAGTTTTTTGCCTTATTTTTAAATTATATTCTCTCTTATCCTAAGTTTCAAATCAATCTTTCTATATGGAACCTGCTTGCGAAACAGTATTTATATTTTCTTAGTTTTTGTAATTAATTAGTGAGCGAAAAGTCCTTAATGAGTGGGGGATCGTAGGCAACGTACGGGTTGGTGGACATCACTCGCCTTTCGAAAGCTTCGCTAAGTATCTTTGTAAATATTTATCAGCCATTATGTTGAAAGTGATTCTTATATGAAAATATCACAATTACAATACCCTGGATTCGAACCCGCTTCACTTGATTTTCGAAATTAATTTTTCCTTTTTATATACTTAGATGGATATAAGAAAACAAGTTAATAAACCTATTTCTCTGAAAGCATAAAGAAACAATGCGGGAAACTTGAAAGTGCACAATTTATCTTTCAGTATGGTGTTCAATATAAGAGAAGTTTAACGCTCATTGGATCTTTTTCCTCTTCAATTTACTAAGCAGGACGCTTAAAGCATGAGCTGAGGCGTAAATATATACAATTAATCTTAAAATTAAGTACAGGTTTGATTCTAGGATGATGCAAATATATAAAAAATTCATTACAGAAACATAATACAGGAAATGCATGTTTTGTGCGAAAGAATGAGGCATGAAAAGTAGTGTTATTGGTACAAGCAATCTCTGCCATACAATCTTCAGTGAAAGGATGTATCGAGACGTAAACGACTCGGTACAATCTTAATATAGGTTAGAAGAAATTGTGAAAATATGTATGGGGACGTTATATATCTACGAGTATACGTACGTACGAGTATCTACGAGTACTATTAATTACTTATTATTTAATCGAATAATGATGATGAGTATCGAAGATGTTATTTTTAGATTATAGATTAAGTGGAGAATGTTAGAGAAAGTCCGCGATAAACCTATGCATATTTTCTTTTTTTTCTTATTTTTTATAGAACTGTTAAGAATTTTTTTTGGTACATATATTGATTATGCTATGTTCGAATTCAACAGACTGACGACGACGGTATTTATTTTCTTTAACAGCAGGCAGCCTTCCTAGCTGGTGGTCGCTTCTTAGTGTTACACTAAATCAATTTGAATAAAATGTTGATTTGATTAATATCTAATTCTTTAGAATTACATTTTGATAGTACATTAAATACCAAAACATGATTATTTCATTTTTATTAATTATTATGTATATATATATATATATATATATATATATATATATATACATAATAATTAATAATGATGAATTGACGTGCCTGTTTTTATTTTAAAATTAACAGCTTTTTACTAAATGCATAAGACAGTATATACGATACTAACATAAAAAGAAAATCAATTATTAAAATTTTTTGGCTGTTTGTCTATTTGTTCCGGCTAATCTCTGAAACGGCTGGACCAATTTAAACAGGACTTTCAATCGCAGATAGTTTATGTTATAAAGAGTAACTTGAGCTACTTTTATTTAATTAGAAAATTAGAAAAACCGTTTAATTTGTTCTAACTTACGCCCAGCGAAACGGTCCGATATTTGGTAGTAGCAAATAAACCTATATTACTGAAGCATTTTAGGACCATAATATAAAATATTATTTATTTTAACATTTATTCTAATAACCTAACACGTTCGCTTTAAAATTCACCAAATATTCATCCCTCCATCACGGCCGAATTTAAAAAAAAATTACAATTTTTCATGAATATTCATAAGATTAAGCACTTAAACCATACCTAACTGAATCGTAGCTCTGTCACAAATGGAAATGAGTGCCCCTATTTATAGACTCGCTAAGATTTATTGCTCTGCCCGGTGCTGATTCTCATTTAGAATATCTACGGAACCCTTAATGTGATTTATGTTTGTAAAAAACTTGGTTCAGTTTAAAAGTTAACTAAAGTTTACCATTTACAGTTTAGTTTAAGTTTTAATTTGGAAGGCCTAATTTACATAGTCACATCAACACTACAGAGGCCGAATCTATAGTTTTTAGATTTTTTGTCTGTCTGTTTGTCTGTCTTTGACTATACATAACAAAAAACCTGCTGGACAGATTTTGATGAAATTCGGTACAATGATAGCTGGTTATTCGAGTTAACGTATAGGACACTTATGAGAGGAAATATCTTATCTTTGAGAAATTTATACTTGCAACAATGTTGTATCTCTGGTATAATCTAAAACAGAAAATAATCTATTGGACAAACCCTTGTGAAGTAGTTGTTGTAGTTCTCTAACATGTTTTTTTTTTGTATAAATTAATAAACCCTTGTGATGTTTATATGTTTTTAGGTGGAGGTTATATTGTAAAAATAAAATCCTACTATTTAATACTGTGAATCTAGTCTTTTTGTGGAATAAGTTAAATTTCACCGGCCAATCTCGAACGTGACTCCTCCATTCAACGTGACATTGGCGAAATAATTTGTGCTCAACTGGCACGCATTGAAGCCAACAAACCAAAGAATTGAATTGAATTGACACACCCTTACATGTAATTTCAAATTACTTTTTGCAGTTCTCCCTTTTTAGTTCAATGCAAACTTAACTCTAATACCGAATTCGCAATTTCATTAAAATAAAATATATATCCTTGACTCCTTCTATTAATCTACTTTCTTAGAAAATTGAACAGATTTACTATCTATCTTATTCGCTACATCACTAGAACATGTGCTTTAAGAAGTCTAATCCAATAAACCAATTCTATGAAAAAGCTCTCACTGTAGAATTTAATAATGTAATGCTTTTATTTAACTTTAATTTCTTTCGAGCATTCATAAAACATTCTGCAGTCGAAAAAATATACCTTTATGTATTATAACGTAGTATACGTAGGTATTATTGATAAAAGGTATGTTATACATTAACACACAGCATAATCTTGTTCCATGGCAAGTGCTTGTCACTTGTGTTATGGATACGAGATAGTTGATATGCTACATAATATATGTATATACCTTAAAATATACGCATATTGTTAATATAAAAATTGCATAATATATTCGTTATTTTCACACAAAACAATGTCCCAGCGGGACTCGAACCCGCGACCGCTGACACGGCAAGTAAGTAACTAGAAACAGAGCCAAATGTATCATGAAATGATTGTAATCAGCCCCTTATAACGTCCCACTCCTGGGCACGGGCCTCCCTTAGTACGAGGGGGATCAGGCCTTAGTCCACCGCGCTGGCCTAGTGCGTATTGGCGGACTTAACATGCCTTTCGAAAACTTGGAAAGTTCTCTCAGACATGCAGGTTTTCTCACGATGTTTTCCTTTACCGTAAGACAAGTGGTGATCATGTTAGAAAATGATTCGCACATGAAAATATCAGAGGTGCGGGACCCGGATTTGAACCCACATCACTCGGTTATACAAGCGAGCGCGTTACCGCTGGGCTACCACTGCCCTCAATGAAATGAATATATTATGTAATGATCTCTTTAGTGCGTCTCAAATCTCAATCGATACGAGCACAACCTCCATACCAGGATGAGCAGGCCACATACCAGCTTGCGGGCCTGCGGGCCAAGCAAAAATGGGCATAGAACACAATTTTCGATTAGCTATGTTGTCTCATATTGACTTGTTTAAAAAAATCAAGTATATATATCTTAAAAAATTACAATATACTATGTAGATGTAGAACTTATGTAATATTTATGGACCTATAATTTTTACATCGAAATAAATACACTAAAGGATCAACCCTCTTCAATGATGCGTAAAGAAAGTGTAGCCGCAATTTGACGATGCCGACGTAGCTTTGAAACTAGAAAACCTTTTGAAGGCAACTTATATTCATTTCTTTTACTCCCAAAAACTTCTAAGGGAGAAATTGACATTGATAGAAATAATTATATTGCCGAAACTGAAAAGCTACTGAAAATGCTTTATGTTTCAAACTCCTCAAGCATTCACAATGAAATGATGGCATGATTTATATAAGGATAAAGTGAATTTATTAGAACTACATTTTCTCAACTTAACTTAACTTTTACTTACCAATATACTGTTCTGGGCCTATAGCCAACCGGCATTCGTTATGAAGCGATTCGATTTCTACAATCGTCATAGCTTAAACGCAGCGTATGCATCTTGAACTTTAAACCACTAATAATTGAAATGAATGTACATTGACTACCATCATCTATTCGTTGACAACAGATCACGTGACATATCTAAGTCATATGTCAAACCCATACATTTTTGACTTTTCTACTATCGCTTTCGCTAATCGATTGTTACTTTGTATAGGCCCTCTGTTCTGTTTAATATATATTATATATTATAATCAATACAGGTACTTGTGTTGAAAATGATTTTCACATGAAAATATCATAGGTGCAAGACCTGGATTTGAACTTGCATCACTCTGTTATCCAAGCAAGTGGTTATCATTGGGCTACTACTGCCTATTATAAGTATGAAGTATTATATATATTAAAAATATATATTTTCGACCGCCTGAGGTATGATTCTAAATATAATTATACTTAATATATTATGAATATAAATACGAGTATGTCTCCAACCAAAGAAAACTTTTATCTTTAAGCCCCCAAAATGATGACATTTGACGATTATGATTTTAAGGTTGCAAAAAGGAAGTGGTAGCTCAGCGGTAACGTGCTTGCTTGTATAACCGAGTGATGCTGGTTCAAATCCGGGTCTCGCACCTTTGATATTTTCATGTGCGAATCATTTCTATCCTGATTACCACTAGTCATACGACGAAGGAAAACATCGTGAGGAAACCTGCATATCTGAGAAAACCTAGCAAGTTTTCGAAAGACATGTGAAGTCCGCTAACTCCCACTAGGCCAGCGTACTGAGGGAGGCCTGTGTCCAGCAGTGGGACGTTAAAAAGGGCTGAAGACAAATTATGATTTTGGGATGTATGAAAATGTAACATTAATGTTAATGCTGTTAATTCATATTAACTGAAGTTTAAATACAAAAAAAAACAATATTTAACTTTTCACTTCTCCAGTGACCAGGTTGCTAACGTAATAAATGTTACAATAATGATATATTGCTGATTGTATTCCGACAATATGTAGATTGTAGGTATATTATAATACTGCACTAAATTATAACAGTCGGTAAAGCCCATAACTTTATAATACAAAAGGGATGTTACATTTTTCCTCTTTGCTGTTCTAAATATTGATTCGATGTCGATGATACTCTTGTGGGCTATTTTCTTGGAGCAGATAATTAAAAAGGCGTTCGCTTTCTTTAGAATTGTCTTTTATGTATTCCTAAAACACTCAAGCTTAGGGAACGAAGAGGACGAAAGCTTTACGAGCGAAGTGAGGCTAAATTATAGGGCCGTAGTTTCTTTTTTTTTATGGGACAAAGGGGGCAAACGGGCAGGAGGCTCACCTGATTGTAAGTGATCACCGCCACCCATGGACATCTGCAACACCACAGGGCTTGCAGGAAAAGGAGGGAGGAGGGAGAAGGACAGGAAGAGGGATGGGGAGTGGGCCTCCCGGACTCTCACTTACCGGACGTAACGCAACAGCATTGCCACTTCACGCCGGTCTTCTGTGAGAGAGTGTTACTATACGGGGCGTGCCGGCTCATTCGGCTGCTACCCGAAGGTAACAAGCATGGCACTACCACTTTAAAAAGTTGGTAAGTTGCTGAATAAAATAAAGTTGTGGGCTCGTCCGGGATTTGAACCCGGGACCTCTCGCACCCTAAGCGAAAATCATACCCCTAGACCAACGAGCCAGTTGATACGGCAAGATATTTTAGCTTGCTCTTAATAAGTATTCGTTTGACTTTCACCTACTTACCTACTTTGCATGTGAATTGTGAAAGTTAAACTGCGTTATGTGATAAAGTAAGTATAATACATTTTTTATTTTTGTTGAAGTAATTTTATATATTCTTTAACTACTTAATTGATTGATTTCAATAAATGTATTATTTGTTAGGATATTTTTTTTTCATTATAAACGTATCCTTAATTATATTTATTTATATTAATAAATATCTATTTAATTACCACAAAACAACAAATTGTTACTTGTACACTATATTTTTTTTAAATATTATTATTTGGCTTTAGTTTTAGACTTTAGTTCTTTGACACTGTCTAAATTATTCCTCAGTCTGAGAGCCTCACCCGATTGGAAAGTAAGCCACGTATCACTGTAAATTTCAGTCAAATCGCAAAAGGTCCCCAGAAATATGCAGCCGATAAAAACATCAACACAAACGATTATTTATATATACACATTTCCCTCAATAAGAGGGCAACTCTATATACGATATACGTGAAACCGTGCCGTATTTTTTACGTGACGCGTGTACAAACACAAGCCTTAGCTTTTAGTAATAAAAACAGGAATCCCTCAAGTAATCATTTATTTGATTTGAATTGACATGGGTTGCTTTTTAAGACTAGTTTTTACTGTAACTTCACTCGTTTTAAGGTCAAATTATGCTTTTTAGGTTCTATTCTACCCTTTTTAACTTTCCACGGCTAGGCACTGCCCAATTCAGTATGGGCATGGAGATTAGAGACCAGGAGGACCATCGCTTCATACTAAAGCATTACCCGCCTGTCCCTGAAAATTTGTAGAATTTATAACGCGCTGTCGTCGGTAAGTAGTATTTGTGAAGTTAGCTGTTTATGAGTATTGTCACTATTGTGACAACGTGAAGTTAGGCATTGAGACAACATAGCGATCGCAGCGCCTCCTTAGTTTGACAATATTTCTGAGACACTATATTCTAGGGCGATGGTCCTCCTGGTCTCTAACCTCCATGATTATGGGAATCAATCCATATACCGCCATGGTGGCCAAGTGACGATTAGTAAACGTCACATTTAGACATGCGATGTTTTGCTTCAATGTAAGCTTGATCATTTCATGTGAAAAATGAGTATATCAGAGGTGCAAGTCCTTTTAAAAGGGTTCTCAAGCAATCTCGATACTGTTTAACCACTGCCTAAAGCTATAATATAAAACACGAAAAAAAATCTATTTAGAATCCGCAGAGTAAAAACATTACCTTAATTTTGTTTATTTTATAAAAACGTGCTATAATTTTATAACATCATTTCTATCCTGATTACATCACTAAGCTTCCTACTTATTTTTATTAGAGTTATTACTTTAAAACAGAATCTTAAATATGATTTGACGACAAAATTATGCTAAAAGTAGATATTTTATTACAAATATCTTTCTTTAGCGTAGTATGAAATAAAAAATTTTATATTATCATCATTATTTCGTTTTCTTTGTTTGTCATTTCACGTTGTGGCCGAAATTGAATACGATTAACACGTGCCTTGCATCATATTACTTTCACATTTGATATGTTGTTGGCTAACCAGTTGCTACTGCTAAGTAAAATAAAACCAAATGGCATCTGGCTCGTTGGTCTAGGGGTATGATTTTCGCTTAGGGTGCGAGAGGTCCCGGGTTCAAATCCCGGACGAGCCCATTCATTTTACTAGTGCATAGATAAAGACTTTATCTTAATTTTAAAATATTATTTTTGTAGTGTTTTTAAGTGCCTGTAGTGTTTTTGTAGTGTTTTTAAATTATATTTAATTATGTTTTATTTAAATATCCTTGGCGTTTACGACGAAAAAGTGTATGAGTGTTGTTATACTTTTCCATCGGAAGCAGATCGAAACACTCATTTTGTTGTCTTTATAGATAAAATAGTTTTATAGTGACTCACTTTCATTTCGATTTGGGTTAGTCTCTAGTAAAATACGATACCAATTCTATACTACGGGATCAGCACGTTTTTCGGGATAATAAGTAATCTATTTACTATACCAATCTATAATCTAACTTTATGCCAAATTTAATATAGATCCGTTGAGCCGTTTTGATGGAACACACTAACATACAACCCATCCATCCTCACAATCTTCGACATTTATAATATTAAGTACGACCCCTCATCCTTTTATACGCAGTTTCCAATTTTTTACGGATGGATGATATTTTTTTTCTGTATGGTTGCTATTTTTTATATAAGTGGGTGATATGCAGAGGTTATCTCCTGTACAGACCTGGAGGCAAGCATGACAAACACACGCATGCCCGTTTTTTATAAAATACGTACAAAAAAGATTACATATTTTTTTAATCTATATTTTCATAATTTTAAAAGTGACGATTCAAAAATTCTAGTAAAAGTATATTTGCATAAAGTATATTTTGATTTTACTTGGGCAAGATCTGACTTATTACTATGTAGAAGAGATCTTTTCCAGCCAACCTATGAAAATGGCTATCTACAATTCAAATATCGTCGGAATACAATATGTATGCACTGGGTAACTGACGAGAGGCCGGTTTTGAATTGCTCCTCCTCGTGAAGGAGTGTCTTGCTTGGAAAAATCTAAGCTTAATAAATCTATGAGTAAATAGTGAAAAAAGTTATATAACAACCCATAGTTGATGAATGTTCTGGTGTTGTAGAAGAATACGTAACAGATTTTATTTGGTCAGAAATAGGCCTTAATTAAGCCTTCCACGATTATGTGTTGAGAACTCGTCCACTTCTAAGGAAGGAATATAAGATTGCACTTTTCAAGACGCTTAAACACTATAATAATTAATATCTTTCAGTAATATTACGAGTATTATTCAAATTAGCCACTCTGAATATTATCCAAAAGGAATACATTACTGTCCAAATTTGTTGACCATTATCTAGACTTAAATCAAACACTTTTACAATCTATCGCTGTAACGTGATAGTTAACCAGTAATACACCTTTTCTTGAGATTCAACTGTTAAAAGGGTGTTTAATAGTGAAAAGGAACATAGAAAAAGTAATCTGGTGAAGCAAGAGTAAGCTGTTTTAATAAAAACTAGGACTCATAGTTCAACATGCCCTATAAAAGTTACGGATGGACAAGACTTTTACATTGTAACTCTGTGTATTTACGATGTTCGTACTTTTATAAGTTGCATCGGAAGGTACTGGCTGTTCGGAAAACACAAACTAAGTTGAATTTTTAACTTTAAGTATAAATAAATACAAACAGTGAGAGGTTAACACACAGCCACACTTACGCCCGCACTCAAAGTCACTTAATGAAACATTAAATCGTTCTTTAATATGTAGATTCTCGACTTAATGGTCCATTTAGTGTCTATGAGTGTGGCCGTTAGTGGCCTGGTAATTGATAAGCTAAGTCTTGTGTTCCAGGTACCAGATAGTCATACACTACACGTATATAACTTTAAATGGATATATATTACAAAAACCTTTGATTGAAGTACAAATATTCCTGCTTATCACATAAATAAATACCCTAGCGGAACTGGAATTCGCGACCTATCTGGTATCCATAACACAAGCCTTTCAGTTTACCATGGAAGTAGAGGGTGCTGGTGTAATGTCGTAACAAATTTAAATGATTAAGTCACAATTATCGACTAAGATCCGAGTCCCGCCAGACGTTTCTTATTTTCTCATTAACCAAATCAATGAGTTTAGGTAGTTAAAAATTTATAATCAATACTGCCAGAAACTTTCCGTCTACGGCAACTTACACCAGACGCTTTAAAGGTAATAAACAATGTTACGTTGCTTATATTTTATGTTAATTTCAGTCTTAATCTATACTAATCTATATTAACATTATAAAGAGGAAAGATTTGTATTATTGTATGTAACGAACAAACTTAAAAACTACTGGACCGATTTTAATGAAAGGTACACATGTAGTCTAGAGCCCCAGAAAGGACGTAGGCTACTTTTAAGGCGAAAAAAGGGCTGTAAAGGGTTAGAATAGTGGATGAAAGTTTGTATGGAAATTACGTCATTTATAAAGCTAGAAGCTTGAAACTTATTTTCAACCGACTTCCAAAAGGAGGAGGTTATCAATTCGTCTGTATTTTTTTTTATGTTTGTTAGCTCATAACTTTGAACTGGGTGAACCGATTTTGATAATTCTTTTTTTATTTGAAAGGTAGTGCTTCCCACGTGGTCCCATTTTAATATTTTCCAGTTTTGACAATGGCATCCATGAGAAAACCATAAAAGTCTTAAATTTGCATTAAGTATTTGCGCGACAAATGGACGAATAACTCAATATCACGCCAACCGATTTCGATGATTCTTTTTTTAATGGAAAGGATATACTTCAAGGGTAGTTTGATGAGAGTTTGGTAAGGTTCTGATGATGGGATCCATGACAAAGTATCGGAACTCTTCAATTCTTAGGAGCAAATTAACGATGCTCGGCCGAATCTTTTATAGGCTATATGGATATTTGAGTCACGTACCGTAACTGACGATGGAAGGTACAACTCCTCAACGGTTAGCAGTTTAAAGAATTTTTTTTCAATATAATACGCAATTATGGACCGATAGTTGTATACTTTCAGGCTATAAGGTTTACCTCATAATAGAAGGTAAATTTTTATAGTCATTAACACAATACGTATCTACTTTCCGCTAAAAATTTTAAAATAAATTATTTTTAACAAAAAACAAAAAACCGACTTCCAAACTTAATAAATCTAAACTAAAAAGTAGAAAATAATACTTTTAAGGACTTTGTTAATTTTGAAGTCGGTGCCAGCGAAAGCAAAATAACCCTAAATAGATACATATTTGATTAATCTATCAATTTGTAAACATAATCAAAATACCTGGCTCGCACCGACTCCAAAATTAACAAAGTCCTTAAAAGTATTATTTTCTACTTTTTAGTTTAGATTTATTAAGTTTGGAAGTCGGTTTTTGTTTTTTTGTTATTAGGCCTTTGATTAGATATAAATAAGTAAGACATTCAAAGTTTGTAAAAATTTTATGCTAAAGGAGGTACCTAGAGACAAACCTGAGCGAAGCAAGGGTGAGTCGCTAGTTTTTACATATATTCAAGGAACTATGTCAATATTTTTTGGACTATACATAAACTAACTTATCCCATCGATTTGGTCAGTGAGAAAATAAGAAAAAGGAAAAGGGGCTGCAATCTTGGTCAATTATCATAACATGACGATTACATTTTATCTAAATTGATTGTTTTTTTTTTATTTTACGTATTAGTGATGTATCGATATAACTTTTTTTGTAGAGCGCCGTAAATAATAAAACGTACACGCTTCTATAATAAACAATTTATAGCATCATAAATTAATGGATAAGATAGATAAGGATTTGCGATAAATCTTTCCGTGAGTATATTTTTAAGTACTTGCTGTCTCTATTTGGAATAGTTTTTTGTATGGTTTACAAGTCTTAATTTGTACTACTGTTTTTTAGGATTTATGAAATACGTTATTTAACTACATTTCGTTGCTTTAACATTATTAACATGGGTACCTGAAATTTGCCTAAAAATTAAAATGAAATAAAATATTACTGGTATAAATATATTCTTTATTAACAAAAAATATCAAATATTATTGATTTTATATATATAATTAATTCAAATAAAAAAAATTTGGGCTCGTCCGGGTTTGAACCCGGGACCTCTCGCACCCTAAGCGAAAATCATACCCCTAGACCAACGAGCCGCTTGTATATTAAGCTAAAAGAATCATACAAAAATGTTAAGAGCGACTATAAAGATTGTATGACACTGGTGAAAGGTAGCCTACTTATTTTTCCTTATGTTTCATATTTTGTTAGTACACAGTATGATTTAGCGATTCATTTCTTTTTTTATAGTCTTTGTATGTACAGTCTAATTTTTCTTTGACTAAACGACCGATTTCTATGATTTTTTAACATAATATCCCGGCAAGTAATGCTTATGGGTGTTTATATTTATAATATGCATATATTTAAATTATTTATGTATGGTGTATCAACTATCTGGTATCCGTAACATAAGCCTCGTAGCTTGAAACCAGATTGTGCTTTGTGTAATAATGTCCCAACATATTTATCTGGATCCGATAATCATCTATAATATAAAATTTTACGTCTAAGTAAAAGTTATTTTATTTATTTGGTTGCACACGTTTGTCGCATGTATTAAAAAGATTGATCCTACGACCTTTGGAATATTTAAATTACTTATAATGTGCTCCCAACCTATTCTGGTCATGGCGTTTAACCTCATTGAGACTAGCCATCTGCGCAGGAGATATGATAGTGAAGAATTATGCCCGTAGATGTACTCGTAAGTGTAATCTCTTTTCCTGACACTCTCATACTCCGGTGGGACGACACTCAACACGACCGGTGAGAGTTAAGTCACGATACCGGCGACTTAATGTGCTCTCCGAGGCACAGGAGTGAAAACACCGCCAACTTCCCAACTCCGGGCTGTTTATTTTATTTTATTTTATTTTATTTTTATTTAGGATAACCAACAAAAGTTACATTGATACGTACATTATTTGCATTTACAAATATAGGGGTGAATGCACTTTTTCTTATAGGTTACCACATCATGCAATAATATTTAAAACAAAACATCAAATGTATCTATTAAACATTAAAAGTAGTTTTATAAAATAATTGTTCATTACAAATTAAAATTAATAGCCTAATAACATTAATCACATTAAATTCAATTTTAAAAAATATACATAATAATAATAAAACATTAAAAATTATAAAAATTGACAATTATAATAAAATTGTGATGAATTCATAATTAATAGCATGCTTGATGAAGTGAATGTAATTCTTTTGAGAAATAAAGCATCTTTAAACCGAATAGCATGCTTACTCAAAAAAGTTTTAAGTTATAAATTGTTAATTGAGACGAATGAATGAATGAATGAATGAATGAATGAATGAATGAATGAATGAATGAATGAATGAATGAGATATATCAACAGTAAAGATCACTGTAGAATTTGTATATTTCACTAATAAACACATGTCTAGAGTTGTAATTTACATCCAGTTCTTCTATTTTTTTTTGCAAGAAAGTTATACGTTGTTGCGAGTCGTGGTACAGGCGAGTTCTTGCCTAACACAGTTCTGAAAAGATGCGTATTAAAAAGGTCACACTTAAAGCGAGGGGTGGTACGAGGTACACTTATTGAAACAGAGGCTTATAAACAGAGAGACTCAATAAACAAACTTGCCCCGACCACATGTGTGCAGTATATGCTAGCCACTAGGCAGTTAAAACTTATTATGATATACCTATAAATAATATAATATATACACACAATTTTATTAGTTGGTCTGTCCCACACTCACATTCATAGACAAATTTACTATGCACAGAAGATGTTTATGTGGTTAGAGCGTGGTTACATGCTATCCTTATAAATACAGTTTGTTGTCCTTTTAATAATCATTAACAAGATTCTAGATTATTAACAAGTGAAAAATAAAGACGATTTTCGAATATTATAATTGTAATATCTAAACAACTGTCAACAAATAATTACTTATTTCCCGTTCTCGTCAGTTTATCTCTGGGCCTATAGCCAACCGGCATTCGTTATGAAGCGATTCGATTTCTACAATCGTCATCGCTTAATCGCAGCGTATGCATTTTGAACTTTAAATCACTAATAATTGAAAAGAATTTACATTGTCTACCACCATCTATTCGTTGACAACAGATCACGTGACATATCTAAGGCATATGTCAAACCCATACATTTTGGACTTTTCTACTAGCGCTTTCGCTAATCGATTGTTACATTGTCTAGGCCCTCAGGTCAGAGGCTTCTTCTTTCCGGACTGGTAGTAGACTCATGACGTTTGACGAAAATTATAATATCTTATGCTGAATATAATATTTTAAATTTGAAATTTGAAAACTACGAGCTTTTGACAAACATTAAAAATGCTTACTTTTACTATGATTTAATATTTATTAATAAGCGAATATTTTTCTTTTTTATATAAAAGTAAAAGCACAAAATTTTGCTACTATAACGTACCCTAGAAATCTTATCATCCATATATTATGCCACAAGTACATTTTACTTGCAGGCGTCAGATGGGATCGTAATCAAGGGGTGGTGGAAATTTATAGATGGTTTCCGAGAAACCCTGACCCAGTCTGGAATAATTAATAAGGAAGTGAATAAAATATAATATGTAATATGGACATAGTAAAAATATATCTGCTACGTATATAATGTACATAATAAATATATTTTTTATTATAAAAGAGATATTTTTTACATAAATTTCTGCCAACAGTGACTACACTTTCAATTTTAGCCCGACTACGGCGAAATCCAAACAAAGTTTAATACGGCTAAACCAATTTAAATTACTTGCAGTCGAATTGCCATTTACGCTATGGATATTATTAGAAATCAAAATGGCGCATTGTTCGCATGTGTGTTGTACAAATGTAAGTTTTTTCTAACAAATACTTGGAGGTGTAAAAAAATTAAAACTTATAATGTTTTTCAAAATAATATATTACACTTTTTTACCAATTTAAGACAGCAAATTGTTAAATAATACTCTTTAGTTTTAAACTTACTCAATACTAAAAAGCTGTAAATTAAAAAATAAATTGTATCATTTACTATTCTTTTTTTTTTTTTTTTTTTAATTTATTTAAGTTGACAAACAGTAATCACAATAAGTTTAACATAAAAGAACAGACACAATATAAACATTATCAATTGTGACACCAACACCGTCAACTCCAGTTTACAATTTATAATATTATAAAGCACACATTAAGGAAATGGTAGGTATACATAATTTTATAACATTTAAATTCATATTCAACAAAGATTAAATTCACTTAATACATAAGTTATGTATATATACGTTTACTTTTATAATATTAATGCAATAATTTTAAAATTTCTTTTTTAAATTTAGCAGCTCTTGCAAACAAAATATCCACCGATAAGAAGTGCTCATTATATACATCAGCAATTCTATGCAAGGGTGAGCGCTTACCAGCATTGGTTCTACACAATGCAGTGGCAAATATAGAATGTGGATTACGAGTGTGCGATCTAGTAGGAATCCTATAATTTAATTTATTATTTAGGGGAACACAATCATACTTATTATGACATAAGTCATACAGCAGCATCAATTCAAGATATGTTCGTCTTGATTTAAGAGTGGGGAGTTTGTATTTATCTAACATTTGATTATAAGGTAACCGCGAAAAATGACATTTATAATACATACAACGTAAGAATTTTCTTTGAACTATCTCAAGCGCATCTATGTATTTATTATAATATGGGTTCCATATAGGCACAGCGTATTCAAGTTGTGGACGTATAAGTGATTTATAAATATGAAGATATGTTGAAGCTCGCTTAAACTCATTACAAGTGCGCATCGCAAATCCGTATAATTTATAAGCATTGCTGATTATATAATCGATGTGCATATTTAAATGTAGCTTTCTATCCAGTATAACCCCAAGATCTCTGATGTGTTCTACAACCTGTAGACGTTCACCACATAACATATAGGAAAAACTGCTGAGTGTCCTTTTTTTTGTAAAAGTTATAGCTTTACATTTATTTAAACTAAGTGCTAATTTATTTTCCGTGCAGTAAGCTGAGAATCTGTCAAGATCCTCTTGCAGTTTCCTGTGGTCATCTGAATTTTGAATTTTATGATATATTTTAAGATCATCCGCGTATAATAAAAAGTAACTAGACCTGAAGCAGTGGTGAATGTCGTTTATAAATAATATAAATAATAATGGCCCTAATATAGAACCTTGTGGCACACCAGAACTAATTGGTACGAAATCGGATTCATATCCATTGATCATTACTTTTTGAGTACGATTTGTTATATACGATTTAAACCAACGCCACAAGTTTCCGCGTATTCCATTGAAGGCAAGTTTCTCAAGAAGTATTTTGTGATCCACTCTGTCAAATGCCTTTCGAAAGTCGGTATAAACACTGTCTAATTGTATGTTAAGATCTAGTGCTTCAAATAGATGAGTAGTATAAATTAATAAATTTGTTGTAGTAGAGCGCCGCTGTACGAATCCATGTTGCTGTTCTATTATATTTTTATGTAAAGATGGGTAAACATTATTATGAACTAATCTTTCAAAAAGCTTCGACAGAGTAGGTAGGATGGATATGGGCCGGTAATTTATAATGTCACTTTTAGTACCACCCTTATGTATCGGAACGATCCGCGCAGATTTCCAGACAAGCGGAAAAATCCCTTCACGTAAACAACAATTAAATATTATTTGAAGCGGCCTAGAAATAGAATCTGCAACATTTTTTAAGAATATTGGCGGAATGCCGTCCACTCCTGCTCCCTTACTAACATCAAGTGCTCGCAGTTCTTTGTTAATCTCATCTTGGGTTAAAATAATATCACTAATAATTAAATCTGAATCATGATTTTTATCCGGAATGTCATCAATATCAAAATTTTCCTCAACTGTACTAGGTTCAAATACTGATAGAAAATAATTGGAAAATAACTCGCATATCTTTACAGGATCACTGGTAGTGTCCTTTTTATATGAAAATGAAGTTGGCAGGCCCCCATTGCTTCTAAGATTATTAATATAGGTCCATAAATAATTAATGTTATTACGTATATTGCTTTCAACCATATCCATATATTTCTTATAACATTTACGCGACTCTAATTTGAATCTCATTCTGTACATAGAAAACTCTTCATAGTCAAATTTATTTTGGTAGACTTTCCATTTAATCCAACATTGGGTTTTATTTTTATATATATGAATTAAGGCAGCCGTAAACCAAATGGGATACTTAGAATTTTTTATTATTTTTGTAGGTATACAGCTTTTGATTATAGAGAATAAAGTATTGTATAAAATAGTAACCGCGTTTTCAGCTGATTTATTCTCTAAAACCTTCACCCAGTCAACACCATTTATTTCCTTATTAATCAATGAATAATTAGCATTATTATAATTGTACTGCTGTTTAGGAATAGTTCGCAGTGGTTTAACATGCTTATTAATCGGTACCAGTACATAGAAAGGCGGGTGATGTTCGTCTATCGGCAGCAGCGACATAGGAACGAGTGAGGATCCACAATCATTAATATTAGTAATAAAAAGATCCAGTATTCGATCATTGCTATTTTTAAATTTATTTACTTGCAAGCAATTAAGCATAGACATAAAATTTATTAAATGAATATTAGATTGGTTGTATGTATTCATTATAATCGGTTCTAAATGTACACCACTCTGCCGCCAATCTAAACTGGGTAAATTGAAATCACCTGCAACTATAAATGAATTTATATCGGGACTATAAAGAATGTTTTCCAAGTAATCGAAATATGAAGCATATACCTCGGAATTCATACCAGGCGGAATGTACGCTACGCTTATAACACAACAATAATTTCGCATTCTTAATTCAAGTAAGATATGATCAATAAAAGGAGACGGGGATGCGGGCGCAGAGGAAGCGGGTGCCTGAGCTGCGCAAGCGCCACGCGGCATGGCCGGCAGCCCCCGCCGTACCGCTACTAGCACCCCGCCCCCATCTCGCCGTCCGCAGCCAACGCGATTTCTGTCACATCGAAACACTATGTAACGTCCGTCTATGTATTCCGAATCACTAATATTTTCATGGAGCCACGTCTCTGTCAAAATGATCACATCATAGTCATGAAGCAAAATATTCATATATAGGATGTGTAGTTTAGTCCTAATTCCCCTACAATTCTGGTAATATACAGATAATACACTATTAGAACTATCCATTATATAAAGCTGTTCTATGATATATAATATTAAAATAACAATGTCGTACAGAATGTTCACAAATCGCACACTCGCATCCAATCTTAAACAGCGATCGTAGGCAATTATAATCTAAATGCAGTGACCACATTATGAGAACCAACACTACAATATAACATATTTTATTACATACAAGGTTATAGTAGCGGCTCTTGTATATACATTTGTCCTTACAATATACTAAATTGAATCCCTTATACAACAAACACGTCCCGTCGATAAATAGATTCACCCACATTAATACACTGGCTATTCTAAATCTCAAAATAAACAAGTTAATATCTTTAACTATACTTATATAACACTTACATTTATCCTTACAATATACTAAACTGAATCTCTTATACAACAAACACATCTCATCGATATAGTATAGATTTCCCCACACTAATACACTAGCTATTATAAATAATTCTGGCCAATCATTTTAATTTTACTCTATATTATAAGAAAATGTAACCATATCGTTCCATGATTTAAAAGTTTGGAGAAAATAGTACCAAAATGTGAATCCAAATTAATTAAAATGTCAGTTAAAATATGTTTCATTCATAATTAATAGTCTTTATAGCGATTTATTTGTGAAATTTTCAAGAAAGTTTTTCGTTACATTCTTTAACTACAAAACAGCTTTAGTATTTTCATAAACATTGTTTCATTTTTCACCACTCAGCAACGACGCTCTATCCAAGCGAGATAGAATCCAGATGTGAATTCTCAGGTACTTTACATTGTGAGGTACACATTTTCTAAGAAAATCGATATTTTGATAATGTAAAATATAATATTTTATAAACTAAACTTAAATTATTAATAGTTTTTGTATATTTATATGGAATCCCAAATTTAGTCAAAGTTGGTGCTTCTTAACTATATAAAAATTTCGTAACACATTATATTTTATCCGCGATGTACCTACTTCGAAATCATTTATCGAACGATTTCTAATATGTGACATGTCCTTTAAACGATAGTTTTTTTTTAAGAAAAAATCGATTTTCGCATTTTGAGAGAGAAAACCTTAGAAACGACTATTCTAAGCTACAAACTCTACCTACAAACAGCAAGGAAAGTGTCTGAAAATAATTGTAGAAATGCCTTCAACAAATATTCTCTTATGTACAAACTTGTTCTAGGAAACAAAAGTAACTTTTTGTGACTTAGAAATAACATCACCAGTTCCAGAGTATGGCTAACTACGCCAGATTCTAAACCAATTTGAAGCAACATGTTACAGTCGAGTTATAATGGGACGATATGGTGTCAAAAGTTTACGAATTCAACTAGCTAACAGCGTTACAATTTCTGCTTGTCGTCTATACATCACTACATATTATAAAACAAAGTCCTCCGCAGCGTCTGTCTGTTTGCGATAAACTCAAAAACTACACCGATTTTCATGCAGATTTCAACAATGGATAGAATGGTTCTCCAGAAAGGTTTTAGTGTATAATTTGTCAAGTTTTTGTATACATTGTCTAAAGTATAATGATATCTGTTGGAGGTGTCGGAAAAAAATATGCCGTCTGGGAGCTTTCAACGAAAACGCTGCCTAAACCCTTTGAGATATAACAAAATGATGTACGGTGCAATGTGTAACTTATATAGGTCTACAAAGGAAGTCTGCGATGGCATATGTCTATCTTAAGGATAACATACTAAACCATTTTAACCCTCTATTGCATGAATTATTAAATTAAAAAGAAAAAAAATATTTTTATGTTTTAATGTGTTTTAATAGGGCTTGTAAGACAAAATATAAAGTGAAAAAAAAAATACGTATCTTATTTTAGAAAAAAAAAACAGAAGCCAAAATTGGCTTCCCATGCAATAACGTCTGTGCATGAGACTGCCATTTTTGGCTTCCTATGCACAACTAATACCAAAACTTACACAACGTGAAATTCTCTAAAACAGTTTCTTTTCTCATTCAAGCAAAGAAACACGTCACATTTCTCACATTTTATATGAGAACGAAAAGAACATTCATTCTGACATAATTGACGATTCTTTTGGTGTATCGGGAAATGGTCAATTTTGTCTGTACGTACTGAATTTAGAGGTAGGTCTTGCACTTTTGCTGGGGTTTTCCGTGCCCTTTTTCGAGGTGCGAAAGATTTATTTATACTGGTAGGAGTACCCGTTCTAGATGACGTAGGAGTATTTCCTCTTGACAAGGTAGGTGTACCGGGATTACTGATACTAGGACGGCCTCTTTTTCTTGAGATGCTTTTGCCAGCCTTGCAATAATGTTCAGAAATGGCTAGCTTGAAGTCAAATAGTGACATGTATTGGTCAGTCTTGCGTCGCCACAGTAACCAAGCATTAACTGCACACATATCAACCAAGTGGAAAAATATTTTTTTATACCACTGACGAGATCTTATTTTGATCCTATACAGACCTAACAAAGAGTCAAGCAAATCAACGCCTCCCATGTGTCGGTTATACACATCAACGCATTGTGGCGATGTTATGTCCTTGTACTGTTTATCTTTTCTGAAATATCTAGTCTTAGTAGAAGTCGGTTCACTACCAACAAACGCAGACAGTAAATTGACCACTTTATTGTCATACCATGATACCAGGCTTAGTTTTACGTCATCGACGATGGCGATTTTCTCAACCATAGTACCACGACCTATTTTCTTCAGGTCCTTTTCTGTAGGCATATCAGCGTTAGGTACTCTGTTCATCCTAATGGTTCCCAATGGCAGCAATCCATTTTTATACAGGTAAACTTGCAATTTTATACTATTGAACCAGTTATCGAAAAATATTTTGTGGTTTACATTTCGAGGCACAGTAGATGTGAGTCGTGTAACAACGTTGGAGCTGACACCAAGATCTGGTGCATCACTTGGAAAAATGTTGCTTTGATCGCCAGCAAAAATATCGAAGTCGTAACTGAACCCTGATACGCCACTCAACACTTGATTTTTGTACCCCCACTTATGAGGTTTGGCTGGATTGTACTGTTTGAGTTGGTGGCGAGCTTTCGTGGGTATAATTTGCTCATCTACGGCCAGATATTCTTCTTTGGGTATCAAAAGTAACCGCTCTCTTAATTTTTCTATGAGAGGTCGAATTTTAAACAGTTTATCGTGACTTTGTGTACCGGGTGGTTTGAAATCTTCATTATTATTGAAATGAAGATGACGTTTTATTATTTCAAACTTATTACATGTCATTATTGAATTGACTTGATGCTGACCAATGTTGTTGGACCAATACATCCGTGTAGATGGCAGGTGAACTAATGAGGTGAAGATGACAATACCTATAAATTGTTCAATCTCAGTAGTTGCGATATTTGCTGGCTTGTTAACATTGACCTGAGTAGATTTCAGATTTGACTGTTCCGTAATAAATGTAATCAAATCTTCTGTGAAAAAAAATTGGAAAAATTCGGCAGGTGATTCTAATTCTTGAGTAAACTCTGGCAATTCCAGGCTACCACTAAAATTGAATTTATTTTCATCATACGCTGGCATTTTTCCTTCAGTCCAGATAATTTTTTCCTTAACTGCTCGCTTCTGTTTCAAATTTTTAGGTCTAGGATCAACTATTTCGTCATCGGAAGTATCGGAATCGGATGGTAGAATAATTATAGATTTTTTACGTGTTTGGTTGCGCAAGCGCGAAAGCGGAACATCGTCATCGGAATCAGATAGTGAATCATCGTTACTAAGAGAGCCATCACCAGGAATAGGTTTAATGCAGTTAGCAGTGCCATAAAAGCGTGAAGGAAGCATTCTGGAAAGATAAAAAAAAACTCTGAATGCATGCGAAGCCATTTTAGGCGCAAACATACTTCATCGTAAATGCATGCGAAGCCAAAATTGGCTCCTGTAGAAAATATTGAAAATGAAGTATAAGGAGCAAATATTTTGAATAAACTGTGATAGGGGTCAAAAACAGAGGTTTTGCAGAACATTATTTACATTTTTTAACATCAATTTTCTTACCTTTTCTATTCAATTTCCACCAACAAAGCTGCAATAAATTTCACTAAGAACGACGTCGCGTACGCACCGGAGAAAAGTGAGGTTATAATGACACATGACGTTGGCCATAGATAATAAAAATTACGTTTCGGTTCAGTTTGAATTCCTTAATATTACTACATTGACATTTTATAATTTTGTTTTAAATTAGGGTAGAAATAAATTACTAAAGTTGAGCAGCCAAAATTGGCTTTGTATGCAATAGAGGGTTAATACTTGAAAAAATGGGCAATTATAAAGCGATAATTAGAAAGCTATTTACACAAATACGGTATTAATCCTTATCATTTTAAATAAGTTAGAGGCTTTAAGCATTTCATGCACATTATATACATATATAGGGACGAGCCCAAGCGAAGTGAGAGCGAGTCGCTAGTATAATAGGTGATTATCAGCGTCAACCAGTGCATCAGTACATTATTATTATTATTATTTTATTATGTTGGGGCATTATTACAACAGCGCCATCTAGTTCCGCAGTAAGCTACGTAACGTGATTGTGTTGCGGATACCAGATAGTTGATATACTACACATATAAATTTTAAATACATACATATTATAAATATCAACACCCATGACTTGAGTACAAACATTCGTGATAAGCAAATGAATGCCCCCAGCGGGAGTCGAATCCGCGACCGCTGGCGCAGAAAGTAGGGTCACTACCAACTGAGCCAAACGAGTCGTCAAAATACATATAAATAAAATTGAAGTGTCTGTTTTTAATTTATTTCAAATTAACACTTTTCATACTAAATGCAAATGAAATAAAAAAAATCCATTTTTAAAACTTTTATCTGTCTGTCTATATGTGGCTAATATCTGAAATGGCTGGACCAATTTTGACAGGACTTTAGCTAATGTTATAAGAAGTATCTAAGCCTACATTTATTTTATTATAAAATTATAAAAACCCTTTAATTTACTTTTACTTACGCCTAGCAAAGCGGGCCGGGTTTGCTCGTATATATTATACTTTTTAATAGTAGATTAATTTTACTTACTAATAATACTTAATAACACTCACTTTTACTCCTTTACATAAAGATGATTGCATTAGCATAAAATATGTATATCGTAATGCCAAGCTACCTCTCTAGGTAATAGTTCAATACTTACTGCCCGAAATCTGTACATACATAATCTGAGTCGTCAGATTTATCAGGTCATTTATAAGCTGTCAGTGCGCAAAATTAAACGATTTAAGTGATTTCAAGTGTTAATAAAACATCGCTAAATTGATTTCGCACTTGTAAAATATCCGATTTGCGCTCGTAAAACGTTTTTATGTCCTCGTTTTAACTGCAGTGGAAATCACAAAAGTTATGGTTGCGGATTGAAACGTTAATTAATTTCATATTTTTCATTAATACACCTGTAATTAATTATTAGACATATTTAGATAATATTATATAAACAAACTCACATAAACTTGGCTGTAATTTCATCAAAATTCATCAAAACCCAGTAGTTTTGATGAATTTTGATGAAATTACAGCCAAGTTTTGTTTTCGTGATGTGGTTACAGACAAACAGACAAACAAAAATTCTCAAAACTATAGATTCGGCCTCTGTATTGATAATATTGATTATTACAATAAGATTTAAAAATATAATAAACAGATTCACCTAATTTACAGGTTTATTATTATAGGTATGTATATTGTATAGATTAACATTAGAATGTATTTGCTTCAGCCACTTCCATTACCCGCTAAAATATGATAGGATATGTTATGTTAGGGCATTATTACAACAGCGCCATCTAGTTTTGTGGTAATCTACGTTACGTGCTTGTGCTATGGATACCAGATAATACTACATATATAAATTTTAAATACTTACATATTTTAATGTAAACATCCATGACTGGAAAACAAACATTCGTGCTCAACAAATGAATGCCCTCAGCGGGACTCGAACCCGCGACCGCTGGCGCAGAAAGCAGGGTCACTACCAACTGAGCCAAACGTGTCGTCAAAGCCAGGAAAAGATGTAATTTTACTTCTTAAATAAAATAATGATTATGTTTACATACAAAATGAATGAATTCGTAATTGTTTTCCAAACATTAAATTACTTCTCCACATAATAGATTAAAGTATGAAAGATAAGATATTATGCCAAAGATGTTTCAAGTTATATTACTTTCTAACATCTTTTGTATGTCAAAAATGTTATCTTAAACAAAAACAGTTGAAAAGATTAAAGAAATATCAACTAGTGATTCTGCCTTACTTTGCTCTTCTTAATGATGAATTAACCTAGTTACTACCATAAAATATTTTTTTACAACTTTACCTACTACATATACATACGTAAAGGTAGATGCCCCAAAGCTTACCTTTCACGTCAGAACACTACTACCAGAAAGTTACTCCCACATCTAATTATATTAGAAGTACCGGAAACATCCCCCGAAAGATGCCCCAAATCACCGCATAAGTTTGTCTCTCCGCTTAGCACTCAGATTGTGGGACATAATTGAGCAATCTTCACTACTACTGCAAAGTTAAAATGCAAGTTTTTGTAAAATAATTAAATAAGTATCCTAAAAACATTGATTAATTGAATTATTATTGTATGTAGTAGATATGAATAAAAAAATCTCTTTTCTAATTCTAACAGACAGATGTGATTTATTTATATATAGATGTTAACGTATATTCCTTCGTCAACTCACAGCGATAGGGTCTTGAGTACCAAACTTTGGTAAAGTCCCTCACGTACACTCTTCATGTAAACGCCCAGAGTGACCTAGTTATGTGGATACGCCCGAATTCACTTTGTTTTGAAGGCACACAATACAATAACTTTACTCGTTCTAAGCATATTCCATTTATTTAAATGACCCTTTCTAGTTTGATGAATTTCACTGCATTAAGGCATTTGATTTTATCTATTGCTTAGGAAATTTTAGACCTGACTTCATTTTCTTACAAGTATACATTTCGACAAATAGTTGTAGAGACAAAAGTATCCTTATTTTAAAAATTTAACTTTTTACAGGAATCTTTAACTACAACTGTAAGTTCTTTAGTATTTTAGTAATAATATTATGTTTTCTTAACGGATTTTTGTTACGGTAGCGATTCTTACTGAGAAACAACACACAAATTGTAAGCGCGCAGACATAAATATGTCAGTCCATAATCACTTTGTATTATTTTCGCTTCTAAAATTCGATGAATGATAATAATTGGACACAACAAGTCAGAGATCTGGTACAAGACAGGAAAATTAAATATCCAATAATAATGTTTCTTAAAAACTTAAACTATTCTAGTTATTTAGCTCTCTACTAAATATGGACTTTCAATTTTCGAGTCTGGCATACAAGTTCGTGTATATCATTTTTATGATATAAAAACTATGTCCAGTAAGAATTTTCAGCCAAATATGCAGATCTATGCAAAATAAGGATAGATTTTAAAAACTTTTCTCTCATTTTTTAATGTTATAGTAACTGCGATAGTTATCTAATATTATGCATAATATAGAAGTTTAGTATTACAAAAAGTTAATTTAGAGTTCATCACAAAGAAATCACATCAAGAAGCGAACAAATCTTTCTTCTTAATGATATTAGAGTAGTTAGAGTACAAATACATGTATTATATAATACCTATATAAAATTTTAATTGAACAATTCTTAGATAAAGCGGTAACAAAACAATCTGATAAGAAAATTTGTTTTCGAACATTTCAAGCCTACCGGGTAAAATAAATACTTGCAACACCGTGTCCCACTTTCTGGAACGTATTTTCCCGACCAAACACATTCGAATGTTTTTTCCTATAGAATACTTCCCAATACGAAAAACCCGGAATGAGGAAAACGGAACTAGTTTCATTTATAAAGAAGTTACTCTGTTTACTATTGCACGTATAGTAAATAATAAAGTTATAAGCGACACGTTTGGCTCAGTTGGTAGTGACCCTATTTTCTGCGCCAGTGGTCGCGGGTTCTAGTCCCGCTGGGAGCATTCATTTGTTGAGCACGATCGTTTGTACTCCAGGCATGGGTGTTTATATTTATAATATGTGTGTCTTTAAAATTTATATAATAATATGGTGTAGTATATCAACTATCTGGTATCCGTAACACAAGCCTCGTTCGTAGCTTACCACGGATCTAGACGGTACTGTTGTAATTATGTCCCAACGTATTCATTTATTTATTCATATTTATATATTTTTTAAAATAAAAAACATATATAGGTATTAAGTTAAGGAGAAGTCGACAAGAAATGCAAATAAATGTGAATTGTAGGTTTTTACAAATCTTAGGCTGAATATACGCCGCCCTACTCTTGAAGCACTACCCTTAAATGCCGTTTTTCAGAACCGTACCATGATGACAAAAAAATCAACAGTTGTATAATATAACACAATTAAAAAAATATACTTGGGCTCGTCCGGGATTTGAACCCGGGACCTCTCGCACCCTAAGCGAAAATCATACCCCTAGACCAACGAGCCGCTCAAATAACCCGTTAAAATAAAACTTCGCAAAAGTCTTTACATTTGACTTTATCTATACATCTATCTTTCTATACATAATATAATAAAATTTTAATTTAGTCAAATCTGTACATTGAATATTTTTTGGAAATTCTTATTGAAATAGTCATTATTAACGATACAGAGACCGAATTTATAGTATTTAGAATGTTTGTCTGTCTGTCTGTCTGTGACCGCATAACGAGAAAGCCACTGGACAGATTTTGATGAAATTTGGTATTATGATAGATGGTTATCCGGGTTAGGATAGAGGATACTTTTTACTGCTGAAAAACATCTCATTTCAGAGTAAACTGGCTGTACAGCATCACACGGTATATCTAAGAATTTAGTTTCCGTTAATACTTTCTTAGATTTACGCGAATATTCGACATTATAAATGAAACTACCTTTTCGGATTTTGTCGCGGATTTATTTTGATTTTTAGTTCCCGACGTTTCGAATGCTTTACAGCAATCATGGTCACGGGAGAGACTGACTGGTCTGTGATGAAGAGTGGTGAAAAGGTAGTTTCATTTATAATTTAGTTTCCGGTTAAAAAAACGCGGGCGGAGCCGCGGGAAATGCTAGTCGTTGAATAATAATTTTATTAAAAAAGATCATAATATTACATTATACAAGCGACTCATCGTCGCTATGCTCGGGTGCCTCCTTGAGCATGAATGGTTTAAAAATCCATAAGAGAAGAACATGTACATAGGTAATAGGTATATATACCAGCGTTTCATTAAAATCGGATATTGATCCGTAGAGGACAAGGAGGTTACAGACGAGAAATTTTATTTTATTTTATTTATTTAGGTTCAGAAACACAGCAAATTATAAAAAATACAACATAACTATTATAAAAAAGAACATTTTAAATGTTATCCAATTACATCTGTAGGTACACAATATTAAAAAAAAAAAGAATTACTACTCAATTAATTTAAACAAACTAAATTAAATAAGAAGAAAGGAAGAATATGTGCAGGTGAATAAAAATAAAAAAAATGAATAATAATAAATAATAATATTTGCATTTAAATAATAAATGAGCCATTAATGAGTTACTACTGTATTATTATATGCATTAACTGCCTCGTTGGTGTAGTGGCTAGTAAGTACGGCCACTCATCGAGAGGTCCTGGGTTCGAGTCCCGGGTCGGGCCAAGTCTCGACTTGCTGTTTAGTGAGCCTCAGTAACAGCCCAGAGTTGGGAAGTTAGCGGCAGTCACCCCCGTGCTTCGGAGAGCACGTAAAGCCGTCGGTCCTGCGCCTAAACTCTCACTGGTCGCGTCGAGCAATCGTCCCACCGGAGTATGAGAGTGATAGGAGCAGAGAGTGAACTTGTGTCTGCGCGTACACTCGTGCTATAATAATATCTCCTGAGCAATTGGCTTGTCTCATTGAGATTGGCCGCCATGGCCGAAGTCGGTCGGAGAAAACACATACATTATGCATTGTTACGTTTTCTATTTAAAATCTCGTGTTATGGCTATTTTTTATTCTCCTGTCTCTTCACATTTTTTAATTTTAATTTTTGGAAAAGAAATTTCTACCACCTATCCTTATTTAATAATAATTAGAACGCGGGCGGAGCCGCGGGAATTGCTAGTAGTACACACGGGCGTAGCCAGGTTTTAATTTTGGGGGGGTTCAAGAAAATAAAACTACTAAAATTGCATGAAAAAAATGTAATATATTGTCGCGTAATATAGTGTCAACTCGTCATAATAGCACGCTTGTACAATGCCTAAGAACGGCGAATGTAAATTTTTAACGTATGTCAATTAGATGACAGGAACAGTTTATTACAAATTCTAATGTGTTAGAGAGAGACAAAACACTTTCGGGAAAGGATTCGAAATTACTAGAAACATTTTGAATTTTCGATACTAGAATGTTCTTAAATTTACCCGGAGGTACGTGCAACTGTGCGCTTAAGACACCATACTAGTTTTAAGGAAGCCGTCGCTCATGCTCTAGAGGTTGAAGCTGTGCGTCATGACTCTAGACCTTGGAAGGTGCGGGAAGTAAGTACAGAAGGAGCATCGGCCCGAAAACGTAGGTTTAGCCCAAGTTGCTACTTGCTACGAGTGCGGCGGTCGGGGCCATCTTCGAAGTAACTGCCCTTCAAGGAAGAACGGTCGACGACACTCAGATGTTGGTATATCAACTTATAATCAAGCCAGAGGAAAACTGATCTCTGCCAGGGCTAGGACTTGGGCACTGACCGGGGAATCTATAACCCCAGCGATAAAAGTAAAACATCAATAGATGGAAACACTTTGATTATAAATGGCGCTATTAATGGAGTAGCATGTAAACTCACGCTGGATACCGGAGCATCACGAACTGTCATTAATAACCGAAGATTGAGACACATTGCAGACAATAATTTGCATGATAGAAACACACATTACTCTTACGACAGCCACCGGCCAGCGCATACCTGTTTGGGGGGAAAGGAAAATCGCTATCAAAATTGGGGACTACATCTATTGGCATAACGCAATAGTTGCAGATATCGTGGATGATTGCATCATTGGATTGGACTTTCTTCAAAATAACTAGAGTACGATTGACATGAAACATGGAGTTTTACGATGCAGATATAGAGAATTGCCAGTTCTGAATACCAGTAATTCTACTCAAACCATTCGAAGAGGCGAAGATGTGGGGAGTTGTGAAGAGATAGTCTGGTTAAGCAGATGTCAACCGAAAGAGAAGGTGTTGAACAAGGATAAAGAGCAAGCAATGAAACTTTTGAGAGATTGTAAAGAAGATCTCACGAGTTTACAAAAGACAAAAGCTGAAAATTTACTGTAGCGATATTCAGATTTGTTCTCTAAACATGACGGCGATATAGGAAGAACTGGATTGGTTAAGCATAAAATTAATACTTGGGCTAAGGAAAAGGAAGTTGACGACATGATCCAAGACATGAGAAAAAATAACATCATTGAACACTCCTCTAGTCCTTGGTGTTCGCCAGTAGTACTAGTAAGGAAGAAAGATGGATCTACAAGGTTTTGCATTGATTACCGCAGGCTCAACGATGTTACTAAAAAGGATTGTTATCCCCTGCCCCGAATCGACGACACCCTAGACACTCTCAGCGGTATGAAATGGTTTTCAACTCTCGACTTGAAGAGTGGCTACTGGCAAGTGGACATGGACCCCGTGTATAAGGAGAAAACTGCGTTTTCAACTAGAAAAGGGTTGTGACAGTTTAAGGTTATGCCGTTCGAGTTATGCAATGCACCAGCCACATTCTTAATTTTTCGGGGGGGGGGGGGGTTAAACCCCCTAAACCCTCCCCCTGGCTACGCCCGTGGTAGTACATATATATTGTTAAAGCTAAAACCACTGCCAGATATTTTTCATTGTTTAGATCTGGTTGACCTAAAATTCTTTTGTATATGTTACACGATATCTTCCCCAATTATTGCAAAGTGATTTACATAATTCCGTTTAAAATGAATGAATTATTATATTTGAAGAGCGGTTCTTGAAAATCCTCATCTAATGGTAAAATAATAACTTGTAAAGTGAGTATAACATTTTTGGAACTTTTTAATGCAAAAAAAATATGCCAAACGTACGTCAAAAGGAAAAAAACGGAACCCCTATAGAATCACTTTGTTGTCCGACTTGGTGCGGAACCTTCGTGCGCGAGTCCTACTCGCACTTGGCCGAATTTTTTTTACCTTAAACTTTACAATATTTTACAAATTAATAGGGATAACTTTAAAAGTTATTGCATGCTTTATGAGACTAACTAACTATACTTACTAACTTATTGATAAGTTATGTCAAAACCACTTCTAAGCAGAAATGTACATAAAATTATTGTAATAATTTAAATTTTTCCATTTTTATACTACAAATATTGTATCTTCTAAAGAATCACCGGCTAATATTGTCAATGCTTGTATTTCTCCTGTGATTGCCGTGGATGTATCGTGCAACCGACGCTCTCGAAACGAGTGTGTTCCAGATAAGTGTGTTACATATTCTTTCACCAATTTTTCCATGGAATGTAATTATTAAAAAAATAGAGTGGATAATTTAATAATTACTGCTTGAAATGTTAAATATCTAATTAAAGCGATAAATGTCTCGAGTCTTATTTAAAATTATTAGACGAATTGTAAGAGTATTACGTTAATACTCTCAAAAACATACAAACAAACAATTATTAGTTTTCGCTTTTGCTAATAATAGAGATAGATAAAAATAATATTACACACAGACAACTCTACAACATTTTTATATATAGCGATAATCTACACCATACCTGTTAGCAATTTCGTGTAACGATCGGCTATTAAGACGTAGTGGAATGTGCTGGTGACGTACGAACGAGCTTCTGTAGAGCTTTATTTATCCCATACCAGAAATACACTTGTATACGAAAGTGTCACTTGCATTTGGTTCTTCCTTGATGTTATCAGTAGCCATTAATGTTGTAGAGGCTATTTGGGGAAGGATCTTGTAACTTGAACTAGAATTGTTTGAATGCAATAATGATTAGTTATTGGTGTGTTAGCGGATTCGATTCCTGGTTAGAGAATTTTTGTATTTATTAATCTTTTTATATAATTATGGTTAAGATATTATTTTTATTTATTAGAAATCATAAATAATGAAGTCTTCAATTTTAATAATTTTATCACCCTTCAATTGCTGTCAATTAACTCTTTTAATAAATCCTTTACGAGCAACACTGTCTTCATATAATTCATACAATACATAGTTTTATTTTTTTTACTGATTTTACGCATAGCTACAAGCGCTAGAGACATGCAAGTGAAAATATTCGAGGTGCGAAACCCGGAATTTGCACCCACTTTACTAAGTTTCCCAAACGATTGTGTTTCTGGGCTACCGTCACCCATTACATGTTATTTTATATAAAACTAGAGATTTTATAGAAAAACTTAGCAGGAGCGAAGCCGCGGGTTCCGCTAGTAAATGTATACAAAAACTTGACAAATTATGTACTAAAACCTTTCTCGAAAACCACTCTATCCATTGGTGAAAATAACATAAAAATCGGTTTAGTAGTTTTTGAGTTTATCGCGAACAGACAGACGCAGCGGAGGACTTTGTTTTATAATATTAGTGATTATAAATTTTTTTAACGAAAAACTACTTCTTAAATATATCTTTAACATATCCCCATATGCAATAGAATTCATAGCAGAAATGAAATATCTGTTCACTATTAAAGTAAGTTTCTTCTCTTACAGTACATAACTAATTACCGTAGAGTTAAACACATTACAAACTCTCATTAGCCTTCTACCACTAATCAGAATTAATTTATGCCAGTTTTGAGCTAAACTGGGTCAAAGCTATATCTCAAGAGTGTTTCCTTATCTTTGAATGGACCCATACCAATTTTTATTAAGTACTTATAGAATGATTACTGGTACAATTCTTAACCAAAGAAACAATTTATAAAAGACTAAACTAAAAATAATAAACTCCGTTATTAAACTTGTTCTAATATAATATATTTTTCACGAACATCTTAAGTCAAGAATGTACATTTTATTTTTTTCCTAATATAATTAGAAATACTCTCCTCAATTTGGACATCCACAAAAGTAATAACTGTTTTTTTTAGTTTTAATTTTTTCTAGTGTATCATATACTGTCATTTAAAAATCACACCTATATTCTAAGAGCCATTATGGCCTATGTCCTTTACTAATCTGAACGTATAAAATTAAGCATGAAAAGTGTCTTCTTAAAATATCGGATATGAAACCCTAAACCAATAATAAAGTTTAATTAATTTATTGTAACAGTTTATTTATTTTAAAATACTTATTACATTGTCTTTACCGTTCCTTGTATCTAATATCTTTTACGTACGAGTAAAGTTAAAATAAAATAACTAAACAAGTCAGTGTAATAAATAAACTAAATAACCCGACTGACTTTCTGTGTAATTTTGAAATGAAAAAACCCTTAAATATGTTGTGTTCTAATTTAAAATTTATACCCGGTGTCACTTTCACAACTTAATAATCTGACGACACCTTTGAAGCTAAAATCTCGAAAAATATAACCATCTTTTTGGCGCAGTCGGATAAAAAATGAAAATAAGTTTAATAAATATTGCGATTTTCATGGAAAAAATAGAATATTCTTACAGAAAAATGAAATTTCTAAAGCACTACTATTTCTTGAAAGTTTCTACTCTATTATTGTTTTCTCTTATAGAGAAATAAATTCGCTTCAATGATCATTGCTCGTTATACTTCGTGTGAAAAATATAATAAAAATTAATGCCATGCCATTTAATAACAAGTGGGTCAAGGAAAAGAGGAGCTTAGCTTTCCTTTTTAGAATATTTTGAACTAGCGTCCCACCCTTGTTTCGCTCGGGTTCTTCGAAGCTACGTTTTAATTAATGTTTTTTGAGCCTTTCTTGTTCTTTTTAGAATTAAAATTGCTTAAATTACTTTTTATATTATGTCAGTTATTCGCCACCGAAAGTCCCGTTAAAATCGATCTAGCCGTTTTGATGATTAGAACTAGCCAAAACAAACAGACAGACAAAAATTTTAATTGAAGTATCCGTTTGTAAAATGAAAAATTTAACAGCTTTTTAGTTTTTGCATACGATAGAATAGGTATACGATATACGGCGCTTATAATAAGAAAAACACAACATTTAACATTAACAATTTTATTCAATTTAATTTAATTAAAAAAAGAAAAAAATACTAAGCCAAAAAAAAACAAAAAAAATATATTAGTCCCGCTGAGTTTCTTTCGCCAGTTCTTCTCAGGTCAGTGGTTCAGTGGTCTGGTGGTTCTTCCTTCCGAACTGGTAGTAGACTCATGACGTTCAGTAAAAAATTGTAATAATTTCATGCTGAATAATATTTTTTTTTAATTGAATCTGTCTGTATTTTCGTTTCCACTAATCATTGAATCGACTCGACAGATATTGATAGACTTTCACTTGCAGATAGCTGATGTAATAACTTACTTAAGTTTAAATTTAGAATAAAATAGGGTTCCATTAACATTCCTAGGAACAAATTCATTATTTACTAATGAATTTTCTTTGACAAAACGTATCACGTTAGAGTATTTTTTTAATTGTAATACTTACAGCTGCACTCAGAGTCAGTTAATGAACCATTAAGTAGTTAATCTTGAACTTAATGGTTCATTAAGTGACTTTGAGTGCGGCGGTTATTCTTCTTTTTAAAAATCCAAATTGCTTTTTAATCTGAATTATTTACGAATATGGTATATTGTCATAATATTACTGATATCACATTTATATATAGAGATAGATAATGTAAGCAGTGAAGTAAATTCTTGCTTAATAAATTTTGAATGTATTATACAAGCGGCTCGTTGGTCTAGGGGTATGATTTTCGCTTAGGGTGCGAGAGGTCCCGGGTTCAAATCCCGGACGAGCCCATATAATTTTTATAAAATATATAATACAATAAGGAAAATAGCTATTTTAAAATAAAACTATCATTTTGAAATTTTTCACTGAATATACACATTTTTAAAGTAATAAAGAAAATGAAGATTTTAATTAATCAAATATTAAAATTCTTAAGTCTAGTTGAGAAATACCAGTTTCATATTAATCTGTAGACAAATTAAATGAATGGTTCTTTTGAAAACCAGTCAAAATTCCTTGTTTATTTCAAAATTTTACTAAGTATGCGATATTTAAACATTTATTCGAAGACAACATGAAGTACAATAACCATTTTATCTCCAGTATAAAAGTGCATGGAATATAAAGTTCCCCATTACCTGTCTAGTTTGGTAACAACTAGTCTCTTTAGACGAATAAAATTTGAAATACAAAGTAACCTAAATAAGTTAGTAGAGATTAAAGTTTTATCGCGTCTATAAAACTGTAATGAACACACGTTGCAGTAAAATATTAGGCTATAAGGTATACTTTAGTTATTCGTCGATAATACAGATGTCTACATAAATTTTCCTTCATACTTTTACGGTTACCAAGGAATGAAATCTAATCTTCTTCTAATTCATAAAAATCTTGTGTCACAGTGTTTGTTATCGAACTCCTCCGAAACTTAACCGAATTGTATGATTTTTTTGTGTATATTTGGTAGGTCGTAGGCTAATTTCTATTCCCCTAGGTGATAAGGGTGGCCATCTCCAGTTCTCATATTTTTTATTTTTTTATGAATTTCTTTTTTTATGATTTGGCATCATAAATTACTTATACTTAACCCTAAATTTTCATCCTTCTACCACCAATCCCCATTTTTTAATATTGATTAAAATGCGGGCGGAGCCGCGGGTATCGCTAGTATGATATATACTAGCCACTAAGTGGAAGAGAATCTGAGAGATATATGAGATAAACTCAACAAGTGTTAAATAACAAAACTTTATTTAAATTTACTTGTAGGTTTAAAATGGAATATGCAATATTTCTGAAGATCTTCCTTCTGCAAGAATTAAAACGATTATAACAGTATTATATTTTTTATCACATACATCATCCTAAAGGACTCAAAGGAGTAAATATAGAATTATTGACTCATGAACATAAGTTATTTAAAAAAAATATTTCAAAATTTAGCTTTGTAATTGTAATAGCTTAAATTTTTAAGTTATTATGGAGCAGAAGCTCCTTTTTATTTGAAAAATGCCTACCTATGTTACTTTTTTAATGAATTATAACCAAATACACCAGCAAAACAGGATGCATAAGCTAATGTATTAATCTTAAAAAATAAATATTAACTTTCCCAGTTGTATAGCAGTTCTTTCCTTATCAGTAAGTCCACAAAATGCGCAACACACCAAAAACCATTCTATTAAGAGTACTTACCGGAAAGTATAAGAAATTTCTGGTCAATACCAAAGTCTTGGAAGGCGTAAATTCCAAAAACATTCCTTCATTTTTCATGTCTCATTATTGAAGACGGCTCGTGTGTACTAAACTCGTATACACGTACCCTGCTTACGTAAACGTCCAATGACCTAGTTATGAAAGTCGAATTTTTGTTATTTTGAAGATATCGGAATACAATAACTTTTGTTGCGAGGGTGCATTAATTTTGACGAAACTCTATTTTTGTGTCTATTTTTTGCTACTTTGTGTGTTATTCCTAATCTTAAGATGAGTTTAACTTTTACATTTGGTATTGTATAATTTGGATGGATTTTATTATATTACTAGCGATTCACGCTCGCTTCGCTCGGGTTCATCCCTGCCAAAATTAAAGTTTGTAGCAAAAAAAAATCAATCCCATAATTAAAATAAATACAACTTTCTAAAATAAAAGTAGCCTAAGTTACTTATAACATTAGCTATCTGCAAATGAAAGTCCCGAAAAAATCGGTTCGGCCGTTTCAGAGATTAGCCGGAACAAACAGACAGACAGATGTATAGTTAAGGTGGAATAGCACTTAATCACTTTGATTGACTGATGGACTGATTAATTACGAAATCTTAAATACTAATTGAGTTAATAACTACTTTGAATGGAATTTTTGTTTCCGTTCGAAGGAAGGTAATTTGAAATTGAAATCTAAAATTTTAACTAATTATTTACATAAGAACAATAATCATAAAACAGCTAGTATTCTAAATATTACCAATGTACAGTAAAATGTACCTCTAGTAATTCCTGGGTTCTACTTCAAAGATTTCTATTAAGTTAAGATACCGCGAGACATCGGCACACCACAAAGCGAATTAATTACCTATGATTGTATTTCAATGGGTATCTGCTCAATTTAAGCTAAAATTAATTCGATTATGACGAAACTTGATGGATTGCTGTTTAAACAGAACAGTTTAACACAATCAGTTAGAAATTTCGGTATTAGTGTACATGTACATTGTATATAATACTTATGTATTCTTTTCTTAATATCAAGAAAAAGTGGTATGTCTGATATGTAAAATATAAATACCTCCTTTAGTATATATATATATTTTTTTACTTTGAATGTCTTTCTTATTTATATATAATCAAAAGCCTAAAAAATTAGTTTCAAGCTTCTAGCTTTAAAAATGACGTAATTTCTATACAAACTTTCATGCCCTATTTCAATACCTTTCACCCCTTTTTTCGTCATGAAAAGTAAACTATATATAACTCCTTTCTCTGGCTCTAGACTACCTGTACCTGCTCTGTGTACCGAATTTCATTCAAATCGGTTCAGTAGTTTTAGCGTGAAAGCGCGATAGGCAGACAGACAGATTTACTTTCGCATTTATAATATTATTAAGGATTGATGAAAAGACTGTTTTCCCAATTTTGTATCTTCAATAAACTGAAATCAGATTACAGTTGGTGTTTGAACTACTTGCTCTGTTTGTGCACTCTCGATATTGACTGGGCACTAAACAAACACTATGATTTCATTTGATTCACGTTCTAAGCGCGAATACCAGCTGTAGACCAGTTTCACTTCCATATTTATAGATATTAGAAAAATATGTTATTTGTATGAATAATGTACATACTAGTTAAGCTAACTTAAGCCGAGTGCCATAAAAATAATTATATTCATGAAATTCAAGAACGGCGAATATTTTACCATATCCATAGGCAAAACCAGACTTATGTTTTTTTTATACTCGCGACTTATTCTCGCTTCGCTCGCGTGCATCTTTAGCGTAATATATGTATATTAAGCGTAAATAGTTATCGTAGTGAGTGTTCTTTATGTAGTTGGTCCCATTACAAAATGTTAAACCCTATTAAGGGTACAGCTAGCTCTACGCCGAAACTTTACAAAATCAGTTTATCCATTTTTTTAGGTGTTAAAACGTTTCATAAACAGTCGGTACTTTTGAAATTTCTAACATTATTTTAAATTGGATAACAAAGCTTAAAAAGTTCACTTTAACGCGTTACATTTAAAAATAACGTTCCCAACCTAAGGACCATGTTAAATTCGAGCACAGCATCTCTTGAGCAATTACTGGAATATTTCCAAGCGTATTATTAATTAGGCAATTAGCGCTTAATGAAACATCTAATAAATTATTGGATATTCATTACACCTATTTATTTTCGAAATGGCCAATTAGCTTAGAATGATTCAATTTTCCTTGGTGTTTAACAATTTTTGGGCTTTAAAGAGATATTAAAATTTTTAAAACGACCATTTTCTCCTCCATTTCGTACTTTTTCGTCTATTTAGCTTGATTTTAATATTCCTGCTAAGCTAAGGTAGAATATAAAAGGTCAAATATTTACAACCGACAATTAGCTTTTTTTAGAAAAATTATAAAAATTTGAATATTTTAACATTTTATAAGTAAATTGCTAATATTTATTAAAAATGTAAATTATCACTATTACTAAATTATGTAGATACATTTTGAAGGTAAGTATAGATATTATCTCAGAAATTAGATATTTTTTTTAGATGCTATCACCACACCAAATTTCATCAAAATTCATCCAGTGGTTTTCTCGTGATGCGATCACAGACAGAGAGACAGACAAAAAATCTAAAAACGATAGATTCCGCCTCTGTATCGTTAATTAGAATTCATTTATTCGTTATTTCAATTAGAAATTCCAAAAAATAAGCAATTTACAGATTTAACTACGTTAGAATTTTATTATATATATGGATTATACTTAAGACATTTAAGTATATACAGTATACACTAAGGTGCAAAACTGTCCCAACCATACATGAAATTCGTATTTTTCGTAAAAAAAAGAAGTGAAATAATTATGGATTAAAATCCTATTCAAGTCTATCCTTAAATTAAAAAATTTAAGGATAGACTTGAATAGGACTTTACTAAGGGATTATGACTCACAACCATCTGATGATGGTTGACTGATGTCAATATCTTATGGAAACGAGTACGAGAACAATACAAAATTTCTCTTGACTATTGCTTAAAACTTGTTAGAAGTATGCCGAAGAGATTGGCAGAAGTGATGAGAGCAAAAGGTCTTCGAACTAAACATTACAGCTTCGTATTTTTATTTTTTCCAAAGCGGTGCAAAAGTGTCCCAATATTATTTTGTGTTTATGAATACATAATAGAGATGTAATAATTTAATTTTTCATTTTCTTACTTTGTGTCATGTCTGCTATTGTAAAAATATAGTTAAAATTTTGAATAATTATTTCACTTCTTTTTTTTACGAAAAATATGATTTTCATGTATGGTTGGGACAGTTTTGCACCTAAGTATATATTTGTCTCTTAAAGAATTAACTTCACGCCGCGCTGTCTGGAATTGAGATCTATAATATGGGAGCAAATGATACAACATTTGGCTCCAAGGTTCGTTAAATACTCCTCCTAATTATACTAAGTTCTACAATACATAGGTACCAGAACGATCGAAAACTAACGAATCTCTGGGAAAAGTAGTGCCTAAGATCGTTTAACCCAAGTGTATACCTATAAATATTATCAACATGCTGTATGTGCAGTAGAAGTACAAAGTGGTAGTGCCATGCATGTTACCTTCGGGTAGCAGCCGAATGGGCCGGCACGCCCCGTATAGTACCACTCTCTCACAGGAGACCGGCGTGAAGTGGCAGCTATGCTGTCGCGTTTCGTCCGGTAAGTGAGAGTCCGGGAGGCCCACTACCCATCCCTCCTCCCGTCCTTCTCCCTCCTCCCTCCCTCCCTTTCCTGAAAGGCCGGCAACGCATCTGCAAGCCCTGTGGTGTTGCAGATGTCCATGGGCGGAGGTGATCACTTACCATCAGGTGAGCCTCCTGCCCGTTTGCCCCCTTTGTCCCATAAAAAAAAAGTAATTGATAATCATTTACTGACCACAAAATTATTTTGTAATAAACAAAATGTTATCAGTCTTTTTCATGTATCACTATTAGGTACAGGCTTTCTTTAGGCTTTTAATACGGGAAGGATTAACCCAGTCTAACTCGCTAGCCAAGTGCGGGTCAGCGGTCATCAAACATGCAGGTTTCTTCACAATTTTTAAGTTAAGGATGATATAGAGTTTCAACGTTCTTCATTTACTTTTTAAAGCAATATCTCAGTCTACCACATTCTTTTCAGTTCTTATTTTCATCTTAAGATAATTTTTATTTTCTTACAGTATCTACATAACTAAGTAAAACCTAATATTTGTGAAAGATTAGCAATTTCCCGACCTCGAATCTTAGAGCTACGCATAAAACTGTTCAATATTTGCCGACAACCAGATGTAAGTAATCAAACGAGAGTTACGATCATACTAAGTCTCAATCATAGAGCTGGGTTTCTGCCAAAATGTAAAGGAAACTATTCGTCTGCGAATAGCGAAAAGAAATGCCAAGATTTAAGTCTGAAAAGCTTGTTGAATGTCTAAAATAATATTTAAAAGGTAAAAGGAACATATTTAATTTTTGAGAAAAGTTTTGTATGAATAATTTTCAGAAGGATATAAAAATATTTCTTAGGAATGAAAAAAAACCACATTAGAATATTGCTATCTTGGCTATTTATAGGATTTTTGAGCGAAGTTTAGTCACTATATTATACAGTATCTTTTCACGATAGTGTGTAAGTTCTAAATCCTTTCAGAATTATCTTATCATTATTGCCCTTTATCTACGTTAATTCGAAATTGTTTCATTTTAAATACAAATACTTGAAATGTATGTAATCTGTATATCATTTTACTAATTTTTTTTTATTATTAGTTTTATTTTTCATACAAACTTACGTATTAACAAGAATTTCACATTCTTACAATGTTAATGTAGAGATGTACATTGTACCTACATAATAATATTATATTAATATTTAAAAATATGAATTCACTCGGCCTTAACTAAAATTAGATCGATGACATGGAAATTGAATTACTTAGACCATTGATTTTTATCATATAAAATTGCGATAGGTATACTATAAATAATTTTGTAGGAGTTTCAATTAAACTATAAATGAAAGATGAAGAATGATTTATTATTTCCTAGCGACTCACCCTCGCTTCGCTTGGGTTCGTCCCAAGGTACCCCCTGTAGTTTATTTTTTTTACTAACTTTGAATGTCTTACTTATTTATATCTAACCAAAAGCTTAAGGGTTTCAAGCTTCTAGCTTTAAAAATAACGTGATTTCCGTACAAACTTACTTCCCCTATTTCAACCATTTACAGCACAGCTTTATTTTCGCCTTGAAAAGTAGTCTTTGTCCTTTCTCGAGCTCTAGACTGTGTACCAAATTTTATTTAAATTGGTTCAGTAGTTTCGGTGTAAAAGCGCGACAGACAGACAGACAGGGTTACTTTCGCATTTTATATTAATATTAAATTATTAGGTATTTCAATTAATATAATATAAATGAAAGATGAAGAATGATTTTTTATTTATCTTTTCTACAAAAAATAGTTACAGCTTTAAGCGATATATTCGAACAGTGAACGAGGACGAGGACTGAATTCCCCATTTTACGTGACATTAGCGAAGTAGTATGTGCTCTACTAGCACGTTTTGAAGTCATTAATAAGAAAACTAAATTGGATTGAAACTGGGAAGAGATAATTCAAACCTTAATTTTGTTTCATAAGGTCGTTAAATTTCAGTTCGATCATGGTATATTATGTACGAGTATCTATATCTATACATATTATAAAACAAAGTCCTCCGCCGCGTCTGTCTGTCTGTTCGCGATAAACTCAAAATCTACTGCACCAATTTTCATGTAGTTTTCACCAATGAATAGAATGGTTCTCCAGGAAGGTTTAATATATAATTTGTAAAGTTTTTGTATAAATTGGCTTAAATATAATGATATCTGTTGGAGGTGTCGGAAAAATATAAGCCGTCTGGGAGCTTTCAACGAAAACGCTGACCAAACCTTTTGAGATATAACTAAATGATGTATGGTGGAATTGTGTATCTTATATAGGTCTACAAAAAAGTCCACGATGGCATATGTCTATGTCTTAAGGATAACATCAATGATATTTTAACTATAGATATGTTATGAGCGCGCAATCGTGAAAACTCGAAAACATCCTAATTAGGACGTATTGCAGACTAAAGTCTGTGTCACCGCATGGCGACGAGTGGTACGCTGCTACAAAATTTAAAAAAATGCCATCCTGTGTATTTAGGAAATGCACCAATTATGATACCAAAGTTAATAAAACACAAGGGATCTCATACCACATGTAAGAACGCAGAATACTTCGATTTATTAATATATTTCAATTATTTGCCTAATATTCTGATATGTCATCGGTCGCTAGACTAATGTTTGTTTACATTGACGCGCAATTGACAACACTAGCTGTCTCTTTTTTTCTTATTGATTTTATCGACTATCCCCTTTCTATCATTTTGACTTGTAGTGAAATGTACATTGAATGAAAAGTGTGTATGTGTGCAGCGCGGAACACTTTTTTCGGTTGTTTATTGAGCGTATAACATATCTGTAGTTAAAATATCATTGGATAACATACTATATCGAAAAAGGTTAGGAAATTTAAAATTTAACGGCGTTTGACGTATCATGTTATGACCGTCGCCATGGTGCGTGCTATTCATATAATCAACTCAAATATATACCGGGCGGTGCGAAATAAATATATACAACATGTACTAGGGGCGAACCCGAGCGAAGCGAGGGTGAGTCACTAGTGTTGAATAAAATGATCCATAAGTCCTATCATAAAAGGATTACTGATAATATAAAAATTATTTATATTATGTGTAAAAATATACCAAACACCAGTTGTTTAATAGTTTTTAGTTCTACGTACGAGCGGCTCGTTGGTCTAGGGGTATGATTTTCGCTTAGGGTGCGAGAGGTCCCGGGTTCAAATCCCGGACGAGCCCAGTGATTTTTTATTATTATTTACAAATATAATGAAATTGTAAGTTTTTGTACTGTTTTCAACCGTTTGACTTTTTAGTCTTGCTTCCTTCTTCTTTCATTTTCTTATATTGTAATTAATATTTTGTAATGAACTTAATTATTGTCTATAGTAAAGATATTTGATGTGTTTAGAAGCCTTAACTCTCACTGGTCGTGTCGAGCATTCGTCCCACCGGAATATGAGAGTGATAAGGAACAGAGAGTGCACTTGTGTCTGCGCATACACTCGTGCACTATAATATGTCCCACGCCGTTGGCTAGTCTCAATGAGATTGGTCGCCGTGGCCGTAATCGGCCGGGAGGACATTATTATTATTATTACTTACTAACTCTACAAGAATATCGACGAAGTAAAATATTGGCAGTTTTTGGTAGATTTCCTAAATTTTACTAATTATATTTAGTTTTTGATCAATTTTAATCTTAGTTCGGTACCCACTCGATTCACATGAAAGATAATATTATTATGTTAAAACAATAATATAATTGTGTGCATTTTATGCGACATTGCATTGAAACCTTAGTAGCTCTTAGAATAATTATAATAATATAACAATCTATGCGTTAGGATGGAGTGTACGCCTTATGAAGTCATTGTTAGGTAAGTTTCCAATCCAAATTTTTTTGGATATTTGCAATTGAGTGTCCCTGATAAGTACGTTTCGCAACGGAGGCTTCCGCGGCTGCTGCTCACTAATATCAACCGAGTAGCGGATAAAATAGACATTTTTAACGCACCTTTGTTCTAGTTCTAATTAAATATGACTTCAATCGCATTAGGTTATTCCTGTAAAGATTACTGTAATTTTTTGGTTGAAACAAATATATATTATATTATAATATATATTATAAATTCGTATAAATCAAGCAATAACCTAATCTGGTAAATATAGGAATTCATTAATTTTCAAGTGGCTTATCGGTTTTAGTTAAAATTAATAGTTAAAATTAGTTTTACTTAAGTACTAATGATACTCGTATAATAAATAAGACTAATACAAACAAACATACCAACATACAAGACGGTACAGATGCGTTGTTAACTGTTCCACTCTATAAGGGTTGGAAGATTGATCCCCAATATCCATTAAAGGGTGAGAGGTATTCGATCGCGCTGATTACATAACACGAATGAATATTTGTCGCCCCAGATTTGTGTGGTCATTCAGTACTTGCGATATATTTGGGCAGATTTTGTTCACAATTTAAGGGTTTTTTTGCGGATGCCTAATTTTTTTCCACAGCAAAAGTAGCCTAAATTACTCCTGTTAATATAAGTTTTCTGTCAGTGAAAATTGTGTTTGTCTTGCAATAAGACAGACAAAAAATTGTTTTTTTTATATTATCATTAATATTTTCATATACATTTAATAAAAAGCTCTTAATTTGTTATACGAGAAGATATCTAACTGTAGGTATTATTATTGTACACAAAGATATTTATACAAGAAATACCAGCAAAAGTTAATCGTAAAAGTGAAAGGAAGTTTTACAAAGCGTCCTGAAAATTTATATTCATTTGTTCTTAATCTTAACATCTTCACAATCCAAAGCAATATTTCATCGACTTATAAGAAATTCTTTTGCAATCAGTACCCAAAGTTATGTTATTTATACCCTGCAACGCCGCAGTGTTATGCTGTTTATACGAAAACTTACTTTGAAAGTTTGAACGCCATTGTTATAGCGAAATGTGCAAATCTCTGACTCATACTGAATACAAAGACTAGAAGTTCAATTCCTAAACGTACAACCAGACAGACTGTTATTTTGATATAAATATGGTACAATATTATTTATTTGTATACATTAATATTATATGTATGTATATATTATAATAAGGATTTGCCTATGACAAAATCTATTTAATTATTATTAATTAGTGACTCAACCTTGCTTCGCTTGGGATCGTCCTTAGATTTAGCGCGAGCGAAGCCGCGGGTTTTGCTAGTTATATACTAAAATCTTCCTCACGAACCACTATACCCAATAGTAAAAATTGCATGAAAATCGATGCAGTAGTTTTCGAGTTTAGCAGACAGACAGACGCGGCGGAGGACTTTATAATATGTAGTGTTACCCTTTGCTGAAGAAACCCTTGGCCATGGAGTCAAAGTGCTAAGCACTTTTTAAAAGACATAACACCTCGTCTTATCGCCTCCACTGGTGACAGGAGAGCTGGCTCATTTTTCGCCCAAAGAATCGGCATTGCCATTCAACAGGGGAATGCAGCTAGCACTCTTGCCACTATTCCACGCGGACACTACTTGTACAGTAATAATTAAGTGTACATTTGCTTTGTATATAATATAGTTAAGTTTACTTGTAATTTCCTTTATTGTAAATAAATAAATATAGTGTTAGTGATAGTAGTGTGAATACTACAGGTATTTGTTCTTTTGTAAATCTACATATTACAAAAATTTTGTGTTTTACATAATATAATCAAATCTGATATTGTTATTTTTTATGGATCAATCACAATCGTGTTCTCCATTCCACATAACATTGCGATGTTACGAGCTCGGCGGGTAGGCCTAAGCTATAAACCAAAAAATTGAATTTCTTACCTCGTCCTATATGATGCATCGAAACGAAAATATTTGTCGCCTTTTACCTAATATTATATTTCATGGATAAATATTTTCCCCTTGCAAGAATAAATAATCTTTGTTATTAACTTTACTAATAACACTTTGGTCAATAGAACACTATAATGACGTTAACATTTTTACGTTAATACTATAAATTCGACGACACATTTGGCTCCGTTAATAGTGACCCTACTTTCTGCGCCAGCGATCGCGGGTTCCAGTCCCAAAGGGGACATTCATATGTTGAGCACGAATGTTTGTACTCCAGTCATGGGTGTTTATATTATGTATAATATGTATATATTTAAAATTTATGTGTGTAGTTTATCAACCATCTGATATCAGTAACACAAGCACGTAACGTATCTTACCACGGGACTAGATGGCGCTGTTGTAATAATGTCCCAACATATTTATATTTTGTCGCAACATATTATAGATTAAAATGTTATATTTAAGGGCAGCGGTAGTTAAGTAGATTCCCAAGTCTGACACCTCTAATATTTTCATAATATGCAAATCTGTTTGGAGGGAAAACATCATGAGGAAACATGTTTAAAGATGATGTTTATAGAACCTACTAACTAGTTTTTGAAGAACCCTTTATCCCATATGCAGTGGTGACTGGTGGCCCAGTGGTAACGCGCTCGCTTGGATTACCGAGTGATGCGGGTTCAAATCCGTGTCTGGCACCTGTGATATTTTCATGTGCGAATCATTTTCTAACATGATCACCACTTGCCTTACGGTGAAGGAAAACATCGTGAGGAAACCTGCATGTCTGAGGAAAACCTAACAAGTTTTCGAAAGACATGTGAAGTCCGCCAACACGCACAAGGCCAGCGTGGTGGACTATGGCCTGATCCCCCTCGTGTTAGAGGGAGGCCCGTGCCCAGCAGTGGGACGTTAAAAAAGGGCTGATTATTATTATATTATTATTATTTATCCCACTGGCTAACACTTAGCGGACTATAGCTAGATCTTCACATTTTTATTGCTATAAAGCCCTTGCTCAGCAGTGGGACTTTAAAAAGGTGTGATGATGATGATTGTAAATATCTTTGAATAACTTCTTATTAAAATAATAACGGACCAGTTTGTTTAACTGAAATTCAATAAACAATTAACTTATCAACTTATAAGTTAATTAAATTAGTGTATTAACGTAAAGTACCTATTTTTCTTGACATATTTACCACGCGAATAAAGAGTGCGATACGAACTATTTCTTACTAATATTATATAGTGTGTTTGTTTGTTTGTCCGTCTCTCAAGTTGAAACGGAGTCAAACTATACTTAGAATTAGATTAGTTCTATAGTTCGCATATTAATCTTTAAAACCTGTACTAACACAAGCAAAGCGAGGCTAAATCGATAGTATTTAATAAATAGGAGTATAATTTTTTTTCTTGGGTAGTAATAAAGTTATTCTGGGTTTGATCTTTGTCAAACTACTTCTTTAAGGATAGAAAATAATTATAAATTTATAAATAGTAAATATGTTAGGACATTTTACAAACAGCGCCATCTAGTTCCGCGGTAAGCTACGAGGCTTGTGTTACGGATACCAGATAGTTGATACACTACACATTTATTACTTTAAATACAAATCTATCGACTAGTCACTAGTACACCGCTTGAACTTTATTCTACATTAGGCTATTGAAAACGAAAGCCGTTTTAAACCGTCGCAAACTAAAATCGAAACAATCATGCAAGCATAACCGCAATAAAGTTTAGTCTGTCGATAGAAATAAAATTGAAGTGTCTGTTTTTAATTTCAAATTAACAGCTTTTCTCTAAATGCATATGAAAGTATATACGATACCTACTTACAACAAAAAAGCAATTTTTGAAATTTTTGTCTGCCTTGGTTGTTCCGGCTAATCTCTGAATCGGCTGGAGCGATTTTGACAGGACTTCCACTCGCAGATAGTTAATGTTATAAGGAGTAACTATTATTTTTGTAGAAAATTATAAAACCGTTTAATTTATTTTAACTTACGTCCAGCAAAGCGGACCAGAGCTTACTAGTGGGTAGTAAATACACAAAAAGTATAGTGTTGAACACGCAAATAAATTTCCTTTAAGCCCAATTTATGTTTTATGGGCAATGTTTCAAACTGCAAAACGAAAAGCTAGATGTTTTAGGTATGAAAAGTGCAGATTCTACAAAATATTTATTCTTTGATAAATGGTACTATCGGGCTTAGTTTTAATTGATTTCTAGTTCTATCTGACATTTTACGTTTTATATTTGACTTGGGTCAAATGAAAATTCACTAGTGAAGTAAAACTTTTACTAAAAAAAGGATAGCTTACCACCATTTTTTTAATGTCTAAAAAAGTATTGAAATTAAATTATTCTAATATATAAAAATCTCGTGTCACAGTGTTTGTTATCGAACGCCTCCGTAATGGGTGACTGGATATGTAACCCTAAATTTTTAACCTTCTACCAACAATCTCTATTTTTAACCAACGACGCGAAAACGACGGTGTGTTATTTAAGTTTGATGTGCCTGTGCCTGTGTGTGTGTGTGTGTGTGTGTGTGTGTGTGTGCGTGCGTGCGTGCGTGCGTGCGAGCGTGCGTGTGTGTGTGTGTAAATATGTCTGTGGCATCGTTATGTTTGATGAAAATCGTCCAAGATGTCCGCCGCTACAAGATGCTTTTCATTTTTTTTCACAACTCCCTCAAAGGAAAGGCTTCAAATTAAAGTTTGACTAGTAGAATACTATTTTTATTATTTTATATCGGGGGGTTTTATAAATTTTCATTTGTTATTGGTGATTACTATTTTTCTAACTACCTTTAGTAAGAAAAATCTTAAAATCTACTGGTCTAAGAAACTAAAATATATTTTCCGTAGTATCTTATATAGTATATTATATATCAGAATTGGACTACAATAAATACAAAGTCGCATGAAAAGCTTAAAACACAGAAGTAGATATTTACATTCACCCTTCCAAGCAGCTTTATCCACTCAAGCTACCACAAAGCTTTATAAATGGCTTCAATCGTAACATTTGAAAAAGAAATCTGCACATAAAAGGATTATTTTATATTTATGTAATATATTATGTATATATCAATATGATATATTGTAAATAACAAATTTTGTGCATTTTTTGTGTTATATTCATAAAAATCTATATTATAGATTAATAAACATATTAAATTGCAAAAAAATTGGAATCACAGTGCCATATTCTCTTATTATTCTTTTTTATCTTCTTTTTCTGCGAAGTATTTTCGGGAAGAATTAATAATTTTAAGACAAATTAATCATATGACATATTTTTTGAGTGTTTATATTTAAAATTCATTATAAGTATGTACAGAGAAAAATGAGCTTTGGCAAAGTTAAAGCATTAATAAGGAATGCATATAGCTACGAATGCTATATTTTAATTAGACTTGCATTTTTACCCATAGGTTCACTCGCGTAGTTAAAAAGCAGAGTTATTATTTTACAATATACATTATACATGTATTGCAATAAAAAATAGTGTTGCTAAGAGCTGTCGAATAATCCTTTTTTAAATTAATAATTAATATTATAATTAATTAAATAAATGGGCTAGAATTTCGATGACTGTGCAGCAAACACTTTTAAATAGAAAGATCATAAGTTAAATAAAACCATATGTAAACCAAACAAAAGCTTAAAAAACCACATTCACTCTAGAGCTTTATTCGAAACAGATGAAAGCTCAAGTAATCTCTTCCGCACTACATTGGAAACAAAAATTCCCGCCGATTTAATGCTTACGCTGCATCCGCTCTACGATGAAATCTGTCAACCGCATAAAGCCGTGTTAGTACGATTCACGTCCCGTCTCTGTCATTTCCCAACCACTCACATTAACATATCGCCAAAAACATAGTGTGAAAAACCATGTGCAAACATTTTCATGAAAAATATACTTTTAAGTGCTAAATTGGTTAAAGTGTTGAATTTTACAGAGTACAAGTGTTGCAACAAGTGTTTGTTTTGTTTTAAGTCCTATTCTGTATTAGGTAGAAAAGGCCTAATAATAGTAGAAGAAGTTTAGAATTTGTGGTTAGAAAAAAAAATAATATTTCTTAGTAAAGTAAGAAATACGTTGCTTTGCTTTGAAATGTATGGCTGAAAGAGACGCAGGAACAACCCAAGCGAGAATAAGTTGCTGGTCAAAATATAACCTAAAATTTAAGTTTTATGTATTCTTTGAATGTCCTTTGCAAGAATATTCTCAACATCACTAGCATGTTAAAAATATATCGAAAGCGAGTTTAAATTGTATACAAACCAAACATAAAATATTATTCAGACGCTTAGTATTGGACGGACCCGTACTGGTTGATGCTTACTTCTACATTTTAGTGTATTTAAAGAAATTAAATTGTAATACAAAATCTGTTGACGTTAAAATTTTTAATGAATAAACAACTATAATATTTAATATTCAATGTATGTAACACTCTGTACATGATTAATTTTATCTTTTATCAAGTAGTTAATCAAGATTTTTTGTAAAAAGACTTACGAATCTATGAATCAGATGAAATTTTAAGTAATCATCTCAAAGGAAAGTCCCTTCGTTTCCTGTTTTAAAAACATCGTGAAGAAACCTTAAAGATTATACAGTATATACATATTGTGACGTTCGCTAAAGCACACTTGCTCAGTGACCTATAGCCTGATTGACTGATATACCACCGCACTCAGAGTCACTTAGTGAAGCATTAAGTCGAGAATCTTCATAATAAAGAACGACTTAATGTTTCATTAAGTGACTATGCGACGGATAGTTATGATTCGTGCCCAGCAGTGGTTAAAAAACTCTGAATCAAGGTGAGCTTTTTAGTAATTCCGAGATGGGATTGTCAGTTTATGTAGACTAATATTTTATATGAACAATACATATCTAATGCATTATATAACGCTAAAGGTATCTTAGTCAATTGTTTTTTTTATGGTTCTATCCATAAAAAATAACAGTTAAGTCCAAAAAGTACTTTTTTCGATTGAAAAGCCACCAGTTATTCGTTATTTACAATAAAATTTATTTGAAGAAATACGTAAATATAGTAACGGATTGATAGGTCACGATGTGCGACACGTTATTTCCCAGGGAATCCATTTGCTGGTGATGTATAGCATAATATCTAAGAGTGACTGCGTATGCCATAAATATGGCAATACAAGATGTATAGGAGATTCTGATGTATTGTTTTGTTGAGCTTTAATTAAAATGATAGCTTTTGAAAAAGCTAGTCGAAAGTATGTGATAGAATTCCATAAAAAAGTTATGTAACCAAATTACATACGGTAAAGGCCTTAGATTTAGATACTCGTGACGAAGCAATCTACTTTTAATTAGATAAATATTCCCACGTACTTTCCAAGATAGACAAAAATCTTTAAAACTAAAGATCGATCGCTATCTGTATTGAGTAATGACTATTTCAATAGGATGTATTTAATTAACAGGTTTGACTAAAATTTATTTTATACTAGCAGTTCCCGCGGCTTCGCCCGCGTTTATGGTTTCAAGCCCGGTAGAAAAAAAAGTATCCTATGTTACTTCTAATACCTCCAAGAACATGTGTACAAAGTTTCATGATGATCGGTTAAGTAGTTTTCGTGTGAAAGCGTAACAAACAAACTTACATTCACGTTTATATTAGTAGGGATATAGGAATGTATATAGTATAGACATATTATGTTACTTAGGCATTGTAACCATCTATAGTAAAACAATTATAAATGAAACTATCTTTTCGGATTTTGTCGCGGATTTATTTTGATTTTTAGTTCCCGACGTTTCGAATGCTTTACAGCAATCATGGTCACGATAGAGAACTCAGCCTCACAACAAAATCCAAAAAAATAGTTTCATTTATAATGTGAAATATTCGCGTAAACCCAAGATAAGAAAGATTAACAAAGCCTATGAAAATATATAGTCAGCCAACAATTGTCATACACCAATGTCCCAAGCGAGTGTATGGCAGCTTGGGCTGGCTGTCACGTCCGATGGCCGATTATATGTTTCATAGGCTTTGGTATTAAGTAAAATAAATATAAAAATCGTCTCTTTAGTTTTAGAGTTTCTTACCTACAAAGGAATAAGTAAGCTAACAAATTATTTCCATATTAGTACATTTTGCTTCACATTATCTCATAACAAGGATATAAAGAGCAACACAGCTCTTCAACAACATTTCTGTTCTAAAAAATGGTTATAAAGAATGCAATTTTCCCACCACAAGTTGTATCCTGAGGGAAAGCAATATTTCAAATTGTCGGTATCTCCCGTGAATTTAATAAGATTGTGTCTTCCCAAATGAGATTTGAGGGTTTTGCTTAGAATGTTTCCTTTTGTGTATTTAAATCTTTATTTGATTTACGTTATTATGGAATATTAAAAGTTTTTCAGCACGCAATTTATTTCAAACCAATTTGAATGTTAATTTTTTTATGTTTTTAGCAGGTGTAGACCGAACATCATTATGATTTCGTCATCATTTAGGCCTATCCATACTTATATATAATATTGTATTGTCTGTTTATAATATCAAAATAACAGATTTTCTTAAGTGCATATTATGTATTAATATTTTTTGTTTATCTATCATTATTTTCTGTTTCTCCGAAACTGCTGGACGGATTTGATGAGACTGTCAATAGTAGAATGAATTAAATGTTATATTTAAAAAAAACAATAGAAATTGTTAATATTATTAACACAGATCGATTATTTAGTTTTAAGATTAACATGGTCTGTTCAGGTACAATCCCGAGAAAACCGCTGAACAAATTTGAATAAAATTTTGTAAAATAGTACGAAAATCCGGGTTATATAAGATTCTTTACCATGGGAAAAATATTACGTGTCAAGTTATCTAAAACCTAAATTCCGATGTCGCTCGTATTTTTTTTATATGTTGGGGACATTGTTACAACAGCGCCATCTAGTTCCGTGGTAAGCTACGTTACGTGCTTGTGTTACGGATACCAGATAGTTGATATATTACACATATACATTTAAATATATACATATTATAAATATAAACGCTCATGACTGGAGTACAAACATTCGTGCTCAACAAATGAATGCCTAGCGGGACTCGAACCCGCGTCCGCTAGGGCAGAAAGTAGAGTACTACCAACTGAGCTAAACGCGTCTTCATCATTTAATAATACAAATGTTAAGAAAAGATTAATAAAGATTTAGTTTTATCTTACTTATTATTACTTATTCACGAAAATTCGTTCATCTAGCTACACTATTCTAATTGAACAATGAGTTCATAACGTATTCAAAGCACCGCATTTCATCGGAGTGACCGGCGGTTTCGCGCTGGATTTTAGATACAAATGTAGCCTAGATTATTTGCATTATGAGCTATGTCCTATTTACTAAACAGTAAAGTGAAGAACCGCAATAATTATCTTTAGCCTGCAAGTAATTATTTTCCTAGACTAGTTATAGCATGTAGCTTTACACATAGAAATAATAAATAACTCATACCCTAAAACATAAAGCAGTGGTAGGCCACTGGTAACGCGCTCGCTTAGATATCCGAGTGATGCGGGTTCAAATCCAGGTCTCGCACCTCTGATATTTTCATGTGTAAAACTTTTCTATCATGATTACCACTTGTCTTACGGTGAAGGAAAACATCATGAGGAAACCTGCATGTCTGAGAGAACCTAACAAGTTTTTAAAGACATAATATACAGTCTGCCAACTCGCAATAGGCCAGCGCGGTGGACTATGGCCTGATCCCTCGTATAGAAGGGAGGCCCGTGCCCAGCAGTGGGACGTTAAAAAGGGCTAAATACACAAATACCTTAAAACATAGACTTAGCGGCTGTTCTTGGCTTGATTTAACCAATAGGTACAATTATTGAAACATTTATTTTTTTACAACACACAAACAAAAATGTTTTTCTTCTATTCATATTTTATTAATTTAGTAAAAGATTGTTATGTTGGTGTTACAAACAGACACTTCAATTTTTATTTATTCGTATAGATTTTAGTGCCTTCAGCGAATTTCTAAACATAATATTTATGTGAAGTGTATACAAACATAAATTCGTATTCAGCCAAATAAATCTGCAATTAAACGGCTGTCTTGGTCTAGAGGCTAGCATATGTGGTTACAAATGTGACGTCCTGAGTTCGACTAGCAAGTGGCCAATTTTATAATTCAATTTTTTGGCAAGAAATTTTAAAGTTATATTTACTAAAAACTTTCCACTAAAAGAAAACTACCTTTGGTAGAGAAAAATCCAATAGGCATGCTACTACATTATACTTACAAAAGTGAATTTGTTCATTATACTAATTGAACAGCGTCTTTGAGTAAAATGAACACGACATGTGGACTTGACAAAATTAGAGAGAGTACTATTTTCCTTAAGTATACATACTGAAATTTAGTACGGAACCCGAAAAAGTTTTCATATTCTGGAAGTGAAATGAGCTTTAAAAACCTTCTTTTTATGTTTCTACCTCACAAATTTTCAGGCAAATACCTGATATAATATGTACCTACTGGAGGAAAGAAATAGATTGCTACAATTAAGTCGGCATTTAGTCTATGTACGAGTTACTTGTAACATTAACACTGTTGGAATCTAAATTATTTCGTTGAGTATTTCCACTCAGTAGAATGAATTAGACTCAGGTTGAGGCAAATGTGTGTACATAAAACGTATAGTACTACTTCACTTTATTTGATGAAAATTATTATAATTAAAAAGTATTATAAAAGGTAACAGTAACTGAGTGGTAGCTTGCTCAAACACTAAGTGAAGTGAGTTGAAATATGGATCTCGCACCTTTGATATTATTTTCATGTGCGAATCATTTCTAACATGATTGCCGCTTGACTTACGGGAAGGAACACGTGAGGAAACCTTCATGTCTGAGAGGCCCTAGCAAGTTGAAAGGCATGTGCACTGTGCAGTCACAGCAGTCACACGTGGCCAACGTGGTGGACTATGGCTTGATCTCCCTCGTATTGGAGGAAGGCCCGTGGGACGTTAAAAAGGTTGAATATTTAAGAATTTCATAAAATATTAGTACGACAAACATACACCTTAATTTTGTTTATCTGTATAGTTATATCGATGAAGTGTCTGACTGCAATCAAATAGTAGAAACATAATACGAATATTATTACCAGAATGCCCAAAAATCTAGGATTAAAGAAATCGAATAAATCACTCAAATTAAATCTGTTTTAAATTAGAATACCAAATTACTGTCTACGTCGCTGACTCTCAAATGATCAGATGAATGAGAATTGCGACCTTTTATTTAATTTAAAATAATTTATACTTTCAGTCCCTTACTTCGCCCAAACCCTAACTGGGCCCATGTGCTCTTGAATTACTTTTATAAAAGAAGATAATTATAATAATATTTTACGGTATCCATGCAATGAAAGTACGAATTATGATAATGTTGCCCGTTATCATGTAAAATATGGACAAACACACATTTTTATAATACTAGCGACTAACCCTCGCTTCGCTCGGCTTCTAGGTGCTTCTTGCCAAACCATTTTTTTTGTATTAAAACCTTGGACCTTAAAGAATATACAAAAATAAATTAGCCGTATTGGTCCAGACATTCTTAAGTAATGCGCTTTCTAACATTCATTTTTATTTATATAGACTAGCTAGACTTACCCTCGCTCCACTTGGATTCGTCCCTCTATACGTTTAACGGTAAGGATAAATTTCTTGGAAATGGGATATCGTCTCGCGGTAAAAAGCATCCTTTATATGTTGACTCGGATAAGCAGTTATCATTATTATTATCAAAATTTACAAAAAATTATCAAAATTTGTCCTGTGGTTGTCTCTTGATGCAGTCACACACATTGACGACGGCTCAGTTGGTAGTGACCCTACTTTCTGCGCCAGCGGTCGCGTGTTCGAGTCCCGCTAGGGCGATCATTTGTTGAGCACGAATGTTTGTACTCCAGTCATGGGTGTTTATATTTATAATATGTATGTATTTAAAACTTATATGTGTAGTATATCAACTCTCTGGTATCGGTCACTTAAGCCTCGTAGCTTACCACAGAATTAGATGGCGCTGTTGTAACAAAAATCGCGGAGGCTGTGCTCTGCCAACTGCGGGATGGGGCAGGGTCGTTAAGCCCAAAATCGGGTATAAATACTGTGTGTTAGGAAAAAGTATACGTAGAAAGTAAGTATTATAAAATTATAAGTAAACCTAATATACAAATTAATACAGCATAAGCAATAGTACAATATAGTTAAATAAAAATCAGAAATATAAAAGTTAAATGTAATTAAAATGTAAAAAAAACAGTGTCCGGCCACGACGCGACGCTCCACTTAGTTAAGTTCGTAGCATGTTAGTATCGCTAGTTTAGAGTTATTACTGGAAAACGTCAAAAAACAAAAGCTAAAAAATTTCAAAAGGCACGGGCGCTTAACGCCTGTGGATATGTTCATTTATAAATAAAAAAAATGATGAGATTTCCCAAAATATATTTAATGTACAGATTTGACTCAGAATTTTATTATACCCTCTTTAGAACACATTTTTTACAAACTTTTAATGTCTTACTAATTTATATCTAATCAAAAGCCTAAAAATAAGTTTCAAGCTTCTAGCTTTATAAATGACGTAATTTCTATACAAACTTTCATCTCCTATTTCAACCCTTTACATCCCTTTTTCGCCTTCAAAAGTAGTCTATGTCCTTTCTCAAGTTCTAGACTACATGTGTACCGAATTTCATTAAAATCGGTCAAGTAGTTTTTGAGTTTATTCGTTACATACAAAAATAAAAATCTTTCCTCTTTATAATATTAGTATAGATATAGAAGTATAGATATAGAAGTATAAATTTTAACATGAATAGATTTTCATTACATTATATTTTCATCATTATATAAAGACATTTACTCGTACCTAATACTTATTGAAAAGCAATATCGTAAGACGCTTATGTAAGCTTATAATCTGGCTTATGTAGACACATTTTGACATTAGTTTGCTATAAACATATTAACCTAACGTTACCGATATAAAGAGAAAATTTTATATTTTTACTAGCGGACCCAGCCACGCGTTGCTGTGACTCAGTAATTATAATAGATTAAATAATTTTTTAACTAATTCTTTTTAAACAATCAAAGTAATATTTTCTAAATAATATTTTCTAAAAAAATTAAAAATAGATTCATTCATATGGGATTGAAAATAAAACGTTCCGCCAAAATTTGAAAGTAACAGGTAAAGTATTCGAAATGTTGAAATTAAGCACAAACCAACATGTACTTTTTGAATTTACATTTTATTCATCTTATCTTAAGTTTGTTGAAATTAAAAAAAAATAAGAATTTATCATTTATATAAATAAATTGGATCAAAATTTACGACTGAATAAATTAACAACTATCAAATTATAAAATCAAAATAAAAAAAAAATAAAAGGCAATCTAGAAATACTTACATGTTTTCGAGCTGGTGATATGAAAATTGATAGACAAAACCAGTAATCAATAAAATTTTATGTTATTATTTATAATTCTAAAAAATATTCAAACTGAACACTGCACAATAATAACACAATACAATTATAAAAATCCTTCACGAAAAATTGTAATAGTATGGTTATTATATTGACATTATCCCGCTCAATTGTTGTTTTTAAAATTTATCCCCAATAGGGAAAGGCAAAGGACTTTAGTCCATACAGCCTAGTCTGTGTTTGTTATCCCGCTCAATATTTGAATGAGAGTGTTCTTAACACTGACCTCTATAATACCACTGGACTGGCTGTTGTCAACGTGCTTTTGTGGCTGCTTGATATTCGCCATTTTGGCGCTGTCGGACGTAGCGAGACGTAGCGAGAGTTTGTGGTACTAAAACTGATGATGTCGATTTAAAGATTTTTATTTTTTTATTTTTATTAATCAATAATCGTATCATCATAATTACTACTTATGTTATACTAACAACGAAAATGCAAAATTACTTTACAGTAAACAAACACTTCTCGCTGTCATTTGCAATATATGTCAAAATTAGTTCTCGGGACTCTCGCTAGTGGCGCTTCAAATGGACACAAAAAAATTGCTGTCAAACGCTGGGAACAGCCATTCCAGTGGTATTATAGAGGTCAGTGGGTGGTGGCGCTAACTCTTCCCCGTCCCTGAGGGCCTGGTACTTGGTTTAACGCAACCTTGTTGGAAGTGATGAAGCATGAGAAGTTTCACTTCAATAAAAATAAAAAAGTAACAAAAGTGTATATAAATTTAAATATATATTACGATAAAGTAAAATATTTTATTTTTATTTACTATTTTATTTCTAAATTCTATATTCAAACGCGCCATCTATAATCTGTGCAACTTAGATGCCAAGCCGCCATCTATAAATACACACTAAAGTCGTATAATAAATATTTAATTTGTAATAACTAATATTGAGATCAATAATTGAGATAAAAACTACCCTATCTCGTAAGTTTGACCAAATTACATATGCTTACAAAATTTGATGAAAATTGGTTCAGCAGTTTAGGAGTCCATTGAGGACAAACATTGTGACACGAGATTTATATATCTTAAGACTAGCGGTGCCCGCGGCTTCGCTCGCGCTAAGAGTGAATAAAATAAACATTTTTGCTTATATACTGTTACTTATAATGTACCAAGGACTGATTCCCCATTTAAAGTTCTGGCCCTCTTTTCTGAAAACTACTGTGTAGCATCCTGCCGTGCCGCCACTGCTGCGCTTTCTAAAACTTATTTCCTATTTTTAACCAATTTTGCTACTATGTGTAACATAATTTCTTTGTGTGTTTTTCGTTAATGATAAACTGATGTACGTGGTTCATTGTTATGGACTTATGGTAAAAATTACTGTTAAATATTTTTCCTACGCAAATTGTGCCACCCCCGTTAACCCCCATAGGGGTTGATTTTCAAAAAACGCTTAGATATGTATCTCATAATTTGTATTGCAGAGCATTATTTCAGTGTCACGCAAAATATTTCAATAGAATTAAATTTCCCATACAAACTTAGCCACCCCCTTTAACCCCCAATGGGGGTGAATTTCGAAAAACCCTGAAATACGTGTTTCATAATTTGTACTAAAAAGCATTAATTCAAAGTTTCATGCAAAAATGTGCAATAAAAATATTTTTCTCATACAAACTTTGCCACCCCTGTTAACCTTTTTAGGGGTTGAATTTCCAAAAAATAATATGCCTATTTCCTTCTCATGAATGCAAACTATCGACATACCAAATTTCAGCAAAATCGGTTGGGTGGTTTAGGCGTGAAAAGGTAACAGACAGACAGACAGACAGACAGAAAGACAGAGTTACTTTCGCATTTATAATATTATATATAAATATAATATATAATATATATATATATAATTATATATAATATATAATTTATAATATATAGTAATAGTATATAGTATATAGTATTATAGTAAGTATATAGTATAGTATAATAGTATATAGTATATAGTATATAGTATATAGTATATAGTATAAGTATATATAGTATATAGTATGGATGTTTGTTTGTTGTAAAATTCCGCTGAACCGACTTAGATAAAATTTGGTATGAAGATAGGGAAGGACATAGGATAGTTTTTATAAGAGAATTCATTCTTTAAGGGAGTGAAAAGGAAGACGAAATTTTGTAGAGGGAATTAGTCATTTCTCAAGTAATTATAAAATGATCTAAGGAAAGGAAAGGAAACTGCACATATCTTAATCTACAAGGTAACTATATGGGACTAACTATATGGGATGGGATGGAACACCCGAGAGAATCCAGGGAAGTCACAAGTATATTAATATAATTATTATTTTCAGAATTACATAAAAAAAATTGTACCATTGGCCTAGTGGTTTCTTGCTAGCTTGGGGTTCAATTCCTAAGTCTCATGCCTTTGAATCATTTTTGACATTATCATTACTTATCTTATAGTAAAGCAAGCCATTGCGAGCTCCCTCACAATGACGGAGAGTACAAAGCAAATTTTGAAACGAACGTTTGGAACGTTATGTGAAGTCTTTGACCCATACTTGGCAAGTGTATTAGACTATGGCCTTAATACCTTTAAGGTAACGGTAGCCCAGCGGTAACGCGCTCGATACCGCTGCGAGTAACCGAGTGATGCGGGCTTAAATCCGGGTCTCGCACCTCTGATATTTTCATTTACGAATCATTTGTAACATGATTACCACTTGTCTTACGGTGAAGGAAAACATCGTGAGGAAACCTACATGTCTGGGGAAAACTAGCAAGTTTTCGTAAGACATGTGAAGTCCGCCAACATGCAATAGGCCAGCGCGGTGGACTAAGTCCTGATCCCCCTCTTGCTGAAGGAGGTCCATGCCCAGAAGTGGGACGTTCAAAAAGGGCAAAAGACAAGACAGACAGACTTAATACCTTTTGCCTTGAAGGGTGGTCTGTAATCACCCTTCTACTGCCCCTAAACTACTAAAAAGTAATTAATCTAATATAAATATTTACCAAACAGCTACTATAATGAGTACAAAACCACAATCTCTCAAGTAAAGGGAAGCATTTAATAATATGCTAATTTTAGCCGAAACACACAACACTTGTTTAAATACAGACCCTTTTGAAATTAAACTGTCCGCATTCGTCCTTTAATTAACGCAAACTATGCACTAATTGGGGCGAGCCTGGTCTACGTTTCATTTTAGAAGATTAAATTGTTACTGATAATATAAAATAACGTATCGCAATTTCGCTTAGATTCTTGCTTTAAGTATTTTTAAGTAAGTACTAAATTTCATCCAAGTCTAGTCTAGGCATATAAGCTAGATTAATTAAAGTAGCTAACGCAATTTTTTCATGTCCGCAGGATATTATATTATATTGCAATAAAATCTAATATATAAAAATCTCGTGTCACAGTGTTTGTTATCGAACTCCTCCAAAACTGCTTGACCGATTTTTAAGAATTTTTTTGTGTATATTTGATAGGTCTGAGAATAGGTCGTAGACTATTTTTTATTCCCCTACGTGATAAGGGTGGCCCTCTCCAGATTTTATATTTTTTATATATTTACAAAATTTTGTTTTTTTATTTTTTAATAATTTGGCATCAAAAATACTTATAACCCTTAACTTTTATCCTCCTACCACCAATCCCTATCTTTTAATAGTGATGAGAACGAGGGCGGATCTGCGAAGATCGCTATTATAATATTTGTAATATCAACACAAAAGACATGAAAACGTTATGTAGGTTGACAAAAAAATGTTCACTAACAACTCATTCTCGCTCCGTTTGGGTTAGCATACATTTCTCTTAGACGAGATTTTTTCCGCTACTACCATTATACAAAAAATCATCAAAATCTGTCAAGTCAAAGCCAAACAAAATATTAAAAGCTATAGATTCGACCTCTTTATCAATAATAATGACTATTTCAATAAGGATTTCAAAAAAATATTTAATATACTGTATACCTATATAATATAACTCGGTTAGAATTTTTTATGAATAGAAAGAAGTAAACACCATGAATAAAAGATACAATTAGTGTAATGCATATATAATATACAAGCGACTCACTCCTACTTCGCTCGAGATCGTCCCTAGGTGCGATTTTTTTTTGAGCGGAAGTCGTCAAACCCTACGTTTTTTTAAATAAAAGAAGTCTAAGTTACTTCTTACAACATAAGTTATTATAATATTACCTAATTTTATTTAAAAAAAATATAGCCTATGTTACTCGCTTTTATATCCATGACAAACAAACAAAAAAATAAAATGTTTCCTTCTTATAATATTATTGTAGATTATACATTTACATAATGATACAAAATTACAAGTCATTTGCATAAACATTCAAATTACAAACTAAAACCTTAAACCTTATTAAGAGAAAAGAACACCGTGTAAAATGAGTTACATGGCAAGGCTATTAAAATAGTAATGAATTTTAAATGTTTTAATTTACAAAGTAATCTTAAACCGTCTTAACATAAGCGATTAGATAAAATAGATTCTGCTTACATTATTTTGATTAGTAAATAGTTATTTTAAAAACTTACAAGAATATACTTAGTAAAAGATAATTTATAAAGTTAAATTCACGTCGTTTAAAACATTAATTAGGTCGTGTGTTTTAAAACTATTTGGTCTAAATTATTTATAGTATTCATTTAAAACATTAGTCTTAATACACTCTTACCTGAAAATCTATTTATTCTCAAACAAAATGTGATATATCAATGCAAATTACAATAGGTATAAATATTATTACACTTCTGTTATTATTTCAACATCTTTGTATTATCTTCTTCTAATATATAAAAATCTCGAGTTGTTATCGAACTCCTCTGAAACGGCTCGACCGATTTTTATGAAAATTTTTGTGTATGTTTGGTATTCTTTATATCTCTAGGTGATAAGGGCCCTCTTCAGATATTTTATTTTATTTTTAGACCAAATCTTTATATCACTTTCTATGATTTGGTATCAAAAACTTCTTATAAACAAAATTTTCAACCCTTTGGGCGCGGGTGGACCCGCGGAAATTGCTAGCAATTTATAATTGGCATTTACTGTGCATGACACCGTCATACTCTCTACAAATTTGACATGGGTTATATGAAATCCAGCTAAGGTGTGAGCTTAAGACAGCTTATGGTGACAAAAACAAGACGGGAAAGGAAAAGCTTCTATAATTATAATACGAAAATTATGGCTACTAATATCATTATTATAGTAATTCAATACTTTAATTCTATCAACTGAGGCGTACTTTTTAAGTTCCCTTTTATATACGAGTTTTCTTACGATGTTTTTTTTGTCACCGTATTAATAAGCAGTAATCATGCTGAAAATGATGTAAGAGATGCGAAATTCTGGATGTGATTGCGCTTCACTTGATTTTCTTCGTAAACACGTTACCTAACCAACCAAACGTAACGTAAGGGTTAATTGTTTGAACATCTGATTACGAGCAACAAAAATAAGTATTACGCATTTATTAAAAAAGTAAAAAAATAACTTGATACAGGAATGTATATATGTAAAGTGGATACTCAATTTGTCAGTGACCCTATGTGGCAATGGACCAATGAAGATCAATGGTGTTGGCGGGAGTTTGCGTGACGTATGTCATCTGACAGCGGCTGTCAATTTGACACGGGTCGTGTCATAATCTGGTTTTGGTGTCAAGGCGTCATTGCGTATTTGTCTCTAGAGCTTAGCTGACTTTTACAAATAGCTTTTATGTACCAGTGAATATTTTGATTTTTCATTAAATTAGAGTAATTTATTTTTTAATTCTAACTATGGCCTGGGTTGAGTTTGTAGGTATTTTATTTAAAAGCGAAAGGCGCACAAAACTAATTATATCCATATTTTTGATTTATTTTATCCATATTATAACAAATTACGATATTGATTGAAAAAGTTACATTGAATTTTAAACTACATATTCCACTCCAAGCAGTAATTTTATTTCTACTAATGTTAAAATACTTGAGATATTTTTTTTATTAAAATTACAAAATGATCTTGATGGCTTGTTTTTGAAGTCAATAAAACCCCTTTAAATGAACAATCTCTCAATAGGATTAAAACGACTTAAATAAAAATTTGAAATTTTACCAAGGAAATTGAGCTTTTAAAAAATATAATCACGCTAATTTGTTTAAATTACGTATACTTTTCCGAATGTCTATATTATAATTTTTACACTACATTATTATAATTCCTTTAAGTGTTCATTTTAAATTAGTCGTATGGTATGGTGGTATGGTTTGGTAAGCACGGGCCGGTTTCCGCAACTCGACGACTTAGCGCCTATTTTGCGTGTGTGGGAATTTATTGTTCACTCCTGCCACCCAAGCTCCTCCAGAAATTTAAGAAGTTTTTTAGGCTTCTTGAATATCTCCGGAAGTGCCCTCGGGGTGCCAAGATGTTGTGCCCGGTAAGCCGCTACATCTGGACAGTTTAAGAGTACATGTGTAGCCGTTTCTTCTGTCCCCATGCAAGCTCTGCACAGGGGGCTGTCTGTGATACCTATGTTAAAAAGATGCTTGTTATATGGCCCGTGTCCGGTCAGAGCCGCAGTTATTTGCCTAAGGTGGCGTCTGTCCATGTTTAATAGATTGTTTGCCAATTTGGCGTCAATAGTTGGAAGTGCCCTTTTGGCCTGTCTACACTCCTCTAGTTCGGACCATAGAGTGGAATGTTTACTTTTCATGCGTTGCCGGATTTGGCCTTTGAGCCAGCAAGATGGTAATGGTATAATTGGTTCAGCCTCAATGGCTGTCGTACTTGACCCCCTTCTTGCTTGCTCATCAGCCTTATCATTACCGCGTGTGTTGTTGTGACCTTTGATCCATTGTAGTGTGATGTCATTTTTTTCACCTACCTGCATCTAGATGTTATGGCATTCATAGATAATACCTGAAGTGGTTGTGCTACTATTTAGTGCCTGTAGTACTGACATGCTGTCTGATAGTATGCGAATTGGGGAATCCTGTATCCCCCGTTCCACGATTGCTCTGGCTGCCTCAAGTATACCTATACACTCCGCTTGAAAATTAGTCGTATCTGTACATTGGATATTTTTTGGAAATTTAATTGAAATAGAATAGTTTTCAGAATTCTTGTCTGTATGTCGGTCTGTCTTTAAATACATCAGAGAAAACCACTGAACATATTTTGATGAAATGGTATGATGATAGCTAGTTATTCAAGTCAACATATACTTAGGATACTTTTTACTGCAGGAAAATATCTCGTTTCTGTGAAATGTATCCAAAACGTTAAAAACCAGCGAGGGTGAGTCTTTAACTTTACCTACAACACCAAAAATTATTAAAAAAACACTAAGGCATAAAATAATGTTATTCAATGTTATCAACACAACAATAATTAAAAGTAACTTTATTAAATAAACAAGCAGTATAGTACTTAGACTGAACGTCCCGAGCCTATAAAATAAAACTTTTCAAGTGATTATTGTACAAGGAAACGTAATGAGAAATGCTAAAATCTGAGGGAAAAAACAAAAAGAGAACTTTTTTGCCACTCCAGAGAAATACTTAGCCATAACAACCGCCCTCGGGAAACGCACAATTTTGCTAAATGGGCGGCGATTCGTAAAACCGTCTCGAACAATTCACTAAATGCTACTAATCACAGCTTCGTTGAAGAAATTTCGTTTGAAAAAATTAAACTTGAAAAGTTTTAACACCAATCAGATGTATGAATGGTTTGTAAAATATTGTAATTGATATTAGCTACTGTATATGGCATCTTTTGCGATTCATCACTCAATACCTAGAGGACCATTGGGCGTGTACCGCTTTTTACGAATACCCATAGTAATTAAGATATATTACTTTACCCGAAGTAATGGAACTAAGTAAGTACTTACTTTACCCTCATTATGAGACTATTGCCGACAATTTCTGAAGGTCGACCTTATTTTTTGAGGGATTTTTCTTGTTGTGAAATACATTTACGCATACTTCCCGTACAACAAGTGGTTATGTGGTGATTATTTTCTCAAGAGCCCGGGAATAGTTGTCATGGTCCACTCTGATATCTGAGTACCAGGTGCAACATTTATGGTACACTGAATTTGGCCGCCTCTTAAGGCTGGACCCAGCTGAATAATTCGCTTGGGATAATATGAAGTTCCCTCGTATACATACCTAAATACAAACAGAATAACATACATATTGATGGGGCTAATATCTTTATTACCTTCTAAAATGAGCTTCAACCATTTCAATTTTGGGCAGTCTGCATCCATAAATTTTCTGGAGTCTTTAATACATCGGGTGTAAAGCTACTGTTGTATTTTGTAAATGTTTTAGATAAAGTATATAAATTAAATCATTTTGACAATCACTTTACATTTTTATATACTACCGTAATAATAAAATTACTTTTGCAAGACTTAGAGTAAGCTGCGAAAAGTTTAAGAAATGAAGATCATGCAAAACGGTCAAACTTTATCAATCATTTTCCTTTCAATATTAAATTACGACAATTTGCAATTTAGAATAATTTCATTTTTGGTAGAAATATTAAGGAATTGAGAAATGAATAATTCATTTAATTAAACTGCTAACTCAACTACATCACACATTAGTATTAAAAATATTAACAAAAATAAAAAGACCCAAATGCGTAATGGAAGTTTTAGAAGACACATATTGACGTTTGAATTCCACCATTTTTTTATTTTCAATAATAGTAATAGTTATATCACTATTATTAAAAACGCTTTATAAAATCACTAGTGTCAACTAGTGGGGTGAAGAACACCGTATGTTAATCGCCAAAACAGTTGAATCGCTTAGCAATTACTAGAGAACTTGGGATCGGAGATACCCTTCTATGAGCTTCGCCAGTCGTATAAATTAGCAATTTCTATATTATATACTCGTAGATATCTTACAGATTTACGACTTAAGATACAAATTATAAAAAAATATACAGTCCTTCCTTTTTTCAAACTGAAGCTTCTCTCGTCTCTCGTCTTTGAATAATTTACTTTAGATGCACTTACTAACTGAATAAAAAAAGTAATAATTTATGTGATTGCTCGGTGGATTACTTAAACATGCACAACTGTACACTCAGAAAGCGCAGTGTCTCATCCTTGTGCCTACAAAAGTACGTAAAGCTGCGGCACTTTCATCAGTAGTGGCGAATTGCCTCGTCCCATTTGTGTTTGAAAATAAGAAAAATAGAAAATGCCCTTGCATTTGCACGCATACTTGTGCATTATTACGTACGAACGTACGTATTACCGTAACCAAATGGTTAGTCTCAGTGATATTGGTCCTTAGGCCAAAAAGATAAATTGGACATTAATTATTATTATTATTAGATGTAAAAATATTTGATACCTTTACCGAGAAATTATGTCTTTGAAAACTAAATTAGTACGTGTAATTTCAAAAAGGTTAAAATTAACACTAAATGCAATCGAATGAAGCTACTAGTTGTTTTTATAATTATTATCTTATATACAGGATGTCCCAGAACTCAACGTCAAGCCGAAACCGGGTGACAGGGTTGGTTGTAACTATCATGAGAAAAATAAAAAAAAATCTATCCCATGCAGTTCGAAAGTTATGGGCATTTTTCGACAACAATTTTTCGGTTATTGTGGTTAATTTTTATTATTTTTGTTCATTTCAACTTTAGAACTGTAACCCTAAATAACATTTCTAGAACCACAGTCAAAAATAATGACACAATTGCCTAATATTTATGAAAAAAATCTCGTTAATATATGATATGATAGAGATATTATGTCAAACGACACCATACATCAAATTCTATATTCTAATACAAAAGTTGCTCCCTCGAGTCATAGTTTCAATTACGGTTTTGGCCTTATCAAGTAAACGAATTTCATCACACACGTAATTATCTTTCTCGTTAAAATTTTCCCTCTATACCTTTGCGTTAAGTGCGATAATAGCTTGGCAGTTACAACGAATTCCGAGCCTTAGTCGAGAGTAGCTCTAATGTTGGCATATTTTCATTAGCTGGGCAACTAGCGACCTAATTGTACTCTTTCAATTCTATGTTTGATATATCAGCCTACATTTGGACGCAAAGGCTTTACTATGATAGTACGTTTCAATCATATATTATTATTACTACTACTATACTAAGTATATATTATAAATGTTTTTTATTAACATTTTTTGTTACATGTCTATTTTTCATACATTCCCTATAATATTTCTTTATTTTCTATTAATGTGTTATAGATTTTAAGTTTAAGTTATTTAAGTTTAACTAAACGTCGATCGAAAATACCCGAAACTTTGAACCACATGCGCAAGCTAAAGATATGACTAAATCTATCTTTTTATGCTCAATTATTGTTTATTTAGATCTAAGACAACATAATATCACTATTAAATAAAATAAAATAAAAAAAATATTATTTATTTATTTTATTTTTATTTTAGTTTATATCAGTATTAGAATATGATAAAATAACTTTAATTTTTCCCCATACATCAGTGATCCACCATAGTATCTATATAATATAAGGATCTCTTAAATATAAATGAAATATATGAATTAGAAATGAAACACGTTAAACTGGTAACTTTATCGAACAAATTGTATGGATCTTGGCGTCTGAATATCAATTGGAAGTAAGAAGTTACAGCAAGTGTGAAATATATATTACCTTCGTCTCTATTCTGAACCAGCTGTGGTCTTCGTTCAAGCTCTTGGCAATTATTTTATTAGTACTTCAAAAATTATACGTAAAAACCGTTAGCTTTAGTTAGTATGGAATAAATATAAAGCGATCAATTTCTTGCCTTGTGAAAAACAAGTACATGAAACTGTAAATTTTTATGGAATACCATAATAAAGTAGTCAAGTTCTGTCTGTTTATCTATAATAGCTATAATATGATGTTTTTGAGAGTTTTAAAATTTTATTCTCTCTCGTGACCATGATTGCAGTACAGCATTCGAAACGTCGGAAACCAAAAATCAAAACTAATCTGAAAAAAAATCGAAAAGATAGAGATAGAAGACCTTGTGAAATAAGAAAAAATAAGAGTACTGATTTGATCGACATAAAATCTTATTTAGACCATTAACTAACTTTAACGTTATTTACACTATAATTATAAAACTCCAAATTGTACATTTTACCGGTTTTTTTTTAAATTTTGATTTATATATTTTATTTCTAAAATATGTGTTTTCGTTACTCCCATTATACAAAGAATAACGAGATTTTCCTCAAATATTAATTCGAATTGATTAACTTCGTACACTGAAATTTATCCAGAATATTACAGTGGCAAAGCGTATGACGAAGGCCCGGATGGGTTCGAACTAATCGACCTAATCCGATTAATCTCTCTGGAAATATTACCAGCTGGAAGTGTTGAGGTACATAAATGTAGAACTCTAAATTTCGTAATAATTAACTTTGACATCGAGTCAAAGTTGAGGTCTCAAGTTCTTGTGCTAAAAGACTTTTTATCAATTAAATGTTAGTAGCCAGTTAGAAAATAAGCAGTGTTAAATGTTGCAAGATATTATTTTTTTATATTCATTTGCAATGATTATTACTTTAATTATTATTATTAAAATGTTAGAATTCTTCAAGTAAGTGAAGTTAAGAGTTGGTATTATACTTTGTACGAAATTTATCGTATTTCATTTATTTCTACATTGTAATTTGGTTGTAGATATATTTTTACATGAAATCAACCGCAACAGTAAAACAGTTGGTTTACGATCCGATTTTATGTCACATGTTCCGAAATAATTTGTTTATTTGTATATTACATTTTTAACATGTCTCACATTGTCGTACTGAGACATGTTAGAAGTCAATTAACTCTGAAAATGAGATCGAATCGCATCAGCCCTTTTTTAACGTACCACTGCTGGGCACGGGCCTCCCTCAGTACGAGGGGGATCACAGGCCATAGTCCACCGCGTTGGCCCAGTGCGTGTTGGCGGACTTCACATGTCTTACGAAAACTTGCTAGGTTTTCTCAGACATGCAGGTTTCCTCACGATGTTTTCCTTCACCGTAAGACAAGTGGTAATCATGATATAAATGATTCGCACATGAAAATATCAGAGGTGCGAGACCCGGATTTGAACCCGCATCACACGGTTATACAAGCATCGCATTACCGCTGGGCTACCACTGCCTCGATCGAATGTTATGACCTAAATAACTTAATCATATTCCTTCTCTACTGTTTCAACGAGTCTGAACTTTTTCAGCCAATTACGAATGCTAATTACAGCATAATTACATACATACATTTAAAATGTACTTAGGCCCAAGTGCTTTTTGATGTTAAAATTTTTGAGGAGATTTAATTTACGTTTTGTCACGTATTACTGGATGTTACATACTCTGTATACGAAATCTTTTTTGAATGAAAGGGTGAAAGTAAGGGATACTCTTGAGGTGTCTTATTGTTACAAAATATCTCGTAATGAAAACTCAGTAAAATTTAGACAAATTCTTAAAAAATAATATGCGGAGGCAAACCTCCAAGATTAGTAAACTAAAAAATTTTCATAAAACAAAAGATTTCCATAGGATTTCCCATTACAGTATCTAAAACATAAAAATTGAATATAACGAACCGTGAATATAAAATTATTAATTAATATATAAAAGGATAATGAATAATTTTGTTTTGCAATTAATATAGGAATTACCAATCAACCAAATGACCGCTATGCGTTGATTCTCATGAAATGTTTGAAGACTCGACCTAAACATTATATTTTTTTCTTACATGATATAAATTTAATAGTTACAGCCATTTTTACCACTAATTCTGTTACTCAATTATAGAGACATCAATAAGCTTATTCGCATCGATGGTGATTTACTGAAACCTGACAAGACGGCCATTTAGTTAAATCAAACGAAATTGCTGGCCTGTTAACTGAAGATATAATCTCTTTACACAATTCATGATTGATGGATATACTCTTCACGTTTTAATGAACTAATTGTTGCAAACTTTCAACAAACAAAGAATAATTGAGGACAAGACGCCTTAGTCAAAAACACGCCATTGCCCAATGATTGATATTTGCGCGCTCAGTTCAATGCAGATGACAATTATTTGTAATCATTTATTGAACTTATAACAATAACAAGCGAATCATTCTCGCTTCGCTCATGTTCGTTCCTAGATGTTCTCTGCAAAGTTTGTAAATCCGTCCCGTAGTAAAAAAAAACATTTTCTAAATTAAAGTAGCCTAAGTTACTTCTTATAACATTAGCTACGAGTATCTGCGAGTGAAATTCATCAAAATCGGTCCAGCCATTTCAGAGATTAGCAGTAATAAACAGACAGTCAAAAATTAAAAAATATATATTTTTTGATGTAAGTACCGTAGCATACTTTTATATGCATTTAGTGAAAACTGAAAAGTTGTTAATTTGAAGAAACTAAGGCACAAAAGCAAAAAATTAATAATAAAACATAAAACATTACATTAATTTAGTAAATTAGATCTTACTTGAGGACCTCACACAGCATCCCCTTATGTGGTACACCACACGTAAACAGGACTTGTACACGCTCGACCACTAGCCCGCTGATAGTGAAATACGGATAAATATGATTGAAATATGAAAATGATTACTGTGGCTTAGAACCGAAACTAACAATACAACTATAATATTGTATAAATATATTTACATTGCATTGGTACGAGTACTCACTTTGATTCTCTTAAATCCTTTTAATTTAATGTTAGAAACTACATTTTGAGGGTTATATAGATTTCTCAGAAATTAAATATATTTTTTTTTGTATTAAAATATTCCGTGGAACCTAAAGGAACGTACAAAAAATAAATTAGCCTGATTGCTCCAGCCATTCTTGAGTTATGCGCTTTTCAATATTCGTTTTTTTTATATAGAAGATAGATAGACTAAAACCTTTATTTTCTTCACATTTATTGTGGATGCATTACATAAATGTGCTAGATGAATTTAATAATTCATTTATGTTTTTTCTAGCTTTTTGTACTCTTTCCGGTACATAAACACGTATGATGGCAGTTTAAGCCCGCAGATTTTACCATTGGACACATTACTCAATCCATTTACTGACTAGTGCTCAATAGTTGTCAGCTTATAATGTGTTGTGCTGTCAGGGAAAAGATTTACGAAACCGCGAGTTAATACGAAAATACTCTTGACCTCGTGGTATTTTTGGTTTATGTTTTAACTGCACTCCATTTAATATAGTACGATGAATGGCAAGTGACTGATTGTCTGTCACTGCATAATATTTCTGAGATAGTCAGTTCGATGTTCATAATAGTAGTGGTTACAGATATTGATTCTAAATAAATTCAAATTTTATATTTTGGTTATGGTAGATATGAAACAAAATTAGAACAAAACTAAAGAACTAACAACTTAAAATACGAACTATATTTATAAGCCCAATCAGGGACTAAAACTCATGACCTCAAAATCTGCAGCCATACATGCTAGCCACTAGAATGAAGTATCAGTTAAATTATATAAATATATAATAGAACATGGATTTAAAGCCATTCCAATGTGAAGGAATCACGTCAAATGTATTTAAAGAGTTTTCCAAACGGATGGGCGCAATGATTGCTTTGCTCCTTGCTATCTTTGAGAGATGATCTTTCTAGAGACCAAGGACTTTTTCATTGTTGAAACTGTATTTGAAAGCGTCTTTCTTTACCAAAGAATATAGTAACAGTATTTTTTATTTCACTGCACTGATCTAATTCTAAAAAGTAGTTGCGATAATATTTTTTAAGGGAAGAAACATGAGTACTTAATTGACCATTACTCAATCACGATGACCTATTAGGAGTGCCGAGTGCCATAAAAAATCTAGATTTTAAAACTCTCTCGATGGTGGTGCTAGCACATGCAGCTGCACATCTGTACACCATGGGTTTTATTTTATATTATTTGTTGGGATAATACGACCTATTAGTTATTATTATTGGAGTTTATGTTTTAGATTTTATTTTACTCACTAACTTCATGCATCTTAAAAGCGATAAATATTTAATTTATCAAATGTATGTTACGGTCTGGTAAGGTGTTGTCGGTGAGTTGAAAGGCCGCACTAGGGAATACTCTCAACGCCATCAAAGCCATAGTTGAAAGTGAGAAGGTATAAATAGTGAATATATCAGTACTGTAGTCTGTGAGAAATTAGTTTACAATAAAGGAAATTACAAATAAACTTAATTATCCATAAAAAGCCAATTTACACTTAATTATTAATGTAAGAGTCGTGTCCGCGTGGAATGGTGGCAAGAATGCTAGCGGCATTCCCCCGCTGAATGGCGATGCCAATTCTTTAAGCAAAAAATTAGCCAGCTCTCTGTCACCAGTAGAGGTGATAAGACGAGATGTTATGTCTTTAAGAAGTGATTAGCACTTTGGCTCCATAGGCCAAGGGTTTCTTTCTAGGAGGAGTTAAATATAAAGTTAAAACAGTAATTAGTATGGTTTAAGATAAAATATAAAGCTTTATTTACCAACAATATTTAATTTTGTTTACAAGAAGAGTTCAGATAATATTATACAGCGACAATGGAACGACAAAGGCTTTAAAAAGTTAACCCTTATCACTGCTGTCATCTGCATAATACTGGGTTGTAATCGAATTAATTACGAATAGCGGGCTACAGAGGTGATTTCCAGGTGTCTTTTTAAATACTTAACTAAAATGGTTTTGTGTTTTACATGGCTAGATATCGAGGTTCGATTCCCGTGTGGCGCAAATATTGGTAACTAAGTGTTATCCTGTTAAGTGTTAACTACAGTAAATAAATTAGAAAATACATATATTTCGTTGTCATTGTTACATTATTTTTAATCATGAATGAGAAAGGGTGTTCATTATTTTGCGAACTTTTAGTGACTCTCATAAAGGGATGCTTATTATATTATTATAATGTTGTTTTTAAAATCAGTCACACTGAACAAATGTAAGGCCTGCTTTCTTTGGTCTTTGCTTTTAGTGGCAGTCTGGTGGTGTTACGCTCACATGGAAACAAGGTAAAACAGGTTTGAACTCCGAGTCGCAACTTTTATATTTACATGTGCAAATAAGGTAATAATAGAAGCTCGTACCTAGCAGTGGAACGCTCAATTCAATTTCTTTGTTATTGATTATTTTTATTGAATATGCACTTTATTGATTAATCGGTGTCGGTGAGAGTTGTCGGCCGCACAAAAACCGCGAAAAACCGGTACATTAAATGGGCCATAAATCGTAAATCGTAATAAATCGTAAAAAATAAAAAATAAATCGTACTAAAAAGTTTACTGAAAACAAAAGATGCGAAATATTATTCTCTATAATAATAACGGGATGACTTTTACCCTAAAGTGCATATTTTCCGAGATATCGGCCGAAAAAGTTTTTTAAAGATGGCGATTGTGGCGTCACCTGGACCTGTCAGCATTTTGTGATTATAAAGCTCCGTAAGTGATCCTAAACCTAATAAAAAAAACTTGGATCGGAAATTTAGTGCAAAGTTAAATTCATTGCAATACTTACAAATGTCACGTATTGGTAGAACGGAACAAACAAAATTAAATTGCTGTGTGAAGTTAAAAAGTGATTTTAAATAACCATAAATGTGAAATGATTTGACATTGATAATTATTTGAAATTAATAATTATATTAAGACTAGCAATTCACGTGGATCTACCCGCGTTCTAATTACTATTTAATAATAGGGCTTGGTAGTAAAAGGATAAAAAAAGGGGCAAATCATAAAAAAAAACAAAAATTAAGAACTTGGTCAAAAAAAAATCTGGTTAGGGCAACCCCAATCACTTAGGGGAATAAAAAATAGCTAACGACCTATTCTCAAACCAACCAAATATACCTACACAAAAAAATAATAAAATTCGGTCAAGCCGTTTTGGAGGAGTTTAATAGCAAACACTGTAACACGAGATTTTTATATTATATTAAATTTAGAAAATTTTATTTCATTTGCTATAATCTGTGAAATTTATATCTTCTCTTTATTCGTCACTACTATATAACCCTAGCTTTGCTCAGGTTCTTCTTTAGGGAAAAACAAAAACAAACATATCTCGCCGAAAACGTACGTTTTTGCGGGGTAAAAGTAGCCTGTGTGTTATTTCAGATTATAATCTATCTCTTTGCCAAATGTTATCTAACTCCGTCCAGCCGTTCTGACGTGACGTAACAAACATCCATTCATGATTGGCAATCCTAATTATTAGTTTCATTTAAACGAATAGCATTATTAATTATAAAGTAACATATCATATTATATGCAAATATTAATTAATGAATAATTAACCTGTCGAATATCAGAAGAGATTGACACGCGTTATTGATAGTTTGAAATTACGTTTTAATGTATAACAATTAATTTCGTATTGTCGAGTGGTGCATTGATTTCTATATAATGGGAGGGTTCACCATTAATATTCGCTGATGACGTCTCACGAGCATATATCATACAAAATTTAAAAAATATAAAGGAATAATTTGAAGAACCATTTGGTCACGGATTTGAGTCCCGCTGGGGGCATTAACTCTTGTCATTAGCACGAATATGTGTATACGTTTGTATTTAAAGCCCAGCGGTAACGCGTCGCTTGTATAACCGAGTGATCCGGGTTCAAATCCGGGTCCCGCACCTCTGATATTTTCATGTGCGAATCATTCCTATCATGATTACCACTTGTCTTACGGTGAAGGAAAACATCGTGAGGAAACCTGCATGTCTGAGAAAACCTAGCAAGTTTTCGTAAGGCACGTGAAGTCCGCCAACACGCACTGGGCCAGCGCGGTGGACTATGGCCTGACCCCCCTCGTACTAAGGGAGGCCCGTGCCCAGCAGTGGGACGTTAAAAAGGGCTGATGATGAAGATGATGATGATTTAAAGTTATATATCTAGTTTACTAAGTTACAGCTTAAAATCCCAATCATTATAATACATTGTAATAAAGTAAATATTTGTATTATTTTAACCTTTAACTATGGACGTTCCATTTTTGTTACACTATTATGGACGTGCGGCCTCACAGACCGCTACATTTACGGGCTGGTTTCTATCTTGATGAGTAAGTATTGTATTATTTTTTGTTTTTATCCCTTAGGAGAGTTACTAAAGATAAATAAAAGAAATAATTTTAATGAAAAATATATTTATTATAAACTAAATCTAACGATATAACAATCAAAGGCACTTTTCCGACTTTTTAGTTTGAGATCACTTTATAAGTATATAACCACAGTAAAATGCCTTTTTTAATTAGTTTAATTTCTTTTACAATAAAATATAAGGAACAAAGAACATAAAAATCGTAATATAATCTTCGCAGAACTAAACATAAAAATTTTGACAAGAACCCAAGTTGGCCATATTTATTGGCAGTCTTTGCATAACGGCTTAGAGCACTGTAGGCATATTGGCTGCTTACAGCCTACACAAGAGTGGGTCGTCTTTCGTTTTATCTTTGGTGGGCATAGTTTACACGTCTTACGTTTAGGAACTATATTTTCTTCACTTGGTGGCTCTTGGAATGGCATATCAGGGCCCAAAACTCGTTTCAGCGTCATTACTAATTCATTTGGCAAATGAGGATTCATAACTCGTCTAACTCATAACCAGGGATCGTGATAATTTAATTCTTCTGGAAGGTGGTTCTGTAGCCCATTTGTAGCGATTTTTACCATAGGAATACTTTGAAGGTCGTAACTCTGCTATAGGTATATTGTCGTCATCTGAACTTTCACTGTCCAATCTCCGTATGCCACCGTCAGCTCCGGAAGTACTACCACTTACTTCAATAATCTCTTCTTCACTCAAACGATTTTCTTCAATGTCTGCTTCATAAATCAAACAATCATCAACATCCCCATCGCTCTCGCCCTGATCCGATTCTAAAAGCAATCGTTGAAACTGGTCTTCAAAAGTAGGATCATCTAATCGCAATATTTTACTGGCTCTCTGAGTCGACGAACTCGATGTTCGTTTGCCTGCAGTCGTAAATTGATCGTTTTTTGACATTTTGACTTACTAAATCTAAAACAAACAAAATCACCGTCAGCGGTAATTTACAACACAAACGTGGACGCGCGGTCTCACAGACCGCACTCAAATTATAAATTGAATTTACTTACGCAATATTCAGCCGGCGACGTTACATTCACTTTCAACGGTTGTTTCGCCACTAAAACCGAAGCTACTGACGCGGGCATACGCGTGGGGTACGCGGGAGGTGGGGGAGGCGAGAATCGCAAACTGCAAGCGGCCTGTGAGACCGCACGTCCATAGTTAAAGGTTAATTAAAAATCAATCATTAAACAATAATTATTATATTTTTTAAATAACCAGTCCAAAATTATAGTAGCTAGAGATAATGAGAATATGACTTTACAAAGTATTTGATCAAATAAGATTCGATTTATTCCTTTAACTACGATTAAGAAAGCGTTGGGCGGAAATCGTACTGTCAAAGGCATTAGACATGGCCATGATTAATAAGCTGTGTGAACAATACGTTACTCTGTGGAAAACCAACATTGATTAGTTTAGGTTTAGAGCAAAAACCTTTGAATGCGTGTTTATAAACCCATTCATAAGTTAGCGATTCAATGACAAAGTTCCATAGAAAGCAGAGATATGATTTATATATAGAAGTGTCTTGTGCTAAAATGATGAAAGGCCTTTGCAATGTTTAGGCTAATTGCTTTTCTATCTATAGCCTCCCCATACAATGAGTGAAACAGATTACCTAAAAGGTCCAAAACTTATCAACCATATTGAACGTCATATTGATAATTACTGACACAGCTGAAATTCTTCTAGGACATTTCTTGGTTAATAATTTGCTACATCACTTAAATAAAGGCTCTTTAAGGTCTAGTTGTATAGAGCTATTGTCTAAGCTCTGATTGTTCCAATTATTTTAATTATTTCCAGTACGTTGTAAAGAACCTTCACGCTGAAACACGCTGGGCAGATTCAAAGTTTCAGTATAGAGATCTCCATATACTCGTATATACTAAATTATTCTATGTCAAATCTGTTCATTTTCTAAAATCTTACTGAAATAGTCTGCTGAATGAAGAAGCTGAATTTAATAATCAAAATTTTTGTATGTCTGTCTGTCTGTGAGTACATCAAGAGAAAACCACAAAACAGATGTTGATGAAATTTAGTACGATAATAAGTAAATAAATATGTAAATAAATATGTTGGGACATTATTACAACAGCGCCATCTAATTCCGCAGTAAGCTACGAACGTGCTTGTGTTGCGGATACCAGATAATTGTACTAAACATATCAATTTTAAATACATACATATTATAAATATAAACACCCATGACTGGAGTACAAATATTCGTGATTAGCAAATGAATGCCCCCAGCGGGACTCGAACCCGCAACCGCTGGCGCAGGGAGTAGGGTCACTACCAACTGAGCCAAACGAGCCTAGGTGTCTTGTCTAGGATAGGATATATATACAGGATATAGGATACTTTTTACTACGGAAAAATATCTCTGCTAAATGTACACTAACCGTTAACATGTACGGCAATGTACCGGTCAATAGTAAAAACACAAAAGTCATCAAAGCTAGGAAATGATATAAACTTTTGTTCTATTTAATATAACAACAAACCAGATAAGGTACAAAATTTCCATTTAGTTATTAAACTATAAATTGTAAGTTAACAGACCGTATCAAGAAGTCAATTACATTACTAACTTGTAACAAAATGAAGCTAACGTTACCCTCGTCACTGTCTTATTAGGGGAAATCCGTTAACTGATTTCAAAAAAGAGGTGTTTAAATCAAGATTACGTTAACTTCATCATTGATAAATTTTAACAATAACAAATATTACTTGTTTTTGAGATGTTTGAGATCATTTTTATGTAAAGCTCATTAGAATGTATAATAATTATAAATGTGGAAATATTTTATTTTTTTAAAAAGCAATATTTAATACTAAGACTAAGGTAGCCTATATACAAGTTTAATTTTACAACTAAATGTAGCCAGGATAAACCAATATTTTTAATTATTGCGTAAATTACCCACATCGTGACAAATATCGTGATACGGCGATTTTAAAAATATATTAAGATTTCTAATATTAACTAAAAAATAAAAACTTATTTCTGTGCTACAACATATAACAACACTTTAATATAACTAAAATTGTTATCCTAACTGAAAGGAAATTACAATGACGGAATTTAATTTTAAAGCCAGAATAGTGTTATTATTTGAGAACAGTTTAAGGATTGAAGTTACGTGAACAACAATTATAACGAAAATTGAGTTTCGCCTAAGTATTTAATACGCTTCGGGTTGCATCTGAAAAATAAATGAGATAAATTGTCATGACAACAGGTAGGTAAATTGTTTTTAAAATGTATCACCAAAATAGGGACGAGCCCACACGGAAAGAGGGAGAGTCGCTAGTGTACAATATGTAGATGATGTAAACTTTATTGTTGTTGTAATAATAAAATTATAGTTTCTAAGGCTAAGAAGTAAACTATTTCTTGGGACAATTACCGATTAACACACAGTACCATCGAATTCCACGGTAAGCTACGAGGCTTGTGTTACGGATACCAGATAGTTGGAACACTACACATATAACTTTAAATACATTATAAATATGATACACAATCTAGTTGAGAACCTCTTTCTTAATGAAATCGGTAAAAAGTAACAGTTATGTATTAACAATGTAACAACCATTCAATCACATTTTTCTTTTCAGGTAAGCCCAGAGGTTCACGCGCAATAAATTCCGCATCAGAGTGAGTAGTTCAATTATTCAGGCATCGCTTATTCCGATGTTCCTTTACTTTATGTGCACTTTCGTATTTTATTGGATGGAACTATAAATATTGTTGTAAAAGTAAAACGATAAATCTGGTCTTGTTATGTTTGATGTAGACAGATGTTTTGGTTTGGTTTCATAAGTAGGGTCTTTTTTACTTTAGACTTTACAAGTAATTCTAGTATTTATTACAACATTTTTTACTAAGGGGTAAAAAGTCAGGTTTGAATTTAATTTAAAATCACTCCAAAAGTACTTTTTCTACCTTTAAAGCTATATTATTCTATTAAAGGCTGTTTTTATATTATTTATTTATTAATTACTTAAGTTTCTTGTAAGTTACACAAAAATGCGTTAGTTTTTGATTAAGTACGTCATTTAAAGTTTCGTTTGAGATTGGTCAATATTTTACTTATATTAAACTTGTGCTGTATTAAAAATGTTTGTAGCCTTTTCAACGTTTGTTGACATTTAATAATTAATACCAACCGACTTAAATATTATTATTTAGTTTCATTGAAGTAATGTATTATTTGACATGAAGACCACTTTGTTTGATACTTTTTTACAACATTGAGATGATATAGTCTATGACTACTCCTAAACAATTCTATCTTGGATGAATTGAACTTTTATTGGAGCTCGTCCAATGCTTTTATTGTCATCCATATCTGATGTATCCTTAAACGATTTTATCTCCACTTGAATTTTACGTAATTTTATTTAAATATAATTAGTTTTAGTTTATGGCGTCTTTTATATATTTTTTTGTTATTACGTTATTAAATTTACAAAAATAATTTATATTGTTAATCAAATTTAGTATATATGAGTAAAAGTTGATAATTATTATACATAATTAATAATACATATACAAAGCAAATGTACAAGTACCTACCTACACTTAAATATTACTCTACTAGCGACTCAACTTTAGGATAAAATTTTTACAAACTTTGAATGTCTGTTTTATTCATATCTAATCAAAAGCCTTAAAAAAAGTTTCAAGTGTCTAGCTTTAAAAATGACGAAATTTCAATTCAAACTTTCATCCCCTATTTCAACCCTTACAGCCCTTTTTTCGCCTTGAAAAATAGCGATGGCCTTTCTCAGGCTCTAGACTATCTCTTTACTAAAATTCAATAAAATTGGTTATGTTCTTTTGGCGTGAAAGCGCGACAGACAGACAGAGTTACTTTCGCATTTATAATATTAGCAAACCCTATGAATATTAGTAAGAATAGCCAAGCGGCAAGCCCGTGTGGAATAGTGGCAAGAATGCTAGCCGTATAGAATTTAAGTTAAATACACATATTAAAGTTTATTATTTGTGTTTGTGAAAATACTATTATTTCTAAACATACACAAAATAAACACAAACATGACATTTGAATCGAAAATAAATAGCCGCCTACGACGAAACACGGATTATAAGATTTTAAAGTTTTTCGATGGTTGTGTCAAAATTTTATCAACACCTATGTACGTATAGTTGTAATTTTGACAGGCAATTAACTCATTTCACTACTAGGCACGGGCTTCAATACAAACGGGATCATGCTATAGTCCACTATGCTGGCCACGAGGGGGAAGGTGGACTTCACATGTCATTATTTCCTTCACCGTAACACAAGCACATTTATATAACAGTTATGTAGTTAAATTAGTACACAGTAACTTAAAAATTACATTTATATCAAATCATTATTATTAAAAAAATATTTACTTCTATTTTTATCATCATCATCATCAGCCCTTTTTAACGTCCCACTGCTGGGCACGGGCCTCCCTCAGTACGAAGGGGATCAGGCCATAGTCCACCGTGCTGGCCCAGTGCGTGTTGGCGGACTCTATTTTTATAGTTGTTAAAAAATAATATATGTGTATCTATATGTGAATGAGTTTACTGAGCTTGTTGCCGAAATCCCAAAACCGACTTTATAAGACGAAAGCTTTTTAACTATTTTTATTAAATATATAAAAACCATAAGGAACACTTTTGAAACCCTTAGCCCTCCTACACCTCAAATACATTTATGAATGAGCAGTTTCGCGTCAAGGCTCAGTGTGGATGGCAAATCAATAAATGGCCGACGTTAGTCTGGCACAAGTCTGTTCATTGAAGTATTTATAATATCTCTTCAGCCAATTTAGAGATTACGAGAACGTGCTTTCGGAGGCTCGGGGGTGAAACACCGCCAACTTCTTAACTCCGGGCTGTTACTGAGGCTTATGAAACAGAAATAATACTCAATAACTAAACTTGGCCCGACCCGGGACTCGAACCCAGCCACTACACCACCGAGGCAGTCAAAAAGTACAACTTACAAGTAGTACAGCCATATCATATATCCTAACAAACTTACACAATTATCTTCTTAGTGGGATTAGATGGTCGTCATTGTAAGACCTTCCTTTATGTCCATTGTCCATCAACGCTTATCTTATTAAACATAGAATAATAAGTTATATATTCAAAATACTCGTAGTCCGACATTTCTATCACCAAATTTTAATGTGGACACTCGGGACGGCTTTGCATGTATAATATAATATAAACATTGTGTGGCCACTAAATGAGCCGGCGTGAGTTAAATAGAAGGTAATATTTAAAAAATACATGGCACTATAAGTTTTCTAAACTTATTCTCATTCTCAACTTATGTCTCATTTATCTATTGTACCATTTTTTAACGTCCACTACTGAGTACTGTGTTCCTTAACGAATTCATGACGGAGATCAGGCCTTAACAGCAAAATGCTGGCTGGCGGGTTAATTAGTATTGACAGACCGATACCTTACAATGTTTTACTTCGCCTTAAGAAAAGTAATAATCGTGAAAAAAAAACTACATTTTTTCCAATATTTATTACGCGTATAATAAGATATGTAATTTTTGTAACATTTAATAATTTATCATAGTACGTGTTAAAAATAAATTATTAAAATCATATAAATAAATCTAATTCATAATTTTTTCGCGTATTTTGTGACCCGATAATGGAAATATAATCATACGTTAGCTAGTGCAGGTATCGTCGAGAGAATAACTATTTGTAACAGTTTGTCACATATACACAGATTGTTTCATGTACATTGTCCATGTCTGGCTTGACTACACGTTTGGCTGTTTATGTGACCTTACTTGTTATGCCAGCGGTCGTGGATTCGAGTCCCGCTAAGAGCATTCTTGTTATGAGCACGAATGTTTATACTTCAGTCGTGTGGTGTATCTGATATAATAAATAAATAAATAATAAATATGTTGGGACATAATAACAACAGCGCCATCTAGTTCCGTGGTAAGCTACGAGGCTTGTATTACGGATACCAGATAGTTGATATACTAAACATGTATAAATTTTTAAATACCCGTAACACAAGCCTTGTAGCTGACCAAATAGCATGGATCTAGATTGTGATGTGTGTTAATATCCCAAATACAAGTAAGTAGGTATATTAGATATAGTGTGCACTTGGTTTTATGTGTATTTTAATATCTCCTGCTCAGTTAAGTGTCAGATTGTTGTATTTTAATGGGTAATACTGACATTTCTGGCCAAATTCCCACAACATCCTATATGCATGCAGAGGGTATGCATGAATGCAATATCAAACATAAAAAATGTAAAATGCACCTACAATACTTATAATAATACATATAACGTATGATTATATGATAACTTATAATGAAAAGAACATTTACTATATTGTTAGATTATAAGTATGTGATAGTATAATTTTCAATAGTTACTTTTTTTGGTTATCCATAAATAAATAATCACTATATAATATGTACTTATCAAGGAGATAATCGTCTCATCTTTGGAAATTGGCAGCCTCTGTGTTTCCTCCCAATTACTAGTTAATCATTGGCCTTGAATGGCCAATCTCGCACTCGCACACTTCCTAACTAAGAATTGTAATATGGGATACGATTTATGTGCTATTATTCGAGAAATCTATAAGATATAACGTCAGAATTATAAATACATTTTCCAGATATTTTACACTAATTTTATAATCGTGATAATTTAATTACTTGTGTAAATATAATTTTTGGTCTCGTCTTTTAAATAATTACATAAATTTTACTTTTAATTCTTTAAATAGTAGATGAGATTGTAATTGATTAAGCACCCTCATTATTTTGTAGAAACAACGACGATGTAGGTTAGGTTAGGACGATAACGTTCTTTTGTTTTTGTGTAAAATATAGGGCCTAATGTATGGACATAAGATCCTTCTGCCATCAACAATGTTATTTCCAGTAGGCAAAATCCTGTCATATTATTTAATTTTAAGACATAAAAAATATTTCGTGTAACATTTGAATCTGTATTTATATAACATTCTTCTTAAGTTCAAACAAGCAATTTTTCCAAAAAATATCTAAAGAACCACAGGATTTTTTGAACAATTTCACATCATAATAAGTACTAAACTATTATTTCAATTCGAAATTTTGATTCTGTTGCACGTTTTGTATTATTAAATACCAACCAAAACAGCGAGATAAAGGGAGAGCATAAACTTTGTTTACGTAAACGAGACTTAGATCCCACGATGCAATTTATGTGCTTTTCAAATTTTATCGAAATCCGTTTAGTGGTGTAAGCGTGAAAACGTAACAGACGAGATTTAAGAATAAGTAAAAAGAGGCAGCAATAGGCATTACCAAGCATATTTTGTGATACTTTCATTAAATTACTCAAGTAATTGCTTATACAAATCTGTAAATTGTATGATAAAAATTATTATTATAAAAAATATGTGAACAATAATAGGTAAAGCTGAGTGAAGCATTAAAATAACCTTTTTACACCTGGCAAGTTAGCAAGAGGATTATAAAAAGTGAAGGGTAGTTCGAAATTTATTTCGCTCAGCTACGATCACTGTTAAAAGTTTAAAGTGTATGAATTTAATTACGTTAATATAATATTTCTTAGTGCTTCTAAGTGTGCAGGCTTGTGATGGTTTTTGAATGACATGCTTGATCACCATGAAGAGTTCGGCTGAGGTAAATGGTTTACATTACTAGTTTTTCTTATGACTTAGTTATATCTATTTATGTATTTATATAGTGTTAATAACGCACAAACAGTCCTAATTTACAGAACGTTATATCGTTTTTACAATATATTTTCATAGATTTATATTTATAATATGTATGTATTCAAAGTTATATATATTATGTAGTATATCAACTATCTGGTATATGTAACACAAGCCTTGTAGCTTACCATGCAACTAGATGGCGCTGTTGTAATAATGTCCCAACATATTTATTTCTTTATTTATTTATAGAATGAATATATTATATTTTCAATTAAATCGATATCGAAAAGAGATTGTTTCTATTATAGGACAGTGATTGCTAAAGCATTTAAGATATCGGGAACTAAAAATTAAAACCAATCCCCAAAAATCCATTCTAACAGTTTTATCGCAAATGTTTTTACATTATTATTTGTATATAAGTATATACGGATAAAATTAATACATTGTTTGTGTTGTGGAAACAGGTATGTATTAAAAATTACTCCACATGTTATTGTAGTTATCTTAAATCAACACGAATCCTATTTTGTAACGCTCAATAATTATAAGATAAATAAGATAAGGTATTTTAATATACTACTTGTACTGAGAAAGCTCCAAGTTAATTTCGAGTCAAAGGCCATCATTATTATTATTCACTTTAATAACTTATCTAATATCAATTACTTATATATTATAGTATAATTTTTAACTCGACTCCTAAAAGCTCCTCTTTTAGGAGTTATGTTTTCACGATTATTATATAGTTTTTGTACAATTAATATGTAAATATATATAGGTAAGTAAATAAGCAAAGGCCAGTTCAGTACTTTTTTTCTGGAACAGACTTTCTTTTTTCTGTTTAATATTTTTAGAGTTAGTTACAAAAGATTTTAATTTTCATATAAAAATGTATATTCCATGAAAATATTATGCTTTTCTTAAATTTTCAATATTGATTATGGTTGAATTTCGACCATAAGGCGAAAATTAGTTAGAAAATAGGCAATCGAATTTCTATGAAAAAGCTGTAAATAAATCCAATACAGGCTCTCAAATATAATCGACACTATGTTTCGGCGCGTTTACACAGGAGTTTTCCGCCTCAAAGATACGAATATTGAAAGAAAAAGTTATGCAACATAAACTATGCTGTATGTTATTACTACATACGGTACAATTTACAATATCGCTTTCACTTTTCGAGTTTCACGCTTCGTAATATGAAACACTTCGTGTAAATGACCCTTAATAGTTGAAAAGTGTTCGAAAAGTTGCTTCGCCACAAGTCCATTTTATATTTATTTAAACATAGCCACGTCTTATCGCTTTAACTGGCGACTAGAGAGTAAAGAGGTAACTCAATTTACGCTAAAAATAATCTACATTGCTATTCAACGCAGGTTTCTCCTGTACTTGTCATATAAATATTCATATATATATTTTACTAAGGTCCTTATATTGTATACATGTATTTTATATTCAAGTATATAAAAATTAATTGCTGTTCGTTGGTCTCGCTAAAAACAAAAACGGTCAATTTATATGATTTTTTTATTTTTGTAGAGGGTGTGTTCACAATGTTCTTTTTGAGTAGGGTAAAATTAACTTTTACAAAGAACGTACCGTTATAATCTGTTTACCAGTTTTAGCGATTAGCGGAAACAAGTAGATAGAAAGATAGACAAACAAACTAACAACTACAAACTTTCATCTCCTATTTCCACTTCTTGTAGCCCTTTTTTGCCTTAAAAAAAGTAGCATATAAGACATATTCATTATAAGACATTCTTAGGCTCTAGACTGTCTGTGTACCAAATTTTATTAAAATCGGTTCAGTAGTTTGACGTGAAAGCGCGACAGACATACAGACAGAGTTACTTTCGCATTTATATATTAGTAAGGATGTAATGTAGGATTGTAAAGTTTCATCGAAATCCATTGAGTAGTCCTTATGTAAAATATTAACAAACATAAGTACATCCAAACATTCTTAAAAACTTTCACGCTTATAATAATATTAGTAGGAAGTAGAATATTTCTTATTAGTAGATTTTCTTCACTTTAATTTTATTCATCTGTATTGTATAGATTTTTGAATTAAAAGCATAAGCTAAACTTAAAAATGAAACAGCTAACATTATGACGTATAAACAAAGTCCCAAGCATTCATTATTTTCATTAATTAATTTAAATAATTATATAAGTACTTATAATACAAAATATAATATGAGTAATTACTGTACAATACAACAATATAATTAAATTAGCTCACAACCAATCGGTACTTGATTAATTCCTCATTAGATATAATTCATTCATATGAATAAAATAAATATTATGCTTAGATTAAAAATTTCAGTTATATAAAAATATTGAATGAACTTATTATATTATTACTAGCAATTGCCGCGACTTCGCCCGCGTTCTATTCACTATTAAATATAGAAATTGGTAGTAGAAGGATGAAAATTTAGGGTTATAATGATTTTTTGATGCCAAATCATACAAAAATAAAAACAAAAATTGTCTAAAATGAAAAATTTTAAATCTGGAGAGGGCAAACCTATCTCCTAAGGGAATAAAAAATAGCCTACGACCTATTCTCAGACCTACCAAATATACACAAAAATATCTTAAAAATCGGTCAAGCCGATTCGGAGCAGTTCGATAACAAACACTGGGACACGAGATTTTTATACATTAGAATAGTACATGAGAATAATGTTATTACCCGAGTGTTAAGTTTAACCAACATTTTAATTTCGGCGTATAGTTTGATTTGTTCTAATTTAACAATTAAAATCAATAGCCTCTATTCAGATTATTTCCATAATATCGAAATTTCCATTTTAAGGGACTTATACAATCAGTATAATATTGTACTTTAGTTGCTGATAGCATTTTCTACATTTCCTAGATGTCATGAGAAAATACACTTAGAGTAATGTGGCTGACCAAAACACGTTTTCGCTTTTTGCCGAACTATTCCGTCCACTAGTCATAATCGCGTTTGAACTTCTTTATTCTGTTATACGAGTACTATGATTTTTTTTAAATTCTAGCTAATTAAAGTAATTTGTTAATAAATAGTTGTAAAATACTAATATTTAAACGCGTAATTTCTAGACAAGTGGCATCATAAATATATAACTTACAATTTACTTACATAAGTTTGTATCTAGTTAGCCAGCGTGCTGGACTACGGCCTGATCGTATTGAAAGGCAAGCCCAGCTGTGGGATGCGAGAGCTGAATAGAACACCTATTAGTTCGTAACAATCACTTTTGCAGGCAGTGGTAGCCCAGTGGTAATGCACTCGCTTTGTTGACCCAGTAATACGAGTTCAAATCCACAGCTGACATCTCGCACCTCTGATATTTTTATGTGCGAACTATTTCTAATATGATACCGTTTGTCTTATGGTGAAGGAAAACATCGTGAGAAAACCTACTTGTCTGAGGTAACCTAGCAAATTTTCGAAAGACATGAGAAGTCCGACAACACGCACTAGGCCACCATGGTGGACATTGGTCTGATCCCCAAGAGTTGAAGGGGCCCAGCAGTGGGACAATGACGACTTTTATATAAAAAGCTATGTTATCAGATAAGTTGCCAAGTAAAGAAAATATTTTCATATCTTTAAAAGTTTAAATTTTCATCTCTCATTAACAAGTTGTATATAGATAGTAGTTATATATAGTAGATTCGCTTGAGGCGAACGTTCATTAGTACGAAGCTACTTGCTAAGCAAATTCAGATGTGCTAAAGAGCACATTGCATACGACCCATATTCAAATTCTAAGAGAAGTCCACAGAAATATGAAGTGAAAGAAGATAGATTTAATGAAATAACCTGATTTTTCTTTAAATATAAAAAAAATAGTTTTTTTTCGAGCAAAATATCATTTTAGTTAAAGAATTGTAAAACTTAATTGACTACGTATTAATTATTATAATTTCTTAGTTTCTTGTTTAATGTGTTTCTAAGAAACATTACAATTCCGTGTTGTAAGTATGCAAAATCTAAATATCATGATTATGGAATATTTGGTTTTTATACAAAATAATATTTTGATTATGAAATGAGATCAGGAGGTAAACAGATACAATTATCAAACTTTTAAGCAGATGAAATCGTGCCTTTTTAAGTTTTCTTAACTATATCAATTCTTGTATTTACTTAGCTCTATAAGTTTATATGTTACAAAATACTTATTAGTAACTCACAAAATATTTATTAGGAAGTCACGGGTTTGATTCCTGCACCAATCAAACATTAATTGTCCAATCCATGTTACAAAAACCTATTCAGCGATTAAAGGCAAATGAAAAAGCTTTCTAGGTGCTTTAAAGCTCCTCCTACCACACTACAATTTCCGTGAATCAGATACCTTGATCAATTGCAATGGAATTATTGAGAGAAAGCGGATTATAGATGAATTACTCAGCTACCTAGATCTATATCTAGTCTTGGGATTGTCTTCCTCAATTTACCTTTGCAAATGCAAAAATCTATATATTGATTTGTCCCTCAATTTATGCAGGAATACGTAAATACGAGTATATTGTTGCAATCGTTGATCATTTATGGATTGAATGTGGTAATCAACTCTTTAGTTATAGGTATAATAGGAAATAAATAAATATATAAATATAATTATAAATATAATTTTTTATTTTTTTTCTAATAAAAAAATAAAAAATTGAGTAACTAATAAGTACAAACTTAAATGCAAAAAAGCAATATTTAATCCAAAATTTAAAGCAGCGACTTACCAAAGTAGTTATCCCTATTAATTTTTCGGTCAAAGTAATTTTTCCTTTCTCTTATGGGAAGCGGGGGGTGGAGATAATGAGTAGCCTATATTCATCCTTATAATATTTATTATATGTATCCTTGCCTTTCTTCAAAATATGTTGACTTTAAGCGTAAAAATAAAGTTTCTTCACGCAAATCCTTTAGACTACTAGTCTATTTAAAAACCTATAGTCTTTGAGGAAAAGCCTCTATTCCTTATAGTATAAATAAATAATATGAACAAAACCGTGAAAAATCATCAGTATAAATAAATTACAGTTTAGACATACGAGATGTACGAAAGTGATTCTTTTATAATGGTAAATGTCGAATTAATGTGTCTAATTGAGATCATCATTAAAAATACGTTGAAACAGAAAATGGATAATTAAGAACATAAAGGTTATTTAAGAACACAAAAGTTGAAGAAAAGATAAAAATGAATAGAATTTACCTACATATAAATTTTAATATGTAACAAAACAATTTCCAAATTGTTTGTAGATAAAGCTTGTCGGTAGCTACTAAACAAAAACTACTGTTCTAAGATTCTTTTCTTTTTTTGAATATTAATTATATTATAGAATATTATGTAATAATTTTAAAGTGGTAGTGCCATGCTTGTTACCTTCGGGAGGTGATCACTTACCATCAGGTGAGCCTCCTGCCCCTTTGCCCCCTTTTTCCCATAAAAAAATGTAATGTATTTAAATTCTATAACGTCCCACTGCTGGGCAAAGGGCGATTAAAAGTGAAGGTGATCAGGCCATGACTTCACATGACTTTCGAAAACTTGCTAGGCTCCCTCAGATATGCAGATTTCCTCACAATGTGTTCCTTCACCGTAAATCAAGTGGTTTACATGTTGAAAACGTTTTACACATGATAATATGACAAATGCGAGACCCGAATTTGAACCCGTTTCACTCGGTTTTTAGGTAGTAATGGGGTCACTATTACTATTGGGCTACCACTGTCACAATTTGTATATAAACTTGGCGTAAAATTGTTCGAGATTTGCCTTAATGTCCCTTCATTTAAGCAAAGTCGGTAATAATTATCGTTAATAATTATTTGAACTTAAAATATAATTATGGATAACTTTAACCGCAATATGCGGGTAAATAATTTATTTAACTTTGCATGCGACATTCAATGCAAACATAGATTAATTATTGCGGCCTCACTGTCATTATGTGTATGAAATTATTTTGATAGTAATACATTCATACTGTTCACTTCATGACAAAATAACAAGATTTATTTCTAGTTAAATATTCATACGTACCTATATAATTTATACTAACAGTACCCGCGGCTTCGTCCGCGTTCATGGTTTCAAGCCCGTTAGAAAAAAAAGTTTTAAAAAAATTAAGTGTTACTTCTAATACCTCCAAGAATATGTGTACAAAGTTTCATGATGATCGGTTAGATAGTTTTCGCGTGAAAGCGTAACAAACAAAGTTACATTCACATTTATATTAGTAGGGATGTATAAAAATCGAGGTACGTATATGGAGTATATCCATTATCCATGGACTCCAGGACTACAGGAGCGATTTTTATGAAATTTTTGAAAAAAATTAATACACCTATGAACATCTGTTCAGCCGTTTCGGAGATTAGCTGGAACAAAGAAACAGACAGACGAAAATTAAAAAAAAATATTTTTTTCTTATATGTAATATTAATTATGTAATATTTATATATTTTTATAAATATTCCACATTTATTAGTAAAAAGCGATTATTTTCATGGTACAAACAGACACTTCTATTAATTTATTTATATGTATCTGATATTTTATTCGTTAAAAAACTGAAATCTTTTCATCATGATATTGATATGATATTTTTCAAGGAACTATCTTACTTCTAAGAACCGTTAAAGTTTAAACAAAGTAAAGGCAAGTTCACTGGTTCAATTAAAGTAAGATAGTACTTTATAATAAGGTTAAAATAAGTACTTAACTTGATAGCGGCTTCGATTACATGTTCCGTATTTTGTTTTCTCAGACTACTATTATTTCTCCAAAGTGTAAGATGATTTAAAAAAATCGTGTTAGTAATTTTAACTCTGATATGCTTTGTATATGTATTGAATACTAGCGACTCACCCTTGCTTCGCTCGAGTTCGTCCCTAGATTTAGCGCGAGCGAAGTCTCGGGTTTCGATAGTTAAAATAAAGAAAATTTCTAAAATAAAAGTAGCCTAAGTTACTCCTAATAAAATTAGCTATCAGCGAGTGAAAATCCCGTCCAAATCGGTCCAGCCGTTTCAGAGATTAGCCGGAACAAACAGACGGACAAAAATTTTAAAAATTAATTTTTTGATGTAAGTACCGTATATATTTTTATATACATTTAGTGAAATGCTGTTAATTTGAAATAAAAAAAGGCACTTTAATTTTATTTATATGTATAGATAAACAGACCTTAATGATTTTTCTAATTATTACGATCAATTCTTTGCTTCAAGCGTTTTAATATTCCCGTTAGATAGAGAGAAAACACTGACCTCTCGCTTCATCTTAACCAAGTCGTATTAAATGACATAAGTAATTTAACCCAAAATAGCTGAAATCCTATAAACCAAAGGAAAACAAGGGACTATAAATCACTTAAAATCCTCGTAAATATTGCAGCAGAACAATTAAGAGGCAGTCACGAACGAGCGTATTATCGCACTTCTAAGACCGAGGGCACGACAAGTTTGTTAGAATGCCATCATTTATTTCTAAATAGCATTCTAACATGTTAATTTTGTGTTGTTTGCAATTGTAATTAAGTATCTTAAACGAATGTATAATATGGGTATTTGATTATTCTGCCATCGAGTTTAAATTATTGCTAAGTGTAATGTCATTCTCCTTTCGATTTTAGTGGTCCTTACCACTACACTTGTTTAATTGGACCTCAGAAAACTGACAGATATAATGTACAAACGTATAAGCGGATTGACTTTTACTTCCAAATAGTGTATAAAATACGTAAACCAGTGAATATCTCATCGTTCTAAGCTTATCATATAAAATAATGTATTTAGAATTTTATTAAGTTACGAAGTTATGTCATCTCCTGAACTTAACAACAGCTTCCAAATACTTACTGTTGTTATAATGAATAAATTACTGAACGTTTAGCTAATATTTATGACATTCCAATTCGTATATACTCTGTAAAATTAGTTTCTAAGTTGATCGGAAATTTCTTAAAGGAAAATCATCGTAGTTTCCTAGCCCTATTCGCATATAGCAAATAGGTCAACGAGTCAATTAGTACTAAGGAACATGCGAGCTAAGGGTGCTACAGACATTTGATGTCTTGAGGTCGTGGATGCATGTTTGATATTAACGTTGGATGCAATTAAAAACACATTTACAACAATTTTCTAAAAAGAAAAGTGTTCTTTTCAACTTCATATTATGTTCACTCATAAAATGATGTTTTAATTAGTTTCTGAATATATATTTTAGAAGGCTACTACTCTATAAGCGTATCAAAATATGTAATGTGTAAATAAAAAAATTAAATATTATACAAAACACAGTCACTTAATTTTTCAATCAAATAAGTTTTATAAAATGTTATTTTTTATCTTTTAAATGCAGAATTTACTAAATATTATATTAACAAAAATATATTATTCATTCTAGACCCGTTGCATAGTGTGCCATCTTGTATTTTGCTGTGGCAATTGCCGTTGGAAACACGAACAGCGTACTCATAATCTCACTTATGACTGTCCTATTTGTCGAGGCAACAGGTTCCTTTGTAGGCCTGAAGATTTGAATGAAGATTTTATTCAACACCTTACTTCAGAACATTTGCCATTACAGTGCAAAAAGTGTAACAAATTTTTCATAACTATGGAAGATTTCGTTGACATAGACAAATGTTCAACTATTTCTGAATTACTAGATCCTGAACTTGATATCAAAAAAGATAGCAATGTAGACGAAAAATTCGATTCTCTATACGAAAAAGCTATTAATGATAATTTTGAAGCAATTGTATCAGTTAATAATCTAACAAAGACCGCAGTTATTACACCAATCGTACGGAAGAAATACTTAGTTGATTATGAATCTAGTGACACAGACTATGAAGACTCTCAAAAAGATCAACTTCTAATAACTCCTCATCCAAAAATAACTCATAAAACTCCAAAATTGAAAAGGCAACGAGCTGCTACGCCACATGTAAACAAACTTGGAAATTTAATGAGACAAAATGTTATTGAATTAAATGACGATGCAATAAGTGAAGACCTATCAACAACCAATTTTCCTTCGATGAATAATAAAACAACGCCTTTAAGAAATGATGATGTTGGAAGTAAGTAATAATTAATATATAATATCTCTCAAATATTTTAAGTCTTTTGAAAAATAATTTACTGATATCAAAGTTTGGCACCTTTTTATCTATACATTCTTTATAAGCTTAATAGTTCAAATTTTCCTATTCATAATTTGTCGCTACAATACAATCGTTTTATTTTATCTGAACCGGGGAATAAAGAACGAAAACAGAATTGCATTTTTAATATCTTTTAGGGTAGCTCGCAACGTTTCCATAACCTTCAAGTTAATTAATGCCTATATTTTTTTTAAAAATCATTAAAACCTGCATCAATAATTTATGAATACATCCTTGTACGTTATTTAATTTTACTTTTTACACATATCATTTAACTTTATTGAGGTATAAACTTCCATTTGCAATATGGTATTTTAGGTTCAGAAAAGGAAATGACCACACCTCTCATACCACATACCCTAAAAATAGCGCAAACGGTAACGACAAGTACACCGACCCATCCGGTGACACCCTGGTCATTATTCCCAGGCTCTGGTACAGACTCCCCACTTTCGGAGATCGAAACTACTGAGAGTCCAGCGCAGAGTATCGACCAAGAAACAGAAGTAAGACTGTACAAAAAAAAATTAAAACTAATATTATTTATAAAGAAATGTTATGTTATAAACGCTTTATTTTTTAAAAAAAGATTTATATATATAATTAGAAAACAATATAGAATGTACCTACCTTTTTTATAAAACACTTTGTGCTTTGATGGAAACTTTGTTGCGATTTTCTAAAGAACATTGTATCATAAATTGAAGTATAATATATTATAATGCTAAGTTTAGTAGTCATATTTTCATCTCAGTATTATATTAAAATATTGAGGAAAACTAGCCACTTACCCTTGTTTCATTCGGGTATAGCGTATTAAATAAAAATAATTTTTGTTCCAAAGATTATCTCGGGGAAAGTGAGAAATTTTTTTTAAAATTATTTATTAAATAAGTCTATGTATTTGAGAGAACACTTTTATTTTTAAATCACAGACTGACACTTTTGTTTTATTCAAACAGATGAACTACCAAAAATCGTTGAATAACAAGTTTTGATCATGATTTCTTATATTCTCTACTGTAGTACTATAACTGTCCATATGTGTCACATGTTTAAGCCTGCATCAAGAAAAAAATATTTACTTGATCGTAATCATAGTAATTTTTTATAATGGTCATAAAAAAGCGTCATTTATTTAGAAAATAATAATAACTTTATGTCACAAGTATTTACATTAATTACATTAATCTATCGTTGAAAAGAAAATGTACGAAAAAATTTTCAAACACATTTTCGAAATTATTTTCAGGCATCAAAACCTAGTAATAATACCGGTCCAAAATTAAAGAGTATTATTATGGTTGGTAGTCGCCCTAAACTTGGTAGCCAAGACAGTACAGAGAAGCAAGTTACATTCCAGGACAGCGCAAATACCAATGAATCTTCCATAAAGACTAAAAAAGTTAAATTTGCAGACGACACTGTGTTCAACCAGGAACCAAAATTAAAAAGGGGTAAACTGTATTTAAAAACTATACCTAAATTAAAATCTATACTTTAATATATTTATCAGACTACGTTAATTACTTAACTTAATTTATTACAAATTAATTATTAATTAGTCGTCGTTTTTTCTTAATTTCAACTACAGGGAATGTAGTATTTTTATGAATGTAGCTTGAATATGCTAGTATACTGATCGTCACTACCCAACGTGCGTTCACCTTGTCGTGGTAGAGGGGCTCAGTAGCGTCCGGCATTCCAGCCGGGCGTGAAGCCAATAAACGCGAAATGAGGGTCCACTTTGGTGGGCGGTGCGTCATGTGGGTTGCTCCTGATACTTATCTGATAGCACAGTGGACTGTGAAGCCACCCCTTTGAGTAGTCTGCTTGGCACATCTGCCGGGCCGTCGGGGTTCGTGGTTGAATGTGCAAATGATCCTGCGACGCAACATTGAGACGATTGATAGATACTTGGGTTTTAGAGGGTAGTACTGGCTTACCGTTTGCCCCACATAACCACTTGTTTTCTACAGTTGGTAACATTCATAAATTTCCCATGGGTAAAAAAATGCAATTCGCGGGTTCGATTCTCGCACTGGGTAACAAGAGTAAGCACACAAAGATAATTCTTTAATCCTAAATATTAATATTCTTTGATTTGTGCCAAAAAATGCGATTTACTAATAAATTGTTTTTCTAAATTATAGTATTTAGGAAACCAAAACGCATGCTAACACCCGGCCCACAAAAACCGAGATACGTATACAATCCTCGATTTCAAGCTCTCATAAACAGATTTGAGAATCAAGCTATGACATTAGCCAGAACTCCCGTTAACACCAAGGATAAAGAAAAGGATTTAGAAGATACACCACCAGCTGGCGAACATAATATTCCAGCTAGAGCAATAAGTTTCAAAGACGATAGCCCGATCGTTGAATCGGCAAGCCAATCTAAAGAATCAAATGAATTATTCAAAACCTGCACCGACTCCCCTGCTCAGCCGATCAACCACGCAATAACAGCTTTAAGTGCAAATATTGCGGGAACGCTTAAAACTTGCCTCACGTCAGTTTTGCGTTCTACCGATGAAGAGACTGAGTTGCAGTTTAAATTTGTCATCACAAAGAAAACGGTGAGCGTAAAAAGAATTGCTGAAAATGGTGATTGTGAGAAATTAACTGAAATAAACACAGATAAACAGAACAAGGAAAATATTTGGACAGCAGTCACTAAAGCCGTAAAAAATATGTTTTGGAGTAATAAAGGTAATAAAGATATCATCATATTTTACTTTTCGGGAAAAAATAAATTAATTTTTCTTTCCTATGTTAATTTATTTTATGAATGTGAATATACCAACCTAATTGTTATTTGTCTGAGATAATATAAAAACATACAAATTATTCACACTTTTTTATTCACATTGTTTTTTAATACTTATCAATGTTCAATGCACGTACTTTGCTCTTTTTAATAATATATGGCAGGAAAAACTATTTTCACTATAAGAAATTTTATATAAAACACTGTTTTGTATAACGGGAGTTTTTGTACAACGTTTGTAATCGTGTTTGTTTATTATTAAAATTATATTTCACCTGGAAAAAATCACGAGGGTTCCATTATATACTCGTAGATCAGTATAGTTTACTAAAAAGCACATTTCTAACATTAAATGCATATACGACTTATAAGTGGTTCAAACTCCTAAATAGTAACTTTTATTGGTTAAGTATTAAGTTTTTAGCATTACAAAATGAATGCATAAAAAATACATTATTAGAAAAGGAAATATTAAGAGGTCCAGAAAAATGCAATATTTGATCTGTAGAGATTCCATTAAGAATTTTGACTTTTCTCTTAAGCCAGATTACACAATTATATTAATTTTTGAGGTATATTTAAATCGTTTTTCCTTACAAAGTCGAAATTTAATATTGAAATCAGTGTAATTGTTTTCAATTCAGTGGGAAGATGGAACGTGATCTTGAATCTCGTGGCAAATTGCGTTTTGTTTGCGATGACGCCCTTATATTTCGTTGGAATCTATAATAATGTTTTATTCATTACTCTTCAATATGAATATTTTAAATACTTATGATTTTTCTTGACTTTCTAAATGTAATTTCCATTGAAATTTTCATTAATATTAATGAAATCATGGTTTAGATATTTTCTAATGGTGTATTTAAACGAATAACAATGTTATGTTAATTTGAAGATTGATGTAATCATTTTTTGTAATATTATTCACATATTATTTAAACATAAATATAACGTCATAGTCCGCCAACTCGCACAAAGCTAGCTTGGTGAACGATCCTCCTCGTATTAAATGCGAAGCACTGGGACGTTAAAAAGGGCTTAATACAATAACATCATAAGTAATCAATTAATTAGACTATTATAATACAAAAATATATATAGTATGTGTTTATCTCGCTTAAAATACTGTAGAAAAAATATATTACATAGAATGACTGACTGTCATTGTGTAAACTTATAACTCATCTCTTTTTGCGTAGTGAGCTAAAAAGTGAAGATGTTACCGAGGTTAAATATGTAACTTTGTAGTCCATTAAAAGTTCTTGCTAGTAAATGAAAGAGCAGTAGTGGTACCAAAACTCTTCCCTCGTCTCCAAAATAAACATCAAACAAAATGAACAATACAATATCACGTACTACATAAATTAGGCATCGTACTTTGGCACGTACTCGGTTTAGTAGAACGGACCAGCCACCATATAGGTTCACTAATGAGTTACCAAAATAATTCTTAATATCATGTGAAATAGAGATGATAATCCTTTACAGAAATTAGAATATTTGCCTCTATTGTCATAAAACACTAGTGGAAGTTTGTAATTTGCTCTTTGTGGTGCAGTAAACGTCAAAATGCAGTCTTTTACGATGATGTGTTTACGTGATTGTCTCAGAGAGAGCTTTTTGTTTTAAATGTGTTACTTTTAAGGAGAATCTATTAAATTATTAAACTTTCTTATAAAAAAAGACTTACATTATGAAAACTTGTGTAGTTAAAATGTCAATAAAATCATAACGAAATATTTTATTGTAGATATGACGCTAATTAATTTTATATTTGTTTAGTTTTTTAATTTTTATAATAATCGTAATTTCAAATTAATTACTTATGTGATTTTAATTTTTTGTATGTAAATTTAATTATATTAAAAAGTACTTGATCTGTACAGTATGATTATTTTTATTAATAATTCATTAATGAACATTGTTATGTATGAAAATAAATTAAAACAGAATGAAATAAAAAGTAAAATAAATAATAATATACTTAAAAATAAAACAGGATTCAAGGTTTAACTTATAATATACGTTTCTTTCCACAGCTTTAACGCTTTGTACTTCGATCAATTTTTTTTTATTACGTTTGTGTTATTGCTTTAAAAACCCTTTATAAAAAATAATATAAAAATATATATTATACATATTATATATTTTCAGATACTCCTCATAGATCATGTAGAGAAGAAATGACTTTTAATTCCACTTCATCTTCATCTTCAAAGCGGAAGATCGATGATATGTCCGATACAGATTTGAGCCCGTTAAACCATAAACGTCACAAATATGAAGGGAGGATCAGAGGTCGACCGCCTTTACACAGGAGCAGATCTAACGGTGTTTCAAGCTTGAGAACTTGTAATTCCGCCGAACAACAGTCACTTTTAAAAGAACTATCAATGAATCAAGACGATGCTATGAATTCAAGTTTTTAAATTTTTTCATTAGTATCAGATTTATACGGAGTGATAATTTATGTGAGAAAAATAAAAAATAGTAAACGTACATACTTTTATATTTAATATCACAATGTGTTTGAAGTTGGTTATAATAGGCCCTTACCTTGTTTGAAGTTGGTTATAATAGGTCCAATTCTTTGGGGAAAAATTACAGCTTATCTTATCTCTAATCCAATTAACCTTACCTTATTTAATGTTTTTTTTTATTTATGGAAGAATAATAAAAAAATATTTATTGTATGTAGTAAATAATAGACTAATTAAATATGTAATTGAAAATAAAGTTCGTTTTTTATTTCTTAAACTAGCTACTCATCCATGCTTCATTCGAGTTGTTTCCTAGGTACTTTTTTTTTGAACGGAACTCTAATTTTTTTTCAAATAAGAGCAAAATATTCTATTCAAAATACCAGCGAAAATTCAGTCCAGCAGTTTTGTAAATTATAAATATGTAAAAATCTGTTAAAATATATAACCCAAAATTAATTATATTCTGAAATCGGATTTTATTGTTCTATTTTGCTTACAAAATTGACAATTAAATTTTGTTTAAAATCGTAAATATTCATCTAATTGGTTACTAATATCTAAAACTCGATAATCGCATATCGATGTCGAATCGATATCGATAATTTCGATATATAATAACATATCTAAGTCGCACGCTCATGTTCTAGCTAGCGTTCTAGCTTTTGCACTTCATTCACGTGATTTAAAAGGTGGGTATGAAATGGTGCTTATCTTCGTTCCCATCACCCATGATGCAATGTATACATAATATGCCTTTGTTTTTAAATTTTTATCAAAATTTGTTTAGCTATTTGAGTGTGAAAAGTTAGGGCAGAGGTATTGTTTACAAAATCTTTAAAAATAAACTATACTTTGTTAAAAAAGAGAATTCAAGGTGTTTTTTCGAATTCACTTTGCCACCTCGTATCGATGCCGCTCGTGCTGCTTTAAAATCATATTTTTTTAACACTAGCCTAATAAAAGATGCTAACTTAATACTAACTAACCTTTACGTTTAATTTACGCTTAACCTTTAAAAACCCTTCAGTAAAAGAAGTCCTAAAATCCCTGAGAGTTACTGCCTTTGTGGTATTAGGACTGACATGCACGGCATATCTGGAGGTCTTGGGTTCCATTCCTGGACAAGGTTAAGTTTAGTCATTGAATCTGTCTGTAACGCAAAAGTGTGTTTGTTTAAAGTATTAATGAGATACATTTTAATTAAATAAAAAACGTTTAAATATTTCTACAGTATTTAAACAGAGCTTTTCATCTATCCAATTCAGATTTATCTCTAATACGTATAATTACTGGCGTGTTGAAATGTTCTTTATGCCGTCTTCTTTTGATGCGGTAGTTCAAAGGTCACGATATTAAATACTAAAATGCGAAATTATAAATAGGAAAATTATATTAAGCTTACTCTTACTCGTAACGTTATCTGTATAAAGTATAAATGTATCAGTATATATAAATAAAATTGAAGTGTCTGTTTTTAATTTCAAATTAACAGCTTTTCACTAAATGCATATGAAAGTATATACGGCAATAACTACAAAAACTAATTTTAAAAAATTTTGGCTGTCTGTCTGTTTGTTCCGAAACTTACTAATCTCTGAAACGGTTGGACCGATTTTGACGGGACTTTTACTCGCAGATAGCTAATTTTATAAGAGATAACAGAGGATACCTTAATATTAGAAAATTATAAAAAATAATTTGATTGGGGCCGGGTTTGCTAGATATTATATAAATCTAAACTGACTTGAAAATGAAAAAAATATGTAAATTGACTGTAAGGGATAAGGGATACTCAGGGTAATGGTCTACACTCTACCGTATGATTTTGGTCGCGACGGCGGTTAATCTCACTGAGATTACCTGCACAGGAGACATTATAGTGCACAAGTTTATACGTACCCCAAATTTATATTCCTCTAAATGTCAATGATCAGTAGGATGATGTTTCAACATCAACGGTAAAAGTTGAGCCACAGGATCAAAATGTGTTTTAAGAGACCATGTTTACCGGATTCTCGTGATACGGTAAATAAAATAATTGATGTGACTACGTACGACTAAGACACTTGTCTTTTATTATTTTAATGAATCAAATCATTTAAAAAATATTTTTTAAATGATTTGATTTGATTTGATCTAATTTAGAGCTTATTACAAATCTCCGTGTCATAAAAAAGACCTATTATCTGTTTAAATGACTTTTCAAAAGAGATTTGTATACAAATAAATATAAAATACAGTACGAACGTAAGCATAAATGAGTGTAAATACGAGACAAGAAAAAAAGATTATAAAACCCCGTCCACGTCCACGAAAGCCAGGCTAGGGGATTCACCTGCTCTCGTTTTATGACATCAAGTCCCCAAATGATCCGAGCGTCGCAATTTTTCTAAGTTAGAAGATTTCACTGTTTATTGATTTATCAGGAGTGATTCTTTACATGTATATGTAGAAAAATTTATATATCACATTAATTTGCAAATGTTTAGGATGGCCTCTCACTCACACCGATTAATCAATAAAATGCATGTTCCATAAATCGTAAACGGTAAGTTTTACAAAAAGTTTAAGATGCGAAATTTTACTCTCTACAATAATTATTTCAATCACTATTGCTCTAAAGCGCATAGTTTCCCAGATATCAGCCAATAACTTTGTTTCAAGATGGCGCTTGAAGCTCTACCTGGATCTGACTGCATTTTGTGTTTTATGCTCATTAAGTGACCCTAAACCTTATAAAAAAGAAAAAAAGGATCGAAAATTTAGTACGAGGTGGAGCTAAAAAACGTATATTTTTACTATAAGTACTACAGAGATAGATTTTATTTTTTATTTTATTTTTTTTTTATTTTTTTATTTTATTTTATTTGGGAAACACACAGTATTATAATATAAGTATGCACATAACAAATAAAATATTACACAAACCAGCAAAGTTTCCACTAATTTAAACACACATACACATAGAGTAGACAAGAAATTTATAAAAGAAAAAAAAACATAACATTTAAAATTATCATTACCGTCAAAGTGTAAAAAAAAAATAAACTAAAGGCTAACAATTTCTCTTACGAGTTTTTTTAAATTTGCTTAAGGTCACTAAATCATCTAGTTTATTAAGAAATATTAAAAGCATTTTGACCTTTAACTGTATAGACCACTCTGTTTCTGTTTTCATCCTGCATTTCCGTATTATTCATTCATAGTACTTTTTCCGTTCACTCTGTAACAGCATGAAAACTACTCGACACTTCGCATAACATTTCGACGTGCACCACCAATACCGATAAGTGTATTTTGGCAATTTCAAAGTTGTAAATTTCGATCCACTGAATAATTTATGTAACACAGAATAGTTCAAGTTGTGCATTTTCCCTTACGAAGTAGACAGAATTGATACATCATACATTTTCTATTAATGTTTATAGTTTTAAGGATTCATTATAGGTTATTAAAAAAGGATCAAACAAGCGATCCTAAACATAAATACTTATTAAATATATAAATTCTATACATATTAAAAATATTTGGAAATTTTTTTTTATGGGGCAAACGGGCAGGAGGCTCACCTGATGGTAAGTGATCACCACCGCCCATGGACATCTGCAATACCACAGGGCATGCAGATGAGTTGCCGGCCTTTCAGGAAAGGGAGGGAGGGAGGAGGGATGGAGAGTGGGCCTCCCGGACTCTCACTTACCGGACGAAACGCGACAGCGTAGCTGCCACTTCACGCCGGTCTTCTGTGAGAGAGTGGTACTAAACGGGGCGTGCCGGCCCATTTGGCTGCTACCCGAAGGTAACAAGCATGGCACTACCACTTGAAAATTTTATATTGATGTTAAATGAAAATCAAGTTCTGCCTTTATTAACATATTGTAATAAAATAAACAGTCATGACTAGAATACAAACATTCATGCTCAACAAATGAATGCCCTTAGCGAACTCAAACGACCGCTAGCGCAGAAAGTAGGGTCACTACCAACTGAGTCAAAAATGTCGTCAAATATTATATTTGCAATTTTCATTATACAAAGGAAGTCATCATATTATGTATTTATGTAAACCTGTCCATATATAATAAATGCATAGACCAAATTACCTCGAAACTACTAATATCTTTCATACCATTAAGGTTGATGTTAAACTTTCCACGTTTTATTTTCCAAGCAAACTTTGAGGCGATTCCGAACACAATATTGGCACTTAAAAGAATTTACGACTTGTTTTAAATTTTCTTTTACTACTCGTTCGCTTCGAGCTTAATCAAGCTTGAAATGACTAACAACTTACTGTTGGAAACTTTAAGGTTTTATTTGCTTATCCTAATTGGAGGGGTTTTTATTTAACGTTAGTCTTGTACTTGTTCGTGAGATGAAATCTGTACCATAAATATTTGTATTATTTGTCTATTTTGTTATTGTACTTAGCCTTTTTAACGTCCCACTGCTGGGCACAAGCCTCCCCTTTCAGTACTAGAGGTACATGGTTATGTGGATAAAGCCATAGTCCACCACTATGGTCTAGTGTGGGTTGGCTGAATAATATACATGTCTTTCGAAAACTTGCTAGGTTTTTTTCAGACATGCAGGTTTCCTCACGATGTTTACCTTCCCATCGTAAGACAAATGGTGTTCATGTTAGAAAATGTTCTGACAAGAAAGGCAGACACAGAGGTGATAGACCTGGTTTTGATAACTCGGTTATCCAAATGAGCGCTTTATATTTGCTTGTATATTTGTTTTTATTTCGAATCAAGACCATAAGATTGTGACGTTGTCAATCCCTTTTTAGAGAAATTCAGCTAAAAGCGAAAGCTTTGTTAAATTCTACGTACACCATCAAGAGAATTAAGACAGACCTTGTCAATTGTTATAGACAGATCAACAGATGTGATTCTCACACCGTAACCTATATTCGTTTTTAGATATAAATACAATTTATGTAAACCATTATTATCGTTTAAACGTTTGAAATTGAGGTCTCTAAAGCTTCTATAGGAATATGTCTTCTCCTTTTTAGTAGAAAAGAGAGTTTTTAAATTTACCGGTTAGATTATTGAAAGTAGTTATGGTCTAAGCGAAGTGAAGGTGTTATTAAGGAAGTAAATATATTAAGAATAAAGGCACTTTGGAAACTTGTTAGTCACCTATGTTTGACAGATTGGATAAATATTTCGTACGTTCATCTAATATCACAAATAAAACAAAAATGTATATAAATCCACGAAAAAATCCGAAAAGATTTTAAAATGTCAAATAAACACGTAAATCTAAGAAAGTATTATGGAGATAAAATTTGAAACATCCTCAACGTTTCAAGAGAGTTTTTAAATTTACCGGTTAGATTATTGAAAGTAGTTATGGTCTAAGCGAAGTGAAGGTGTTATTAAGGAAGTAAATATTTTAAGAATAAAGGCACTTTGGAAACTTGTTAGTCACCTATGTTTGACAGATTGGATAAATATTTCGTACGTTCATCTAATATCACAAATAAAACAAAAATGTATATAAATCCACGAAAAAATCCGAAAAGATTTTAAAATGTCAAATAAACACGTAAATCTAAGAAAGTATTATGGAGATAAAATTTGAAACATCCTCAACGTTTCAATTTTTTATCGTTTTCTTCTTATTTGTAATTTAGATTCATATTTGCTTTATTCAAAATCGGACATTGTATATTTTGGTTATTTCTATTGCAAGTTCCTTTTGGCTTCACCGCTAATGGCGTCTAATATAAGGCACAAAGAGACAAAAGGGTCGACCGAGTCGTAGTTTGAATCAGAGGGTGAAAATGAACACAAAGAAATACTTTGGGGAAAATCATTTGCAAAATAAAAAGAAAATAATATAAAATATTAATTTACCAGGCATATTTAGTTTGTGCATGTTTTTAATGTTTATAATAATTATTGTTGCTTCTAGTTTACTAATAACTAATCAATATTCTTTAAAAAATGGTCATTATCATCTATACTCTATACTAATATTATAAAGAGGAAAGGTTTGTATTCTTGTGTTTTGGTATTTTTGTATGTAGCGAATGAACTCAAAAACTACTGGACCGATTTTAATGAAAATTGGTACACAATATGTTGTCTGGAGCCTGAGCCTATGTCCTTTAGGCTACTTTTTAAAAAGAAAAAAAATCAAAAAAAGGGCTATAAAGTGTTGAAATACGGGATAAAAGTTTGTATAGAAATTACGTCATTTTTAAAGCTAGAAGCTTGAAACTTATTTTTTAGACTTTTGATTAGATATAAATTAGTAAGACATTCAAAGTTTGTAAAAAAATATGCTTAAGGCGGTACCTAGACACGAACCTGAGCGAAGTGAGGGTTAGTTGCTAGTGATATAAAAATATATATGATGAAAAATTATCACGAAATACCGGAGCAAAATGGGTTATATCATAATATATGTAACTATATAGACCTATATTTTTTTAAAATATATTCATTCTTGTTAATAAATTATTATAGCTTGTGAGAAAACGTACAGTTCATCTAATTTTTTACAAAAGTAATTACAAATGTCAATCCACTAACTACATGAGCATGCACTACAATTATCTTTAATCTTAAGAAAAAACAATTATATTCAAACATAGAATATGAAGAAGTTAATCAAATGAACGCCGACAAAGGACCGAAATCAGCGCTGAATACTATTAATTTAAATTTATTATCACTTCAAGTTACAATGTTTCAGATTATAGGCGTTATATAAGCGATTTAAGAGCCTTTCTCGCTTGTAAACATAAAATACACTAATAAAACACAATAAAGTATTCACATTCAGAATTGGGCGTTTCATTAAAATTATACTGGTTTATGTAATGGAGTGACATGGTAATTAGTTAAATTGCTTCCATAAAGGTGTATGATACTTGACAACGTAAAGACCCCTTTTCAGGTAGATGAGAGATGAAATGGTTTATTTAAAGCAGCAAATGTAATAAAAAATGTAGATTATATTTTGTAATGTTATTTTAGGCGTAAATTGATAATTAATATAAAATAATGGCACTCAAAGTTTTATCACTGTTTTTTATGAAGAATGTTGAAGCTCTACATGGTTGTTATTATATGGAGTTTTGAATAAGGCTTATTTTGAATATTCTCAAAAATCTTTTTTTAATGAATGTTCTAAGTTTGTGTAGTTTGTAACACGAAAGAATAAATATATAAATTATTGCATACTTATAAGGCTTATATATGATATCTTATTGTTTGATTATTATTTTGGTAAATGTAATATATAAATTGCATTTATCTTCGTCATCTGTTCGTCTCAGCCGACAGCTGGTTATAAGCCTCTCCCAGAAATTTCCACGACGACATCGTGGTTTAATCAAAATCCCTAGAGACCATTTTTTATTACAAAACATTTTTTCTAATTACACAGAGCCTAAAAGAGTACATTTAATAACCTATAATAATCAGAAATTTTTTTTATGTTCTCTGCAATTTATTTAAAAAACGTAGAACCAATCGGTACAATCACGTCACACCACTTTCGCTCTTTTACTGACATTAATCCCCATCGACGCCCTCAGAAGAATCCACAAGCTTACGTGACTTACAAATTTTGTGAAAATTATTTTGTCATTCATTGCCTACTTTGACTCTCCTGTGGCATAAAATTTTGTTTACTGATTGTTTTTACGTGCCAAAACTTAAAGCAAAAATAAATAAAATCGGCTCAGATAATTTGTAAATGCCGAATAAAAGTCAATATTTGTATAGCGAATCATCGAATTCATTATACTCATATTGACTTACGAATCAATAATTGCGTTTGATCTTATCATCTACTAGCTGAACCGTCCCCACTTCGTTGGGCATAATGTTAATAATCCTTTTTTAGTACAGAGTGTTATGTTTTAAACGCGAACCGAATTAAACCCGAAGCCATCGCTCGCCGTCCGCTGCTTTGGCCTTCACACTTAAGACGATGAGTTTACTTATTTTCATAAAGATTCATAATTTTTGGTAATATGACTAATAAATATGACCTAATGATTTAAATTATTTTATTAATATTAAAAATTAAATTATCTATACTAATATTAAAAAAACTACTTTTTGTAACTTAAATATAAAAGTTAGATATATGCTGTCGTTGACTTATTTGTAGGCATTTTCAAGCTCCACATCTTTTCTCTAGAACTCAAAAATATATCTTTCATAGTTAAGGCAGCGTTCGTAAGAAACGCTTTCATTCGACCGTTTTTTCTCCGATTCACTTTGCAAAACGGACTACCACGTTAAAGCCTTTTTATTTTTCGGTTTTTTATATAACCTATGACACTCAGCAATAATGTGTCTTTCTATTGGTGAAAGAATTTTTAAAATCGGTTCAGTAGATCCCGAGATTACCCCTTACAATTTAACAAACACACAAACTTTACTTCTTTATAATATTAGTATAGATAGATTAGAAACGATTTATCCAAAATCGAATAAAGCATTTCTTAACCAATGAAAGTTCAATATAGTCAGACGGATTATGAAAATCAAAACTTTTCCATCGAATATCGTTCCAAGTGATTGAAGTTTAAACCACAGATATGTAAACTTAGCTAGAACTTAAGTCCACAGACTAACTAATAACTAATATTAATAATAAATATGGTGCCAAAGTTCCCACCTAATAGTAGGTTTATTTATACTATATTATGGTTGTACGTTTGTTTGTCCTTGATATACCTACGCCGGCTACGCCATAACACAGCTATATAATAATGTGATGTTATGAATGACTAGAACTAGTATAGGTACATTATAGACAGAAAAATAATTTTACTTTTAAATTTTGCTTATTAGATTTCGGTGATTATTTTTTTATCTATGTATAACACAATAAACAAAATAAATAAATGTGTTGAAATATTATTACAACAGCACCATCTAGCTCCGAGGTAAGCTGCGAGGCTTGTGTTACGGATACCAGATAGTTACTACACATATATAATTTTTAAATACACACGTATTATAAATATAAACATCCATGACTGGAGTACAAACATTCGTGTTCAACAAATGAATGACTCGAACCCGCGACCACTGGCGCAGAAAGCAATATCGCTACCAACTAAGCCAAACGTGTCGTCTTCAAACAATACACCTACATTAAGTATCGTTTTAATATATTTCTTAATTTTAAATTAATGTTTTGAAAAAGCTAGAACTTTACAACTTCAACTTAAACAAAGTACTTATTGCCGGAAAGCAACTCATATGATGATTTAAAAATAGTATTCTATAGAATTAGACGTACTTATAAAATTCAAAATTAGAAAAAAATATTACCTTAGTTAATTATAAACACCAGCGATAGTTGAGGCGTTATCGCAGAACGAACTAATAAATATTAGAGTACATACAAAAAGCAAACTCTCAAAGGCTTGTATATTATTGACGTGATTTTATATTCTGCACTACACTCCACTTACAGTATATACTTTCTTACTACGAGTACGAGTAACATAAGTTTTTACAATACCATTTTCTTTCGCAAAGACGTCAAAGGAATGTAGTTTAGAAAACACAAAGTGTTTTAATACAGAAGATACGTAATTTTGAAGTAACTTTAAATCAAAGTAAAAAGAAGTTATAAATAATGTAGTCTCAAAAAAAACGAATTTGTTGATTCTTTCGTAGAAGTTTGACGAATCATATTACGTTACGAAAAGCACTTGAAGCTCCTCTCAAGCGAGGAGATAAGTCGTTAGTAAAATATATAGTAGTTTTTTAAAACATATTCCAATACAAATAGCAGTCTGAACTAGCGTGGGTTCTATTACAGAAGCTATTCTTTTTAATACATCTCCGCTTTTTACCCTTTGAATTTGAAATAATACTGTCACGCGCGATATTGTACGTGATGGGAATGATTCCGTTTATGGTTAGGTTTGATATTTCTACACGCTAAAATACTTTTTATTATAGTCTGAGAGAATTGAACTTGGCTCGAGTTTCGATAAAATATGTGATATACAATACTTTATATGACATTTACATAATTTTATTATGAACTCACTAATACTGAAATTGCTGTTCGTATAAATTTTCATCTTCTAAAAATAAAGTAGTATCTACGAGTACCTAAAAAATAAGAAAAAATTATGCAAAGGTAGGGCATTAGTTCTCAATTTCTATTATTTTTTTTAGAATTTAAATTTTAAATACATTCATACCATTATAAGTTATCAAAACTAAACATTTTTACAAAATTTGTATTAATAATTTCAAATAACAATTAGTTAGTGAATGGCGTTTCTCTTATATTAACCGAACTTTTTAATTGCTGTAAAATAAAAATCAATTTTAAGAAGAAAGTTACAATAAAAAGTTAAGAAAATAAATAAATTGGTACTTAACTTTACTTGTATATTAGTTCTTAAATACTTTTGGATAATTTCGAAACTTAATGCTTTAAAGCTCAAAGTATGAATATCTTATAGATAAATATGACATGGTATGAACTTTATTTAAGTTTAAAATATTATTCATCAATTTGTAACGTAAGCTTTGATATAATGTTTATTGGCTGGCACCGACTAGAAAGCTTTTTCTTTTGAAATTGATTTTTTTTTCTTATTTATTTTTCATTTTTAGATATTGTTTAGATAATGTTCTCCGACCGATTCCGGCCATGGCGGTCAATCTCATTGAGACTGGCCAAGTACGCAGGAGATATTATAGTGCACAAGTGTACGCGCAGACACAAGTGCACTCTCTATTCCTATCACTCTCATACTCCGGTGGGACGACTACTCGACACGACCAGTGAGAGCTAAGGCGCAGGACTGACGGCTTTACGTGCTCTCCGAGGCACGGGGGTGAACCACCACCAACTTCCCAATAACTAAACTTGGCCCGACCCGGGACTTGAACCCAGGACCTCTCGGTATGTGACCGTACATGCTAGCCACTACACCACTATCTAGTTAAGAAGAAAGTATCCTAATAATCAAGATGAAGAATCTATCTTTCCCTATTTTCTACACTTAGGGGTGATCTTATTTGAGGTGATGGGGGTAGATGTTGAGGTGCATCCTATTCAATGAAAAAAAAAAAACATTAAAATTGGACTACACTGTAAAAAGTCATGCGTGGACAAAAAATATAAATGTCTAATAAATTTTTTTAAATATAAATAAATAAGTTGGGACATTATTACAACAGCGCCATCTAGTTGCGTGGTAAGCTAAGCTTGTGTAACGGATACCAGATAGTTGATATACTACACATATACATTTTAAATACATACATATTATAAATATAAACATCCATGACTGGAGTACAAACATTCGTGTTCAACAAATGAATACCCCCAGCGGGACTTGAATCCGCGACCGCTGGCGCAGAAAGTACCACTGAGCCAAACGAGTCGTCAAATAAAATGTACAGTGAACGTTCTTATTTCCCCTTTATTCGTCGGTTAAAAATTATGATTAGATACATTAAATTATTTATTTATAGAAAAAAGCTTTTGCTGCAGTAATCCTTAACAAAAGTTATTTTATTTTTGCATTATAAAGAAATCAATGTCTAAGAAAAATTTATCACAGAATCTTCAACAAAAAGAAAGTCCAATAAAACTGTAACATCTTGTGATACCAAATACGTGAAAAGTTTCCCAAATTACGCTTCTTCTGGTAGAAGACAAATTATGCTATTCTTTTAATGGTTTTTTTATTCGTAACACCTGCGAATAAATTAAGAAATATCTTCGAATTATTTTTTAATGATTTATTACAAATCTACACACGATTTACCTCAGTAAGTATGCAAGTTATAGTTAAGTCCGCTGAGCGTTTAGTTAAAAAATAATTTATTAAAATTGATGATTGATAAAAACATGATAATTGTATCATAATCTTAATGTAATCTAAAAAAACTCTCTCTTTAATATTTCACATTATATTTATAAATAATTATTATTTAAAATTATTCCGTTATCGTTTCTAGGAAAAGTTAATAACAAGAGTGATAAAAGTTTCTTAAGAAATATAACATTTATTTGTTCAAAAAATAAAAGCTAAATTGACTTCTCTGATGGGTGCTATAAGGAGTATTGTTCGTTGTTTGCCACGTGTGGTACGCTTTATTATATATAATTCCCTTATTAAACCACATATTGATTATTTAATTGAGATCTGGGGCTCAGCAGCAAAAACAAATTTAGAATCACTACAAATAGCACAAAATAAGTTGATAAAAATTCTCTTTAAATACGATTTTCTTACCTCTACTCAAAAAATCTATAAAGAAACGGGTGTTATGAACATTTATCAAACCTACATATATTATAATTGCCTATTAGTACGTAAAATATTAAATAAAAATACTCATTCAAAAATTTCATTTACGAAAAAACAAGAAATACAAAAAATGAAATTAAGATCTGCCAACGATATTATACTCCATAAGCCACGCACTAACTATGGCAAAAAATGCATAATGTTTGAAGGAGCCCAACTATACAACAAATTGCCAAATAGTATTAAAGAAGCAAAATCATTACCGACTTTCAAAAAATTACTCAAAAATTATTTAAAAAATAGTTAGTAAAATAAATTGTAATTAATATTTAACATAAAAAATCAACGTACAAATATTATAAAAAGTATATTTAACTAAAAAAAAACAATATAAAATTAAATTAAATTTACTAAATTGTAAATAATAAAAAAAAAAAAATAAAAAAAAATATATAAAAATAAATAATAATACTAAAAGTAATAATAAAAAAAAATGTAGTAGGTACAATATTATCCAAATAGTAATACATTGTAAACGTTACAACAAAAATCTCGAGTAAAGGCTCTTCCAGTTGCGCTTATTCTGTAAACTTGTGTATACATTTTTTAGTTTCACCCTCAAATTGTAAATTGTCTGGCTTGTGAATTTGCGATGTACCCAATAGTGTTAGTTTTAGTAATTGTTAATTTCTCATATAAGTGAATTGTAATATTCTTCTTGAGAAATAAATGATCTTAAACCTGACATATACCTGCCTTTGCAAAAAGGGTATCACGTTTTTCATCAAATCACCGGCTCCTATCGTTGAAATGCATCTACTTAGCATTCTTACTGCAATGCCAGGTTCTATACTTAGGTATATTGTTATTATTAAGCATACAATTGCATGTATTTTTGTAGAAAAGGTGAAGACTTATTTCTCGCTAAAGAGACACAAAATATCGAACTTGATTTTTCTTGTTATTTTAAACTATGTTTCGTGAGTACATTCTAATATTTTCTTAAATAATGGGCCTAATGCTACTACTACAATTACTATTATTATTTCTATAGCAAAATATGAAAAAATATAATGGTAAAATAAAAAAAAACGCATTTTGTTAAGCTTTTAGAATACCTATAGGTATGTAAAGTATTAAATAGTATGTGGTGCTCTTATTATTTTATCTTTTCTTATTTTTAAGCCGAATTTATACGATGGTTTGATATGATTGATGACTTTTCACGAAATAGCGGAACGACATAATCTTTTATATATTGTAAAATCTTCTTCGTCCTCCTTATTATCCTGATATAGTGGATCCCGTGAGATATTAACATTATAATAGCTATCAACCTCTGATCCGTTGGTTTAGTGGCTAAAAATACATGCGACTACAGAACCGGAAGTCCTGAATTCGAGTTCAGGGTCGGACAAATTATTGTTAGTAAAAAAAACAATGTGAGCAAAGGAGCATGTATGAGACGACCTAACCAATTTTCGAAAGACATATCATTCCAATATGCATTGTAAATCTCAAGAATATTTTTGCCATGATGGAGTAGGGCCCTTGAAGTGGGGGAAACTTATGCCCAAGGTGGAAATATAAATAGCTGAATTGTTTTTAAATCCTATTATTAATAATGTTTGTGGTAGCCCAGTAGGTTCATGTTTCTGAACCTGCATATTTGAGAGAAACTGGTATAATTTCGTAAGCCATGTATAGTCCACCAACCTGCACTTGGTCAGCGTCGCGGACTTTGGCTTGATCTCCTCTTATTGAAACCATGCCCAGCAGTGGGAAGATAATAATACCTGAATAGAAATTATTTTTGTACTCATCTAAAATAGCATTTTAGTTTGACATTAACTAGATTCAAAATGTCAGTTTAAATTCCCTTATTCTGGATCCCATACATTACATGAATACTGTAATATGTAGTAGAAATATTACCAATAAAGATAATACAAAACATCTGTACGGACAAGCAACCATTTAATTATAAGTATAGATTGCTGCCATTATATCGATATCATTGGGGTAATTGCATACGTGTCTCGAATACCGTCCCGCAACCAGAAGTTGAACGATCATACTGAAACTGGACACGATAGATTAAAAGTTTTTATCGACCACTTCTCAACGCTCGACCAGTTCAAATGAAATAGATTAAACTTTTGGTATTATAAATTTATAAGCTATTTACACCATAATATTTTAACGAAGTTTTTGTTTTTTTTTAGACATTATCGTATCGTAAGCGTATCGTGTACGTTACGTTATCGTAAAGATTACAATATTATGCCGGGAATGGTTTCTTTTTTAGGATATGATATGAGCTTTTTAATAAAATAAAATAATACATTTGTCTTATTTATAATGATTTATAAAATATTTTTACATCCATAGATGGAATGTAGTCCATAGATGATGATCGTCCGACAGTTTTCGGCCATGGCGACCACTTCACTCCTATTCAGATGAATAGTCTGAATGGAAGGATAAAATACAATGCAAAGAATATTTATATTTTTAACGTGAGACCCTATACTCCTATGTTGAGAGGTCATCAAAATAACACCGTTATACTACTTTAGGGTTTAAATAAGATTTCATTAGATGGTTAAAGTTAAAGTTGATAACAACTTATATACTTTAATCGTTATGACATAGAATGATAAGTCGTTTAATTTTTTCCGGTTTTAATTCTGAAACGATTGCGTTCTGCTATTTTATTTTGCTTAATGTCTAAGCCCCGCTTATATACATATTCGAATGACTGCGTTTACAAAATAACGCCCAATATGTTAAACAAAAATAATTTGCTTAGAAAATCTTAAAATTCTTTGTATTTATTTATTTATTACATAAGCATGCCTATTGACTTCATTTTAATACAACTGTGTGAATGATGAATATACATTTATTATATTGTTTATTATACACATTAAATTTTATATAATAAAAGTAGCACTTATTCGTATAATATCACTAACAAAATATTAATGTAAATATTACATGTAAAACATTAAGAAGGAAAATCAATCTTAATGGAGGACTTAGCGATGGAATATTATCAGTGAGTTCATTTTTCAGATTTAATCTATCTTCTTTAAATTGAAAAAGTAAAACCCTTCGTAACTAAATCTATACGAAAACATTTTCTTTATTTCCCTTCAACATTCTCAGAGCTATAAGTAAATTAATGGCCATATTGAGGAACCCTATCAGTGGTACCATCAGTGCTTCACATTAGGCATTATATCAAACGTTGAGATCGATTGGGTGTAATTGAATACGTGTCTCGAATACCGACTATAATAGACGTGTAAAAAATATTTTCAATAAACGCTGTGATTCTTTATGAATCAGTTATATTGTATTCTTGATTTGGTAATATCTAACGAATTATACCTTCTACTAACTTTTATTATTTGTAATATATTTTTAATATTTTTACAAACAGCAAAAAAGATATTACCACAAGTTTTTTTTTAAAATACTATGAAAAGCATAGTTATTACTTATTACCACAGATCACATATTACTACATTAGTTATTACGATAACTGATAATTTATTATCTATAGTAATAATTACTCACCATTATTTACTTACTTTGACGTAATTTAAGTTGCTGTACAAAATATCATTTTAAAGACCTAAATAATTTTTAGTATTTCTTAGGATATTATATATATTTTTATGTCAGATAAAATCAAGAAGTACCTTGAAATTTAATATACCTACTAGATATCAAGTTGGTAGTTAACAAAGAGTATTTCGAACAATTCAGCTTTTAACGTCTCATATTCTCCCAAACAAAATAACGTATGAACAACAGACATTAGTGCTTCGTGGACTCCTTATATCTTACGATGTTTGTTTTACAATATGTCGTTTTGGTTATGTGCATACATGAAACTTATAAAATTCCTATTAAACCTAGCCTAGATTTCTTCTTTAATTTTATAAATAAGGCTTAGGCTACTTTTAATTTAGAGAAACAACTAATAATACGCTCAAAAAAATATTAAAACATACTTAGCTTTCTAAGTCACTAGGTATTATATATTTTTTTCTAATCAATTAATATGTACAAGCATATTAGACTTAGATTTTTTGTCAAATGAAAGCTAAAATGTAACACAGAGGGTGAAGACTGAGGTCTAATTTAATATTCTTAATACTGTTAGTAAGACTAAATGCAAATTATATTTCTAAATAAATAAACGTCAATTGACAATCTCAGTACACATTCGCAAACTTGGGGAACGAAGATAGGTTTATACATTGTCTTCTATAAATATCTCGCTATAAATAGATTAAAAATTTTACAAAAATAAGATAAAGTGAAAATTTGATCAAAATTAATGACTCGTCGGATCTGAAATTATAAAGGTCGCGTACCTTTTCAAGAAACTAATAAAACGGAGACACAAAAGATGCTGAACAATAGATGTACGTAATGGCCGACAGGCGCGGTCAGATTCCGGATGTTAGAAGTGACGGAACGCTAAAATCAAAGTATTTTTTATTTTGCTGTACCAATTTTGTTATTAGGTGAATTTTTAGTATAAAACAATAAAAGTAATAGCACACTGCTCAATTGAGTTTTAGAAACAATTTATTATATTTTGTAGGAAAACATTAGTAGTAACTAGTAGCTTAGCGACACGAACTATATTATGTACTAGGTATAGAAACTTTAAGAGAATGAAATGTAAATGAATATGTTACAAAATTATTCAAGACAAGCCTGTTCATTTCCATGGTTCTGTGATGTGAAATTAAAGCATAAATAAACTGTTACGGACCTTTCACATGATTCTAGACTCACATCACTTTACAAGCTAAGTAATATTATTAAAAAAGTAAGCTCTCCTAAGTGTGACATGTGTGGACTAGAAGAGGACGTGTAACATTTCTTAATGGAATATGTCCGGAACGCGGAGAGACGTGATTTGATACGTCAATTTGAGATAAATGAGTATGTACCGACATACTTCAAAGCATACTAACTGTACCTACCTGGATGGCTACAAAAATGCTTTACAACTTTTACTATAAATAGCCCTGATAGGAATATTAATAGCCTATTTTAATAAATTTATGTGTTCAGTTCAAATTTCCAATATAAAAAAAGAACTGAAATATTCTATACTTAATTAACTAACTTTTGCTTAAATGCACTTTGTATTCAAAAAAAAGTGTACTTTCTAGCAAAACCTATGAAGAAAAAGGCAATATTAACATTATCTATAAAAACGGCAAAAAGATCATGTCTGTTGTATGGGAACCCCCATAATAGTTATTTATAAATACTGTTTCTTAGTATTTTTTGTTATAGCGGCAAAAGAACTACATCATCTGTGAAAATTTCAACTATCTAACTATCACGGTTCATAAGACACAGCCTGCTGACAAACGGACGGGCAGCGGAGTCTTAGTGATAGGATTCCGTTTTACCCTTTGGGTACGGAACCCAAATAACAAGATTTAAAGCTAATTGAATCGCTTAAATTATGTTGATTTAATTGAGTTCAATTGGATTCTATCAAAGCTTCATGATTTAAATCAAAATTTACATGATAAACTCAAGGCTTAATTTCCTTTAAAGGTACACGGATCATGGGGGCTGCCTGCATTCATCTGTGATGTGTATATCGCTATGGACGTCACGTCGTCAACTTCAAGCATATTTAATCTAGTTGCTATTTCTGTTGATAGGTAAGTAAGATTCAATACTTGTATCAATACCTTAATAAAACTTTTCATAAAATTTTGAATACTTTAAATATTCTAATAAACTAAATTAAATCTACTTCAATTGTAAATGTTAACATCAGTAGGTAGTCGTTTAGAAGTATTCCCATTAACATTCTCTTATTTATTTTTCATTTTCAAATATATGATGGATTTAATAAAAGAAGAAGAAGAGAAGAAGAATTTCATGTTTAAATAATTTTTAATTGTATATTTATAAATTATGTGAAATATTATTGTCATAAGGCCTTTTTAACGTCCCACTGCTGGGCACGGGCCTCCCTCAGTACGAGGAGGATCAGGCCATAGTCCACTACGGTGGCCTAGTGCGTGTTGGCGGACTTCACATGTCTCACGAAAACTTGCTAGGTTTCCTCAGACATGCAAGTTTCCTCATGATGTTTTCTTTCACCGTAAGCCAAGTGGTAATCATGATAGAAATGATACGCACATGGAAATATCAGAGATGCGAGACCCGGATTCGAACCCACATCACTTGGTTATACAAACGAGTGCATTACCGCTGGGCTACCATTGCCTTTATAAATATTATTATTGTAGCTTAATCTTACAAATATCGACCTTATAAATTCCTCTTATGGTGCGCCTAAAGGAATTTTATTACTTCAAGAAACTTATAGTAAACTGTAGATATATAAAACGGTTTTAAATTAACGCTTAATAATTGTTTTAGGTATATTGCTGTAACACAACCAATAAAATATGCAAAACATAAAAACAATACACGAGTTTGGTTCACCATAGTCCTTGTGTGGCTCGTGTCAGCTGCGATCGGAGCTCCCATCGTTCTCGGTTTGAACGATACCCCTCATAGAAATTTCGACGAGTGCCTCTTTAATAGTCAGAACTATGTCATCTACTCTTCACTAGGATCCTTTTACATTCCATGTATTATGATGATGTTCCTATACTATAATATTTTTAAGGTACGCACTTTTTTATTATATAGCATATTTCTATGTATATTGAACCGATTTTGATCAGGGTGGCCAATGTGAGATTGGCCACCATTGATTCAGTCTAGACATATGCGCAAGAGTAGTATGCTAGCACTATACAAATATATTAAGGACGGGATGTGAGAGAAAACTCGCATGATGGAAGGAAATTTCTATGTTCCGGCTACCACTGAGTACTTCCACAAAATCAACTATACTTAGATCCGGCTTAGAGTTCAAATTCCAGATTGCAACATCACTATACCTATATAAAAATATAGATTGTACGCTAAATTATACAGGTGGTTAAGTCAATATACTGTATAATTATTATTTCAAAACAGAGTAACTATACACATGATAATAATAATATACATTTCAAGGCATTAAGAAACCGTGCCAAGAAACAGAGGGCAGCAAAAAAACCGCCCGTTCCTGGGGATCCAATGACAGGAACGACAGCAGCCATAGTCATAGAAAATGTAGCACAAACAAGGCACTTAGAAACAGCTTTAGACGACCGACCTACAAATACTGGGTCTGGAAGCAATGAAGACGATCATGAAGATAGGTACGTTTTGTAGTTAAGATCAAAAATATAAATAAAGTATGATATAAATATTATAAATGAAACTACCTTTTCGGATTTTGTCGCGGATTTATTTTGATTTTTAAATCCCGACGTTTCGAATCTTTAAGAGCAATCATGGTCACGGGAGAGTCTCTCCGCGACAAAATCCGAAAAGGTAGTTTCATTTATAATGTCGAATATTCGCGTAAATCTAAGAAAGTATTATGATATGAATATTTACTTTTTATAATTATTTTTCAATTAAACACTAATTATTCTACCTTTAGGGGTAGATATTTTTCGATTAAAACTTGTATAGGATTAATAAAAATACTGTACTACTAAACTACTATTATAAATAAAAAAGTATATTTTTATGTTTGGTTGGATTAAAAAAATCCGCTGACTTTAAGTGCTGAATCAATTATTATTCCAGCTCAGTCACTTAACTCGTATCTTTTTTAAGTCCAGCAAAGCGAGGGTGAGTCACTAGTGTTATAAAAAATAATAATAAATAATAAATATGTTGGGACATTATTTCAACAGCGCCATCTAGTTCCGTGGTAAGCTACGATGCTTGTATTACGGATAACAGTTAGTTGATAAACTACCATTAAAAAGTTAATAATTTAAAAAAGTTAATAAATTAAGTAATGCGATCACCATTAAAAAGATATAATATTTTCCATTAAAAAGATACCCCGATATGTCTCCTTTTTAATAAAAGTTTGGCCTCAACAACAAGAGAACACAATATCTACTTTTTTTAAAAAAAAGTTTCTATTACTTTAAATGAGAGCATCATTAAATCTAGTCTAGTTAATTTAATTGCTACTCAAGTAGATACGTAAACTAACTTCAAATTTTACTAGCAGACTTAAACGTGAGTTCTAACAAGTTTTCATTACATATAACTCTAAGTTAAACTAAGTTCCATTAAGATAGGGAAAGTGGAAAATTTATATTAACACTAGTAACTTACCCTCGCTTCGCTCTGGCGCACTTCTTGATGCCTTTTACATACACGTACGTACATCAGTACATCATCAGCCCTTTTTAGCCCGTCCCACTGCTGGGCACAGGCCTCCCTCAGTACGAGGGGGATGAGGCCATAGTCCACCGCGCTGGCCTAGTGCGTGTTGGCGGACTTCACATGTCTTTTGAAAACTTGCTAGGTTCTCTCAGACATGCAGGTTTCCTCACGATGTTTTCCTTCACCGTAAGACAAGTGGTAATCATGATAGAAATGATTCGCACATGAAAATATCAGAGGTGCGGGACCCGGATTTGAACCCGCATCACTCGGTTATCCAAACGAGCGCGTTATAAATAAATAAAATTGAAGTGTCTGTTTTTAGTATCTACTAAATGCATATGAAAGTATATTATACTGTACTTACATCATAAAATGAATTTTTAAAATTTTTGTCTGTCTGTCTTTCTATTTTTTCCGGCTTATCTCTGGAACGGCTAGACCGATTTTGAAGGGGCTTTCACTCGCACATAGCTTAATGTTATAAGAAGTAACTTAGGCTACTTTATTTTATAAAAAAATTATAAAAACCTTTAATTAAGTTTAACTTACGCCCAGCGAAGCGGACGGGTTTGCTTGTGTGATATTGTATACCTCTTAGAAACGCTTCGCTTGACAACTTGTCTAAAAACAACGATTTTCCATTTCTTTCTATTAATACGTAATCGTTAATACGTAATAGTTAAAATTAGTGTCTAGGTTATTAAATAAAAAAGAAATTTAAATTATCCAATTATCCTCTGTGATACTGCTTTTAAGAACTTTAAAAATATTTTTATTTCATACCAAAAGCCCATTATAAGTCTCTTTACTTTATTCATGTATTTATATACTTGAAACAAGGGCTATATACACCCTTATCCAGGATCTAATCTATTTTTACACCAACGTTTATCAAAATTGCTTCAGTGCGTCAAAATGTAAGAAAAAATAAATAGAATGAGCTACTTTCGCTTTCATAATATGTTGTTGGGACACGATAATATTACATAAAAACTAGCAATCGCCACGGCTCTGCCCGCGCCCGAGGGATGAAAATTTAGGTTTATAAGAATTTTTTGATGCAAAATCATATTATAATAGTGAAAAATTAAAATTTTGTCTAAAAATAAAAATTAAAATACCTGGAGAGGGCCACCTTTATCACCTAGGGGAATAGAAAATAGCTTACGACCTATTCTCAGACCTATCAAATATACACAAAAAATTCATGAAAAACGGCCAAGCCGTTTTGGAGCAGTTCGATAACAAACACTGACACGATTTTTTTATAAATTAGATATTAGTATGAATTCATTTATAATTAGTACAATAGATGGTTAATAAAAAAGATGAATGCTAATGAATTCAATGGTTTTGTAATATTATGTTCAATCCACTAATAACATTTACACGGTACATCGCACTAATTACATTCTGGTGGAATTTTGATATAAGAGAACAGCATCAACCACGTAATTATCTGAATGTAATTAATTAATATTAATAAAGATATGACAAATTTGGTAACGAATATCCTATATTGAATTGTGCAATTTAGTATCGAGTCAAAGAGTATATAAAAACAAATTCTAACAAAGAAATGTATTTCTGTGATGACAAAGATTATATTATAAATACAAATAATTAAGTGATAGAATTTACTAAAAAAGTAGTTAAAGGCATATAAGATTCTGGGTGAGAAAACATACAAACATTAAAAAAAACTTTAACAGAAAAACAAGAAAAAATTTTGGAATTTTATTTATATATATTATCTATTTTGTAGTTTTGACAAACGTTCAGTGGATCTGGAAGCAGATGCGGATGAGTGTCACATCATTCCCAACGACAAATCTACAGAGTTCATGCTCGCAGCTGTCACTGATAGTAAAATAAAGTAAATAATCACAAATATTTTATATTACAAAGTATGAAACTAAATTTAGTTAGATAGATGTTCGTTTAGTTTAAATAAAACAGCACTTGAGATTTAGGAAATTCTGTAAAATATTTTTTTCTACAGAACACCAAAAAGAAGTATTAGATCTCAACCTATGTCAGATCCAAATGGCAACAATGATTCCGGATATTCGCCTTCAAATTTAGACGACGCAGTTAAAGAGCACGTTTCACCCCCCGACTCACCAGCAACGAAAGATGTAACCATTTTAAAGAACATGTCCTGCGAGAAATGGAAGAAAAGTGGAAAACGTGTAGATACAGATTCAAGGTACAAAAATATTAACTAATACTAACACAACTTTCTTATAAATGTTTTTTACTTTTGTCTCGAATTCTTCTCGGCAAATCCTTTCATCAATAAAAAATATGTTAGGACATTATTACACACAACGCCATCTAGTTAGCTACGTGGTAAGCTACGAGGCTTGTGCTACGGATGCCAGATAGTTGATACTCTACATAGGTATATATATAAATTTAAATACATATATATAAACATCAATGACTGGACTATAAATATACGTGCTCTTTAAATAATAGCCCCAGCAGAACTCTACTGGCAGTATTAATTAGAATATTTTAACGATATTCTATCTAAAACATACGTAAAAATCAGCACTGACGCTTTATGAAAAGTGACACTATTTTGACTAAACTTTAGCATCGGGTACCTTAATTGTCCGTCGTCGGAAATTAGCGGGTATGCACACATTCAAAGACCATACATAAACTACTTAATGCCATTACATACATTTACTTAATGAGAAAATAAGTCTGGCGGTATGGGTAGTATCTCGGGCGATTGTCTAATCTGTCACATCATAAAAAATCACTCTCATTATTAATTTTCCAAACTGCCTCGTTGGTGTAGTGGCTAGCATGTACGGTCGCACACCGGGAGGTCCTGGGTTCGAGTCCCGGGTCGGGCCAAGTTTGGTTATTGAGTCTTTCTGTTTCGTAAGCCTCAGTAACAGCCCGGAGTTGGGAAGTTGGCGGTGTTTCACCCCCGTGCCTCGGAGAGCACGTAAAGCCGTCGGTCCTGCGCCTTAACTCTCACTGGTCGTGTCGAGCATTCGTCCCACCGGAATATGAGAGTGATAAGGAACAGAGAGTGCACTTGTGTCTGCGCATACACTCGTGCACTATAATATGTCCCGCGCCGTTGGCTAGTCTCAATGAGATTGGCCGCCGTGGCCGGAATCGGCCGGGAGGACATTATATTATTAATTTTCCAACCTTAATAACGTGTAAAAAGAAATATTACGAAATAATAAACGAAAATAAATTCTAATTTTCAAGTTACGTCAACTTTATTACACTGTATTGTATAATTTCTGTTTACATAATTTTATTTAACGAATACTAAACTTTTGTATTCGAACAAAATACTTGTAACAATTAAGTAAACATATGAGTATCAAGTTGAAGATCAAACATGGAACTTTCTGTAACAAAGTTATAATTTCCATTTTAATTACAATACATTATATATTTAATCTAAATCTCATTTACTTTCATATTAATTTGAATAGATTTAAAACAAACTTCTTACATTAGTAGCAATCTTTCATAATTGTCACATAATTTCAATAGTTCTATTTTTTACTAGCGACTCATTCTCGCTTCACTCGGATTCGTCATTACTTAAAATTTTATGGTTAGTGTACACTTCTAAGAGATGAGATACTTTACTTACTGCAGTAAAAAGTATCCTATATATTAACCAGGATACTCTATCATTATACAAAATTTCATAAAATTCAGTTCAGTGGGTTACTCATGTTCAAAAAAAAAAGAGTCAGACAAAACAACGTAGATTCGGCTGTTGTATGTATAATAATGGTTATTTCAATAAGAATTTCCATACATGCAATGTACAGATTCAGTTAGTTTGTAATATGTATAGATATATTAAACTTTTAATAATGTAAAATCAAAAATCGCTAAATTAATTTTGGTTTCACAGAAATGCATCAATTGCCTTCCGATCGGACGATGACCTTAGATCCAGTCACTACGATATACGGGATGGTTCAACTTGTAAAAAAGAACGAAAAGCAAGTACAGCAACAGCACGCTTCACCATCTATAAAGCGAATAAAGCGAGTAAAAAGAAAAGAGAGAAATCATCGGCGAAAAAAGAGAGGAAAGCTACAAAAACACTAGCTATTGTTTTGGGTAAGCTTTACATACTTTTATGTCCATAATGCTTCATTAACCGTCCAATATTAATCATATTACGAGCATAATTAATATTAATCATTCGTCGTTTCGAAATTTGCTTTGCATATTTGTGTTTATTCATATTAAAGTACTAGCGACTCACCCTTGCGTTTAACGGTTAGAATAGATTTCTTAGATGAGATATTTTCCCGCATTAGGTAGAAAATGCTATGTATTAACCCGGATCCAGCTATCATCATTACCAATTAAATCCGTCCAGTAGTTTTCTCGTCAGACAACTGACAGGCAAAATTCCAAAAACTATAGCTGTAGATTTTTTCGGTTTCTTCACGTCTTAATGCTTAATCTTCATCGTAGTTTTCAGTGTCCATATCTCAACTTTTTACGCTTAAATATTATTTGAAAGTATACACTTCTTTACTTCAATAAAGTGAATTATAGAATATAGTAAATATTAATGCTGACGACTTATGCCGTCTACTCTACTTCTATCTATCTATCTATCTTCTTCGACGACACGTTTGGCGCAGTTGGTAGTGGCCCTACTTTCTGCGCCAGCGGTCGCAGGTTCGAGTCCCGCTGGGGGCATTCATTTGTTGAGCACGAATGTTTGTATTCCAGTCATGGGTGTTTATATGTATAATATGTATGTATTTAAAGTTTATATGTGTAGTATATCAACTATCTGGTATCCGCAACACAAGCACGTTACGTAGCTTACTGCGGAACTAGATGGCGCTGTTGTAATAATGTCCCAACATATTTATATTTATTTATTTATCTACTTCATCAATTCGCAAACCTACACTTAACCAGTGTGGTGGACTATGGCCTGATACTATTCGTATTGAAAAAAGACCCGTAACCACCAAAAACATTCGTCAAAACATCTAAAACACAATACAATATATTATTAGTTATGAGTGAATTAAAAAAAAAATCTTTATTAGTTCTGTATCTTAAAAAATACTGCAAAAGTTAAACATTTTTTTTTAAATTAAAGTACAAAGAATTAATTTATTTCATTATGAATTAACAAAAAATTAATTTTAAAAGCAGAATCTATTAACAAATTGGTTAAAAGACGATAATTCGTTAAAATAATTAAACTTTAAAAATTTTGATATTAATGATGGTTAGAATTAATAAGTCTTCAATATTCTACTTCTAAAAAATCATGAGATACAAAATTTTACTAAACTTTTGTCAATGGCTCACCTTTCGCACGAACTTGTTAAAAGTTAGCTGCTTAGAAGTAACCCAAAAACGCGCAAACGAAAGTGGGAATTCAGTGAAGATCTTTTGTAATTTGTCTCGTAACTGCTCAGTAAAGTTCGTACTTCCTGAAGAATCTAAGATTTACTCAGTGTTTTGTTTCATAAGTTTAGTAGCTTTGGCCCAAGTCTATTTATCTTTATATATAAAGCGCTTCTGTGCGTGTGAATGTAATTGAACTCCTCCTAAACGGCTGGACCGATTTTGATGAAATGTTTTGGGTGCGTTCGAGTGGTTTCGAGAATGGTTTAATTCAATTATAAATTAGTCGTTGCTATACAACGTTGCTTTGCACGCGTACAGGACAATGTCTGTCGTGTCCGCTAGAAATTAGAAAATAAATAAAAACGACATGTTTAAAAGCGAAATAAAGACGAGAACAAGTTGACATCTGAACATAACATTATGCAGTCATAAATCGGCAATATCAGATAGCTGTATAGTAGTTAATAGGCAGTAAAGGAGTGTACATATTATATAGTGCATAGTGTGCTAGTGTAGTCTTTATAATTATTAATTGTTATATAGATTGAAAAGCTAATAAAGCTATTCCGTATACAAAACTTATTTTTTATCTTTAGTTACTAGTTACTTGCAAGAACACTCAGTTACAACCATAGATGAATATAGTGTTTCCACCTACTGTCATATATTTTATCTTAAATTTTTATATCAAATAATTATAAAAAATATATATATCTATATAAAATATTATGATAATAAATAATTTTTTTATGTTTTTAATAATTTATTATAAATTTATTTTACATATAAATATTAGTATGAAATTTTAATTATTTAAATAATAATTAATTAAATGATGATATGTACCTACATTTATACATAGATATAAACATACGATGCGAATACACTCATATATAAATACATACATATACACATCTATACACAAAACCCTCCGGCTACGCCGGAGTCGGGTAAAAGTACTATACACGCCATTAGGTACAGCCACAGGTACAACTACGAGTATATTTTACTAAAAGCCAATAATTTACTAATGTGATGACAGATAGAGAGCAGACATAATACTCGTGCAATAATAATTTGTTATTATAAGTATAGCGCATATTTCCATTTTAGTAATGTGCATTGCTTAATTAATTTATATCATTCGCAGGTGTATTCCTCTTCTGCTGGACTCCATTTTTCACGTCTAACGTGTTGGACGCGATTTGTGCGAAGCTTGGCCTTCAATTCACCCCTGGAGTCACCGTGTTCATGTTCAACACATGGCTCGGCTACATCAACTCCTTCTTGAACCCCGTCATCTACACGATTTTTAATCCTGAATTTCGAAAGGCTTTTCGAAAGATACTCAAATGCAGTACCTAGCCCGAGTATTTGGTCGTTTTCACACAATAGATCTCGATATATTAATTTTAGCTACTCGGAATGAACTAAAAATGTTGGTTTACAAACGGCATGTTATAATATTGTTGAAGTGAAATAATTCTACAACGAAGCATTCTATTTTAGACTTTCAAGAGATCTATTTAAACGGCCAAATACATTTTGAACGTGATATTTTAGTGTACAGCTGTACATTTAAAATTTAGAATATAAGCATATCAATAATATTCTTAGACGCATAGAACAATAATTGACATATTTAATAAGCTTGCTCATTCTAGTCATCTTATCAGTATTAGAACGTTAAAATTTTACATAATATAGTTGTATAATATAATAGTTAAAATGCTAGTTTTAAGTAATTTCTAAAACTAAACTCGGTAGAAATAATAAATTTTTATTATTTTCAAAAAGAAGTGTACTTTTTCCGTGACACTGAATTTAAAAAAGTGTGTGTACATAGATATTAAAAATAGGGCTCAGACAAGATATTAATTGTGTTTTATATAATATAGAAAAGCCGTATAGAGAAAAGCTGTTATTTTGGATAGGCACTTCAACTTTATGCCTGTAGATATTTCTACTCTTCCCTCTCCTATAATCCTATAGGAAGTTCAAGGAAATTCAACTATGCTATGTTTATCACAAAGCCTATAAAACGTATAGTTGGACGTGACAGCCCAAGCTGCCATACACTAATGTCCCAAGCGAGTGTATGGCAGCTTGGGCTGGCTGTCACGTCCGTTGGCCGACTATATGTTTCATAGGCTTTGCTATTATCATATCATGGTTATTAACTAGCAAAGCCTGTCATGCTCTCATATAATAGAAGCGCATCATTGCCTTCGAAACCACTCATTTTTGTACAATAAAAAAATAAGATAAAATGCCAAATAAGCATGTTGTTGCCAAGTAAGCTTTAGTTGTTTTAAGGTTGTGATATTTTTTTATATTCTTAAGATATGTTTTGCAAGACTTAAGATAGATAAACTTTAATTAACTTTGTGTAGTTTATAATTATTAAGTCAAATATTAGTATTTAATTAAACAAATCTACGCTTAAAACATTTAATTTACTCTTAAAACGTGAGCGTGCGCAAATTATATTCTATGGATTTATTAATATACTTGCAAAAAAAAATGCCGAGCTTTGTCAGAGCTCGCGTAGTTTTTCTAACGATTAATAATGTTACAGCGATGTTAACTCTTTGGTTTTCTAACAGATGACGTTAGTAGTGCAATAACATTCTATCCAATGAACACAAAATTTTTAATGTTCATTTTTTAATGGTTATAAAATTATATTTCTTTGACAGATAAGACATCTTGATATGAAGTTAAATTACTATGTTAAAGCATAAATCTACAGGTGTGTTAGTTTTTCAGTAATGTGTACCACAAAAGGCTCAGATTGTAGGATAGTGTTATAATAAACTCAAAGTTTTTAAGTATATCTTTCATTAATGCGCTGTTGAGACTTAAGTGAAGTTTGTAAAGACGTAATACATAGAGACATCCAAATAACACTACAAAATTGAGTTAATTTAATATTAAAAGTTTTTGTTCTAAAAAGGATATAATATTGACTATAAAATTCCAAAATTCAAATTAAACCAATTTACTTAGAGGTTTCTATTTTGTATGAGACCTCAGATCACTTTAATGTAATAATTAAAAGAACAATGAAAATCGATCAATAAAAGAAAACTTGGAATTAAATGAAAATAATGGCACACGCACAAAAAACTAAATCGAGTAGGTACCTCCTTTTTCAAATTGGTCAAAATAAAAATTTATATTATAATTTAAAATCAAACATTTTGATTTGTTTTTCCTTGTTTTACTTCATCTTGAAATATTTATGTGCAAAATAAAAATCCATAGATTAGCTCTGATCCTTTGATCTAAAAAGAAATCCCGCTAAACTGTTGCGACAAGGCAACTGTGCCATTTTCCGACTTACATTTAAAAAGATTTGCACGACTGTAAATTGTGATATTATTATAAAAAAATAATTTCGCTTGAATTCAATACTTTGCCTTTTCCGTCCAAAAAAATGATATTGACGTGAAATTCACTAATTATGGTTATCTATTTTTATTGAAATTGTTTTTCTAGTTTCAATTCAATTCTCTTGTTAATGGCGTGCCAGTTCAGCACAGATTACTTTGCCAGTGTCACTTAGACTGCCGTTTTACTTCACTGACGTTTGACACTGGCATGTTGAAATCTTAAACTTTATTTTTTTTTATTCATTTTGGTATTGATATACAGAATGCTAAATATTATTAAAGCTAATCGTAAATGATATTAAAATAAACAAAAATAGGTATGTATAACTTCAAAATTTATAACTAACCAAAATAATGTAAAATCAACAATATGCTCGAGAAAATCTATTAAAATTAGTTTCACTTTTGTTTGATGATTTTCAACTTTACTTAAAGTCCATACTTTGGTGTTAGAGTTGACTTTAATTATGTTCGCGGCCTCTATAATGTAAATTTTGTAAGAAATATAGCAAGTAGCTGAAGAAAATAGAGTAAGTGTTTGAATATTTATATGAAGAAATGCAAGATGAATAATGCACGATGCGATTTGATAAGGTAGTGAGTAGTTTAGAAATCATATCATTTACTTAGAAAACTAAAGACTTTTGTATACAAAAATTAATTTTTTTAGTAATTACTAAACCCTTATAAACTTTTTATATCTAAAATAATCGTATATCTTATTATTTATTTGACTTTGAAATAAATTTATGACAATATTATGTTCGTAAAAACAATGCGTTATTCAAGATTTTTTTTTAATTTAATGAATGTTTAGAAAACAATATAGTTAAGTGAAAATGAATATATGACTATAAATGCTTAGTCAAGTTTAATGAATTCTATTCTTTGGTCAATAAAATTGGTTTGGTTATTTACTATTTAGATATTATGTGTTCTTATTTTGATGACATGATATAATAATTTTATTATAGTACATATATAGAGTACCAATTTTATTTATAAGTACTGATGTACTGATATTATAAAAAAAAACTCTTAACCTATCTGGCGTCCGTTTTACGTGGAATGCCCCATATATAATATAGTATCAACTGCAATAAAAACTCGTTTTTTTTAAATGTTATTCATACAAATTAGAATATATAAACGTAAAATAAATTGTGAAAGCAAAGTACCTAATAATATTAAATAAAAATATATTTTAACAATTACCAATATCAAAACCAATGTCTTAAAATAATTATGTATTAAAATGTAAGACAAAGTATGGAGTCATTTTCTAGTATTTGAATTCGTCAAATTGTAATATGCCTAGGTTTTTCGTAATTTGGCTGATAAGATAACGAACTGTTTTAATGTTTATCGTATTAAATCATTTAACACATTGAAAAAATGTAGAAATTGGCAGGCAGTTGGCTAAATAACGAAATAACGACGAATAAAGAGAAACCTAGACAGTTTGCAATCTGGCGTATCAAGCGATTGAATTCTGACGACAACATTACATACATTATAAGATAAAATATTGTAATATCAATAATTAAATATTAAAATTTATAAGTTAGTAAAATCGCTACAATATCTATTGCAAATTAAAGTGTAAGGTCTATATTAAATTATCATAATTAATAAATCCGTTCGGCAACGTTAGGAATCTATTGTAAATATTATGCTAACATAGAAAATATTAGATAATTTATCTTTTAATAAGAAAGATACTTGTATAGATGTCGTTTAAATAGTCTTGATTTTTTAAATTATTATTATATATTAATATATTAATTATTATACATGATATAAATTCTAATGAAAATAGGAAAATAATAATAGTAAATTATTTGTTCAATGGTCACTATTACTAGCAATGTTTTTTTTTTACTTATAAAAATCAACTTGTTAATATGTATAAGTAGCTATATTAAATTTGAGTATATAATTACTAAAATAAACTAATTTTGAAGTCGGTTAAACTTAACTGAGCAACTTCCTGTAATAATAGTTGCTTAGAAAACTAAAATTCAAAGTATTAGATAAATTATATTATTTTATAGTTTAATTAATATTGTACGTTTAATGCCAAATATTATATAATACTCGTATGTGAGACGTGCTTTGTAAATTTCCAAAAATTTTTAAGCAATTATTCAATCAATAAATATGTACAAGTAGTACTTTAACTTTCTATGCGACATTGTGATGAGTTGAAAATATAATATTCTGTTTTTATTACAAGTCTTTTATTTGACATCACCAACAAAGTATCATTTTATTAAAATCATAAAGTACACTGTATCTAGACTATATCTCAATAATCAAAATTACTTATGTATGTGAATTACAAAAATGACCAGCAAGGTGGAGTATATCCAGATCCCCCTTATATTCTTTAATACAAAGAAAACCCATATGGAACCTAAGGGTCCAAAAAATGAAAAGTAACTAGGAACAAACTACACACGACGACAAATATCAAATTGTTTCAGTAATGACTGGACTGATAATAATAATTGTATTTAAAGTAAAAAAAAATACCGATTATTAATTTGAATAAATCGAAACAGATTAATTACATCGTAGTAGTATGAAATATGAATATAATTATATATTCCTGACTGATTTTGGTTACAGCAGTCAATCTCTCTCTCTCACACACACACACACGTCGGTTAGTCAGTGCAGCCAACAGCACAGAAGATAGAATATACGAATATTGCATATAAAGTATGTGCACAATAGCAAGTATTCTGTACTTTTCCGCACATAGTCCTAGTTAGAATGGTGTTAGACCCTACTTTCTGCACCAGCCGTCGCGGGTTCGAGTCCCGCCGGGGACAATCATTTGTTGAGCACAAATGTTTGTACTCCAGTCATGGGTGTTTATATTTAAAATATGTATGTATTTAAAATTGATATATTATGTGTAGTATATCAACTATCAGATATCAGTTACTCAAGCCTCGTAGCTTAACCAAGGAACTAGATGACGCTGTTGTAATAATGTCCCAACATATTTATTTTATTTATAGAAAAACCATAACTATGTGGCCCTAATACGACTCGAACTCGACCGCTATAGCTGCAGTCGTACATTCTAGTCACTAGACTAAGCCAATAAGGCAGCCAAATAACAAATGAACAACTTACTATATAAGTGACAATTTGTTTAACGTTTTTCCCTCATTTTTCCTGTAGGATACTTATGTACACATAAAATGTTGAAAAGTAATTAGTAATACACGCACGTGTAAAGTTGCAGACAGAAGTTAGTTATAGGTAAAACAAATGGAACCATTCTGCGCAATCGCATTCAAATATCTAATGTTTAATGATAAAGTTATATCGTACACATGCAAAACAAATGCTGACCCAAGCTCGGGTCCTGAAGCACCTGTTATAAAGAAAGCGTTCTACTGAAAGCTATAGCTAGCTATCTTATACGAAAGTGAAAAATGTGAAAGTGAAGTGGAATTATTATTAGGGCGAGCGAAGCGAGACCTAACATTATGCCATAACCTGAGCATTTTATGTTACACTTTACTGAAAAGCTAACACGCCTATAGATTTGTGATTTAACATAGTAATTTAACTTCATATCTAGATGTGTTATCTGTCAAAAAATATAAAATTTTATAACTATTAAAAAATTTTACATTAACAGTTTGGTGTTTATTGGATAGAATGTTATTGTACTACTAACGCCATCTGTTAGAAAACCAAAGAATTAATATTGCTGTAACATTATTACCCGTTAGAAAAACTACGCGAGCCCACACAAAGTTCAGCTTTTGCTAGTTAAAGTACTTTTTACTGATAACATGTGAGCTATTCGGAGCTCACTTTTCCTCGAAGAATCGCATCGCATTCTTGCCACCATTCTACGCGGATATGACATGGTATAATAAAATATATTTTTAATTTCCAGTTTTATATTATCGCTTACACTGGAGTATCAACTTTTCAATCTTTCGTTTTACACAGAAACTGTTTGTTATAAGCAGACTCATATTAAATTCAGTGAACTGCTTTTGTGCGTGACCTGTGAGCGTGTAAATGTATTGCTTTGTTTTAAACAATACTTAAAAATAAATGCCTGCTTCTAACATAATATAACGAATATTATGTAAAGAATTTTAACATTTCAACAAAAGGGCTTATTATTTTATAAACAAGATATTTGTATAGAATAAAATAAGATATAATTAATAAAAAACAGAGAAAAAGTTAAAGTGAAATGTTTAGTTTTAAGTTTTTAGCAATTTCTTGTTTCATGAAAACATATTGTATGTATTCAGCCCTTTTTTGAAGGTCCCACTGCTAAGTATGGGCCTTTATTAATACGAGGGGATCTGGCCTTAGTCACCACGCTGACTTAATGCGGGGTTTCGGACTTCACATGTCTTTTGAAAACTTGCTAGGTTCTCTCTGACATTCAGGTTTTCTTATGATGTTTTCCTTCCGTTGACAGACAATTGATAATCATTAAAATTGATTCGCATATGAAATATCAGATGTGCATGATCCGGGATTTGAATCCGCATCACTCGGTATCCCAAAGGAGAGCGGGTACCACTTTACATTGTGCATATGCAGTTAAATTATTATGTTCTTTTTTTAGGAATTTACCATCGAATTAGGATTTATATTAACGAAAAGTCCCAAAAATATTTCAGACTAAAATAAAATGAAATAAAAATTAAGATAAATATTACTTTTACTACTACCATTTAATTTCAACAGCATTCAGCTCTCAATGCCAAGAGATTGGATTGGAATGACTCGATTTGTATTCTATGCCTGAATTGCTTTCACGTTATAATGAAAGTATCTTAGAACTATTATCGATTCTTTAAATATTTGAAATTTATTTTTCTATGAAAAACTGTTAAACTCAGACTACTGGACAAATTTTGATGATATTTGGTTGGTATTTAAAGCTGCCGATAATTAAGAAAGACAGTAGTATTCAAATATAAAAGAAAACGGATAAAACTTCCATTCATACTCTCTCTCTCTCTCTCTCTCTCTCTCTCTCTTTCTCTCAGCCCTTTTTTTAACGTCCCACTGCTGGGCACGGGCCTCCCTCAGTACAAGGGGTTCAGGCCATAGTCCACCGCGCTGGCCTAGTGCGTGTTGGCAGACTTCACATGTCTTACGAAAACTTTCTAAGTTTTCTCAGACATGCAGGTTTCCTCACGATGTTTTCCTTTACCGTAAGACAAGCGGTGATCATGTTAGAAAATGATTCACACATATCAGAGGTGTGAGACACGGATTTGAACCCGCATCACTCGGTTATCCAAGCAAGCCACTAGGTCACCACTGCCTTAAGATACCATTCATACTACTTGACAGAAATAAGAATTTAAAATTATTTAAAATGTAATTACGAAAGAACTGCAATATCTAAATTCCAGTTTCTAGATATTGGACTAGTACATATTATAACAACTTTTTTTAAATTGTTTCTCTTTCATTATACAAAAAGTCAGTTTAACCAAATATAGAGTTAGTAGCTTAGAATACTAAGCCGACGATATATCTACTTTTTTCTGCAGAAGAATATATCATGTCTGAGAATTCAATAGATATTATCTTACACGTAATTGCTTTTTGTTGCTTCTTGTTGTAATTTTGTGTTATAGCATATTACGACAACGAGTGTATGTGTGTGGGAGGTGTAGATGTGCGTGCGTGTGGTGTGTGCGTGCGTGTGGTGTGTGTGTATGTGTGTGTGTGTGTGTGTGTGTGTGTGTGTGTGTGTGTGTGTGTGTGTGTGTGTGTGTGTCTGTGTGTCTGTGTGTATTTCAGAAATATGACATTTTCCAGCAGGAAAAGTTCAAGTTATCATCATACCAAATTTCATCAAAATCTGTCCAGTCCAGGAAAAACTCTAAATACTACTAGGTAACAGATTGATTTGATTTGGATAAATGCCTGTGTAATACAGTTAAAATACTATTACAATAATATTTCCAAAAAAAAAAATTAAATGTTCTGTAGGTACATTAATTTTACTCGACTCAAAATATTTAGCGATTATGCGATTAAATATTTAGCGATTAAAACTACAAATAAGGCCAAAACAACAAGACACTTATACATGTAATTGGGTCTATCTACATAATATGTATCGTTACGTATGTAAACAGCCTAAGAAACACTGGACGCTATTTACAATATGTAATGTGTATGCGTGTATTCGTTAAATACATACATTTTGTAAATATAAACGACTGCCCCTAGCAGGACTTCAACCCCCGACCCCAGCGGTCGTATAGCAAGTTTAGTTAAAAGTAATACACATTAAACCAAATTTGATATCAAAACTTTAAAGCTTTATATCAAGCTAGCCTGCTCGTATATCTTAGACAATTTTATCTAAGAACGTAAGGCGACATTTCTCATCCCTTTAATTCAGATACGTCACTTGCGTTTGAAAAGATTTCCTACGATTTAAAAATATACGAGTACGTATACATCAACTTGGTCTTTAAAATATCGTACTAAAAATCTAAATTCTAAACTTATATACTAACTAACGACTTAAACTGACTTCAGAAATTATATATATGTAAAACATATCCTACTGTCGGTCGTTTTAACATTACTAGGATTCGCCCAGTGATCGAAATTCGACCATAATCGATATTTCGAGGAAAACAAAGGTATAAACATGATCAACCTTTTTAAAAAATCTAATTGTTTATTATAAATTTTTTGTGACACTAAACTTCGTCAATATCTACTAAACGAAAAAAAGAAAGTTGGTCGTAAAACAACGACAAAATGATACCGAATTATTTTTTCTTTGCCTATTTACATATCAATGAATGTTGTTAGTCAAATTATCAACACGACCTCGAAAACTACTCGACAAATAAAGCCGAAATTAGTAAGGTTTTTTAATAATAGGAGATGTAGAATTGAAGCTTTTATATTTTTTTTATTGTAAACTTTTATTTTATTAATAAGCTATGTTTAATATGCTAAGACTAAGATAAGTTATACAGTACTGTATTATATCCAATATATAAAAATCTCATGTCACTCCTCCTGATCCATGATCTCCTCCGAAACGACTTGACCGATTTTTAAAACATTTTTTGTGTACTTTTTGTAGGTCTGGGAATAGGTCGTAGGCTATTTTTATTCCCCTAGGTGATAAGGGTGGCCTTCTCCAGATCTTTTATTTCTTATTTCTAGACAATTTTTTTTTATTTTTTTTATGATTTCTACCACCAATCCCTATTTTCAATAGTAATTAGAACGCGGGTGGAGCCGCGGAAATTGTTAGAATAATATGTAAGTAATTAAAGTTACAGGCAAAGTCGCGATCAACACTAGTTCATAATATTAGTAAAGATTTATTTAACAAAAGCCACCGCGAAATAGTCTTAACGAGATTGATAGGTGAGTTTCTTCGAGCGAGTAATTTGTAGGCTAGAGGCAGTGAGCCCAAGTAATTAAAGTTAGGTAAAGCTGTTTGCTGAAATTTCCCGAATTGTCTTTTCATTTCACTAATAAATGAATAATAATTGGCATTAATTTCATCGTCTATTTGATTATAGGATTTCGATATTACTTAAAATTCATAATCTTTTTCGATAAGTGTATTTTATTTTTATTATTATGAATAATTATATACTTTTTAATATTTATCAAAATTATTTGACTATTTACATGAAACCTAGTTATAGAAATTCAAAAAGATAGAAATTTAATTAAAATTATTCAATCATTATAATATCAATAAAAATTAATTAACAAAAACACTGAGCCTTTGTAGATAGAATATGGATATTGCACACTGTAAAAAATATTGTTAAAAAGAAAAAGCATAATATTTAATACCAGATAGTTAATATGACATGATATTATAAGAAGTAGATGATATTCACTTTAGATTTTCCAATCAAAAGTAAAGAAAAATAGTTAGAGTTAATGAAAAATTATCTTTATTATGAAATTAATTTAGAAATATTTAATGTATTTTGAACCGTAAAAAGGAAAAAGGCTTTATCTATGAAACACAATAGGTAATCTCAGGATATTGTGCGGAGGGTTATCGAGAGCCTATCACAAAAGCGGTATAATAGTAGGCTAATCAAGCTGCAAGAGATGACAGCTGACTAGTTCGAGTGTCACAAAGCTCGCGCGAGCCGCATTCATACTTTTCTACAATCAAGTGGTCTAAGTTATAGAAAACCTGATGTTGAAGTATCAAATTGCAGTATATTATGAATTTGTTTCGTAAGTTATTGTGTCAATATTATCGCTACGTTGTGTCTAATTTGTAATATATTATATTTAAATTAATAAACACCAAAAAAAAAAAACTTAATGGACAAAGGTGGACTGAATGAGATATCTTCTAGTCAACCTGTGGATATGAAAGAAGATATTATGGTGCAAAAGTATATATTCAATTACCTACCTTAATATAGATTTTTTAATAAAATATCGTTTATTGGAAAGTAAAAAATTGTAATGTCATAATATTATTATTTCTTTTAATTATATTTTTATGCTTAGTAAAATTTACAATCCTATCCATTGGTGGGAACAGCATGAAAATCGGTGCAGTAGTTTTTGAGTAATTTATCGCGAACAAACAAACATACAGATGCGACGGAGGACTATGTTTTATAATATCTAGTGACTATGATAATTGATTTATATCTTGTACCACATCCCAACGAGGATAATAGGCAAGTTGTCTCGAAGCCCGAAGTCAATTTCTAGCACATTGTCCGAAGAGAAAAGCTCGATCCGCTCAACTCGACTAAATGTACTTTTACGATGATTTTATTACAGATGTTCTATGAGCCATTTCAAGATATTGTGCGCCTTTTCAAATGTTTTAAGGCTATTCTTCTCTATACACTTCAATATTAGATTATTATTGGACTCCTTAATCTTCAAATTTGAAACGAACTTTAACATTATTAATCCGTAATTGAATCGAAAATGTTATGCTTCAAAAATATATCATTCTGAAAACTAAACGTGAACAAAAACAGTTTTATCTTTGACCAACTTATATTTATTATTTACCTTTCGAGTATGGTGGTAGTTTATTTAATTTAATGATATAAAACGTAAAGATAATGTTTTTCGCTGTAATTAAATATGTTTTTAACGTTTAAAAAATAGCAGGTGACATTTTTATCTTTTTTATATTTAAATACTACTGTATATGTTAAATTCATAGTAGTATATTTAATATTTTTTTATGACAACTATACTGATCTACGTGAGACATTTTAATATATAGATAACCTTGATCAATTCTATTAAATCTTCATCACCAGCCCTTTTTAACGTCCCACTGCTGGGCACATACCTCCCTCAGTACGAGGGGGTTCAGGCCGTAGTCCACCGCGCTGGCCCAGTGCGTGTTGGCGGACTTCACATGTCTTACGAAATCTTCTAGGTTTTCTCAGACATGCAGGTTTCCTCACGATGTTTTCCTTCACCGTAAGACAAGTGGTAATCATGATAGAAATGATTCGCACATGAAAATATCAGAGGTGCGAGACCCGGATTTGAACCCGCATCACTCGGTTATACAATCAACGCGTTACCGCTGGGCTCTATATTTAATATATAATTATATTTATTTATGTTTCCTTTCTGCAGTAGTATCATGTTTCTGTCAATGTAGCAGAACATCGTTATATCCAATGACATATTCTGAAGAACAATAGAGGTACTTAATGGACGATAATAAATCAAGCTCCATTTAAAGTACATCCCAGTGTTAGTGTTGTCTAAAATATCTAACAAACCTAAGACAAGGTCTAATGGTGACAAAATAAATAAAAAATATTGAGCATTTAAAATTGTCATTTTTAGGTTGGGAAATTTTATATATTTGTATACTAATGCACAGAAAAATATTGCTGGTCTTGATGATGCAGGATAGCTTATATACTTAGCAACGATGACAAGGTTGCCATAACCACAACAACCATGGAGTTGCTGCCATAGTTCTATCTGCTATCAAAGAATTGGAATCCCGGTTTGGGCATCCGCCAAGTGCGTTTTTTCGCTTAATTTAGATTCCAGCTAGATTATTTTTAGTTTTACTTTCACTTAGTTATATGTCTTAGTTAATTTTAGATTCATATGCAAAAAATGGCCATATCTTTTACACTAAGCACTAAGCAAAATTTTAATTAAAATAAATTATAACATTAGGAACATCAATATTACAACTTGTTACTCCATTTTATTTTAATTGAACTAAACCAATACCTTTGTAACAAACTTTTTTTTATCAAAAACCTAATGTGATCTAATTTAATCCCATTTGCTCTATAAATGCTCACGTAACTTGAACCACAACAAAAAAGATGGGAATGTCAGATCTATTGTGAAACTAAAAGCATTCATCAATTGCCTTCATAATGGTATTTTAATTTTATAAGTATGGTACGCGTAGGTAGAGTCTAAGAAAAATTTCCTTTAATATTATACTCGTATCAGCTGCCTTTCCCGTATTTACCACATGAAATTACTAAGTTCATGACCAAAATTCTATGCAAAAATTATTATAAATCACGAGTCATACAGTATATTTAAAGAATTTTCTATGCAGAAATTATCCACCCTTTTTCTTTATACGCTGTAGAAAAGTACCGACGTGGAATTTGTATATTTTATAATTTTGTGATTCAACTATAGATATTTTTTTAAAAGTATTAAATTCTTTGCTAATTGCTTCATTGTTTACGATAAAATAATCATTAAAAAGCTGTAACATTTCTTTTAGTTCTGTACACAAAGAGTATTCGTGATAAGCAGTCATGGACTGCGTTAAATTTAAAGTAAATGGTGTTGAATTTTCAGGTAAGTGATTATAAATGGAATAAAGAGCATTTTTAACTATACTGTGAATAGAAAAACAGTATCTAAGTAGAATATCTTTTAAAATTTCGTACATGCCTCACCAAGTCAAGATTTTTCCGAATTGAATATGATCATCATGGATCAATTTATAATTTATGTTGTTATTTTCTACACTGCTACTAACTTGATTCCTTATCTACGAGTATATATTCTCGTTATTCATTGAATGATTACTGTATTATAATTTATTTATTTTCTCAATGCTGTTTTGTGGCTAGGACAACAGCTTACGATTGTCAGACCCTAAGTACGAATATTAGGTCGGTCGGTTGTATTGTTATTAGGCTTACATATTATGTCAATTGTTTTAAGACGGATTGGATGATAGAATTGTTTCATTTCTATGAATTGGAACTCACGTAGAGCCACCGGTTCTGCACCTGAAATTTACACGTCACCTCCATCCGTCACCGGTGACGTGTAAATTTTATTTTTTCGGAGTTTGAAAGTGAATGGAGTGGGCACTTGTGTTTGCATGTACCCATAATGCTATATAATATGAGTCTCAATAATTAAATCTAAAAAACCTATTTCCACATAGTGGGAAACGAAGTAAGCTCAAATACAACGCTTCTTCAATTCCTCCGAGAGCATTTGGAACTTCGTGGGACAAAGTATATGTGCTTAGAGGGAGGATGTGGAGTTTGTATAGTGAGCGTCCAAAAATCACCTGATTCTTTACCAGAGGCTATAAATTCTGTAAGTTTTTTTTTAATAATACAACAAATAATTTGGCAAGTTTTTTCTTCTTTTTTTTTAATTCAAAAATGCTGAATTATAAGAAATATAAAACAAAATCTCCCGGTGTAAAATATTCAAGTATTGTGATGAGCACTCAAATAAAATAGTATATTCGCCAATGTAAATAATATTAGACGTACATATATATCAGTCAAAATATGGGAAAAATCATACATGGTAATAAATTAATTTTCACAGTGTATGGTTTTGATCATGTCGTGCCATGATTGGAAAATCACAACTATTGAAGGGTTAGGAAATCGAAAGGAAGGATACCACCCTCTGCAAAAAGCCCTCGCTGATGGAAACGGCTCTCAATGTGGATATTGTAGTCCAGCATTCGTCATGTCTGCATACAGGTTTTTAAGAAAATAAAAATATATCATAATTTAAATTATTTTTAATCATCTTTAATCACGAAGCCTATGTACTAACCTACTTACATTCTACTTACTTATATTTACATACTATCGTCTCAACTTTTTTTAATAAAAATAATGAAACAGAACAACACTTTCAGCTTACTAAAGAGTCAAAAACAAACGAAAATGCTAGACATTGAAAAATCCCTGTCCGGTAATATATGTCGGTGTACAGGATATAGACCAATATTGGAAACGTTTAAAAAATTTGCAAGTGATGCACCTGAACCTGAAACACTTGACATAGAGGATATAATGGGTCATTATGATAAAATTAAAAACATGTGCTCTCAAAAAACATGCAATGAAAATGACTGGTACTTTGTGTCCAAAGATAATTTTGAGCATAATATCTTGCATATTGAACTGCAAGACGGTAAAGAGTGGTACAGAGCTCAAAGTGTGGCAGATATTTTTCATATTCTTAGAATAAACGGAGATGAATCTTATATGTTGGTTGCTGGTAACACTGCCAAAGGTACAGAGTGTCATAATATATTTTACTAGCGACTCGCCCTCATTCCGCTTGGGTTCGTCCCTAGGTACATTTTGAGGGTTATATAGATTTCTCAGAAATTAGATATTTTCCTGCAGTTAAAACTATGCTATATATTGACCCGGATAACCAGATATCACCACACCAAATTTCATCAAAATCGATCCAGTGGTTGTCTCGTGATGTGGTCACAGACAGACAGACAAAAATTCTAGAAACTGTAGATTCGGCCCCTGTGTCGTTTATAATGACTATTTAAATTAGAACTTCTAAAAAATAGTCAATGTACAGATTCAACTTAGTTAGAATTTTATTATATTATGTATAGACTAAAATTACGAAACAACATTATTTTGGTGATATTATTGAACTTTAAACCTTATCTTAAACAATAATGTGTATTGAAATTTAAAATAGCTAGCAATATTACACGAATGAATGTATCTTTATATTAAATCAGGAGTGAAACCTATCGAAGGAAATCCCAAAAATTTAATTGATATAAGTACAGTCTCAGAACTAAAAGGACACTTTTTTGATCAGAATTTGAGCATTGGTGCTGGGAATACTCTAACAGAATTCATAGGAATATTGAAAGAAGCAGTTGATACAGAATATTTTGATTATTTAAAAGTTTTCATCAAACATTTAGAATTAGTAGCTAATGTTGCTGTTAGAAATGTGAGTAAATTGTCTATATGTAATTTTTAAATATGGCTTTTTATATATTTTTTAGTATTGTAATATTATTTCTCGTACATTTTGTTACAAAGCCTCATAAAATATTGAAGTTGACTATATTATAGTCAACTTTGTCTAACAAAGTTGATTATAATAATATAGTCAACTTTTATCCATTAAGCGAACTAATAAAACTAAAATTATTTTATTCTTTATATAATCATTTATTCTATATTATAATAATTTATTAAAATAGATAAAAAACCTTCCAAGATTTCTTGTCCTGCTGATCCATTTTTCTCTTGATGATCTAAAATAACGATATTATCAGGCATAAAATTCGGTTAAAAATGTCAAATCTTGTAATATTTTATATAAACAGAATAAAGAACCTAATTTTCAATTTACATTCTAGATTGGCACAATAGCTGGTAACCTTATGCTAAAACATATGCACCGAAACTTTCCATCAGATATTTTTCTCCTTTTACAAGCTATAGGTGCGGAAGTCAATATACGTGAGTAGTACTAATTTATAAGTCATCTGCAGAAAAAATGCGGACTTTCATTGTAATTTATTATTTTATAAACAAGTTTATACATTTTTTTCCATTTATTATTTTATTAAATCATTCCTTCAAGATTTTAAATACTTTTGCGCATAACACTTAGTGTTTTAAGATTGTTAAGAAGAAACAATAAAATGATCATTCTATTTTAACAATAACTACTGTCATGTAATTAAATTTTTTTTATATCTTTTAAATTAGATTTTTTTCACCTTTTTACCTACTTTTACCTAGTTACAGAACATGTGCTTTTTAAATCTCGTAAGTTATTACGGAGAGGCATGAACTGAAGGGATAGTTTCCTTAAAATGTTAAGTACTTAGTTGAGAAAGTCTACGAAAGTATTGAATTAAGTAATTTTACTTCATCAGTATTATAATATTATGTTAAGAAGAATCGAGTAAGCCTCAAAAGCTAAAAGTAAATGAAATAATTATATTGATTTGTACTTTGTCTTTAAAATATACACACAATTAATGTATTTGTAAAAAATATTAATTACCTATTCATTTCTAGTTCTAGCTCCAGATATAAGTAAAAGTGTTACAATGAAGGACTTTTTACTACAAAGTATGAAAGGTAAAATAATAAAGAACATATTGATGCCACCTTTCGGAAAGGAAAACAAATTAGTTTCGTTTAAGGTATGATTCATATTTATAATTTTACGAGTGTATTTTGCATAACATACCAGCAATTTTTACAGCTAAATTAAACTGCTGTGTCTGGATGGCAATGAATTGCCTTTTACTAAACACTTTTGGAATTCCATAATTATGATTTTTATGAGAATAAATTATTTTTAATTTTTGTCCGTCTGTTTGCCTATCAGTCATCTGTTAAAAACCAACAACAAATGTCCGAAACGGCTGGACTGATTTTGATATTATAAGGATCACTGGTTGATACAAGTAAATTTTATAAATAATTTATTATTTAAATAAAGCAAATAGTATTCCATTGTGAACAGCATTTATACTGAGCTAACTGAGATATCATGGAAGAATTTCTAACTGTATAATGTATATTAAACTAGCAAAAACAGCTTTTTGCTCAAAAGCTCAGCAGCTTTGTGAGGGCTCGCGTAGAAGTAGAGCACAAAGGATTTTGATCAGACCAAAGGTTTATTTATCAGATTTTTAGTTCAGAAAGGCAATAACTTAATATAGCCATTCATAATATAAATGAGGTTTAAGATCAATTTTGGATGAAATGGATATTCTATTTGTATGATTAAATATTATTAATTATAAAAACTTTTTTAGGTATCTGCTCGGCCAAGAAACGCACATGCCATAGTAAATGCTGCATTTTTCTACAAGCTAAGTCAATACAATACGGTTCAAAAATGCCGAATTACTTACGGTGGACTATCTTCAAACTTTTCACGTGCTAGAAATACTGAGAATACTTTATTAGGGAAAATATTATTTGAAAACAGTACTTTAAAAAATGCTATTACAGTTTTATCCAAAGAACTCGTGGTTGAAGATAACGCTCCTGAGCCTTCAGTCCAATATAGAAAACAGTTAGCTATTGGACTATTTTATAAGGTATCGTTGTATGTAATTTAATACTTCGAAATTTAACCCAAATTAATAATTTTTGATACTTCATGTTTTAGGGTCTCTTGGAACTATGTCCAGATGATACAATAATTTTAAAGTACAAGTCTGGTGCTGTAAATTTACACGAAAATCGTCCAGTATCTAAAGGCTCTCAAACATTTATAACAGATCCTTCAATGTGGCCAATTCATCAACCAGTAACTAAAGTAGAAGCATTGGTATTTACCAGGAGTTATTTTAATCATTTTAGCAAAATATTTTTTTTATTTTAATTAAATTAAACAAAAACAATAAAAGTAAAATTGTTTAAACTTTTTGCTTAATCTTGCGCTCATTATATGAAATCTCAAACGTATAACTTTATGAAGGGTCGATTTATGCGTAATAATCAAAACATATATCTGGGATCAACATTATAAACAAGTTCCCAACGTATTGAAGTAGTCCCTTATATATCTTACGTTAAGTTTTCAACGTAGGACGAACATATCTAAATGACCATTATTATAAGAAGGAAGAGTTTGTAAGTATATTTAACCATTGAGAGCGGAGCAGTGAAGTAATCATAAGCGTCTACAAAATATCTTAAGTCTTATCTATACTTACTGGTAAAACGCATCTATAGACGAAACCAAGCAAGGCGATGTTCACTCGTTAGTATGATAATATGGCAGTTAGCTAAGTAGTATTATTTTAATTTAAGAACCAATAAGATCTACACGAGCAATTATTATCTTTAGATTCAATGTGCAGGAGAAGCTATTTATGCAGAAGACTTGCACAAATTACCTAAAGAAGTATATGCAACATTTGTGCTTACCTCAGTAGGGAAAGGAACGATACATAGCATAGATCCTAAAGAAGCTTTAGTGGGTATTTTATGATTTCATTTCATTTATATTATTTTCCTGAGAATTTGTCAAGAAAATAATATATTACAATATATTTGAAATATTTGTAGGAACAATCAGGAGTAATAGCATTCTATACTGCTAAAGATATTCCTGGTATTAATTCTTTTACCCCAATTGAAGATCCTGACAGTTCGACAAATGAGGAAATTCTTTGTAGTGGTGAAGTTCGTTATTTCAATCAACCGTTAGGCATCCTTGTGGCAGAATCAAAGGATATAGCAAATGAAGCAGCATTACTGGTTAAAGTATCATATAGTAATGTAAGCAAACCAGAAATCGACATAAGAATAAATAAAAATAATACACAAAAAACTACATTATTTGAATCAATAAAGGCAACGAGTCGTGGAAGTGATATAAAAAAAGTGATTAAAGGTATTTACCTAATAAGTGTTTACGTACTTGTAATTAACTAGTTGTTTAACGTTTCATTTCCTTTATTGTATACAAACGAAATTATAATTTAAATTATGCAACAGTTTGAGATTTCTACTAAATTTAGCGCAAAGATGTAATAAAACTATCGTATTTATAGTCTTTAATATATATTTATAACTTTATTTTGTCATCTTTGTTAAGTGGTTTCTGGTATTTTGAATAGTAACTAAGAGGACCTTTATCTGTTTTTCTTGCGTAATTACGAGTAACTAGTAATGTTTTTAGGCTCCCAAATTAAATAATATATTCTTGTTTCTATTTTTCCTTAAGGTGAAGAGACTATATTTGGTCAATATCATTTTTGTTTGGAGAACATTGCTTGTGTTTCTTGGCCGACTGATGATGGATTGAAAGTTAAAACTACATCACATTACATTGATAGTGATCAATTGATGATATCACGATCACTGAACATGGACCAGAATAGGTAAAAAATAGTATACACCTTCATGCTTACATTAGAGTTAAGTAAGGCATACTCCCCCCCCCCCCTCCACGAGCGGTTCACCTTGTCGTGGTGGAGGGGCTCAGTAGCGTCCAGCAATCTGGCCAGGCGTGAAGCTAAAAACGCGCAAGTAAGACAGCGCTCACTTCGGCGGGCAGTGTGTCATGCGGGGTCTGGTGCTTCTCTGATATCAGAGTGGAGCGACTTCTTGGCTGTGTGGTCTGCTTCGGCAGACCAGCTGGGCCCTTGTAGGATTATGGTTGAATGCGCAAACGATCCTGCGACACGTTAATGCATTTTACAACGGTAAAAAAGAGTTTTAGAAAGAAATGTTATAAGATACAGTGTTATAATACAATCGTATTTTAGCATTGATATAGATGTACGACGAGTCGGTGGTAGTTATGGTCTGAAAATATCTAGGCAGACTTTAGTGACGACGGCTTGCAGTTTGGTTGCATACAAACTACACAGACCTTGCAGATTTCTTTTGCCACTCAAAATTCAAACTCGGGCTATTGGAAAAAGGATGCCTTCTTCAACTAACTATGAAGTAAGTACAAGCAACGAAAGACAATGAAATAAATATGTAAACATGATATTTGTTATTGTAAACTATGACATTAAATTCTATTGCTAATTAATATTTTATTAAAATATTTTATATCTTTTTATTTTTAATCTTCAATTATCTACTCTTTTCATAGAAAGGAAAATATTCTCAATATCTAAAACATCGAGTATTAACAGTATCTTTTTTATTTTTTTATTTACATACATACATATTTAACATATTAATCATAGACAGTTGTAGACCAGTAACCGAGTGTTTCAGGTTCAAATCTGGGTATTTCACCGCTGATATTTTCATGCGTGAGTCTATTCTATCATGATCACTACTTGTGTTACGGTGAAACATTGCGAGGAAACCTGCATGTCTGAGAGAACCTATTAAGTTTCGAAAAATATGTATAGTCCGCCAACTCACACTGCGGCCTGACCTCTCTTGAAGGAAGCCCGTGACCAGCAGTGGGATGCTTAAAAGGGCTGACTACAATATATCGATCGATCGATTTAAATGAAATATAATAATTACTCGAATGATTTCAGATCGGTGTAGATCAAAATGGTGTGATACAGTTTCTTAATTATGATATCTACAATGATAATGGTTATATTGTAAACGAACTTCTAATAAGATTTACAGCGGATACTTATTATAATTGCTATAAAAAAGATAGATGGAATTTCCAAAGCTTTAATACAGTTACTGACAATCCTTCAAACAGCTGGTTTCGTTCACCAGGTATAATTTTAAATGCTTTATAAATTGTCCATTTTACTGTCTCTTGTCACCACAGCAAAAAAATTTTGTCTTTTATTATAGGTTCTTTAGAGAGTATCCACTCTAGCGAGATGATAATGGAAAGAGTGGCCTATGAATTAGGGTTAGATCCATTGGAAGTTCGTTTGAATAACTTAGACGCAGAACAGTTTCCTGATATATTAGAAATGATTGACACTATCAAGACAAGTTCTGATTATGAGAAACGAAGAGCTATAGTTGACAACTATAATTTATGTAATCGATGGAAGAAACGTGGATTAAGATTTACTCTTATGAGATGGGAAAGTTTGTCCCCTTTCCTCTTAAACATCACAATGTCAGTGTATCATGGGGATGGTTCAGTGGCAATAACTCACGGTGGCATTGAATTAGGGCAAGGAATAAACACAAAAGCAATTCAAATATGTGCTTACTATCTGAACATTCCTATGAGCAAAATTAAAGTCAAACCTAGTAACACAACGACAAACCCTAATAACTCTCGCACAGCGGCTGGTTTGACTTCTCAAAGCGTAGCCATCGGTGTCCAAAGATGTTGTGAACAGTTACTTCAAAGGCTTAAGCCGATAAAAATCAAAATGGGTAATCCAACTTGGGAAGAACTTATCGCTAAAGCATACACAGTTGGACTGAATTTACAAGCAAACGGTGTTTGCGATTTTAATGATACAGTAAAATACAACGTTTATGGAGTTACTTTAGCTGAAGTAGAAGTCGATATTCTAACGGGAGAGTGGCAATTACTCCAAGTTGATTTGATAGAAGATGTAGGAAAGAGTGTTAGTCCAGCACTTGATATTGGACAGGTAAAATCTATAATTTTAAGCCAAGTAATCTGATATTATTACGATTTAACATAAAATATAATTTCCTATTACTTTTTTATTCCAATAACGCAAAAACATTCGTCGTCTTCGTTTGATTTAAGCAATGTTTAGCTTGATTTTAAAAATAATTTTTATAATAACAATTACTATAATACAGATATTTTATTAAGTGAACATTTAGGAGATGACTGATGAATGATGAAATTAGCATCATACATTGCCTTGAAAGAGAAATACCAAAATATATATATTACGAGTTTATACAATATTAACGTATGTAGTTTTTAAAAAGGAACTACGAAAAATTCATCAGTTAATTCAGTATACTGTGTTCATTATATTAAATCTCGTATTGGAACCAAGCGTTAATTACTGCGACTGTCAACAACAATTTTGTTACTGGATAATTTGGAAGCGAATTTTTTTATATTTAAATTTCAAAAAATAACATTTCACTTGTAACGCATTCTCGTTTCTTCGGTTTGCTTCTAGGTCAAATATTATTACACAAGTATTTCTATACAAACTGTTCAAACCTCAGTTTAATTTCTGTTTTGCATATTTAGATAATATCTCAAGATATTTGATTGCTACTAGCATTGGTTTTGTAATTGTAGTTATGAATAATAATTATATTTTACAATTATTGTATAATATTCTAATTATTGCATTTAAATAATTGTATTTAACAATTATTATTAAACAATAGTATTTATTATTATGCAATTGTATATATTGTCCTTGTAGTTGGAAGGAGCTTTTATACAAGGCGTTGGATATAACACCATGGAAGAACTGGTGTACGATCCTAACACTGGAGAACTATTAACTGACAGAACTTGGAATTACTTTGTGCCTGAAGGAACAGACATACCAACAATATTTAACGTTTATTTCTCTAAGAGATCTTACAGTTACGATATTATTTTAGGATCAAAAGGTATTTTCGCTGCCAAATTGTTATCTTGTTCCGAGAAATAATTTTAATTGTTTTACATTACTGCTTAAGTTAATATTTTTAAGTGTAGTTATTGAAATAGTTATTGTTTCTTTTTGTTTTAAGAATATTTAGGAAAAATAAATAGGTTTCGAAATTATTTTAACGTTTCAAGAGTAACAAAAGTAACATAAACGTTATCTTACCTTACGTGTACAAACTCTAATTATTTATCAAAAATAAAACTAGCACAAGTTTCTCTTTATAACATAAGCTATATAGCAATGAAAGTCAAATCAAAATCTGATTATTCGCTTTATAGATTAGCGGAAACAGACGGACGGACCGGCAAAAAAGTAAAAAAGGTGTTTTTTTCCTTATAAGTAGGTACCATATATAATTACATATGCATTTATTGAATGTTTTATTGGTGTTACAAACAAATATACATAATATTATAGTAACAAACTTGGACATTGAAACAACGTTTCATAGAGAAAACGAAAAATTTTCTTCCAAACAAATTAGTCGACTCTATTATACTAATTGATATTCATAATTACATTTTAAGCATGCTCCGAACCTCCAATTTGCATGGGTGTGGTCGTACCTTTGGCCATGAGAGAAGCGATCGTATCAGCCAGAAAAGATACTGGAATTCCTACGAATCAGTGGTTTCAAATAGGTAAAAATCAACGTTGTTGTATTTAAATACTTAAATAAATAATAATTTTGTTTTCTTTGTATTTATTACAATTTATTAGATATTTAAACAGTCTAACCGCCGCACTCATAGTCACTTAATGAAACATTAAGTCAAGAATCTCCATACTAAAGAACGACTTAATGGTTCATTAAGTGAATATGAGTGCGGGCATAACTGATTATGTCTATATATTTGTATTGGATTTTTTACAATAGATAGTAGTAGCTGAGGTAAGTATAACTAATAAAAACTTAAAATTAACTTAAACATTCAAAAGATGAATACAAAACAATTTAGTAAAAACATGTATTATTGTTTTCTGCGAGTTACGTTAACTATTAATCTTCTAATATATAAAAATCTCGTCACAATATCGTCACAGTGTTTGTTATCGAACTGCTCCGAAACGGCTTGACCGATTTTTACGATTTTTTTTTTGTATATTTGATAGGTCTGAGGCTATTTTTATTCCCCTAGGTGATGAGGGTGGCCCTGTCCGGATTTTTATTTTTTATTTTAGACCAAATGTCTACTTTTTATTTTTTTATAATATACTCGTATAGTGATTAAAACGAGGGCGGAGCCGCGGAATTGCTAATAATATATAATAAAAAACCATTGATATTACCTTAACAAATTATAGTAAAGTCATGACTATAATTACTTTGACAATAAATTATAAGTTCCTTTTTCACCTCCCTTTTAATCGTGTGTTTTCTCTTTCAGATGGGCCATATACTGTTGAAAAGATTTGCTTGGCATGTGAAACTAACTTAGAGGATTTTAAATTTAACTAGTACCAATTAATAAACAATAGATTTTTTAGATAATATCATAACATTAATATAAAATAAGATTAACTAACTTCGCTTACTTTTTGAGTAACAATAAATAAGTCGTGTATTCTGTGCAAGATCCATATTACATTGACAAAATTAATAAATATTTTTATAAAAATAATTAAAAAGTTATTGTATTATATATAAAGACTAAATTATTAATATTTATAATTCGCGAAGAATCTGACCGAAGCCAGGGTGAACCGCTAGTACGAGTATAAAAAGAATCGTTGACAGTAGGATTCATCGTGCTCGCTCTTCGGCACTTTGCGAATTAGTTTAATGGAACAAAACTATCTAAGAATCTCTTATAATATCTAAAAGCTATATTCTGTTAATTTTATACAACTATTCCATTAAAATAGATTACCGATTCTAATTGAATTAGGCTTTGACGTAATGCTTCATTATATAGTTTCAGTTAGAGATCTCTGCGAACACATTTTAAAGAATAAAATATGTATAATATATATTATTATGTACGGTCGCACATAGAGAGGTCCTGAGTTCGAGTACCAGGTCGGGCCAAGTTTAGTTATTGAGTGTTTCGTAAGCCTCAGTAACAGCCCGGAGTTGGGAAGATGGCGGTGTTTCACCCCATGCCTCGGAGAGCACGTAACGCCGTCGGTCCTGCGCCTTAGCTCTCACTGGTCGTGTCGAGCAGCCGTCCCACCGGAGTATGAGAGTGATAAAGAATAGAAAGTACACTTGTGTCTGCGTGTACACTCGTGCACTACAACATCTCCCGTGCAAATGGCTAGTCTTAATGATATTGGCCACCGTGGCCGGATTCGGTCAGGAGGACATCACATACATGTTGTGTTAATATTTAACTTATATTAATACTTACCTCACTTTGTTCGGTTTGTTACTTCGGGATGTTTTTACATTAATAATACTATTATAAATTTTATATTAGTGACAAATATTTTCGTATATTTGTGAATGTACCAATTTAAACTGTGTATTATTATATACCTGTATAATATTGGTAAAAATAATAAAGCAAATCTGTTAATGAATAAATTTACAAACAATGACTCTACAAAATATAGATTCCAAAATTTTAGTTGTTGAAAGTGAATTTTTGTCTGTATGTTTGTGTATGTGTTTATTGCACACGTAAAAAGTTGTGATTTTTAAACTAAAATTATCGTATTTCTATATTGAGCATACGAGTACCTTTTACTACGGGAAAATTATTCACAAAAAAGTAATAATTTACTTTTTAAAACTATTAGTACCAGGGTTCACAATTAACATAATAATAAAAAAAAATAAAAATCCTTTATTTTATACCCAGTAAAGAAGAGAGAAGAATAGAATACAAAGTGATTGGAAAATGTACAAGAGGCGGCCTTATCGCCAAAGAGCGATGTCTTCCAGGCAACCCGACGGGGCGTGTTTTAAATAAAGAGATAAAAATAGAATATAATATCTACAAATACATTATATTATTTTATAACTATTAAGTAAATTTCCAATCAAAATCTCATTTTTTTCAATTATCTTGGATAAATGTAACTTAGGCGTACCTACCCGAGCAAATCGAGGACGAGTTGCTTGGTACAAAATTCAATATTTGTAGAAGAATGTTAGTGGTAGTGCCATGCTTGTTACCTTCGGGTAGCAGCCGAATGGGCCGGCACGCCCCGTATCGTACCACTCTCACAGAAAACCGGCGTGAAGTGGCAGCTATGCTGTCGTGTTTCGTCCGGTAAGTGAGAGTCCGGGAGGCCCACTCCCATCCTTCTTCCTCCTCCCTCCCCCCTCCCTCCCTTTTCTAAAAGGCCGGCAACGCATCTGCAAAACTGCAAGACCTGCAGTCTTGCAGATGTCCATGTGCGGAGGTGATCACTTACCATCAGGTGAGCCTCCTGCCCGTTTGCCCCCTTTGTCACATAAAAAAAGAATTAAATTCAATGATATTTCAGTATTATATAAGAATGGTAGTTTCAATGTCATATTGACGGTGCGTCCTGTGGGAAATCAATTGAATCGTGTCTTTGAGAGTTTATAATCTAGCTTATCGAATTATATTTATTATATGACGAAACTTCTATTATTTACTATATTAAAATTTTAATGGTTTATTGTTATTTTGTAAGTACCTATATATTTAACAAAAGTCTGTAGTCTCACTAAAAATATAATGTTTTGTAATACTTTCTTAGATTTACGCGAATATTCGACATTATAAATGAAACTACCTTTTCGGATTTTGTCGCGGATTTATTTTGATTTTTAGTTCCCGACGTTTCGAATGCTTTACAGCAATCATGGTCACGGGAGAGACTGTGGCTGCGACAAAATCCGAAAAGGTAGTTTCATATAAAATATAATGTTTTTATCTTAAGAAGTTATTTTAACGTCCCACTTCTGGGCACGGGCCTCCCTCAGTATCAGGCCATAGTCCACCACGCTGGCCTAGTTCTCAAGCTGGCCTAGAAAACTTGCTAGGTTCTCTCAGACATGCAGGTTTCCTCACACTGTTTTCCTTCACCTTAAGACAAGTGGTAATCATGAAAGAAAATGATTCGCACATGAAAATAACAGAGGTGCGAGACCTGGATTTGAACCCGCATCACTCAGTTTTCCAAGCGAGCGCGTTACCGCTGGACTTTTCGTTGAACAGTAAATTATTTCCACTCTAGGAAAAGGCTAACTGAGTATTACGTTTTACTGCAAACTGCCCAGCCATTTCAGCATCATAAAAAACCCACACCCATACATACAAACTTTCTGATTTATATTAAGAGTCTGATGTTCTTTTAGGGTAAAAGGTTATTCATTAAAGTAACTGTGGCCCATCTTCACGTGCCTGTAATTTCTAGATAGCAAACTTATCTAGTAAATTTGTTATGGAGATTTTATGTCATGAAAAGCAAGCTAATGCTAGTAGGTACTTTGTTGTAGTGTAAATTGTCAAATCTAATAAAGTGTATAGAAAGGAAAGGAAATATACTTGTTTTTGCATGCGACTCTTTTTACCTACAGTACCTAAATTCTATAAAAAATACAAATAATATTTCTTTTAAAATAATAACTTGTAAATAAAATGTTTTCTTAGAAAAATTGTGTGCGAAAACTTTACGCGCGGTAGAAAACTTTCTATTACTATCGCAATTACATTAAAACTAATCTAAATATAATAAATATAATATTACTATAAAATTATTAGTAATAAATGTATATTTTTATTATTAATTAATATTTTAAATAAATGTAAATGTGCTATTTTTTAACTCATATTAATTCTAGTGTGACTTATCCTTTCTAAAAAATACTTTTAGATCTAAACACTATTTTCTACTTTATGTTTAAAAGAATTTATGTATCATCTACTTTCTAAAACCAATTCTCTTTCTAATTTTGGAATTAAATATTAAGTTTCAAAAACGATGATTTAACCGTACTAAGAAAGTTATTATAGTGCATATTACCCAAAGGCTATATAAATCTAAGTGGCGTTGGTTGAGGATCTAGTTAAAAGCTAACCAAATAACTTAATTTCCTAAGAGACTTTTATAGTTACGAGCTTCTATTATTAAAACCCTAGAAATACAATAATGGTATAGTTTAAAGCGCACCGCGCAGTTAAAACTAATTAATTAATTATTATTTTACTAGCGGTACGTTAGTATCGCTTAGTTGCGTTCTTAAAATAAAAAAAAAAATACAATTAAATTGTTAAAAATATTTAGACGTCAGACTCTTCGGTGACCATTATTGCTGTAGAACACTCAAAATGTCGGGGGTCAAAAATCAAAACAAATCCGCGAAAAAATCAGAATATTCAATTTATCCGATGGTTTAATTTATAAAGCTTAGACAAAGATATTTTGGTCGGCTTCAAAAAGGAGCTACTCGATTAAGGTGTACGTTATCATGTTAATATCTAAACTCAAGTGACAATGGGTACGGCGCATCGATCGTAGAACGGATCACGTGCCGGAAAGTGAAGCAGGCCAGGCCTCCCGTAAGGTGGACCGACGTCTTGGGTAAGGTCACTGACGACGAAGACCGCTTGTTGTGGGAATCTTTGTGGGAGGCCTATGTCCAACAGTGGACGTGTATGGGATGAGAAGAAGAAGAATCATCATTTTAAGTAGAGGCTTGTTTTATATTATTATAATTGCTAGTGGTTGGTATTCGACCACACCCATGGTTAATAATTTGAAGCGTCATATTATATTAATAGAAATTAGTTCGGTCATATCTACTAATAAAAAAAGAAAAAAAGAAGAAAATTGATAAATTTATACAAAAAAGCTTAGTAATAAAATTAGAAGACAGCAATATACAAAAAAATTGAAATATTTTATCAATTATCATCATTAAATAATATTATATACTCTCGTATAATTTATCATTTAGCATATAACAATCTGAATCCAAATTAGAATTCAAATGTAAGGAGAAAGTAGCCAAGCCAGTGTAATCAACTAATTCGAACATTTCGCCCATCGCTCCCAGAAGGCTCCCTATAGGCGCCCTAATTGATATTGAAGCGTACTTCATGGGGTTTTCTACACTTCTAGACCTTATTTCTATCACATTACAGTATGTTCTCGTTCTCACTGTGGTCTGAACGGTCCTGTTTTATTTTACTGAACAATTTTCGTAACATGATGCTCATACTGTAGCTATACCTTATTACTCTACGCAACAAGAAGTTATTTTGGCGTAAACGTATCTCTTAGACTTAATACTTTGTAGTGATATTTTATACTCTTACAATAGGGTATTTTACTCCATAGCTCTACAGATAGCTTACGCAAAAAGCATTCAGAAAATTTTGGTTTTAGTTCATAAAATAACAAAATAAAGTTTAAAATTAAATTATCTATCTGTTTTTAAACACCACGAACTAGTAGACGCCACTTTATTACGCCATAACGCCGTGTAAGCAAAAATAAATAATTTGTTCAGTGTTTTTACACTAGTATTCTTGCATTCAGGAACATCACACCAGCGATAAGTAGAATAATAACTCATTTTAAAACTGTAAACAATTATCAATTTTATACATTAAATTATATCAGCGCATTTGTTTACAAAATCCACTGACGTACTGACACACAGAGTACTAATGGCGTCCACTGCGTTTAGCGTTTTCGACCAATGAAGCGCGACATTTGAAAATGTAAGGATTTAAATCCATTTGTGTAACACTTATCGATTGAATAAGACTTTGATGTTTTTTTAGTGTTTTATAATCACTACAGAATTGTTATTATTAACTAATAAATACATAATTAAGACACTTTTCAAAAATTGATGTAATATTCCATTTCACTAATCGTAATCGTAAACCAATCTGTTTTCATGAAAACTAAACTTAAAAAATAAGGATGTGTCCATATTTTTTAAGTTAACCGTATTTTTTATAATACACACTCAGTTTTTTATTCCAGATATCATAATATTCATGAAATATTAGTGATATTTATCTTCGGTCTTGGAAACAAATATTAGTGAGACTATGAGACTAGCTACAATATTTGATACACAATTGCAATCTCTATTCCCGTCATTCTCATAAACTTCCCAAAGGAAGTTATAATATATATATATATATATATATATATATATATATATATATATATATATATATTTTCGAAACAATCGAAATTTAAAAAATAATAATAAAAGTTTTATTATATTCCTTAAAATTATTCCTATTTATCGAGGAGACTATAGGCAATATAACATCACATGGCATAGTAGTATTATAAGATTTCTAATAATTTGCTTTCTAGTCCTGGAACGCGGGCGCAGCCGCAGGAAACGCTAATTTATACTAATATTATAAAGAGGAAAGATTTGTATTTTTGTATGCAACGAAGAATCTCAAAAACTACTGGACTGATTTTAATGAAATTTGGTACACATGTTGCCCAGAGCCTGAGAAAGGACATAAGCTTTAACTTTTTAAGGCGACAAAAAGGGCTGTAAAGGGCGGAAATAGGGGATGAAAATTTGTATGGAAATTACCTCATTTTTAAAGCTCGAAGCTTGAACCTTATTTTTTAGGCTTTTGATTATATATATAAATTAATAAGACATCAAAGTTTGTAAAAATTTTATGCTAAAAGGGGTACTTAGAGACGAACTTGAGCGAAGCGAGGGTGAGTCGCTAGTATGTCAATAAAGTGACAAGTCATTTTTATTATATCCTCGATAAGACCCTTCTATAATCAATATAGAAACTTAAATGTAAACTATAAGTAAGGGTGGCGTTCGAAGTAAACCACAACTAAAATCCTTAATGGCTTGCGGGTAGGATGTTCAGTTCCCTTAAACGCTTATAATATAGACTGAAATGAGAAAGCCTCGATTATGTTCACTTTTATACTGCCTGGGTCGGTTACTTCATGTTTTAGGACTACTGTTATGGAATATAAATTCTGCTAAATAGCTAACCTTAGTGTGTCTGTGCTTGAAGCTTTAGTGGCAGTGTTAGCCCAGCGGTAACGTACTCACTTAGATGACCGACTGTTACGGGTTGAAATTCGGGGTTCAAAGCTCTGATATTTTCATTTCTATCATGATTTCCACTTGTCTTACGGTGAAAGAAAACATCGTCAGAAAACCCGCATGTCTGAGAAAACCTATCAAGTTTTCAAAAGACATGTGAAGTCCGCCAACACGCACTAGGCCAGTGTGGTGGACCATGGCCTGATCCCCTTCGTACTGAGAGCCCTAACCCCTGTGCCCAGCAGTAGGACGTTAAAAAGGGCTGAAGGCTCTTGAAGCTTTATTGACTTAGTCGATATACGCAGATCTACTCGTACTATGTAAAGACCTATGTGTTTAATAAAGCTAGCTACAGCTTTAAGCTTGAATCATAATATGTATGTAGGTGCATTGTAGTCAATAGCAGAATAACTTATGAGAAGGTAAGAAAGGTAAGGTTTGTCACTAAATATTTTAATTAAAAAAGGATTATTTTCGAGTTAATTTCGTCTTAATAAAAGTAGTATTAAAATAATTCAATTCAATATACTGAATCAAGTTACATATCATATTGAAAACAACGAAAAAATTATAATATGTAATGATGTGGAGTCAAGCTTAATATTTATATATACTTACTATATTAATTCAGACATCGATTACTACATTTGACCATTTCTTCATAATTTTTCTATAGTTGCTTACTTCCCTAAGAAGCTGTATTGATCACTCGACAAACTGCCGCTCTTTTATAACCCATAAACTGTTCTTGCCATGGATAATGTCATGACAATATCATAAAAGATGCTACAAGAACAACCCTGCTATTTATAAAGCAGTCTACATATTGCGAGTGTAGTGGCATTGTATTATAGTATAACTCCAAAAACATAATTATTATATTTTGTGTATATTCGTTTTTGCCAGTGTATTCATTCCTTTTTGTTCTAGAAAACAAGATGAAGTTAAACGGTTAAATTTTTACAAAATCTGTTGAAACTTCAAATGTAGTGAGAACCTGCCAACATAAAATTATTCTAAAAAATAACATTCTGCTGTAATTTCATAAAATCCACCTAAAAATTCATAGCTCAAGAGGGTTGAGCATATACTGAAATAAAACTCGGCCGTTTTCTTACGCTTTCACTCGTAAATCTAAAAACTCAATTAGGCGTTCTAATTAACTGAAAACTTAATTCAGTAACACTGTAAAAATACGTTGTACCGTAAGAAAATATGATGTAATAAAGGAAAAATATTAGTCTGGTGCTATATTAGAAATGTGGAGCTATTGAGTTCCTTTTTAATATAAAAATATTGATAAAATATGGGTCATGGTTATTCTAATATAGAAAATCTCGTGTCACAGTGTTTGCTATCGAACTGCTCTGAAACGGCTTGATCGGTTTTTGTGATATTTTTGTATATTTTTAGGTCTGAGAATATGTCGTAGGCTATTTTTTATTCCCCTAGGTGATAAGGGTGGCCATCTCCAGATATTTTACTTTTTTATTTTTAGACCAAACTTTATTTTTACTTTTTTATTATTTGTCAACAAAAAAAGTTTAAAATCCTACATTTTATCCTTCGGGCGCGAGCGGAGCCGCGGAAATTGCTAATTAATATATAAAAATCTCGTGTCACAGTGTTTGTTACCTAACTCCCCCGAAACGGCTTGACCGATTCTTATGATTTTTGTGTTTATTTACTAGGTCGGAGAATAGGTCCAGAATTTTTCTTTTTTGACCAAATTATTATTTTTTTATTTTCTTATGATTTGGCATCAAAACATTCTTACACGATATTTTTTAATACTGATTAGAACGCAGGTGAAGTCGCGGAAATTGCTAGTTTCAATATAAAAATATGTTGATAGAAATATATGGGTCATGGATGAAGCTCAGCTGCTAAGTTAAAAAATCTCATGTCTCACGTAAGACTTGTTTTGATTATTCTTGCTACAAACTAAAGAAAGAAAAGAATATTTATTATAATATTATATAATATATACCTAATATAGAATAATATATAATATATATAATATTTATTCTATACCACGCGATTTCTTTGCTTTCTTAGGTTAAGAGTAGAATAGAATTCTGCTTAATTTTCCGTCCACTTTCTAATTGCTGCAAGAAACATTTCAGTGGATTTGGGCCATAGTTCAATATTACTGAAAGCTTATATAATCGTATTTGATTTTGTTTCGTTACATATAATAATGTAATGTTTCCAGGTGCCGTTCCAATAAGACTGCAACAAATCGACCCCTGTGAGAAAAATATTGCAAATTTTTCAAAAAATTGAAAAAAAAATTATTTCATTTTCGTTTCCTTTTTTTCATAACAAATGCGTGGTAAAATAAGTAAAAAGCAAAATTTTTACAATTTTTTTGTACGAATTAAGGATCATAAATACATATTATATTGTGAAATAAACGTGTAATAAATGAATTACAGTTAATAAATATATTATAACAAATATATAGCACTAGTATTCAGATACAAATCCACCTTTAGAAGCTATAAATGCTCAGCTGCTAAGAACCAAATCTGTTTTGAAATTACGCTCCTTAGGTAATGTTTATTACTGTCTTGGTCCTTCTCTTACTAATAATGTCGCTTTAAATTACCTTTATAAATATAAAACTGTTTTAATTTAGGCCTACTTAAATTTAAGTAGCCAATAAAGTACAAGATAATTATATTTTTTATTACCAAATATGAAATGACATAGATTTTTGGTACCTATACTTGAAAACAGCAATGGTTTTTGTCTAATATCCATAACGCTATAGTCGCATTTTCCAGCATAAATAATATAAATTAAAAATTTTGCCCTTTTTAACGTCCCACTGCTAGGCACGGGCTTCAATACGAGGGTATCTGCCATAGTCCACCACGCTGGCCTAATGTTATGCGTTGGACTTCAGTTTTTCGAGACGAACCTCCATGGTTCTCTCAGACATGCAAGTTTCCTCACGATGTTTTTCTTCACTGTAAAATAAGTGGTAACCATGATGGTTAAGATTCGCACATGAAAATATCAGAGGTACGAGACCCGAATTTGAACCCGCATCATTCGGTTATCCAAGTGAGCGCGTTACCACTGTCTTATATGGAATATCTACATTTAATTTAAGTTAGCCCATGATTAGTTTGAAATTTCGTGATTTTTTTAGTTTAAAATATGGAAATCTATTTTCAACCTTATACTTGTAATTTTTATTTAGTCGTTTTCATTTCTAGCAACAATTAAATTAGTATTTAGTTTTTTTGAGATATTGACACACGCAGCGCCATCTAGTGCCGTCGTAAGCTACGAGGCTTGTGTTACGGATACCAGATAGTTGATACACTACACATATATAACTTTATATACTTACATATTATAAATATAATTTAGTCATCTTATGTTGTTTGTATGTAAACTCTAGCAATATCTGTAACTGAACACCTAATATTTTTTAAGCTTCTTTTTCATATTTTTTAAGAGAAGCACGACAAGAAAATATTATAATATGCCACTCCCCTACGCATACGTATTATGCCAAATACACCTCAATTCAAGATTTTTGCTCCTTAAAAGATATTTTAACTAATATAAAATTAAGTTAACGTTATAGATGTCGAATCCAACTTCGCAATAAAATTAACAACCAATTTTTTTTATTTTACTATAGCAATATTATACTTTATGCCTTAAACGCCATTATATATTAAACTTTACAAAAGTTCGTACATACAAGTTCCAGATACGCAAAGTTTTGGAAAGTTGTATAATTATCCAAACCTGAGCTTTGCTGCGGCTGTGGCATATCAATATCAAGAGAGTTTGCAGTGAAGATAATATACTAATTGAGATATTTGCGGGAAAGAACTAGAATAGTATTGATTTTAAAGACTTCCTTCATTTATTGCCTAGATCCTACATATTTTACAAACGTCTTACGTTCATAAAACGTAAATATAGTCACTAAGAACTTTTCAAATTGCCTACAGTTAAGAAAGGATGCACATATTTGTCTTTGTTAAGGAAAGTGTAAAATGAAAATGTAATGAAGATGGTGCGAAGAGGCTGCGATTCATGTATGGTTTATTTAAATTATCCCAGACATGTCTTATCACCTTTCTATCCTTGATGTCCTTGTCGACCATGGTATTCTATGTGTCCCCTCTTTTAGGCCTCATTCCTATGGCATCGGCCGAATATCTTGATGCGGTCACGATTCTTGCTATGTGGCCAAGCAATATATTAGAAGTTTATTCCAATTCCAAAGTAGCCTAAAATCTCCTTATAAAATCAGCAATCTGCCAGTGAAAGTCCTGTCACAATATGTCCAGTCCTTTCAGATATTGGCGAAAACAAACGGATGGACAGAAAAAAAGAGAAAAAATACTATTTTTTTATCTAATACGTTCCGTATATAATTAATATAGTCAGTACATAATATGTGTTTAGTAAAAAAAACACTTCAATTTTATTTACCTGTATAAACGAATGTTAAAATTTATCATAGTTGAGTAGATCTAAGAAGTGATAGAAAAAGGAATTACTTCAAGAGAAACTTGTTTTGTCAGAAAATAGAAGCCATATTATATTCTAGCCATTTCATTGAAAGTAATATCCATCTTAACGCTAACTTTGTGCTACACCTAATAAAAGGAGATATTCAAAATGTATCTGAAATAGCGTAGTTACACCGCATTGTGATTTCCCTTCGGGCTTGGGACAAAGATATCAATAGATCGAGATCCGTACTTTGGAATAATGAAGTAAATAACAATCAAGTTAAATTAACTGTCGTATATTTCGTCTTGATAAGACGTACGAGCGTATAATACCTTAAATATAGAAGATTCACCGGTTTTCTGCTTTCCAGAAATATCCCACGCTTATAAATTACTCTGCATTTCTATTTTATTTTATTTAATACAAGCGAATCACACGCTCTTCGCTCGGTTTCGTACATCAGGTTTAACATCAGCAATTCCGCGGATTCTTGATCGCTCGTTTAAAAAATAATATTTCTAAAAAATAACTTCCTGCTTAATATAAGTGTAATCTCTGAAAGTTGAAACGGCTGGACCGATTTTGACGGGACTTTAACTCGCAGATAGCTAATGTTATAAGGCGTAACTTAGGCAACTTTTATTTTAGATTTTGTTTTATTTTCATTACGAGATGGATTTTTGTTCTACAAACATTTTTGGCAGTGAGCGCCTAAAGACGAACCCGAGCGAAGCAAGAATGAATAGCTAGTCTCAAATACATTTCTACAATTATATAATATCAATATACGAGTAGATTTTATGAAACTAAACGTTAAACTTGAATAGTTATAGTTAAAGTGAATTAAAGGAATATTAGACCAAAACTGTTCAAACTGATAAGTTACAAAACGCTACGAACTTGTTTGATTTAAAGTCCACTTAAAGCCCACTGTCAACTGTAAGTGACATCGAAAATACTTGTTAATTATTCATGTATTGCATCAGTTTTAGGCGTCGGGACGTGACGACCCCACCGCCCGCTGGTGAGATAATCTAGTGACAGAGATTATTCCATCAGTGCAATCAGTCAACCAAACCAGTGGTAGTGCCATGCTTGTTGCCATCGGGTAGCAGCCGAATGGGCCGGCACGCCCCGTAAAATACCACTCTCTCACAGAAGATCGGCGTAAAGTGGCAGCTATACTGTCGCGTTTCGTTCGGTGAGTGAGAGTCCCGGGAGCCCACTCCCCATCCCTCCCCCACACCACTAAATACCATGATAGTGCGAAATTCGGTGAATCTACCCCAGGAGGGTACCACCAGCGCACATCGCGGTGGAGAATCCCTCTCTGGGCATCCATGCTCAAGCCATACTCTACCTGAGCGTGGATGCTCAGGCTGCCCTCCGAATTCTGGGGGGGGCAATTTTGCGCTCTCAACCTCTGTTCGGGGCATACGGAGCAGGCAACTTAAGGCTACCCCTTTAACTCTTACTGTAGACTTCTGCAACATTTAGGGGGCTAAATACCAACTTGAACGCCGTCCACTTCCACCTTGAGACGGCGAAGCCGGCCTTGCTCTTCCTTACTGAGACGCAGATATCTTCTCCGGCTGACACCTCTTTTCTCTCTTACCCGGGGTATAAATTGGAGCATTCCTTTATACCACGGGCTGGGGTATGTGTGTACGTCAGAGATGATATCTGCTCTCGTCGCCTCGACAGCCTTGAAGGGCGGGACCTATCCATCCTCTGGCTACGTGTAGACTGCGACGACCATCCGCGAATCTACGCGTGCCTGTATAGGTCCCATAGCGGTAATGCCGAAACTGACCGACTCGTTGAGCACATGCAAATGGCTACAGATTCCGTGCTGCAGCAGATCCCATCCGCAGAGATCGTGATCCTCGGCGACTTTAACGCCCATCACGCCGAATGGCTTGGATCACGCACCACCGATCATGCGGGAAGATCTGTTCACGATTTCGCATTAGCATATGATCTGACACAACTGGTCACCTTGCCAACGCGAATCCCTGATGTGGATGATCATACACCTTCCCTGTTGGACCTCCTGTTGACCTCTCATCCAGACGGCTACCTGGTTTCCGTCGATCCTCCTCTTGGCTCGTCGGACCACTGTCTTGTCCGGAGTACAGTGCCAGTTACGCGATCATCACGACCTCGCTTCGCGGGCTGCCGCCGCGTATGGCACTACAGGTCAGCGGATTGGGACGGGATGCGGTCATTCTTCGCGTCCTACCCATGGGGGCAGATTTGCTTCTCGCCGGATGATCCTGGCGTCGTTGCTGACTCTGTTACCGATGTGGTACTTCAGGGTATGGAACTGTTTATTCCGTTCTCTGAGGTGCCCATTGGGGGCAAATCCCAGCCTTGGTTTGGTCGCTCCTGTAAGACGGCATCTCGCCGAAAGCTGGAATGCTACCGAGCCTGGGCTGTCGCGTCGGCGTCTAGTGATGTAAATACCAGCGTTTTTAAAAAGGAGTATAACTTTGCCTCCAGATCCTTCAAAAGAGTTATTGCTGATGCGAAGTCGAAGCACATTGGCAGAATTGGCGAGCGATTAGCGCGTCTCCCTTCAGGAACACGTGCGTTTTGGTCTCTCGCCAAGGCTGTCTTAGGGAATTTCTGTCAGCCTTTTTTTCCACCTCTACACACGGAGGGTGACTCGCTGGCCCATGCCGCGAAAGAGAAAGCCGATCTACTGGGCTCTCTTTTCGCGTCCAATTCGACTCTGGATGACCAAGGAATCTCACCACCGACAATCCCGCGGTGTGATACTACGATGCCGGAAGTTCAGTTCCGGCAAAGTGCAGTTCGCAAAGCACTCCTTTCCTTGGACATTCATAAGTCGAATGGGCCCGATGGCATCCCTCCGATCGTGTTGAAGACATGTGCTCCGGAGTTGGCACCGGTCTTAACGCGTCTTTTCCGGCACTCCTATTCATCAGGCGTAGTCCCGAAATCCTGGAAGGCCGCTTTAGTGATCCCAAAAAAAGGCAACCGCTCGGATCCGTCCAATTACAGGCCTATAGCAATTACCTCCTTGTTCTCCAAGATAATGGAGTCCATTATCAACTGCCAGCTCCTGCGGTACCTAGAGGAGCACCGGCTGATTAGTGACCGCCAGTACGGCTTTCGTCGAGGTCGCTCAGCCGGTGATCTTCTAGTTTACCTGACACATAGATGGGCAGAAGCAGTTGAGACCAAGGGGGAGGCGCTTGCGGCCAGTCTGGACATAGCGAAGGCCTTTGATCGGGTATGGCACAAAGCGCTTCTTTCGAAGCTGCCTTCCTATGGGCTTCCCGAGAAATTGTGCAACTGGATCACCAGCTTTTTGGCAGATCGGAGCATCAAGGTCGTTGTCGACGGTGCCTGCTCTGATCCTAAATATTGTCATGGATTAACTTATAAATAATAAAAGAATGACTACAAATTTATAAGGTTATTTATTAAATGCTAGTTGCTACCCAATCACCTAGTAGATACTAAAGTATGCTTATCCTATTTTATATATTTATCTTAATAACACATCTTAAATCTAAAGAAGGGCGCCAGGAGAGTTTTTCAGAACTGCACAGCTAAACCCAGGCTATGCGTGGAACTCTGCCAAAACCTAGCCACGGCCATCCCAGATCACAGGGATTCTCGTTTGGAATGGTGTATACAGCACCTTAAGGGCGTTACGTTAGGCCCTTTTGTGCACAATTATTCCTTATGTAATTTTACTTATATATTTCATATTTCGTTACTCTTACTATGATCGTCTTACTACGATCTTCAAAATGATCACAATAAAATAATCTTTATCATCAAGGTATGGACACCGAGCACACGTTCATCACGGCTCACTCCTTGTCCCGCAATCCCCACCTTATATCATTTCTTAGTAAAAAGACACTTACCTACATGATAACTACCAAATGAAAAAAAGTAAACCGCGCGTGGGATTTGAACTCGTGTCGCATGTACCTACGTAAAATTTAAGCTGCAGCCAAACCGACTGAGCCACCGTAACTTAACGAACTCGTTTGAATTTGCTGGTCATTATGTTTACTCATAACATTCCCTCAACCTACCAAAAAAAAAAAATATTTAAATTATAAAATTTATTAATTTATAATGTTGTTAATTAAGCATATCTATATTGTTATTTTTTTTTTTATTTTTTATTTTCACTCCATAAGGGTTTCAAGTCTTTTGCATGCCAAACCCCTAGTGATTTACCAAAAGCATTATTTAAATGATAAGCATTTTCAGACCGTTTGTCTGTAATGATGGCCTTTTCATATTTTGGTGCCAGCTTAGCCATGAATTTATTTCTTGCATTAGAGAGAAATTTAGTTTTCTTCCATACTACATCCCCTACTTGAAATTTAGCTTCCCTATGATTTCTGTTATAAATTTCTAGACTTCTTTGATGTGACATTTGTAGCTTACGTTTAACAGTATTGTATATCGTAGGTCGATTTTTCAGTTCTGTAAGATACTCATCCGTTTTAATTACAATAGGCTTCTCCGTAGTAAGGGGAAAGGTTGTGGTTTTGTGATATATACCTGTCGGGATAGATGTTTCTCTTCCAAAGAACAAGAAAGATGGCGTAAATTGCGTTGTTTCATGAACTGCTGTCCTGATAGAATGTGCAAATTTCTGTAAGTGAACATCCCATTCGTTGTGTTTTTTTGAGCTAATGAACGACGATATCATAGTGCCAATCACTCTATTTACACGTTCTGTAGGATTGCTTTGAGGGTGGTAGCTAGGCGTATACCAAATTTGACTATGATATTTCTGAACCAGTTCCTTAAAAAAATGTGACTCAAACTGCTTGCCATTATCACAAATTATAGCTTGGGGAATGCCAAATAGGAGAAATTGATTTTCGACTATCTCACAAATCTTATCCGCTTTACCATTTCTTAATGGAAATAATAATACAAATTTACTGAACAGACAGGTTAGCACCAATAACATTGTATTTCCTCTCTTGCTCTTAGGAAACGGACCCATTAAATCTAATGAAATTACTTGCCAAGGTCTTGTAACAGTTCTGTGTTTTCCCATGCGGCCATATGGTAACTCTTGCGACACTTTCATTTTGGCACAAACCTCACATTTCCCAACATAAGTCTTCCCATCCTTCAACATATTAGGCCAAAAATAATATTGTTTAATTTTAAACAATGTTTTCCGAACACCGAAGTGGCCAGCCGTAGCGTCATCATGGCATTGTTTTAAAATTTGAGTCCGCAACGAATCTGGAATATATAATTTCCAATCATTAATTGGATCAGGATATTGCTTTAGACATATTTTCCTGTATAACAGCCCATTATCAACTTTCCAAGTCGAGTCCTGTGAATCATTATTCAATACTTTAATTACTTTATTTTTATACCAGTCATCCTTATGCTTATTCATAATTTCTGTACTATTTATTTTCCTATCTATTATTGTATTTATTGATCTAGACAAGGCATCTGGTACTATATTAGATTTACCTGGTTTATGCACTACATCAAAACTAAATTGTTGCAATTTCATAGCCCATCTTGCCAGCCTACCATGCGGATCTTTCATTTTGTGAAGCATTTTAAGGGCACTATGGTCCGTTATGACTGTAAAATGAACACCTTCAATATATGGCCTAAATTTTTCTATGGCAAAGACTATGCTCAAAAGCTCTCGTTCTGAAGTTGAATATAACTGTTCACGATCATTCAACTTTCTACTTAGATATGCAACAGGTCGCTCCACTTTATTAATAGTTTGGCATAAAACCGCTCCTATCCCTTTGGTCGACGCATCACATTTTACAATGGTTTGGTAAAATCAGGACAGGAAATGACAGGCGTGGACGTAAGTAACGTTTTGAGTTTTAAAAACGCCTTTTCAGCTTCATCATTCCAACAAAATCTTTTATTTTTCTTGCCTTTCGTGAGGTTATGAAGTGGAGCAGCAACAATGGAAAAGTTTTTTACAAATCTTCTATACCAACTAGCTATTCCTATGAATCTCTTTAACTCCGTAAAATTTTTTGGTCTCGGGAAGTTTAATATAGCTGCAACTTTATCTGAATCAGTACGTAAGCCATCTTTGTCTACAATATAACCCAAAAATCTTAAACTAGATCGAGCAAATTTACATTTCTCTACATTTATTGTTAGACCAGCATCTTTAAGGATATTCATGACTTGTCTTAAAATATTTAAATGTTCGTCAAAGGTTTCCGAACAAACTACGATGTCATCGAGGTATGCCCAAACCTTTCCGTCTAACACATGAAATAACATATCCATCAACCTTTGTTGTGTCTGCGAGGCGTTGACCAAGCCAAATGGCATAACTTTAAAGTGAAATAAGCCTTTTCCAGGTACAGCAAAAGCTGTTTTTTCTTTACTAGAGTCTTCCAACTCAATTTGCCAAAAGGCTGATTTTAAATCAATAGTACTTAAAAATTTCGCGTTCCGTAAATTGTCTATAATAGTAGCGACGCGTGGTAGTGGATACGTATCTCTCTTAGTGACTTTGTTTAGCTGCCTACTATCCAAACAAAGCCTATTTATAGTACCATCTGCTTTTTTAACTAATACTATAGGGGAGCACCAGGGGCTATGTGAAGGTTCTACTACATCTTTGCTTAACATGTCGTCAAGTTCACATTCAATTTGCTTTTTAATTACAGGTGAAAAGTTGTACTGTTTTTGATAAATAGGTTTATTCATACCTGTGTCAATTGCGTGTCTCAAAATTGCCGTTCGACCTAACCCCGTCCCTATATTATCTCGAATTTCCTTAACAATAGTAGTTAGTCTTTCATGTTCATCTTTACTTAAATCTTCTTTACATATGATTGCTGAAGTTTCTTCAGAAATTGCATGAATCCTTTGCCCATGTGACGTATTGTCTTGAAATTGAAATGATATGCCAAACAAATCAAAAAAGTCTTTTCCTAAAATTAATGGTTGTGACAAGTTAGGCATCAACAGCATGGACAGGATATGAAATTGATTATTAAATTGTACTGGTACATCGTATACTTTAGTAATGGAATGATTAGTACCGTCGGCAGTTGCCATAGTAAATGATTTAAGCCGGTGTGCGGTCACACCAAGTCGTTTTAAGGTGTCTGCAAAATCAGAATTTACCACTGTACGAGAAGCACCAGAATCCAATAAACCGTCACATTTAAAGTTCAATATGTCAAGAGAAATATAAGGTCTGTTATCAAATTGTTTTTTAAATGTTAATTGGTATAATTTACCTCGTGACATAAAGTTATGCACAAAGGTTAGCCAGTCCTGCCAATCTTTGTTATTTCGACTAAGGGGAAAGTTCACTTGGCAGGTTCGCGCCTCTCCCCTGTGGCGTTTCCCTTACAAACACAGCTCGATGAGGTTACACCAAAACGCCCACACTTATAGCAAAATAAGCACTGCTTAGGCATGGAGCATGACCGAAATAGGTGTCCAGATTCTCTGCAGTTCCAACATCTCATTTTATTACGGGTACTTGAATCTGAAAATTTATTTTTGATTTCTGAAATTTCTTCTGTTTCCTTTAAAGCGAACGTGGGTTTATAAGCTAAATCAGGTTCCAAAGAACTTATAATTGTCTTTGGCTCTTGAAAATTGTCACAACTGACCTTGGTTCTCTCGACAATTCTTAGAATGTTAATTAAATCAGCAATAGAAGTAAAAATGTCTCTACATACTGCTCTCTGAAAATATGGCTGAAGATTTTTTACGATTATCATAATTTGCTCAGTCTCTGAAATTTTATTAGGGAGCCTGTTGAATAAATTTTGCATGACGGATACAAAAATAAGCACTCCTTCATTTTTACCTTGGGTCCTAGATTTGGCCTCCAACAGTAACTCTTCCTGGTAATAAGGAGACTGAAATGTACGTTTCAGTAGTAATACAAGTTCATTCCAATTATCAACATTTTGGCGGTTTGCGCGAAACCAAATTAATGCATCACCTTTAAAGAAATCTATAGCATGCCTCCATAAATCGTCATCAGTAGCATTTCTAGCGTCCTTAAGTTCATCTACACGCTCAAGAAAAGCATTAACACTAAATCTATTATCCCCAGAAAATTGTACACCCCATTGACTTATTGGAACTAGTTTTAATTTGCGAGTATGATTACCTTCATCAGCTGATGTAGAATTTAATAATTTATGAAGATGATGAGGACTATTAAATGGTTGAATATCTAATTCATCTTGTGCAAAACTAACTCTTTTATTTCCAAAATGCTTTTGCAATAAGACATCTTCCGTTACTATATTATCTTTTGAAGTAGAAGGAATATTACCTGACGAAATGGCATCCTCTGCAATTTCATTTAAAATTTTCTTGCTATCTTCACCTAACGAGTTCTGTAATGCCTCTTTCATTTCCGGCGATATATTGTCACCATCCTCTATGTCATCTTTATCTTCTAGGTCCTTCAACAATATAACGGCTTTATCTAAGAGAGCTTTCTTTTTTTCCATATCAATTTCTTCAATAGGTGCAATAAATTTTAATCTATTCACCACATGAAACAAGCGTGACACTAAACGTTTGTAAAGTTGTTTGTCAGGTTTTTCCTGCAATTCTGAGATATAACACAAGATATTACTAATTTTATCTGAACATATACCTAATTCTATACTAGGAGTAACTATACATGACGGCGGAGGCTTAATTTCATAAGATACTTGCAATAAATTTTCAGCTTGTATCATCTTTTTAAGAATTTTCTTCAGTGCAGAAACTAAGCCCCCTGGTTTAGTGTACCCACGACATGCGAGCTCAAATTCCACTTTATCTTTTAACAAAAACTGCGGATCCATCTTAAAAAAAAATAGGTACACTTAGTAAATAAATGAAAATATCTTTATATAAATGAGTTACACAAATATAGCGTGGGAAAAATTATGCACAAAATTGTAAGATGATTGAGTAAAAATCAATATAAATTAAACCATCAACTAACAACTTGATATACTACTTACTAAAATCTTAACTTTTATTGAACTACACTAACTACCTATACATTATATAGTATAAAAACATCAAAATATTATAGTTTATATATAAGTTCACCTTTATATCTTATAAATTTTAAAAATGATATCTCATCAAAATGTAAAAGAAATAATATGGATTGTTTTCTTAATGTTTCTTACATGCATATACAAACATTTGTGAACAAAGTTGTGTACTATTTAAAAATAAATACTTACAATGTGAGGTTAAACCCATCTAACATAATGACTAATAAGAATCTTAATAAACATATAAGAAAATGTCCTAATTATATTCTTATGCTTTTATCACTACAAACAATAACTTATTACACTTGACCTACTTAAAAATAATATAACTTAAAAAGGTTATGAAAGTAAAAATAGACATAAAATTTACTCTAATATTTAAATAATATTTTTACTACCTAACTAAATTTAACCAACACTCTAATATATAATAACCATAATATATAATAACCAAAACTAATATTCAAATAATATTTTACTACCTAATTAAATTTACCTAACATTTAACATGAACACATAATATTATTATCTAAAGTTGCATTCTCAATGTCAAGGTTAACAAAGAAGCAGTTGCAAAATGAGGGTGGAACCAAATTTCTTTATATAATAGCTCAGATTATATATCTTATTATATAATCTGAGTATAATAGTAACGAGATAAAATCTAAACTGATTTAATAAGTGCTATTAACCCATGAATTTTAACGTTGGGCGCCATTGTCATGGATTAACTTATAAATAATAAAAGAATGACTACAAATTCATAAGGTTATTTATTAAATGCTAGTTGCTACCCAATCACCTAGTAGATACTAAAGTATGCTTATCCTATTTTATATATTTATCTTAATAACACATCTTAAATCTAAAGAAGGGCGCCAGGAGAGTTTTTCAGAACTGCACAGCTAAACCCAGGCTATGCGTGGAACTCTGCCAAAACCTAGCCACGGCCATCCCAGATCACAGGGATTCTCGTTTGGAATGGTGTATACAGCACCTTAAGGGCGTTACGTTAGGCCCTTTTGTGCACAATTATTCCTTATGTAATTTTACTTATATATTTCATATTTCGTTACTCTTACTATGATCGTCTTACTACGATCTTCAAAATGATCACAATAAAATAATCTTTATCATCAAGGTATGGACACCGAGCACACGTTCATCACGGCTCACTCCTTGTCCCGCAATCCCCACCTCATATCATTTCTTAGTAAAAAGACACTTACCTACATGATAACTACCAAATGAAAAAAAGTAAACCGCGCGTGGGATTTGAACTCGTGTCGCATGTACCTACGTAAAATTTAAGCTGCAGCCAAACCGACTGAGCCACCGTAACTTAACGAACTCGTTTGAATTTGCTGGTCATTATGTTTACTCATAACAATATGTCAACGCTGGTGTTCCACAAGGCTGTGTACTGTCTCCTACTCTGTTCCTTCTGCATATCAATGACATGCTGCAAATCAGCAACATTCATTGCTATGCAGATGATAGCACTGTAGATGCACTGTACACTGGCCGCGCTAATATTTCTCGGGAGTACGTCGACGAGTGCCGGAACAAACTTGTGTCTGAAGTCGAAACCTTGTTAACCAAAGTCTCGAATTGGGGTCGACTAAACTTAGTCCAATTTAACCCCAAAAAGACACAAGTTTGCGCGTTGACCGCTAAAAAGTCGCCGTTTGTCGTAACTCCTCAATTTGCGGGCACTCCCCTGTCTGCCACAGCCAGTATCGGGATACTTGGCGTCGATATTTCGAGCAACGTCCAGTTTCGTGGTCACTTGGAAGGTAAGGCCAAATTGGCCTCTAAGAAGCTTGGTGTGCTCAGTAAGGCGAGACAGTACTTCACGTCGGGTCAGCGTCTTAATCTTTATAAGGCGCAAATCCGACCCCACATGGAATACTATTCTCATCTCTGGGCGGGAGCTCCCCAGTACCAGCTACTTCCATTTGACCGCATTCAACATAGGGCGGTTCGAATTATCAACGATCAAGCTCTTTCCGATCGGCTTGATCCTTTAGCTTTGCGTAGAGATGTTGGATCACTCTGCATCTTCTACCGCATTTATCACGGGGAGTGTTCTGAGGAATTGTTCGGACTGATCCCGGCCGCAGAATTTCATCATCGGACATCGCGCCAAAATCGAAAACTCCATCCTCACCACCTCGATGTCCAGCGTTCCACAACAGTGCGATTTCTAAGACATTTTTTGCCCCGCACAACCACTCTGTGGAACCAGCTGTCGCCTGCGGTCTTTCCGAACCGTTACGACCTGGCAACCTTTAAGAAGAGAGCGTATTCTTTCTTGAAAGGCCGGCAACGCAACTGCAAGCCCTGTGGTGTTGCAGTTGTCCATGGGCGGCGGTGATCACTTACCATCAGGTGAGCCTCCTGCCCGTTTGCCCCCTTTGTCCCATAAAAAAAAAAAAAAAAAGTTTAAATGGATTTTTTTTTTTGTAAAAAATGCAAAGTAGGATCCGCATCGCAAATGTGTTATTACTGTCGGTTCATTTCAATTACTTATTTAAATTTGTATTTTTATTGATTTCCTTGATTATTTTTACGATTTTATAGTCAAATAATATTACCCTACCTTTTTGATACTTTCCGTAATGCAATGTGCTTAACTATATTCGTAATACAAAGACGTTGTATTAGACACTACTCTTTTATAAAATGTCTCGGTGGTGTAGTATCAGCATGTACTGTTATACATCCGGAGTTATACATTCCTGGGTTTGAGTTCCGTTTCGGGATTTAGTTATTGAGTCTTTCTGTTCTCGTGCAAAGTTGGCTAGTCTCAATGAGGTGAGAAATCGGTCGGAAGGGCATAATATTATTAAAAATAATATAAACATAAGAAAATAAATACATTTCTTTAAAATCAATAATTAATAATGAAAATCATTAAAGATGTCCACACTAATAAAGTGTCTACTAATAATTTTAGATAAAGATTCCAAATATTTCCATCAAAAGTACACAAAACAAATACTTTTTTTTCTTCCCTCATAAAATGACGCAAATAAATCGAAATCCTTGCAAATGATAAAGGTTTTCCAAAGCATTAGACATAAGAACTCGCCAAAAAGGAAGTGACACTAGCAGGAGCTCATTTTGTCTATCAAAGCGTACATTGTGTTTTCATAAAGTATTTAAAGGCACATTCTTAATGCTTTTGCCAGTCATGACACATTGTAAGTTCATCCTTACTTAATCTGACAGGAAATATGACCGCGTAAGCTAGCGAATAAATATGATATTATGTTTTTTTTTTGTAATAGACATAATATCTACATTATCATATTAAAGTATAATAATATGGTTACTAGGTCCATGCGACCCATAAGCCGCGAGTTCTGACGACAACTGGTAACCCCAAGTGTATAATATGTATATCAATATAAAGTAAGTTAAGTTGAAATAACTTAACTTACTTTATATTGATATACATATTTCTCGAGCATAGCAAAAATTAGTATAAGTCTGAAACATTTTTCAAAATAAGCTTGTATAATATAAATTATGTAATTTAGTTTATTTTTAATTTTTTAGATTTTTATTTGATATCCATATTATCGGGGTACCTAAAGAAACATCCATCCACCATTTTCGAAAGCCCACCATATTAGATTTAGAATGACGTAAATTATGTAACCATATATTGTCGTCGAAACTAAACATGCATGCCAAAATTTCAGTTTAAACGGTTGAAGATTGGGTATTGGAAAATTCAGTTGCAGGATTGGGCCCGTACTAACATACAAGCATATGAATTTAAATAAACGCTTCTCATAAGCAAACGTTAGTAGAAACAAATACTCATTATTGTCATTGAAACATTCTAGTAGTTTGGCTGCACATTAATAACGTTATCTTAATTTCTCTTTAAATTCTCTTTCACTCTTTTCCCTTAAAGTAATGAGGCAATTCACGCAATTATATAAAAAAGGCATACCGAAGTGAAAATATTATAGTTTTAGACTAAGTTTTAGACTGCCTTTAGAATATCATATTCAGAAGTTTCATTTAAGTTAACACTCTCAAAGTAAATGCAAAATTCTATGTTAATATCACTCTCATTGCTTGTATTAAAGCTCTTTCTTCATACAGCCAACAAAAATAATAGAACAATCTAGACGTGTATAATTTACACTGATTAAATTTTTAGGAGGATTTTTGTTTTTTTTTTATCCCAGAAGCTTTACTATCTTTCCAACAAAGTCAGTGTTTACGTTCAATTGATATTAACAGAATTCTTTAAAAAGTTAAATGCAAAACAACAGCTGAAACCGAGCTTATACTTCATTTTTACATATAATTATTTTTTTTGTATAAAGTACATAATATGTCCATGAATTCAGCAGACAATTTGCTATATCTACAGTAAAAACATAAATTTACCCCTTTTATAGTTTTTAATAGTGCTCTATTAAATAATATGCTTAAAAATTCGGAAAAAAATGTAAAAAACCCATAAAAAATTGAATTAAAGTTAGTGGCACTTCTGTAAGTAACTCGTACGAAATTAACTGCGAAGCTTTTTAATAAAAAATATTGTATGACGCCTATTTTGTTGACGGTACGTGCATTTATTAATTACCATAGTATATGAATATTCAGAGCGGACCTTTAGGACTAGATGTGGGGTCAGTTTAAAGATGTAAAGGAGATGTAAAGAATTGTAAATTCAGATTTTCGGTATGAAGCTCTTATTCTCTATCTTTTACATGTTAATGCTACATATTTTGTAAAGCAAAACTATTAGCAACATACTATTTTTATTTACTTGTATTCAACCCAATTGTACGTCACATTGCTGGACACGGGCCTTGTTCCTATACGAGGGGGATCAAGACATAGTCCTCCTACATAGAGCTAGTCAGGTCCGAGTTTAAGAACTTCACATGATTTTTGTAAGCTAATTAGGTTCTTTCAGACATGAAGGTTCCCTTACGATGATTTCCTTCGCCGTAATACAAGTAATCATGTTGGATATAATTCGCACAAATATCAGAGGTACGATATTTGAACCCGCTTTGCTCAGTTTCCCAATCGAGCACATTACCATTGCCTGCTTTTAGGATAACATAGCAAAGTACCTGCACATTCTACTTTATTTACATAAATATAATAGTTTTTCATTTATTAAAATAATTGTTGTCTAACGCCGGCCCATTGTTACAGACAATATTACAATTATATAATATTACAATTTTACTTTCCAAGAATGTTATATAATAACATATGCATATTTATATATTCAGGTAGCTTTGGGAATATTTGGGAAAAATAATATGTATTTTTTTAAACAAGGGAGTTCGTTACTGAGGCAAGTTTTACATATTTGCTTCGCACGCGAACCCTCGGAAGGACGGAATGTATCCTGCAATATTAAGGATATCGCGCTACTTTTATTTTGCTATCTTCAGCGATGATAAGATATAAAAATGTGAACATGAGTACATTTTTAAGCATTTTCCAGTTTTTTTTCAAAATAACCTACAATATGCAGCGATCTCTCAGAAACTGTAAGTACTGCGCTGAAATATTTTTTAGGTAAAATTAGAATAAAGCTGCATAACATATTTAAATTTATGGACTACAAAAACTGGCTAAACTAGCTAACTATATCTATAGCCTATTATTATCAATATAATTATATCTAATATGTAAAAATCTCGTGTCAATGTTTGTTATGGAATTCCACCGAAACGACTTGACCGATTTTAATGAAATTTTTCGTGTATATTTGGTAGGTCTGAGAATATTTTTTATTACCGTAGGCTAGAGGATAAGGGTGGCCATCTCCACATTTTCATTTTTTTTATTTTTAGACCAAAATTTATTTATTTTTAATTCTCATCCGTCCACCAACGCGTGCGGAGCCGCGGGAGTTGCTAGTATAAGTATCTATAATATTCTATTAAAAAATATTATTATAAAAGTGTAGTATTTACTAAATAAATAAGATTAGCACAGTAGAAGTATAACCTAAAAAAACATTATGTAAAATATGCTTCTTAGCAGTAATAATATGTAGACCCCTTATAATAAGATTCAGAACATGTCTCATAATAGCGTCGTTGCTTCCCACTGATGCTTACCTGCAAAAGAAAATGGCCTTATAAAATAAATTTTATATTATAATTTTTTGTAATCCTTACTTAATCGCAGTTTAATAAAACGCCAAAATATTGTATAACTATAAATTGAAAGAAAAAAATATATACAACAACTATTTAAAACAGTCTACAATAGACAAAATAGTATAAAAATAAAATTATAAATATAAAATTACTAGCTGACCCGGCAATCATATAAAATGGGGGGTGGGGGTAGGATGGTAAAAAATAATTAACGACCTTTTCTCATACCTACCAAATAGTACTATTCTCACTCCTCCGAATCAGTCAAGCCGTTTTGTATGAGTGCGACCACAAACATCGTGACATTTATTTAAACGTTAAATAAAGTTTCATAAATTAATTACACTAGCAAACCTGGTCCACTTTGCTGGGCTTATTGTAATGTTTTTTTTCCTATACCGATAACGCATAACTTTTTATTTATTTTTATATAGGGTACCTTGTACCAAGTTAGTATTATCAAGTAGTATAGTACAGTTAGTATGTATCAAGTTAGTAAAAATACTCTTTGCGGGGACTAAAATGCCACATAATATATTTGAACTCAAAGAAATCAAAAAGACAAAATAGTTCATGTTCAGTCAACATTACCTGCTGTGTTAAAATTCAGTTGAAATTTTGGAAACTTAGTTTTTTTAATATGTAATGACTAACTAGATAAACAAATAAAATTTATAATTGTTAATTAATATTTTGTTTAGTCTTTTATCCAAAAACACATCTCTAAAATTACTATCAATATTTTAATAAACTTAATATTGTAGATAAAACTTACTATTCAAATTCATAAAATCATTCAGCATAGTAAAATTTACGGTGAAGTCGCAGTAATGTTATAAATCTCGCTCGGGATGGAAGAAATATAGTGTTAAAGAAAATTCCATACAAAACTACTTTGACATATCCAGATTACAATAAAAGTAGTGACTGCATAGTGGCACCGTTAATTCCATATTGCTGTAAGGGTTCCAAATTCGATTGCTGAAATATTTATTGATGAAATAATTTTGTTTTTCTCTGTTTTTGTTTTTAACCTGCTAGAGACAATTATTTAACAGAAGTATCAAAAAAGGTACCTTGATCTAAATAACTATCGAAATGTTATGGGATTCTATTGTGCTATTCTGAAAGTATTATAATATGTAACTCGCCAACTAAATCTGCGAACATTCATCATTAGCTGTATTATCTATATCTATACATCTACGTATAAAATTCTGGGTCAAATTTGTCCATTAAATATTTTTTGGAGAATATTTAATGGACAGATTTGATTAATATTGAAATAGACATTAGCATCGATACTTAGGCCGAATCTATTGTTTTTAGAATTTTTGTCTGTCTGTCTGTGACCGCATCACGAGAAAACCACTGGAAGGATTTGGATGAAATTTGTGGTATGATGATAGCTGGTTAGCCGGGTCAATATATAGGATAGTTTTTACTGCAAGAAAATATCTAATTTCTGAGAAATCTATATAACCCTCAAAAAAAGTGCCTGAGCGAAGTCAGGGCGCGTCGAGTTATTATAATATAATAATGCGAATACAGTTTTAGAATTAATAAAAAAATAAGACAGGCACTACTAAAACAGTGACAGTATGCTTCGACCATCCCTGTATAGGTTAATGGTTATAATAATCTTAGTTATGAATTACTCTTTAAATATTTTAATATTTTCGTGAAAGGAACCACGCGTAGTTACTAGTGTAGCATAATGCTACTGAGCGTCATAAGCCTGCGGGAAATCCTTAGTGAAGCCATTGGAATGCATCACGAAGATGTAGTGCGAGTGCAATATTAGATTGTAATAGTGACATGAAATATTTTAAAATATAATATTTCTCACAAGGCGACAAGATAAGTAAACGTAACATGTTAACTTTAAAATAATACTAGCGACTAAGTTCGACCCTGGATTTAGCGCAAGCGAAGCCGCAGGTCCTGTTCGTTATATACTAAAACCTTCCTCAAGAAGTTAGTTATATACTAAAACTATTCATTGGTGAAAACAGCATGACAATCGGTCAACTACGCTGGCCAAGAGCGGAATGTCGGACTTCACGTCTTTCGAACATTTACTATGTTTTCTCACATTTTCACCTTCCGCGATGATTTCCTTCACCGTAAGAGAAGTAAAAATCAAGTTGGATAATGATTTGCATATGAAATTATAATGCAATAATCGGGGTTTGAACTCGTTTCCTACTACCACTGGGATATCACTGCCCTCAATATATCTATTGTTAATTCAAATTGTTGTGTGTGTGTAAATGTTAATAAGATGTTTTAGTATTCGGGTGAACAAGCGTTGATCGGCGTTTTATAAAATCGTGTTCTTCGAAATCGAAAACACATACCAATAGATAAACTTAAAATTCTTACATAACAGGTACACGAAATTTGCTTATATTTACAAGAATTGGTAATTTCATATTATAAGTTTTAATCCTGTCACCACGGCCTTTAAATATTTTGTCGCTAATCGTTTCACTTCAGTAATTATCGACTTTTTAATAGACATTGAATATTTAAACATAGAATACTAGTTTTTTATCGTATTAAAAAGAGTAAATAATTGTTTTATTTAAGTGCACCAATTCGTGTTTTAAATTTAAGATAACATGCTAAACGCTAATGTAAGAAGTGAATAATATAAAAAACATTGATATACTAGGAAAAAAAGGTGTAGATAAGTCATACGCGCTCAAAAAGTGGCACACTAAAACTAGGCTATTGGCCTACCAACACGTTGACGACGCACTGTCGAGAATTATATTTGTCTCTTTTTCACTGGCGATACTTGAATCATGCCATCCTATTTTGACGACTAATCGTAATGTAATGTGTTATTGCAATATTTTTAGTTATTCTGTATTCATGTGTGCGTTAGTGTGCCGTTTTTGAAGATAGAATGTCGTTTAGGTAACGTATCTACACCTTTTTACTTATAATATCATTGATAAAAAAAATATTATACAAAATAAAAAATATTTATAATATTTCTCACAAGACGACTAGATAAGTAAACGTAAAACGTTAATTTTAAAATAATACTAGCGATTCACCCTCGCTTCGCTCGGGTTCGTCCCTGGATTTTATGGATGCTAGTTATATACTACAACCTTCCTCAAGAACCACTCTATTCATTGGTGAAAACAGCATGAAAATCGGTCGACTATGCTGGCCAAAAGCGGAATGGCGGACTTTACATCTTTCGAACATTTACTAGGTTTTCTCAGTTATTCACCTTCCGCGATGATTTCCTTCGCCGTAAGAGAAGTAAAAATCAAGTTGGATTATGATTTGCATATGAAATTATAATGCAATAATCGGGGTTTGAACCCGTTTCCTACTACCACTGGGATAACACTGCCCTCAATATATCTATTGTTGAATATAATAAGACGTTTTAGTATTCGGGTGAACAAGCGTTGATCGGCGTTTTATAAAATCGTGTTCTTCGAAATCGAAAACCCATACCAATAAATAAACTTAAAATGCTTATAGAATATAGGTACACGAAATTTGCTTATATTTACAAGAATTGGTAATTTCATATCATAAGTTTTACTCTTGTCACCACGGCCTTTAAATATTTTGTCGCTAATCGTTTCACTTCATTAATTATCGACTTTTTAATAGACATTGAATATTTTAACATAGAATACTAGTCTTTTATCGTATTAAAAAGAGTAAATAATTGTTTTATTTAAGTGCACCAATTCGTGTTTTAAATTTAAGATAACATGCTAAACGCTTATGCAATAGGTGAATAGTATAATAAAAAATATTATACAAAAAAAACCGACTAACTACAAGTAAAAAGATGAAATCAAGTTGACAAAGGAATATAGCATTATGCATTCGGAGACATACACGTTTCATCCTTGTCGCAAGATGTACACTTTTTATTTACGACTTTTTAGTTTTTGACATACGGTGAAGGAAAACATCGTGAGGAAACCTGCATGTCTGAGAAACACCGTCAATTTCGGGCTGTAACAGAAACACTTGGCCCGCCCCGGGACGCGAACTCAGTACCTCCGGACGTGCAGCCGTATACGCCAGCCACTACACCATCGAGGCAGTTACTAGAACATAACAGAGGACATACTAAAATTCTGTGTTAAATCTGTACATTATTGATACAGAGATCAAATATATTAAATTTAAACGGACCAACATTCGGTACGTCTGTCTGTCCGAGAACGCATCAGTAGAAACTGGACATAGAATAGAAACTAGTTTCGTACGATGATAGCTGGCTATGTAGGTAATATAGAATACTTATTACCGCGGTGAAATGTTTATTACTCTAATCTGAGAAATCTATGTATAGGAGCCCGGTCCTATAGACGGCTCGCGTGGGGACATAGGTTCAACACGCAGAGGCCACTTAGATTCAATTTTTTTTTTAATGTGATGCATCAGCCGGTCTCAATAACCTACAGGGAATATGCCACAGATGGCTTCCGGATAATGCGTAGGGACTATGGATTTTTTTCACGTCCATCCTCCTGTTTCACGAAAATAAACGCCAAAAGGTAAAAATATCTCGTAAGGCAGCTATATTTTAACAGATTCTGGATCCAAGTCAGCGATAACAATGGGATGTAGGCCTTTTTAAGAGCACTTAGGAATATGTTTGCTTTATAGGAAATTCCTGTTATTGCAGAGTGAAATTTCCCTTACATTAGATTAAAATACATCTTTGTAAAATAATTCAAAAAGGTCCTTTAACGCATCCATCGCCAATTCAATCCATCTAGATCGCTTAAAACACAAAACAATATTGTTTTTAAATACGTTTCATGAATTTGAACGAAAATGTGGTTTTAATTACGTTTTATTGTGTGTATATTTCTTGAGTAGATCGATCATAACTATTATTGGACCACAATATCAAACAAATGTATTTAGCCCTCTTTTTAAAGTCCCACTGCTGGGCCATAGTCCTCCCCGCTTGCCAAATGCGAATTGGCGGATTTCACATGTATTTCGAAAACTTGTTAGGTTCACTCGACATGCATTCTTCACGATATTTTCCTTCACCGTAAGATAAGTTATAAAGTAAAAGTAATAATAATAAGTAGTAAAGTATTCATGTTAGAATAGATTCGCACATGAAAATATCAGAGGTGCGAGACCGTTAAGAATAATACTATTATGCGACATTGTTTCAACAAACTTATTCATAATAGATTCATTTAATATGTAAATATAAATTGCTTATACTTAATTGTCCTTTTTATTTCTGTTGGAAATGAGGTGGACTCTAACTTTACTCTTCTGGACTTTATCCGGAATAAGTTAGAGCTTCGTGGCACCAAATATATGTGCTTGGAGGCTGGTTGTAGAGCTTGTATCGTCAGTGCAAAAAATACCCAGGTGATACAACAAAAAGTATTAACGCGGTAAATAAAACGAAAAATATAATTCTAAACGAAAGTAATAGGTATTCTAAGGATATAATTTAAATTCTATTGAGACTTTCAGGTGATTACATTCAACAAACTCAGGTGATTACATTCTATTTTGTTTTACATGTTTCATGATAAGCAAACCGGATATTTAGTTATATGCTGAAAGTTAGTATACTAATTAAATTTTAAAGTTAGTAAATTAAAGAAAAATAGAATAAATATCTTATTATTATACACTAACATTTTAAAGAAATGCCAAGAAAAGGAGTACGAGATTAAATTATGAATAATCTTGATGACCGAATCATGTATTCATTATTCTAATTGAAGGGTACAGGGGCAAAACAAGGAATGTCACATAAAATTAAAAAAAGTTGAAAAGTATGGGAACATGTAGATTTTGCCACGTATTATAGATTGTAATGTACATTGAAAAAATAATGATTTTGTGACATTCCTTGTTTTGCCCCTGTACCCTTCAATTCCATAATTATATTATAACTCACCTTTATTATAAAAATTATATACTTATGTGGTCATACTTAAAGTATTCAAACCGTGGATGGTTTCGTCTATTTAACCATTAAAAATATGTTATATATCTCGTACCTGTTAACATACTTAAAAGCTCATTTTTTCTTCATCATCATCATCATCATCAGCCCTTTTTTACTGTCCCACTGCTGGGCACGGGCCACCCTCAGTACGACGGGGATCAGGCCATAGTCCACCGCGCTGGCCTAGTGCGTGGTGGCGGACTTCACATGTCTTACGAAAACTTGCTAGGTTTTCTCAGACATGCAGGTTTCCTCACGATGTTTTCCTTCACCGTAAGACAAGTGGTAATTAGGATAGAAATGATTCGCACATGAAAATATCAGAGGTGCGAGACCCGGATTTGAACCCGCATCACTCGGTTATACAAGTGACGCGTTACCGCTGGGCTTTTCTTATTTTTTCGAAAACGGTAAATAATTCAAAGATAATTTCACCGAACTACTTTGGGATCTACCTTCAAAATGACATTTTATATCAAATTCAGTCATTCTACCTCCAAGAAATCGACCGGTTTTGCAAATCGGCCTCTTAAATCTAATTCTTAAGTATCAAAATAAACTCTTCAATGATTGATGAGGAGTTCCTCTATCCACTAAACCGGAAAAGTCGCTTACGAGAAATCGGTGAACTTACATACATAAAAATTACATACAGACGAATATAGAATTTTCTTTATTTGGAAGTCGGTGAAACCGTTTCTATCGCAACTATCATTTTATGTTAAACAGCTAAAGCAATAGATATAATTTTAACGTTATCATTATAGCGTACTAATTGACACGATCACTTTTCAACATTTAATTGAACAACAATAACTATTACTTCTTTCCGCGTTAAATTTCGTGCCAGTAATATGGATAGAGTGGAATTTAAAGTAAATGGAGTTTCTTACACTGGTACATTTCATTTATACGTAATTATATAATTATTAAGTCATATTTGATTTATCTTATTTGCTTACCTTTTTAATTTATATAGGCTGTATAAGTTATGGGTATTTGAAATTATAAAAATGTAACAAAAAATTTAAAAACTGCTCGTAAAGTAACATTTTTACACTAATAATAATAATTATAATATAAATATCAGTGTAAAAATAACAATGATTGACGACTGATTTGATGATTGGCTTCTCATTTTATAATAAATGATAAAAAAATTAAGCACAAGTGTTTTCTTGTTTTATAAAATAACTATCGTATAAAATACGATTATGATAAATTTGTTTTTTTTTCAATGATTATGAACTATTTCTATCAAGTAGCTCTCAAATACATATAAGTATATTCCTTTGAATATTTTAAGTTGGGTCGGAAGTTTCATCGACGACTACACTCCTTGGGTATCTTCGTCAGACCTTAGAACTTCGTGGTACCAAGTATATGTGTCTAGAGGGAGGCTGTGGGTCGTGTATTGTAAGTGTCGTAAAGACTCCTGGAGATGCTCCTTTAAGTATAAACTCGGTAAGTTCGTACTTAAATCACTGCCTCATGGTAAACGTTTCACATACAAGTAAAAAAAAATATAACAAAAACGTTAAACTAATTTTTACCATACAAGGTAACTATTTGACAAATATATTTTTTGTAGCTGCAATTAATAATATAATGACTCATATTGGAGATCTTATCAGCTTATATGTCCCATAACCCACCTTGTACGATATGCTGTTAAAAAAATACAATTTAATCATTTCGTGTTGTTATACAATAGAAAACAAAGAGGTGGTAGATATTAGTATAAGCTGTTAATAATCGGACAAATAATATATTTTTTTATTCATATGATTTTACTGGACTAATAGCAACAGCCTTCATTCATACAACACATTAATTCGGTAGAAACTTATCAAAAATTGATATCACTGTAAGCTATGTCGTATTGTTTGCAATATAGTGCATGGTGCCAATCACATCATGTCATGATTGGGATATTACAACGATAGAGAAAATCGGTAATCGCTTGAAAGGCTATCACCCTTTACAAAAAGCTTTAGCTCAAAATCACGGTTCTCAATGCGGGTATTGTTCTCCAGGATGGATAATGGCATTTTATAGGTGAGTTGCTCATAATTAAAATATGAAAATGTCAATGTTATTTTTAAATGTAAATTAATTATTCAACCATACATATTTTAGTCTACTTCAAACCAAAAAGCCTACAATGCTGGAAATAGAACAGTCTTTTGGAGGCAACGTTTGTAGATGTACAGGATACAGACCAATTTTAGAGGCTTTTAAAAAGTTCGCATCTGATGCTCCTAATTCTGATATACTAGACATTGAAGATTTAACAATATGCTACAAAAACAAGGAAATGTGTTCTAAACGAAAATGTACAGATTCAGATTGGTGCTTTGTATCAAAAAGTGATGTCTTCAAAAAAAATTTACATATTGAATTATGTGACAAGAGAGATTGGTATAAAGTACACGCCTTGATTGATATTTTTCGCATATGGCATGATAAAAGTACAGAATCTTATATGTTAGTTGCTGGAAATACTGGCAAAGGTAATAAAGTAAAGTAAAGTTTAAAATTATTAATTAATTGGAGATTTAAATTTGTTTTCATTTCCAGGAGTGTATCCAATTTTAGAATATCCTAAAATTTTAATAGACGTCACGGGAATATCAGATTTAAAAGGTTATTATTTTGATCAAAATTTAATAGTTGGAGCTGGAAATACACTGACAGAAGTGTTAAACATATTCGAAACTACATCAAATATTGAATATTTTAATTATCTTAGTATACTGAAAGATCATTTAACACAAGTAGCTCATATTCCTGTCAGAAATGTAAGTATTGCTTTCAAAATTAACTCGAGAGGCTATATTAAATATTTATTATATAATATGTTCGACACCGCCAGTAAAAGTAATATTCACTATACTATTCTTTAATGCACTTTAAATAAACACATAGAGTAATTTAAACACAATTTGTGACTACATTAATATTATTTTAAAATCTACTCTACGGATTTTTTAAAAATAATTGACTAGCGACTAACACTCGCTTCGCTTTGGGCCTGCCAAATTTAGGGCTCTTAGCATAAAAAAAATTAGGACCGTCATATAAACTTGCAAGAGCCCTTACGCTATCCTGTCTCCTAACTATAAACTAACTCCCTTTCATATTTCATCTTTACACGTTTCGCTTTTATTTTTACTTTTTTAAGGAAATAGTTATCTGATTTTATTAAATTCCCATTTTATAAATCAAAGGTCACCAATTCTAATTTATTATAATCATCATTAAAATAATAATTAACTTTTCTAGAGGGCAACGGTGGCCGGTAATTTGATATTAAAAAATACACACCCGAATTTCAAGTCTGATGTATTTTTACTTCTAGAAACTGTCGGCGCTGAGTTGAATATTAGTGAGTCAGTTTTTACATTTAATGACAATATAAAAAATATAACAATTATAACAGATTTGTATCCGCTAATTCCAGTTAATTTTTGTACATTTGGAATAATATATTAATTATAATATTGTTTTTAATGGAACAACTTCAAACTATTTAATGCATTTTTTCATATTAACGATGTTAATTTTATAACTGAGATGTATATTTTTTTAAACTTGAAATCCCTTTTTTGTTTTAAGAAAAATACCTGTAGCAGATCCCAGTCGTTTATTAAAATTTCTATACCATGTCACCTTTAAGGAGCAAGTTTCCCTCTTCTCCTCTACATACTAAAGCACATAAAAACATAATAAGACAGTTATTAGATTTATCTTGTCACATTGAGTAGTTTTTGTGATGTTGTTGCCCGCAATGTGACGTAAAAGAACATCAAATCTTTCTGTTTCTTTTTAATATAACAAAATTTTAATGAGTTTGCTAAAGGCTAATAATTAATTTTATTATTTTTTTTATTTATTTAGATATCTTTTTATATGAGCATTGAGGAACCATTTTTCTTTTCAGTGATAGCCCCGGGGATCATAAAAACATTAACAATGGACAACTTTCTCAAAGAAAATATGAGGGGACAGATAATAATTTCCGTCGCATTACCACCCTTGAATGATGCTCATAAATTAGTAACTTATAAGGTACCATATATTATATTCATAAATATTATGAAATGTTAGTTAATAATAATTATTATTGTTTATAAATATATTAGGCATAGATTTGTATATTGGTGATTTAATCTATAAAAAGTTATTTATTTCGACTGTATTTGTGGAATGCTGGATTCGTGAAAATTATGTTAGTTATTTTTTTTATTATGATCATAAAGTTATATCAATTGATCCGGCATTAATTGTGTCAGTGGTAGCCCAGCGGTAACGCGCTCACTTGTATAACCGAGTGATGTGGGTTCAAATCCGGGTATCGTACCTCTGATATTTTTATGTGCGAATCATATCTATCCTGATTACCACTTCTCTTACTGTGAAGGAAAACATCGTGAGGAAACCTGCATGTCTGAGAAAAACCTACCAAGATTTCGTAAGACATGTGAAGTCCGCCAACACGCACTAGGCCAGCGCGGTGGACTATGGCCTGATCCCCCTCGTACTGAGGGAGGCCCGTGCCTAGCAGTGGGACGTTAAAAAGGGCTGATGATAATGATGATGATGATTGATTCGGCTATCATCATCTGCGACTGGAAAATTGTCGACCGGAGAAGCAAACACCCTTAGAAAAATAATTAAGTGCAGAGTATGTTGCTAGATATTCAGCATTTAATAGTAAAATGATCAAAACTCGTGAACATGTTATTATGATTTCAGATAATGCCTCGATCCCAAAGTGCTCATGCCATTATCAATGCTGGGTTTTTATACAAATTCGACGAATCTAATATATTACTTAAATGTACAATAATATTTGGAGGTTTATCTGCTGAATTTAGAAAAGCGTCCCAAACAGAACTATACCTAAATGGCAAAAATGTTTTCAAAAATGGAACTTTACAAGGAGCTTTAAAAGTATTGGATCAAGAAATGGTAATAACTGAAGATCTGCCAAATCCACCGGCAGATCATAGACGAAAAATGGCTTTAGGATTGTTTTATAAGGTATTTTACTCTATTATTATTTTCATAAGATCTGGTTGGTAAATTATATTAAGAATACAGCAATGGCATTAATAGAGATTGTAATAGATCTGTGTTTTTGAATCAATAGAATCATTGTGTCACAATAATTGTGAGAATATAATGTATAATATATAAATAGTATATTATGTAAATAGTATATTATATAAATAGTATATGTATACTTAGCCACCCGTATTTTATATTTCATTTTTCTATAATTTTTGTATTTTATTTCTACCTGTAAAATGATAATCAGTAATTTTCTATATATTTTCTCTACTTCGAGTAAGTGAGCTTTCGGGCTAGTGTAAAAAAGAAAGTATTTGAATGCATCACTTTTTTTTTTGATAGTAATAATTGATAATTTTTGGTATTTTCTTAATTTTAGGGACTACTTTCTTTATGTCCATCGAATGTACTAAAAACACGATACAAATCTGGAGCAATCAAATTAGGCGATACGCGGCCTGTATCAAAGGCTCAACAGGTGTTTGACACAAATCCTTCTATTTGGCCTTTGAATCAACCAATACCGAAAATTGAAGCTCTGGTATGTTGGATAGATAATGATAATAAATAATGATATTAGATTTGGAAATATTTTAAGAATTCTTAGTTTCGAAAACATAAATTTGCTATGATAAATTATAATATCAAAATAGGATCCTCTTTAAATTACGATGTTTTGACGTTAACTTCTCCTTTAACAATATCATGTTTTCATAGCCGATTTCGACAGCGAAAGCCAATGTATATGAAATCTACATAATATACGTCACTCACAAAAGTGAGTGATGTCACAAGTCCAGTTTCTATTCTATTCACACAAACTCAAGCTCTGATGAGATGACATGATAAAAATAACGTATAATAAACAAATTACTTAGGTGTATATAGTTATGATATTTAAAAAAAGAAAAATACAATAATGGTAGATAACTAATTTTCATATAATTAAACTTTTACATCTTATAACAGATTCAATGCGCGGGTGAAGCCAAATACACAGAAGACATACCAACAATACCAAACGAAGTATACGCTGCCTTTGTACTAAGCACTGTTGCGTTAGGCAAAATCGATAAAATAGATCCTAGTAAAGCCTTGGTGAGGTTCAGTTAGAAATGTTACTCGTATATGTTTAAAATGGTTTTCTTATGGTTGCATAATAAGTGTAATAAAATTTAATCTGAATTAAATAAACCCTACCTAATACCCTAACTTTACAATTTTTGAGGGATGAAGGTGTTTCAATTATTGTTAAATAAAGATTCGATTTCTCTTATTAAAATTATTTTCCAATATTCCCGTAATATGGGGATAATAATTATTATAATATTATTACCTTTATTTTAGAAAGTACCAGGAGTAGTTGCTTTTTATTCTGCATCAGATATACCCGGTGTAAATTCATTTACGCCGGCACCAGTAGATATTTTGTTCACAAGTAATGAAGAAGTAGTGGCTGGTAATGAAATCAAATATTACAATCAACCTATAGGTATAATTGTAGCAACATGTCAAGATATAGCTAATAAAGCTGCAACTTTAGTCGACGTTAACTATAGTGAGATAAGAGAACCTGTGACAGATATAAGAATAACAAAAAATGATCCTAACAAAACCATTCTGTCTTTTACTAATGATGCAGAAGCTACAGGAAAGGACATAGTAAAAGTAATAAAAGGTGAAAGTACCATATTTGCACAGTATCATTTCTGTATTGAAACATTAGTATCAGTTACTCATCCTACTGAAGAAGGATTAAAGATATACGCAGCAACCCAATGGATGGATAGTATGCAGCAGGCGATATCAAGGATGTTGAAAATTCCACAAAATAAGTATAACTTTTTTTATTTACTTTTTATTATTGTATTAATAGAATTTAAAAAGATTTTATTGTATTGATCTTTGTAACTACGCTCTTTCACTTTTCTCAGATTTTCTGTAAGTCAAGTAATAGTATTTGCTCTTTCACAATGCATTCTAAATTTTTTAGAATAGATATTTACGTTCGTCGTCTTGGAGGTGCATTTGGTATAAAAATATCTCGAATTATTCAAGTAGCAGCCGCGTGTAGTTTGGTTTCATATAAGTTGAATAGACCCTGTCGCTTTATTCAAACCCTAACTAATAATATGAGAGCTGTTGGAAAACGATTTCCGTGTTCCTCCAACTTTGAGGCAAGTTATATATTTTTTTAATAGAATTTCGTACATTATGTTAAGTGGACGATTTACAGGAGCCTTGAACTTCAATAAAACAAATACTTTTGTAAACTCATCTATGAGATTTATGCAGTTTTTGCACTAATTTTTTAGATGTATACTCGGGCAAATGTTATCGCATTTTAATGCACACAACCTACTTTATAAGAAACAGTTTGGCGTCACAAAAGGTCGCTCCACAGCAGATGCTAGTGTTGAGCTAGTTAAAAATATTTTTGAGGCATGGGAGAGGTCGCAGGATGCTCTTGGGATATTCTGTGACTTATCCAAGGCCTTCGATTGTGTGCATCACGTGACGTTGATCAGGAAACTGCATCATTATGGGATTAGAAATAAGGCACTCAACCTCCTGAATTCCTATCTGAGTAATAGAATACAGAGGGTTGATGTAAATGGTAAGAGATCCCCTGGAGCTCCGTTAGATATGGGGGTTCCACAAGGCTCTATTCTTGGCCCATTTCTCTTCCTAGTTTACATAAATGATTTGCCATTTTTTGTGCAGGACAAACATGAGATAGTATTGTTCGCTGATGACACTTCACTTATTTTTAAGGTAAAACGTAATTTACATATGTACGACGATGTAAACGATGCTCTCTCAAAGGTTGTCTATTGGTTTGATTCGAATAATTTATTATTAAATAACAAAAAAACAAAATTAATAAAATTCACAACACCTAATGTTAAACTTATTGATAATGGTGTAGTATTAGGCGGAGAAATGTTAAAACCGGTACAGTCAACTAAATTCCTAGGTATTATCTTAGATTCGAAATTGCAGTGGAATCTCCATATTGAGGAGCTAGCGAAGAGGCTTAGCTCTGCAGCGTTCGCGGTTAAAAAAATTAGACTTATTACTGACATAGATACAGCTCGCATAGTATACTTTAGTTACTTTCATAGTATTATGTCATATGGTATCTTATTATGGGGAAATGCAGCTACCGTTAATACAATTTTTGTCCTGCAGAAAAGAGCTATTCGTGCAATTTATAGTTTAGGCCCTAGAGTATCATTAAGAGATAAGTTTAAAGAAATAAAAATATTGACTGTTGCTTCTCAGTACGTGTACGAAAATGTTATATATGTTCATAAAAATATACACGAATTTCCCAGGAACTGCGACATGCATAGTATTAACACTAGGAGTAAAAATAAACTTGTAATGCCTGTGACTCGCTTACGACGAGTCAGTAATTCTTTTTATGGACAATGTATACGCTTATACAACAGGATCCCAGAAAACGTTCAACAAGCTTCTATTGCCAAATTTAAAAAAATTGTGAAAGAACGTTTGTGTACTAAAGGATATTATACGATTAACGATTTTTTAGAAGATAGTACGCCTTGGGAATGATGTGATCGCCACCAGGCTGTTTCAACCTATAGAATTATTGTTAATTTCAATTTAATTAAAAAAAAAGAAAAAAACACTAAGACAAAAAAAAAAAAAAAAACAAAAAAAAATATACATTAGTCCCGCTGAGTTTCTTTCGCCAGTTCTTCTCAGGTCAGTGGTTTCTTCCTTCCGAACTGGTGGTAGACTCATGACGTTCAGTAAAAAATTGTAATAATTTCATGCTGAATAAAATATTTTGAATTTGAATTTGAATTTGAATTTAAATATATTATATTAAAAGTAAGAACAAATTACTTACGGGTGAAAATTAAAAAATATTTATGCAGAAATAAATATTTTTTATTTTTTTAGGTTCATTTTCTTGTACCAAGCTAGCCTAAATTAATATATGTCTTTTTGACTATTTAATTTTATCTTTAAGTATTTATGTATAATTATTATTTTTAATACTACTGGCTCTTATACATTGTTTATTCTACGATATTTTAATTTAGTATGACTCATCCTCATCCTTACAATGAATTTCTACATTAGTTAATACTTGAAATAAACCTGATGGATTTTATCTGTTATGTTTTTGTAGATTGGTGTAAACAGTCAGGGTGATATTCAATATATAAACCAAGAAATATATTCTGACAACGGCTATATTTTAAATGAACCTCTTATATTATTCGGAATAAACTTGTTCTACAATTGTTATAAAAAGGCGCGGTGGAGTTATAAAGCATATAATTCTGTTACAGATACGCCTTCCAATTCTTGGTGTCGATCACCCGGTAAAATTTGTTAAATACTACTTTGATTGCTTACTAAAATATTCTATAAGATTATATATAATATTCTTTATTGCACTTAAAAATGATATACAGACATTTCATTATAATTGTTATATGCAAAGGTGGACTTATCTCTAGAAGAGATCTCTTCCAGCCAACCTTTGTTAATCAGAAATAGTGTAATAAAGAGCAGGTATGTTGTGCACAAAACTGATAATCCAAATAATTCAATACTTAAATATTGTAATATAAAATATATAATAACAAAGATTATTGTACTTGTCAGATTATTATGGTAATCATTATTAAAATGTAATTAAGAAAACACAACACACAACTTTCAAAACATGGCCTTTTTATGGTTTTTTATCTTTGAAGCCCACAGTTAAAAAAATATATGCAAGATGGAAAGAAAATATAAATATACTAAATTTATGAATATAATATACAATATTTACGTATATATCGATACTAAATTATATTTTTATATTTGTATTGGTTTTAGGCACATTAGAAAATATAGCAATGGCTGAAATAATAATAGAGAGAATAGCTTATGAATTAAATTTAGACCCTTTACAAGTCCGCCTCACTAATTTGGACACTGAAAATTATAAGGACATGATTGAAATTTTAGAAACACTTAAGCATAATTCTCAATATGAGGAGAGAAAGAATGCGGTCGAAATATTTAATAAAGAGAACATGTGGAAGAAACGAGGCCTAAGATTTTCATTTCTCAGATGGACTCCGCTAGGTGGTCAAAACTTTACCATAATTTTATCAGTTTTCAACGATGATGGATCCGTTGCAATATCACACGGTGGAATTGAAATGGGGCAGGGTATCAATACTAGAGCTACACAAGTATGCGCCTATTTATTAAATATACCCGTTGAAAAAGTACAAATAAAAGCAAATGATACATTAAAATCACCTAATGCCTTGCCAACAGGCGGAAGCGTAGCATCCCAGAGTGTGGTTGTTGGAGTTCGAAAGTGCTGTAAAGAATTGTTAGAAAGACTAGAGCCAATAAGAAAAGAAATGAATAATCCATCATGGGAACAGCTAATTAAAAAAGCGTATGATTTGAAAATTAATTTACAAGTGCAGGGATATGTTACTATAGAAGATATTGTTACTTATAATATATATGGTATTACATTAGCTGAAGTAGAAATAGATGTATTAACTGGAGAGTGGCAGATGTTAAGAATCGATTTAATTGAAGATTGTGGACAGAGTGTAAATCCTTCACTCGATATTGGTCAAGTTAGCATCTCTAAACTGTAAAAAAAATGAAAAATAATATTATGTTTTTCATTGAGTATTGTAATAACATATGCACTTAACTTTTTTTACAGATTGAGGGAGCTTTTACCATGGGTGCTGGGTATTTTACCACCGAGCAATTAGTATTTGATCCTAAAACGGGCGAATTACTGACAAATCGCACTTGGGACTACTGGGTACCACAAGCATTGGATATACCGCAAGATTTCAGAGTATATTTAAGAAAACGGTCCTATAGCTCCGATATTATACTTGGTTCAAAAGGTACTTTTCAATAAAATATGTGTATCATTCCATACACATAATAGGTAAGGTACAATTATATATAGTACAATACAGACGTATACATATATGTATACATTCTTAGAGACGTATATACATGTATAAAATTTAATTAGGATCCTCTGTGTTTTTGTCGTATACACCTGAGTGGCAAAATCGTATCTATGTAGTTCTCGATCATGAACAGTACAATTTTTTTGTACTGTTCATGATCGAGATTTGTGTTTTTTTTTACAAGTTGTTTAAAATTGCTGAAACTTCCAAATATAGCAACCGCACAAGCCTTTGGAGAAAACTTATGTTGATAAAATTTCGTTTTTAATAAAGACTTGATTATATAATTTATTTTACTTAAGATAGTTCAATAGATGATGATCTTGAAATAATGCTTAAGTTTACCAGCCTTATTCTCCCATCTAACAATTCCTGTGCTAAGTTTCTTCCAAGGCAGGGGACACACTACCACAAGTACTTCATACAATAACTATTTTAACTTAATTAATAACGTTATTGTAGCAACGGGAGAACCAGCTACGTGTATGGGAATAGTTGTATCATTTGCACTACGACACGCTATCACAGCAGCTCGAATGGACTCTGACATTTCTCCGTCACAATGGTTTCAAATAGGTTGGTGGGTCGAATTTTATTAATGTTGACTCACTCATTGGCACTGGCAGAATGTGTTGTGTCTTTCAACGTAAATCTAATCCAATATGAAAAAGAAGTTATAAAATTATCTTCGATTTATCCTAGATGATCTAGAAAGTATAAAATTTTACGGGTATTAAATTACAAAGTTACGGCACTACGTTTAATGCTGGACACGAAACTACTAAGTCGCTAGTTAGTATTATATCACGGCTTCGACACCTCTAGTATGTCTATATGTACTCGTATATTATAAATGCGAAAGTGAAAGTATGTGTGTTTCATATTTAATCAATCCAGGACGGCTGAATGGATCTTATCCCGGAAAAATATAGTTTCTGTGAAACAGATATATCTTTGACTTTCCTTTGGGTAAATACCCATATCGCCAAATATTTTGTTATAAAATAATAATACCATACCTACATTATGATTTTATTTGCAGATGGTCCTTTCACAGTAGACAAAATATGCTATAACAGCGCTTCGAAGATAGAAAATTTTAAATTTTACTGAATCATCATCATCATCATCATCATCATCATCATTAAGTGTTAATATCAAAATATCAAAAAAAAAATATTTAGGTACTTGGGCTTAAGGCAAATATGTAAATTAAATTTTCAAAGAGTTTTATAAATAAGTAGATATAATATTTTTAATAAATGACTAGAAATTAAATAAGATGTCGATCTTGTATTAATTGCTTAAAAAACTTAAAATTATTCCCTGCTTGGCTTATTCCTTGTTTTTTTTAACAATAGTTTACTTAATATCATAATATACTAGCGCATGCTGCGGCGACGCCCGCATTCTAATCACTATTAAAAATTGGATGGATTGGTGGTAGAAGGATGAAAATTTAGGGTTATAATTATTTTTTGATGAAAAATTATAATGTCGAGAGGGCCACCCTTATCACCTAGGGAAATAAAAAATAGCCTACAACCTATATATTACTATACAAAAATAACTTTAATCTATATATCTATAGATAATAAATTAAATAAATTTAAGTTACTTTTGTATAGTGTTTGTAGTCCCTAATAAACAAATAAATAAATAGGTTTAATAACTACAAAACTTAACATAGTGTGCATGTTATATTATACTTGTGATTAGTAATTTTAAGTTTCTTGAATGTGCAAGTCAAACTGGTCTTACTCTAAGAAAAAAGTGATAATATTATTATTGAAAAGTAGGGGTATCGTTTCCAGACCGCTTAACTATTGTGGGTACTGCCTACCTATTTTTATTAGTATCCAATAAATTACCTCATTCCCATTGTTTATTCCAAAAAATTAGCATTTACTTACAATTAAGATTAATTTTATCAAAATAAAAGTCTCATATTATAATACATATTATATAATGTTTTAATTAAAGTTGACGCTATGAATATTTTATGTATGATAAAATTACATTTTATAAAATACTAGGAATAAAAAATATTTTATAAAATAAACGAATAACTTAGGAGTAATCGCAAAAAAATTACGAACGCAAGAATAAAATTCCGCACCTACTGTTTAGCTAATACTAGCGGAACCCGCGGCTTCGCTCCCTAAGCTACTTAAAAACTTTTGGCTTTTTTCAATAATAAAATTATAATTTGAAGGTTGTATTAATTTAAATTGTGTTTATTTACTTAACTACCTATATTTTATCGACGTTTTTACAAAATATTCATGGATACTATTGGCATGCAGGATATAAGTAATCATTGAAGTTATTTTTGTTAAGTTTTGCCAAAGAAATACCTCCGTGATTGCGTAAAAAAGTATACACTTCTTGTGTAATTACTACCTGAATAAAATTAAAATATTTTAGCTAATAATATTTTTGATTATGTAATGTTATATACTTCAAATAAAATGATATTTCATATCAATTATATTGTTTGCAAGACGCCTCTATGAGGCCTCTGTGACACCTCTATTCTCCAGAAGACAATCCATAACTAATTTATGTTCGAACAGTGGTTCATATGCCTATTAGGTACTATTTAGGTAGCCAGTTTTTTATCACATAGTTTCTTATTAAAACAAAATTACGAAGCATCACACTTTTTTAGTTCTATTTGTTTCTGTACACTAATGTAAAATCAGGATGATAACAACGTCCTCTAGTAAAACTAACAAATATAAACTAACTAGGTACGAGTATTTTTCGACTACTCGATACCTTTTTATGGTTGACTCGCTTTTGACATACCTATTTCTAAGTTCACTTTACTGTTGTCTAACGTTTCACAAAAGACATATATAATTTAAACTAGTTCTTCATCCTCGCTTCGCTCGGGTTTGTTCCTGGGTGTGTACACTTGATATTAAACGCTAGTAAATGTACTCAAACACTTTACAAAATATTATATACTAAAACCTTCCTCGAGAACGACCCTATCCATTGGTGGAAACATCATGAAAATCGGTGCAGTAGTTTTTGAGTTTATCGCGAACAGACAGACAGACTGACGCGGTGGACCTTATTTAATAATATGTGGTGATATATAGAAATAGAGTAGAAAAGATATAAGTTTTATTATAAATAATATAAGTAATTTCAGTAGTTACCGAACTAATATTAAATACAAATAGATGGACATAACAAAATTTGAAGGTTTTCATATTTTACTACGAAACCCTAAAACACCAGACATTAATATTTTATATCTATCATAAAAGCATAATTATATGTAAGGTGTATTATACTTCAGACAGTTATTTTGAGTCATTCGTTTAAATTACGTGTTGGTAATATGGATAGAGTGAATTTTAAAGTTAATGGAGTTGAATATTCCGGTAAATATTATTTTATCTAATAAATTACTCACTATAAAATATATTCTTAGGTGCCATCCTACACTTCTTTTGTATACTTAATTTCATATCGAACTTTTACACAAAAAGGCTTTTTAAAGAAATTTGAACTTAAAATACCCATTCAGTGATAACAAATACGTTTATATGGACTTACTTTTTTAATTACTCAGTTAAATTTATAAAATTCCAACCCAATTGCTTTATAGCAGTTCCCATATATAAAACTAATAAGTATAAACATTTACTTTTATACAAAATTCGGCATTATGCCGGCACTACACGGCAAAATAAACAATTATTAATTAATATTATAAAATTATGTGGAATAACCAATATACATAAACAACCAGTTAATTAAAGGTATTCTTCAACTTTGAACAATACTTCAAAAAAGAATGCCCAATGCCTGGAAAGTGTGAAAATATGGGGGAATAATGAAAAAAATTACGAGATTCTTGTAGAAACTTACGTATTTTCGTAAATTTATATCGAATAAATTTTAATCAATTAGTTAAATTGAAGGTATAATTTAGCTTGTCGTCGTATGTTGTTATCATATAAATATGATAAGTCATTTTAAACTAATTGAAAGGGGAAGCAAAACTGGTTTTACTTTATGTATAAAATAAATTTTAGATTGTAGTTACGAGTATACCGTTTTATTTTATGCTGTAGAGCGCAAATATTATATAATACTGTAAATACGGTATACTTAATTTTTTAACTAGCGTATTTAACCGTGTGATAATAACATTAAATACAAGTGATAATTATATTAGAATATCAGAGGCGCAAGACTTGGATTTGAACCCGCTTCATTCGGTAAGTGAGTTGCGTAGCGCTACCACTGGTCTACCACTGCTACTTACTAATTAACATTATAAAAAAATGTCATACATATAGATTATAATACTTAAATAAAAGCTGACGTAATGAAAATTTAAAAAGTTAATAAATCAACTAATATAAAATTCCACTTTTTTAATAGCATATAATATAATTTTATCGTATTCGAATCTTATAAATATTTTTGAAAAATTTAATTGATATGGTCATTATTAACGATACACGTGACGAATCTATAGTTTTCAGAATTTTCGCCTATCTGTTGTCTGTGGCCGCATCACGAGAAACCCTGTTGCGTGCTGGTTCGTTAAGTAGTTAAAACACAGCATAAAAATTCTATTTTATTTAAAGTAAACTGTAAGTACGTAGGTAACTTATAATTTAGGAACAATTGGGACACGTGAAGTAGCTACCGGTGGTTGACGTAGACTGAATACACATTCGAGTGAATGAGTATATGAACGCTAGGTTCAACCCTATGTGTCTTGTACAAGTACAAAATTTGATAAAATTTGGCATAATAATAGTTGGTTAGTTTAGCATATTGGATTTCATTTGGAAGCAGGAAAATATATCATTTCTGAGAATTCTATACTATCACTTAACTATCTTGGACGAACGCGAGCGAAGCGAGGGCAAGTCACTAGTAAAATCATGAATGTATTGGTAGATTTAGTATAAAAATGGTAGCCCATACGCGCTTTTAATTCGAGTGAAGTGGGTCCAATTCCTGGATCTCGCACTTTTAATTTGAGTGTGAGTGAACCTAATATATTTTTTAAAGGCGTGTAAACTGTATAGTCTGATAATCCGCACTTAGCCTGAAGAGAACCAAAAGATTTGTCTTTGTGTCGATTTGTAACAATGGTTAAAACGTGACTTCACCATTACGATCCAGAAACAAAATTGCAGTCTATGACTTGGTAAAGACCATTGTCTTCAACCAGTAAAAAAATTACGGCAACTTATTCCAAATCGCGAGAGCCGGCGAGGCAAACGCACAAAAAATATTATGTTCCCAGTAAATAAGCTAATCTATATATATATAAAAATGAATTGCTGTTCGTTAGTCTCTCTAAAACTCGAGAATGACTGGACCGATTTGGCTAATTTTGGTCTTGAATTATTTGTGGAAGTCTTAGTTTTAAGGTTTAAAAGGTGAATAAATATGAAAAAAAAAGTTTAGGTCTTTTATTTATCGATTGATGTAGTATGAAGTCTGCCGGGTCAGCTAGTATATAATAAAAGTTATCCAAACCAAACTCATTCTTGAATGCCCCTCCTATATTCTAACAAACAAAAAAGATAATTTAATATCACTATGAGGTATCATGAATAAAGAAAAAAATGTTCAAAAAATATCATTAGTTTGTTATTAAAATCGTTATAAATTAACAGAAGATATAGTAATAAATCCCATAAAGTGTATTATTATTTTTTTAATATTTAAGTGAGACTAACGTAAAAAACTTTGCCCACTTTGATCTCTGGTATGTATCTGTGTCACATTCACTAATGTGCAATAAAGAATATATTATATTCATATATAATGCGCGTTTAAATTTATTTCAAATTAAATCAGCAATTAGTTAATGTGTTTGATTATATATTGGTGTATATATACAGGTTGTCATATTTTTTTTATTTTAAAATATTTCCCATTCCGTAGTTAACACATTATAAAGCAAAACAGTTTTACTGTATACAAATCAACGAAATCTATTTATCTTTTCATACAAACAAAAATAGCACGAAGATTAGTCCCCTATCTTTGTATGGGGTGAGACGTTATTATACCTGAATAGTATAGCATAATGTGCGAAATTACTTACTTTCGCAAGACGACTCTATGGACTTTTTTCTGGCGTTAATCTATTACTTAGATTAAATAAGCTTTATCTGTACTATGGGCAGCCATTTTTTATTAATGATTAAAAACAACATTATAAAACGCCAAACTTTTTAATTTTATGGGTTTTTTACTCTATTGTACAAGTAGGAAGAGTGATAGAAGCATCTTCATGTAAAACTTCTTACGATATAAATCAACCAAGTAGTTTTTTTTAAATACCAACAGATACTGGATATGATAAATCAAAGGGTTTCCATCAATGCTTTTTTAATACGAAACCCTAAAAGCAAATGTTATCGTTATCTTAATGACACAATTATGTATGTATGTAAGGTATATTATATCTCTCACAGTTGTATATTTGAGTCATACGTTTAAATTACGTGTTGGTAATATGGATAGAGTGAAATTTAAAATTAATGGAGTTGAATATTCCGGTAATTTTTATTTTTTATAAGTGTATTGTATACTAACTTTCATTATAACTGTAAAAGTACACATTCAAAAATATACTTAAAAAAGCATTTTAAATATATCTGCACTTAAAGTACCAATTAGTGGACTTATTTTGTTTTTCACTCCATAGTTAAATTTAATGAATATCAACCCATATTTTTTGTACCTTAAATACAGAATGTAGCAGAAAAGGGTGCTCCTAAACGGGTAATATTCATTTGCAATTTGTGGCTACAAAAATAAGCAACTAATTGCAGGCCCATAACAAAAATATTATATCAACTAAATGCCGAGCAATATGTGGCTGGGCAATGTGTTGCAGAATGTGTGCAATAGTATGGCCCATGATGCGTACTTGTAAGCGAGCTACACAAACCGACAACAATAGTTGACGAAATGACACTTGTAGCAGCGGCTTATTATTTTATCAAAACAATTTTAAAACAAAAAAATTATTTGAATTTGATCATAATATCTAAATAGGCATAAAACTTTTGATAATTTAAGTCAAGAAATAGTCCTTGATAAAAAATATTTAGCGACTTTACTAGAATATGAAAGAGTGACTTTGAGTTTTATTTGGACCAAAAAAAATTTGTGATACAAACATAGCACAGAATATATTAATATTAATAATAAAACTTCATAATATTATTAATAAAACTTCAGTCGCGTAAAAAACGACTCACTAAGCCATAACAATAGAGAGCGACCGCAACCACAATAGATAGGGCTGTGGGTTGGCAATATTGCAGATTCGATCGCTCATATATCAAAATAATATCGGCCATACGTGGCCATGCCAAACATGTTTGGATATATGGCCGGGACAGTACTGCAATATTGCATAGGCTTGCTAGTATTGCAATGTTGCCAGTCACTGTATTGCAGCCACATATTGCAGAAAAATATTGCCCGTGTAGAAGCACCTTAAGACACTTATGTACTCGCAGTGTCTTTGAGTAAAATTATATTATGACATAAGGCCAGATCTACGTATCAGATCTTCATTCAAAATTTTAATTATACTTTTGGAGTTGTAGTGTTACTACAATAGCAAGAATATCAGGAAGAAAATATAGTATATAGGAAGTAAAAAAATAAAAGGCAGTTTCGAATTTTATAAACATAACTATAATAAAAAATTGTAGTAAATAACGACTCAAAAGTGTTTTAAAAGATTTATTATATTTTATTCAAACATTCAATGCGAGTAATTAATTTATAATTATTGTTTGAATTTTTAAAGTTGGGTCTGAAGTATCTTCGACCACTACGCTTCTTGGGTATCTTCGACATACGTTAGAGCTTCGTGGTACCAAGTATATGTGTCTAGAGGGAGGCTGTGGGTCGTGTATTGTAAGTGTCGTAAAGACTCCTGGAGATTCTCCTTTAAGTATAAACTCGGTAAGTGTTTTTAGAATAATAAGTATCTTAATTAAGACTTTTTGGTAAAATGTGTTAATTTTAAATTGATTGAAGCCAGGTGGAATATAACCGTTTTTAAATATTTATATAATTGCCACCTTGAGTTAACATAGTATTTTGAATGCTAATTAGAAAAGTTTTTATTACTGAAAATCAGAATACGTTTTTTTAAAAATTACCTCTTATGGTTACTATGATGATATTACAAAGCTAGTTCTGGTAAGTTTCTTTCACGAATCTGTAGCAGTTCCATTGCGAGCTAACGTCTTATATTGGCTTTAATTATTATATGCAAATATAAAGACATATCCATCATAAGAATAAATTAATAAGTATTAATAAATTTATGTAATGATTTAAAATGAAAAGTAAAGTTTGTATGCAATTTATAGTGCATGGTACCAATAACATCATGTCAAGATTGGGATATTACAACGATAGAAGAAATCGGCAATCGCTTAAAAGGCTACCACCCTATACAAAAAGTCTTAGCACAGAACCACGGTTCTCAATGTGGGTATTGTTCTCCAGGGTGGATAATGGCATTTTATAGGTGAATTATTCAAAATTACAATTTGAAAATATTAGTGTTTTTATTTTTAGATGTGAATTAAATATTTAAACTACACATAATTTTAGTCTTCTTCAAAGTAAAAAGCCTACAATGCTGGAAATAGAGCAGTCTTTTGGAGGCAACGTTTGTAGATGTACGGGATACAGACCAATTTTAGAGGCTTTTAAAAAGTTTGCATCCGATGTTCCTAATTCTGATATACTAGACATTGAAGATTTAAAAATTTGTAACAAAAATAAGGAAACCTGTCTAGAAAAGAAGTGTGCTGATTCAGATTGGTGTTTTGTATCAAGTAGTGAGGTCTTTACGAAAACGTCTCATATAGAATTATCTGATAAAAGAGATTGGTATAAGGTACAAACATTGACTGATATTTTTCGTGTATGGCGAGATAATAGTACAGAACCTTATATGCTAGTTGCTGGAAATACTGGTAAAGGTAAAGTATTCCTTCTTAATAAATTATACGTAATATTAAAATTTATTTAGTATTAAGAATGCCTTTATATCAAATGTATATATGCCAAAAGTTTTTATCGGTTAGTTAGTTGCTTACTTAAAATATTTTTTGACTATTTTTGTCGTAATTCTGTATTTTTTAAAAATAAAACGAAATATTATATTTATGCGCATCTGCATTCAAGTCGAGGCACCGTTAGAACCGTAATCTTGCCTATATATGAATGAATTTTTTATCTGAATATACATTAACATTAAAAAATGTACAAGACAGTAAAACAGGATTGCATCAATAAAAGAAAAAAATATTGGAGATTTAAATTTATTTCCATTTCCAGGAGTATACCCGATTGTAGAATATCCCAAAATATTAATAGACATTACAGGAGTGTCAGATTTAAAAGGTTTTTATATTGATCAGAATTTGGTAGTTGGAGCAGGTAATACACTAACGGAAGTTTTAAATATATTCGACACTGCAGCAAACAAAGAATATTTTAATTATCTTAGTATATTGAAGGAACACTTGACCCAAGTGGCTCATATTCCTATTAGAAATGTAAGTATCATTTTACCAACTCTAGTTAATAAGATTTATTTGTTGTGAAATGAAACTATCTTTTCGGAGAGATCTCCCTTGACCCCAGTTAACGTAAAGCATTCGAAACGTCGGAAACCAAAAATCAAAATAAAATCTGCGACAAAAAACCGAAAAACAACAGGTTAAAAATATAGACGCTACATTGGTTTTGTGACAGAATTAATGAGTAAATGTAATTTAATTCACGATGATTCACTATCATCGGATAGCCGTAATTAAAAAATATTAATTAATTATTTACATTGAAAGGAAGGTGTGCCAAAACGAAAGTGATAGATATAATCAGCACTATATTTATATTTTTTATCTCATTAGTTATATATTATAACAAGCATTGCATTATTACAAAAAATAATTCACGATAAGAGTATAACAAAAAAGTGGACTTTTATTTATTTTTCTAGAGAGCAACATTGGCTGGTAATCTCATGTTAAAAAATGAACACTCCGATTTCAAATCCGATATATTTTTACTCCTTCAAACCGTTGGCGCGGAGTTGAATGTTAGTGAGTATAAGAGTCTAATTCTTAGCAAAATGATCAAGTTTACCAATAATTTTATTTTTTTTATGACATTTATATTGTTTTATAATAATGGAAAATAATATAGGATAAGGTTTAATTTTATTTTATGTATATTTTTAAATAACCAGAATTCGTTTTAGTGGTAGCTTTGGGCATAACAAAAAGATTAACGATGGAAAATTTTCTTAAAGAAAATATGAGAAGAAAGATAATAATTTCTGTCGTCTTACCTCCCTTAAGTGATGCTCATAAATTAGTTACTTATAAGGTAAAACCATATTTACATTGTTTAATACCTCTATAAAAATGGAGAATAATAAATTAAATATTATTTCAATACTATGTTGTATACTGATTCTAGATAATGCCTCGATCACAAAATGCTCACGCCATTATCCATGCTGGATTTTCGTACAAGCTCAACGAATCTGATACAGTAGTGTCATGTAGAATTGTATTTGATGGTTTATCTTCTGAATTTAACAAAGCTAATAAAACAGAGCAATATTTAATTGGGAAAAAATTGTTTAATAATGAAACTTTACAAGGAGCGTTAAAAGTATTGGACAAAGAATTGATAGTAACTGAAAATTTACCAAACCCTCCAGCAGATCATAGACGGAAAATGGCTTTAGGACTATTTTACAAGGTAAAATATTATAATAATATTAACGAAGACGCTTACTATCATATTCTTTAGTTAATTTAAGAAATTATAAGTAAGTAGAGACTAGCATTGTAATTGAGAGGCGACACGATTGGCTCAGTTTGTAGCCCTACTTGCTGTGGCAGTGGTTGCGAGTTTGAGTCCTGCTGGGGCAGAAGAAGAAAGTCCAAGATAGGATCGTCGCCTGGCTTTGTCATTCACTTTCCGTATTATCATCCACTGAATAATAAAGAGTTACACCCCTGTGAAAGTTAAGTAATTTACTTTACCTGTTTTCAAAATGTCTAAATTCTCCTCGATTTTTGATGCCACACTACCTAGTCAGCCAGTAACTACCTCTGATGCCTTTTCACAATAGTCTCTCTCTAATATTCACATATCGGAACGTGAGATTGGCAAAATACTGAAGTCTTTGGATCCCTGTAAAGGTGCTGGACCTGATAGCATGGGGTATATATCACTTTTTATAAAAAAGACCCAAAAATACCTTACTTTGCCCCTAATGTTAATATTTGACAAATCCCTGACAACTTCGACGTTCCTCGAGATTTGGAAGTGCGCCAATATTCTTCCCATATTTAAAAAAGGTAACAAAAATAACATTCAAAACTATCGTCCCATTTGTATTTTGAACACATTCTCTAAGGTTTTTGAAAAATTAGTATGTCAAGTTATTTCTAATTACTCTAAAAACATAATTTCCGCTGAACAACACGGATTTTGCCGAAATAAATCGACGGTATCAAGTCTTGTCAGCTATATCTCTTACCTTACCAAACACTTGGACAAAAAAGCAATAGAATAAGCAATAGAGTGTTGAGAGTAACTGTTAAAGGCTACACATCAGATCCGTTTATTGCAATATCTGGTGTTCCCCAAGGATCTCACCTAGGCCCTATTTTATTTACATTATTTATAAACGACATAACAAATCATATACGTTACAGTAATTGCTCCATTTTTGCAGATGATCTCAAAATTTATCTCGGCATTAAAACACCTGAAGAAGGCCAATTATTACAAAAAGATCTTTGTTCAATCCAAAAATGGTGTATTGAAAATAGAATGAATCGCTTCGAAATGTGCGTACATAAAATTTACTCGAAAAAGGAGAAAAAATGATAAAGTTTATTACATTCATGGTCAACAACTCCATGCGATCTCAGTTGTAAAAGATCTCGGCGTTAGGATTGATTCAAAACTCACTTTTCTAGATCATCAAAACCAAGTAATCTCTAGGGCCTGGAGCATGCTTGGTTTAATTAAGCGTAACACTCTTAAATTTAAAGGAACCGATTGCATTATCACAATATTCAATGCACTGTCAAGAAGTATCTTGAAATACGCTTCACCGGCATGGAACCCCAATTATAAGACCCATATCACTAGAATAGAGAGTGTCCAGCGTTCTTTTACAAGATACTTGTCATTCAAAACCAACTCTTGTCCCTATAGAGCCGATTACATGACACGGTTGAAACATTTTAAAATGCTAACTCTGGAAAAATGGAGACTCGTGAGTGATCTAGTTACTCTGCACAAAATAATCCACAATGCTTTGGATGCTCCCGAAATTCTAAGTCAAATAAATATTAACGTCCCGTACTGTATTCCTAGATTTCCCATAAAAAATGTAGCACTTCCAGGACTAATCTTGGCAAATATTCCCCAATAAACCGTTTAATTAATGCGTACACACATTAAATTTAATGACACTTTAAACAACTTCAAGAAAAAAATATATCTATATGACTGAACTGTGCTTCCTATTTTGTAATCATAAAATTTTAAAACTATAGTGAGTAGCTTATAATATAAATAATAACTATAATTATTACTGCAATTTTCCATTTTTTTTAATTAATTTAATTAATGTATTTAATATTTGCGTAGGAATTATGAAAATCTTTAAGTAATTTTATTTATTGTAAATATTGTTAGTAAATTATTATCTAAGATTCTATATAGCATTAATATTATTATTTAAAAAATCGGAAATATAATTATCAATGTTGTGTATGCCTATAATTAATGCATGTACTTGAATTTGTCTCTAATAATTTGTGTCAATATAATTTTAATGTAGGTACAATGTATTGTTGGCATATCATATAAATAAAAAAAAACTGTTTTATTGATTCTAGGGACTACTTTCTTTATGTCCATCAAATATATTAAAGCCACAATACAAATCTGGAGCAATCAAACTAAGGAATACGCGGCCAGTATCAAAGGCTCAACAGGTGTACGACACAAACCCTTCTATTTGGCCACTGAATCAACCTATACCGAAAATTGAGGCTTTGGTATGTTGTATAAATTATAAACATAAATTTTATTTCTTTGTTTTGGGAATTTTTATTTGTAGAATTATTTTTAAAAAGTACGATCTTTTCTAAGGAAAAGTTCTTCTAAAGTAAACTTATAGTGAGGTACTAATAGTTTTATATTGATGCACGAGTTAAAGTACATTATTTTAATAGCTAATAAATAAAGCAACATAAAATAAAAGTTTAGGCATAAAACTATAATCTGATATTGCGATTTGCGACCATTACTGGTTGATTATAATATGTATATTTCGTAGACTATATATATAAAAAAATCTCTTCAAGTGCGACTCGGACTCGCCCATGAAGAGTTCCGTACTATTATCTATAACAAGTAAGCTAGTCCTCTAAATTGTATTATAGCCCATACAACTCAGAGAACATCTTAATTGGCGTCTACTATGTAATATGTATAGGGACACCCTTTAATTTTCAACTTTTTTTATTTTTTAGTTTTTTTTCCTTTATTTGTGCTATAAGACCTTGCTTTTTGCCAAATTTCAAGATTCTAGATCGACTGGAAGTATCCTTTAGGTTTTGATTCCCTTGCGAGTAGTTGCGAATTTCAAAATATGCGGCTTAAATTGCTATTTCTTTTGCGTTGACATAGAAGTTTGATTTTTTCACAGCTTCAAGGGAGAGTAGCTTCTGAGTATTTGATATGAATTTCAGCTTGATACCTTTACGTGTTCCTGAGAAAAGGGGTTTTGACAGACATACAGACCTACAAAGTACGTCTACGGGTACGGAACCTCAAAAATAAAGAAACCTAAGCTAAAGGCCAGTCCTATGTGGTTTACGAATTGGTGTTCAGCCCTGTTTAACGTCCAAATGCTGGGCACATACCTCCCATAAATACGAGGGCCACGCTGGCCAAGTGCGGGTTGGTTGGTTTCACATGTCTTTTGAAAACTTGCTAGGTTCTCTCACATATGCAGGTAGGCTCACGATGTTTTCTTTCACCATAAGACATGTGGTTATTATAAGGATCATGGTAGAAATTATTCACACAGTAGGTACGAGATGTGGATTCTCGGTTCGATTTCTGTCGACCACTCGGTTATCCAAGTGAGCGCATAACCACTGGCTTACTACTATCTTACTGTAAGCTTTGATTATGATATCACAGATTCAATGTGCGGGTGAAGCTAAATACACAGAAGACTTGCCAAAACTACCAAATGAAGTATACGCTGCTTTCGTACTAAGCACAGTGGCTTTAGGTACTATCGAGAATATAGATCCCAGTAAAGCTTTGGTGAGATTTACTTAAATCTTCTGCTATGTTGAAATTAATTTCCTTGTATGAAAATCTAAATTTTTTTTGGGCACTTTGAATAGTAAAACAACATAATGTTTCGTTTAATGATACCTTTCAGAAAGAATCAGGAGTACTTGCTTTTTATTCAGCATCAGATATACCCGGTGTAAACTCTTTCACACCAACACCAATTACTATGTTTCTCACAGCCAATGAAGAAGTTATAGCTAGTAATCAAATTAAATATTATAATCAACCTATAGGTATAATTGTTGCAACATGTCAAGAAATTGCTAATAAAGCTGCAACTTTAGTCGAAGTCAAGTATAGTAAGGTAAAAAATCCCGTGACAGATATAAGAATTACGAAAAATGATTCAAAGAAAGTTACTCTGCTTTATACTAATGATGCTACAGCCACGGGAAAAGATATTGCAAAAGTAATAAAAGGTGAAAGTACAATATTTGGACAGTATCATTTCTGTCTTGAAACATTAGTTTCGATTGCTTATCCTACTGAAGAAGGGTTAAAGATATACGCAACTGCCCAATGGATGGATTGTATACAGCAAGCGGTATCAAGGATGTTGAAAATTCCACAAAATAGGTAATTTATAAATATTAAACTAGTTATTCATTATTTTTGTAGCACTTTGTGATTATTAATTTATCAAAAATTAAATAGGTATATTTTATATAAGATCCGAAACCTAAACAACCTCATGAAAATATTTTAGGTTTTGTATTTTGATTTTTTTAGAATAGATGTCTATGTTCGTCGTCTTGGAGGTGCGTATGGAATGAAAATATCACGAATATCACAAGTAGCTGCGGCTAGTAGTTTAGTCTCATATAAATTGAATAGACCCTGTCGCTTTATACAAACCCTCACCAATAATATGAGAGCCGTTGGAAAGCGATTGCCATGTTCTAGCAATTTTGAGGCAAGTATAAATAATAACCTTTTATCTGATAGAAGTTTAAACACAATATTAGAAACCTGGGTCTAGTTACAATTTTACCCTCATTTGAGCATATAATATTACTGTATAATATGTATAATGTATTATATTATGTATATTGTATTTAGTATACCTATTTATTATATTCTGCAGTACTATTTTATTGTATTTTTAAAAATATCTGAACTTTAATAAAAGTTACTTAAAGTTTATTACTTTATTTCAATATTTAACATTATTTCTCAGATTGGTGTAAACAGTAAAGGTGTAATTCAATACGTGAAGCAAGATTTATACTCAGATAGTGGTTATATATTCAATGAACCTCTAATAATGCTTGGAGTAGATGCCTATAACAATTGCTATAGAAAAGATATGTGGAGTTTTAAAGCTTATAATGCTTTGACAGATACGCCATCAAATACATGGTGTCGTTCACCCGGTAAAATTCAATTTTCATAATAATATATAATCAAATTTTATAACAAAGACTGTTTCTTTAAAAATGCTTACAATAATGAGCTTAATTAGTAATGTATCCTCATTTAATGTACCGAGTAAAAAGTTTGAAAAAGCATTGAAATCATAATGATAACGAGGTTCAAGTTGAAAACATATGGTTTGGCGAGCCCTCAAATATTTTTTTTAATTTGTAAAATATTTAATAAAATACATAAATACAAAAATGTTTTCATACGTTTGTCTCTATAAAATTTAGTTCAAGAGTAGATAACCTTAAGTGCAAAAAAATCATTACAAATGTGTGCTACATAAATGAGTTAAAATAAAACTAAATTAAGTTATTTAAAACTTTTTAACAACTTAATTTAATTTTAGCGCTAAATTAAAACTAAAATTAATAAGTTTTAAAAATATATTATAATCATTAAACAGTAATTTACTACAAAGTAGCGTCAGTAGGTTAGTTTACTTGTGAGCTAAGAGCCGTCATATTATGTAAATTAGCATTAATTAAATAATTCAATATTGATACTATTTCTAGGATCATTAGAAACTATAGCTATGGCTGAAATGATAATAGAGCGAATATCTTACGAGTTAAGTTTAGATCCTCTCCAAGTCCGCCTCGCAAATTTAGACACTGAAAACTACAACGATATGATTGAAATCTTAGAAACCCTTAAGAGTAATTCCCAATATGAAGAAAGAAAAAATGCGGTAGAAATATTTAATAGGGAGAATATGTGGAAGAAACGAGGCCTAAGATTTTCGTTTCTTAGATGGACTCCAGTAGGTGGTCAATATTTAGACATAATTTTATCAGTTTTTAACGATGATGGGTCCGTTGCAATATCACATGGTGGAATTGAAATGGGACAAGGTATCAATACTAGAGCTACACAAGTATGCGCCTATTTATTAAATATACCTATTGAAAAAGTGCAAATAAAAGCAACTGATACATTAAAATCACCTAATGGACTCCCAACAGGCGGTAGTATAACGTCCCAGAATATAACTGTCGCAGTTAAAAAATGCTGTGTAGAATTGTTAGACAGACTTAAACCAATAAAAGAGCAAATGAATAATCCAACATGGGAACAACTAATTAAAAAAGCGTATGATATGAAGATAAATTTGCAAGTGCAAGGATTTGTTAATTTGGAAGATGTTGTTCCTTATAACATTTATGGTATTACATTAGCAGAAGTAGAAATAGATGTATTGACTGGAGAATGGCAGATGATAAGAATTGATTTAATTGAAGATTGTGGTCAGAGTGTTAATCCTAAAATAGATATTGGTCAAGTAAGTATAATTAATTTTTAAAAATATTTTAAGTTTCATTTGATAGTACTTGCATATGAAAAAGTAATTTGTAGATAGAATTTAAGTTAAGTTTTCTTTGCATCTATTAAAAATCTTCCTGCCAAACTTAAGTTTGTATTATGTATACCACAAGATATTATGTGATTTATCACAGATATGTACTTCGCTTTCATGCATAATATAAAAGATATACAATTTACATATTTATATTATTTTTGCAGATTGAGGGAGCATTTACAATGGGGGCTGGTTATTTTACCACCGAGGAATTAGTAGTTGATCCTAAAACAGGCGAATTACTAACAAATCGTACTTGGGATTTTTGGGTACCACAGGCGTTGGATATACCTCAAGATTTCAGAATATATTTAAGAAAACGGTCTTATAGCTCTGATCTTATATTTGGTTCAAAAGGTACCTACTTGTTTCAACACAAGTTTTATATATATTCATTCTAGGTCGACTGGAAGTATCCTTTGAGGTTTTCATTCCCTTGTGAGTAGTTGCGAGCTGACTGGATAAACAGCAAAGTGATCCTATAAGGATTCTGTTTTTTCCTTTTGAGGTTCGGTACCCTAAAAAAGACCGTCTCTTTGTGGATTTTATTCGATAATATATTGTTAAAGTGGTACCAAAAGCTTTTAAGTTAAAGTTTTTCAAACGTAAAACAGTTTTTAATGTTAAGTTTTGTTTTTCTTCTAAACTATTGTTTTTGAGAGCATATGACGTCTGAAAGTAATACGATAAGCCCCGTATATAAATATCCTGTACCCCGTATATAAACGTACTGAAATAATGAAAATCTAGTTTTAAAGTTTCGAATTCTATGCATAAACCATAAATAATTACCTAATTTTTTCTGTATAGATTTTAAAGCTAAAAGTATAGTTTTGACAAACATAATTTAATACCATAAACTTATTCTTTGTCATGATGGTAGTAATATTATAAAATTTTAGCAACGGGAGAACCAGCCACGTGTATGGGAATAGTAGTATCATTTGCACTACGACATGCTATCACAGCAGCTCGAATGGACTCCGGCATATCCCCAACGGATTGGTTTCAAATAGGTATTAAAATTTAACTATATTATGTATTTATGCAACTAAATAATCTTACAAGAATGTTCATATGTAGGAAAAAAACAATAATTAATGACACATAACTGAGATTTTACATCTACAGTAATTAAAAGCTTCAAGTAATTTTGGACTAGCAGTCCGCAGTCTTAACCTAACCGAATATCGACACTTGATTATAATAATGCACACAATTGTTTTCTAGCCATTATTAATATCTACGTAGTATAAGCCAAAGTAGCATTCCGACGTCTGTGCCCTTTAGTCCTTCTAATCTATATTAAAATTTTACCTAATGCGGTTTTCATCAATAGACTCAGCGATTATTTTATGTATAATTGTATGATGAAGGTTTTTATGTATAATATATACATTTTTATAGTCAAAAAAAGCTGATAAATATTTCATTCATTTGAAATCTATTAGTGAGGATGAGTCGCTAGTGAGTAAAAATTGAAAAAAATATACAAACCTCAAATAAAATTATCTCACACTAATCTTTCTCTTTCAGACGGACCCTTCACTGTGGATAAAATCTGTTATTCCAGCGCTTCACTAATTAAAAATTTTAAATTTTATTAAGGTCTATAAAACTTTTAATTGAGTACGAGTGCTTGAGTTGCGGATACCAGATAGTTGATATACTACACATATAAATTTTAAATACATACGTCATAACATTAGTATTAACACCCATGACTGGAGTACAAACATTCGTTCTCAACAAATGAATGCCCCCAACAAGACTCGAACCCGTGACCGCTGACGCAGAAAGTATCTCTAGGCTCTAGGGTCTCTACCGGCTGAGCCAAAAGTGTCGTCAAATTTTTAAGTTATCATGTTATGTTAGGTACTATATAAAATAACTTATGTTATAAAAAATCGATTGGATTTTGTAGCTATTGTATAACTTAAAATAAAAACAGCTGTTTGATGCCCAAAACAGTTCATTTAAGGAACATCATTCACTCGACATATTTTTATGCAAGGCATAAGTTATGCATATTACACATATTTAGCGATATGTACCTAAAATGAAAAATATGCAAATAACCAGCAGATAGGAGTACCAAGTTGACAAATAAAACTGCAAATTATTTGCACTGTTTTATTACAAGTAACAATGAAAACGTACATGGTCGATAATAATATTTTATTAACTGGTAAAATTTTATGAGTGTTGTATAAGATATAAGGTAATCAAAACATATTTTGAGTGTATAACGAGAAGGCCATCGTTTAAACTTAATATTATAACCTTCTTTAAACTCTATAGCTATTGATAGAGCTAATTTAAGTGATCCTACTCATCCTTTATTACCTGCAGTACTTTATCTAAAATTAAATCGCTAACAGATCTCAGTTTTATATTGAACTAAGTTAGGATTCTTTTCATTTTGAATCAAGAATCATTCATCACTTAGTGCTTAATATCAAATTTAAGCTTAGGTAGTAACAGCTTGTAAAGAATCAAAAACATTAAGCTATATTGTAAAGAAAGCCCGCTAATATGTGTTAGTTATTTATATATATAACTACAGTAGGTAGTTACAGCTTTAACTGCACAGTTGAACATCATTCATTATTTAATGGGACAGAGGAGGATATGTCCTCATAATTTTAATATCTATAACATTGTATTTCCTACCACTTCCTTTAAATACTCGTCGTCATTCTTTTAACTTTATATAACAGTTAAATAGTAAGTTTAGAATAAAATAAAGTCTTCACGTTTGGTTTCGCAAGAAAGACAAACCTTATCTACAGTATATGGTCCATCTGAAAACAAATAGATAAATATGAATATCAAATAGTACAATTACTTGAAATAAAAATTTATTTGCAATATTATAATGATACCTTTATTTATTTTAATGAATAATTATTATCTTACATTATGCGAGTAATATGGATACCAGATAGTTCATATTAACATAATGTATATGTAACATATAAACATAATGTATATAAATAAATACTGTAGAAGATGAACACGAAAGAGGATGTTGGATGGGGGAGAAAATTATTGAATTCAATTCAATTATTTCTTTTTATGGCTTCCATGAGTGCCGATTGGGCACAGTTGACTTCGCCAATGTCGCGTAGAAAGAAAATTATAAAAGTCGATGCATAACCGTCATCGGGGGGTAGTTGTGTTTTGACACTTATCGCGGTAGCATTGTTAGGTCGTTACTCTGCTGGTTTATTTTTTTAAATATCATTGTTGGTAGCTTAGTTGTCTTTTTGGTTAGTTTTTCGTTTTCAGATTCTTAAAATAAATTATTGAGGTTCATTTAGTGAGCTTGTTTTTTTTTTAAAAAAGGCTCACTTCTGGTCTAAATTCACAAGAATACATATATAACATAACAACAAACTGGATCAAATGTATTGTCAAAATGCCTGGAATACACTCTAATTCTTACCTATTTGAAACCATTGAGTTGGAGATATGCCGGATTCAAGTCGTGCAGCTACTATGGCGTGACGCAGCGCAAAAGATATAACTATCCCCATACATGTGGCTGGCTCACCAGTCACTAAAATATAAAGTATAAGTGAATAACAAAAATAACCGTTCAAAAAAAAGCACAAAATATCATTTAAATTGTACAATGTATATAATAAAATCATATTATATCAAACATTTTGATGTCAAATGTTTTTCATTATACTAATGTCATTTATTACAAAAATAAAATTATTAACCTTTGGCTCCGAAAATATATTCATCGCTAAAAGATCCCGTTCTGAAGTATATTCTGAAGTCCCTAGGAATATCCCGTGATTGCGGAACCCAATAATCCCAAGTGCGGTTGGTAAGTAGTTCTCCGGTAGTAGGTTCATACACCAACCGCTCTGACGTCCAGTAACCTACACCCATTATGAAGGCACCCTCTACCTATATATATAAATTACAGTTTAAACATACGTTCTAGTATAAAAATAATCAACTATAAATATATTTGTAATATTTAAACTTAATTTCACCTGACCAACATCTATTTGAGGGCTTACACTTCGGCCAACGTCTTCAATCAAATCAACTCTTATAATTTCCGACTCTCCCGTTAATACGTCAATTTCTACTTCCGCCAATGTAATACCATAAACTTCAAATTTGCGGTCGTCATTAGCGTTAACAAAAGCATGCACTTGTAAATCTACTTCTAGTTCAAATGCTCGCTTAATTACTTGTTCCCATGTTGGGTTCTGTAAACCCAATCTCACAGGTTCTAATCGTAGCAATATCTGCTCACAGCATCTACGTATTCCAACTGACACATTCTGGCTAGTGATACTCCCTCCTGTCCAAATATTATTAGGCGCAACAAATGTATCATTAGGTTTTATCACGACTTTTTCAATAGGTATTTTTAAAAGAGAGGCGCATATTTGTATAGCTTTAGTATTTATCCCCTGCCCTATTTCTACACCACCGTGAGTTATTGCAACACTGCCATCTTCACTGTATACCGACATGTTTATATCGAAATATTGGCCACTAGGTGGAGACCATCGTAAAAATGCAAACCTTAATCCTCTTTTTTTCCATCGATTTTCTGAGTTAAAGTTATCAACTTTAAGTTTTCTTTCTTCATAATCTGATTTGAGCCTTAATGTTTCCAACATTTCAAGCAGATCAGATCTATATCTTTCATCCAAATTTGCTAATCGAACATTTAAGGGATCTGAGTTGACTTCATAAGCTATTCTTTCGATCAATCCTTCTGCCATTGCCACGTGTTCCAAAGTTCCTATAAAAGTTATTGTATTTAAAATATTTAATCTACTTACTAAATTTCTATATTTAGTACATTAAATGCTTTTAATAAATTACGATTCTAAGAAAAAATACTGTATTAATGGGACAAAAATATGTAAAATATTTATATTAGACGCATGTAACCCTCCATTATAATAACTGGCTTTTACTTGCTTTAAAAAAAGTTTCAGATATATTTTACAGTATTAATTAGCTATTAATTAAAACTTACCTGGGGACCTATACCAACTGTTAGATGCCGTATCCGTAGTGACGTTATATGATTTATGATTCCAAGTGTCATTGTTATAAGCATTAGAGTACACTTCAAGACCTAAATTCAGTAACGGTTCGTTAACAATGTAACCATTGTCACTGAATAGATCATGATTTAAATATTGAATGACACCCTCCCTGTTTACTCCAATCTGTTTATTAAAGATATTAAATTAATAAGTAAAAAAATTTACATTGTATGACGTACGTCCTACATATCGATTAATTCTTTCAATAAATAATAATTCATATTGGGGCATTATTACAACAACCTAGTTGCGTGGTAAGCTACGAAGCTCGTATTATGGATACCAGATAGTTGATATACTACACATATAAATTTTAAATAAGTACATACGTATTATAATATAAGCACCCATTACTGAAGTACAAACATTCATGCTAAACAAATGAATGCCCCCAGCGAGACTCGAACCTGCGACCGCTGGCGCAGAAAGTAGGCTGACCAAACCAACCAACCAACCAACTGAGCCAAACGTGTCTTCAAACTTTGAATGCTCGATATATTAATAATAATCATAAGAATATCTTTAAGATTGGACTAAAATACGTGCATTTAATTTTGTTTTTTAGATTTTGATTCCTCCCTATATACATTTTAAACATCAGCTTTATAGCTGATATTTTGGAGAAATGAGATATTTTCCTGCAGTAAAATGTTCTATATATGGACCCGGATAACCAACCAGCTAATATTAAACCAAATTTCATCAAAATCTTTCCAATTGTTTTCTCGATACGGACAGACAGAGAGACTGAGAAAAAAATCTAAAAACTATATATTCGGGCTCTTCATCGTGAATAATGGCTACTTCGAGTAGATTTAGAAAAAGTAATTCATTGTATAGACTCGATTAAGTTAGAAAGTTATTATGTATGTATACATTAGGATAGCAATAATAGGATATAGAAACTACCTCATAATTATTAGAACATGGTAATCGTTTGCCAATAGACCTCATATTCGTTGTAAGAGGTAATATAAAGCGACAAGGTCTATTTAATTTATATGAGACTAAGCTACAAGCCACTGCCACTTGCGATTCTCGGGTTAATTTGATTCCATACGCACCTCCTACTCGACGAACATAAACGTCAATTCTGAAAAATATAATATTTATAAAGAGTCCTGTAGTGTATTGGTTGTCTCATGCACCTACGACACGTCAGTCGCAATCTGGTGGTCGTTCGAGACAGACGTGTTGAGGTGTTGCTGAGCCGTAAATTATACCAATAACGTGGACGTTACATGTGGCGACGAGGACAAAAGTGAGTGCTCACAATTATATTATAGAATATTAAAGAAAATTATAATAAAAGTAGTATTACAGTCTAAAATATGGAAAAAGAAGGGGATAAGCTGAAGGTACTTGCATGAACATACTTATTTCTTTGTTCACCTTTTGAAGTCCTTAAAACCGTTATAAGTTATTAGTATATTATTGATTATTGAATCAAAACTGTTTCATTTGATATGCTCAAATTTGTAAAATGCAAATTGAACATAAGTATGATAATATGAGCTATATTTGAATAAACTGAAGATTTGATAATAATGAAAATAGACTACAATTTTCGAAGATTTTGTGTTATATTAGGCGCATAATAAACTTCCAATTTACTTTCATTTGTTAGGAAATAATGGTGGAACTTCGATATGTTTCGAAACTTCTTAAGTAACCACTATTTACACGCATAATTTAATCTTCAGTAGGCAGTTATAATAACTTTTCATTATGAATATTTAGATTTTGTATTTAAACGTTCAAAAGCATTCAAAATATTATGCCTACGCGCAGCTAAGCTATTTAAACCTATTTGGTTTAGTAGTGGCGTGATCGACGCTGCCGCTTAAGTTGCCAAGATGCATTGCACGAATTATGTTACATTACTACGGAGCATAAAACAATTCTACATATTAGTAAAAAGGTGCCTTTGGATTTAGTGTATTTAATTATAACTAAACACATCATTATAAACATTAGTAGTGATATTGAAATATACGCTTTATATTAATAATTTAATATTATTAATTTAACGACGTAAAATAATTAATATTATTCAACTATGTGAGCAGTTTGGAAGTGTCTATCTATTTATGTTGATACCACAGCTGATACTAACGGTGCGTAAGGACAAGACATTCAAAAGAATTTATGTACCTACCTATTTAGCTATATCTGCCGCACTAACTTAATCGGTATAACTAAATATGGATCTGTTATGATAATATGAGGTATTTAATTATAGTGGTTAAAACGTAACCAATGATCTAAGTGATATAAAATACATACTGTATTTTATAAGTAATTTAAGCATATTAAATTATTTATCAAATTATTTAAACAAAAAAGGAATTTTGATGTATAAAAATAAAAATTAATACTATTAAGTTTGTACAGCTACTTATATAAGAAGTATAATAAACATAAGTACCTAAGCAGATTAAGAATCTGATTATTAAGTTGATACTGAACTATGTGTATAAAATACAAACTCAAAATCAATAATTTGAAAATGAAATGAATTGTTATAAAGAAAACAACTGTACAAGAATAAAAGCAGGTTACAAGTCTGGTCATTAAATTGACATTTAAGCAGATAAAATTATTTATCTGATCATTAAATTGAAATAAAAAATGAATTGTTGTATATAAATAATTATGAAACAACATAAGCAGATTATATCTGATCATTGAATTGATACTAGAAAATGTATGTAATGCATACATATTTAATTGGAACAAAATTTAGCGGAAATATCCGGTCATTAAATTGACATAGCTGTGTTTGATAAATAATAATTCAAGCAGATAGAATTATTTATCTGATCATTAAATTGATATAAGAAATGAATTGTTGTATATGATTTATTATGTAACAACATAAGCAGATTATATCTGATCATTGAATTGATACTAGAAAATGTATGTAATGCATACATATTTAATTGGAACAAAATTTAGCGGAAATATCCGGTCATTAAATTGACATAGCTGTGTTTGATAAATAATAATTAAAGCAGATAGAATTATTCATCTGATCATTAAATTGAAATAAGAAATGAATTGTTGTGTATGATTTATTTTGTAACAACATAAGCAGATTATGTCTGATCATTAAATTGATACTAGAGAATGTATATAATATATTATATAGGTACATAAATATTTCATTGCAACAAAAGTTAGCGGAAATATCCGGTCATTAAATTGACATGTGATACCTCATTATAATTGGATGGAAATATTAAATAGCAGATAAAAATATCTGACACATTCAATTGATCATTTCAGGTAGCCTCATTATTACAGGTGCACGATGGGAGCGCTGGAAAAGGGCATTCCTTAAATTCTTAAAAACATCCAATATTTACAAGAATGTAAAAAAAAAAAAAGACATTGCCTTCTTCATTTTGGCGGTTTAGATTTGCAGGAAGTTTTATATAACATGTACTCGTATTCAGCCTTTTAAACGTGCCACTGCTAAGCACGGGTCTACCTTCAATACGAGGGGGATCAGGCCATAGTCCATCACGCTGGCCAAGTGCGGGTTGGGGGACTTAACATGTATTTATAAAACCTGCTAGGTTCTCTCAGAGATGCAGGTTTCCTGACTATGTTTTCCTTCACCGTAACACGGGTGGTGATACTGTTGGGAATGATTTGCACATGAAAATATCAGAGGTGCGTGACCCGGACTTGAACTCGGCTCACTCGGATATCCAAGCGAGCGTGTTGCCGCTAGGCTATCTATTAATATGCCTGGATGGATGGAACCTAATACCAACCTTTGTGATGAAGTAGATATATTCCAAGTAGCTATACCTAGGCTCGATACATACATACTTTGCACCAAGACAGAATTAAGTCCACGAGCGAAATAATTTCAGACTTACCAAACAAGAACCCGTTGAAAAGTTGACAATAAGAAGAAGTTTATTATAAGATTAAGGCAAAAGCCAATAAATGCCAATTTACAGATCGGGACGAGAATATTATCGACCACGTAACAGAAAAAGTTACCTGGCTGAATTGAATAAAATAATCTTCTACATTGGAGATGAAATAATATTAGACAGTGAAGTTATGGAAATGGATTTGCTAGAAGCCGTTAATATAGAGAAATTGAAAACAACAGAAAATGAAATGAAAATGAAGGAAAATAATAAAATATATTTATCAATCGGGATCTACGAGATGTGGTGGTGGTAGGATTACTCCTAGGCATACTTCAAATTATGTTAAAGGTTCCGCGAGAGTCAAAGACTTTTCAAAGTATGGTCTGAATGGACATTTTAGACAATTTTGTTGAACAAAACAAGACTGAAAAGAATAAAAAGAGAAAATAACTAAAGGACAAAGAGAAGCCGCATAAAACAGATTGAGAAGTTAAAGAAGTCAATGATAAAATATAAAATAGAGAAGAAATAGAATACTTACGTTTTTCACATTGATGATGATGTTGAAATTGACTTATTGAAGGAGTTGAAATTAAAATCTTAATAGATCTAGGCTTTAAGCCAAACCTAATAACAGAAGTTATTTGGTATTTTACGAAAAGCAATAAGATTCAGTTATTTAATCGACATCCGACCCTAAAGTGATATTTATGACCTATGGTAGATTTACTCCAAAAAAAAAAAAATGTTTGAATCTATATTCTCAAATAGGACAGAAATCTGAAAGTTCTACTTTATACATTATCATTGATGGCACGATGAACCTTTATAGGTAAAACTTTGAAATGAATTTAAGAGTGCTTAATATTGGATAAGATCACAAGGGTAATTAAATTGAGACTAGGAAGTTTCCTAAATTTAAAAGGAATCTTGATTAGTCTATTGATTGACGATTCCGTTCCACCCGTAACACAACCTGACAGGAGGATTCTAAATCTTTAGGAGCTCAAACTGAAAGAAGATCGATGAACTTAAACAAAGAGACATAATAGAACCTGTTGTAGGTTCTTGAAAATGGGTGTCTCTTGTGGTTCCAGTGTTGGAAAATAATGATAAATGCGACGAGCTAAAGCGTACGTGAAAACCATCCACTTCCGACAGTGGATAAGCTGTTGTCTTAAATGAAGAATGCCAAAGCCTTCACGTATTTGGATATAAAAGACGTATTTCACCAAATTGAAATTATATCCAAGTTTTAGGCACATAACTACGTTAATCGCCAGCAAAGGTTTGAGATAAGGGGCTGATGTTTGGCTTATCGTGTGCCCCTCTGTCAAAAAACTATTATGTGAACAAATATTGTTGGGGTGTGATGGCATTTTATATTCATTATATTTCTATATGTTGATGATATCCTCGTTTTGGTAAGCATTTGAAGAACATGCACAATTACAAAAGGTATAGTTTGTTTTTAAGGAAATTGATAAAGGGAAGGGAAGACGAATGTTCGTTTACGATGTTCAAAGTTAATTTCGAATTGTCAGCAGATGGTATCAAATTACTGGAAATATATATTTCAATAATACAGGGTTCTACACCACCTACCATTATTGGAGAGTTAGAAAGTTACCTAGGACTAATAAGCTACGTCAGCCGGTGGACGTCGCTAACGAAAACCATACAGGTATAGTGTTAATGAAGTCAAATTTAGCATAGCCGTCATAATAGCACGTTTGTACCATGCTTTAGAACGGCGAATTTTTAACTTATGTCAATTAGATAACAGGGATAGTTTATTACGAATTCTAATGTGTCAGAGAGAGAAAAAAAAGCATTTTCGGGAAAGGATTCGGGATTACTAGAAACGTTTTGAATTTTCGATACTAGAATGTTCTAATATTTACGCATATAAAAAGGCCAACAGTGAGTGTGTCGGGAGATCAGTTGATATTCGAAGTTGAGCGAAGACTATGAAGATATACGAAATAGTGGAAAAGTGAAGAAGAGATGATTGAAGGCTTAGTAAAGGAGTGTCTATAAGTGAAATACCGTGCTCGGAGACTAGTGCTGTGTACAAACTGTGCGTGTGTATATAGTAAAATAAAACAGCTTTAGTGCAAGAACGCTTATAATTTCCGATCCCGAACCTGTATCACATAACATTACGATGGATTTAATGGTTCCACTTCCAAGCGAGGACTACTAATTATTAGATATTCACATTATTATAGCAGATATATAGAAGTAAAAATTTGTCGTAAGATTACATCTTCAGAAATGGTACAATTTTCAGTGAAGAATTAAAATAAAGAAATCAGTGAAGAATTCATTCAAGAAAGAAATATTTTATTAAAATCCCATATTGCCACAACAGGATGGAGAAGTTAAAAGACAAAACCGAGACTATACGTCTAACCAACGACGACACTACTATACGAATCCGACTATAGCGACTAAAGTTAGGTGAATATAAAGATTGGTAAGAGAGTTTATTACATTACTTGAGTATGTACTCTTTCTCAAATGCAAATTTATAGATAAGTTATAATTAGTGATTCCATTGAAGTAATACCAATGACACAGATGTTAGGGATAAAGATCGAGAAAGGAAAAAAAAAGGAAAGGAAATTGGAGGCAGGAAAAAAAAGGTACCAGTGTGATCTGAGACCTGGAGATATAGTATATATATTAAAATATGAAGAAAGAAAATAAATTAAACTTGGATTGTGACCAAGGTACACATACAGTAAAAAAAAAAAAGAATTGTTAGAGTTATCACAGCTTAAAATAATGACATTCGTAAAAGGAATGTAAAGAAAATTCAAGGAGAATGGAAAGTTTGCGAAAACCATGATTTAAATGAATCTAACAAACATAAAAATGAATTTGGAAATTAAAAGTATGATAAGTAAAAATAAACTTTAATGGTTAAACTGAATAAACTTATAAAGTATTGAAAGGAGATTAAAATTTATTGATGTGATATGAAACATTTAAAAGTGTATAAATATAATTAAAAAAAAAAAAAAAAAAAACAAAGAAGGGATGTAGTGTATTGGTTGTCTCATGCACCTACGACACGTCAGTCGCAATCTGGTGGTCGTTCGAGACAGACGTGTTGAGGTGTTGCTGAGCCGTAAATTATACCAATAACGTGGACGTTACAAGTCCTAAAGCTAAGTTTTTAGTTAAAGCTTTTTATTTGTTAGCTAAGTTTTCTAAATTGTAATACCATTTTGTTTTATTTTCCTTTAAAAAAATTAAAATATATTTAAAATTATTATAATAGTCTTATTTTGAACACTCTTTTACATATTTTATTTAAAATATCCTTTATCAAAGTTAAAATAAAAAGAGATGTCGAATCAGTGCATCAGAGCCTTAAAACATGTGCATTTGGGTACTATTATAAAAATGATTGAATAATAATCATTTATTCATATGCTCGGGGACCAAAATTTTTAATTATTAATTATTCAATAAGTTTTTTTTATTATTTTTAGAATATTTTTACCTGTTTTGATTAATGTTTAATACCCTTGCAGTAGCAGCCTGTATTAAGCTTGCCCATTGTGTTGCTGCGTACACCTTTAGTCCTTCTTCAGTTATATTAGTTACACAAACTAAAGTTTCCATACAAAAGTGATACTGTCCATATATCGTGCTTTCTCCTTTTATGACTTTTTCTACATCTGTCCCAACCCTTCTAGGTTCAAAAGCTTGAACAAGACTTACTCTATTTGGATCTCTTTTCGCTAATTTAATATCTACTACAGGTTCTCTCGTATTACTGTATGTTACTTTAACCAAATGAGCTGCTTTTTCAGCTAGTTCATGTGATTCAGCGACAATTATGCCTAAAGGTTGATTGTAGTATTTAACTTCACCATTGCAAAGAAGTTCTTCATCAACCAAAATTGTTACACCATACGGTACTAAAAAAGTATTTACTCCTGGAATATCTGATGCTTTATAAAATGCTATGACGCCATCTTGTTGCTGCAACAGTAATAAATAAACAAGTAATGAATAAGTATTATTAAAATGTACATAATATAAATAGAATAAAAAATGTGTAAAATATGAGTAAAAGTTGTGTAAAAACTTACCAAAGCCTTACTAGGGTCTATACTGTCTATAGTGCCGAGCGGAACAGTTGCAAGGACGAAGGCAGCGTATACTTCATTGGGAAGTGACGGCAAGTCTTCAGAGTATTTTGATTCACCGGCACACTGAATCTAAATCATCATGCGTAGTTTTATTTTGTACTTGTATTTAATTTTATCAAAAATAGAGGACTTATAATATTATGTTTTGTCATCTTTATACACCTCTTTTATGGAATATATACCTATCCACATTATTTTGAGGCACTCCATTCAAAAATGCGTATATCAGGAGATGTTACGAAATGCATATATATTTTGAACAAAAATAATAAATTTTACTTACTAAGCCATCCAATTTAGGTATGGGTTGACTTATTGGCCATACGGAAGGGTCAGTGGTAAACTCCTGCGACCCTTTCGATAATGGCCTTGTTTCGTGTAGTTTTATAGCGCCAGAACGATAACGAGGAAGTATTTTTTCCATAGGACACAGTGATAGAAGCCCCTGTTAATAGAAAAATAATACCAATTAAAAAGTCAATTAATGATTATAAATTAATAATTTATCATGCCCAATTTAAGAACAAAATAAAATTCAGTCACTGATCAATATACATATTAAATATTATCCGATATTAAAATTACATTTTGTTTATTGTAATTTTACGTGCAAATTCCACGCAACATTCTTATAATCAATTAATAATAGCAAATCTATATTAACTAAAACAATAATTCTAAGTGTAAAAAGTACTATTAATACAAATTATCTTTATTATTAAGATACTAATCAAAAAATTACCTTATAAAACAAATTCAATGCCAACTGTCGTCTGTACTCCACTGGGAACTCCGGCAAATGTAGAGTCACTTTTAGTTCCTCACTCAAAATTTTTAAAGCACTTTGTAAAGTCTCATTTGAAAATAAAGGCTTACCTAATAAGCTTTTTTCTGTTAGGAAAGCTCTGTAAAATGATGGTGAAAGACCACCATAAAATATTCTACTATCTAAGACCTTATTTTCATAGTCGAGCTTGTAATGGAAACCGGCGTTAACTATAGCGTGTGCGTTTTCTGATCGGGGCATTATCTAAAAAATAAAAATTATGATCAATCTTGTATCACGAAGGCATAATAGTATTTTTCAAGAAATTTGCTTTTTTACATAATCTGTGTGTAATATTTACAGTTGAAATAAATAAGTAAGAGTGCTCAACTATTATCTAGCACGCTGAACAAGTGCGGGTTAGCAGTCTTCAGATGTCCTTCGAAAACTTAATATATCATTACATTCTGCCTCTTAGGGAAGTTAACTTTCTATGTTTCTAACATGGTTCATCCATATTAAATTTTTCAATATTAACATTTTTTATTCTCGGTAGCGATTATATCATAAGCGTAATATAATAATTATCTTATTTACCTTAAATGTAACTATATGGTGCTCTTTACTCAGTGGCGGCAACAATATGCTTAAAATAATCTTCCCTGTCATATCTTCTAGGAGAAAGTCCAGCATGGTCAATATTTTAGTTGATCCATGATTAAATACTACAAAGACAATAATTATTGTAAATAACTTAAAAATAGGTTTTTATAGTGCAAAATTACCTATTAAAAACTCTGCTTCAAATAATAGTAATTACTAGTCGAAATTTTATATTAAATATGTAAACATATATGTGTGCCTAATCGAATTGGGTCAAATAGTACAATAATTACTGTCGGCAATCCATCCATAAATACGAAGTTTGTCGTTAAGAACGGGCATTCCTGTGCAAGTTACGTTGTAGTGCTTAAGCTAAGTGATAGTGCGTGAAATATTAAAGTGAAGTGAATCAGTGAATTGTTAGATAAAATTAATTAATGTAATAAAGTAATTATATATATAGTGTAACTAAATAAGAAATGTGAAATGAATAAGTGTGTAACAGTTTGAGTGTTTATATATACACCCGTCGTTTATATTACTGATTTTTAATGATAATCTTAATTATTATGTTTCATTTACTGGTTTACCAATGAACTTTTTGCTGAGACTCACTAGGTCCTATCAAACTTCCGTCTATGCCGTCCAATTTTGACTGACGGCTTCCCCAAACAAGGGCGCTCCATCCCGGTCCTAGGTAGCCAGTATCTGTCCACAGCCTGCTGCTTTATCGAACTACAGGGTATCCTACAAGACGCTTGGCGTAACTTTGTCTTCACTCTAACTAATTTATATTGGTCTAAGATCCGAGCCTACATCGACCTTCACCGAGCTGATAATAGAATAAAACTTATTTTATAATAAATTTAGTATATTAGAAAATATAATAAAAATGGGTTGGCTAAAAAAATCCTGGACAGAATATTTTTAATCATTTTTTAAAAAATGATTTTTCATTGAATTTTGCAACATCAAGATAATAAGAAAATTTTATACTGACTTGAAAGTAAAAAACATATAGAATATGCCGACGTTGGGTTGGCTATTATTTACCTGGACGAACTACTGGGTTGGCAGGTATAAACAGGTACGTCGTACCAGTTACTTTCACATGATTGGATAATAGAAAAAATATATATCAACAAAAGCGTTGTTTTATGGCGAACACGTTGATATAGAGTTGGCTACAAAAAATTCGGTCCTAATAGAGGTTTGCGAATTTTAAAGATTTAAATTTCAACGCGTGGAAATTTGAGATGGGACCCTAAATATAAGAAACTGCACACATGTACGTAAACTTACTACTACTACTACTCTCCATATAGTAAACAGTGTTATTTTTTTATCTAAATAACTTTGATATGGCCTTCTCATAAATACTATAAATAAATGTAACCCGTATAAAATTCAAAGTGTGTTTAGCTAATGACTTAATACATTTTGACGACACGTTTGGCTCAGTTGGTAGTGACCCTACTTTCTGCGCCAGCGGTCGCGGGTTCGATTCCCGCTGGGGGCATTTATTTGTTGAGCACGAATGTTTATACTGCAGTCATGGATGTTAATATTTATAATATGTATGTATTTAAAATTTATATGTGTAGTATATCAACTATCTGGTATCCGTAACACAAGCACGTAACGTAGCTTACCACGGAACTAGATGGCGCTGTTGTAATAATGTCCCAACATATTTATTTATTTATTAATATTATATTGCATCGAAAACACATGTTATTCTGTATCGTTGTGATAAAAAATGGCTAAAATTTTTTTTGTATGGCTCGGACGATTAAGTGATTTTACTGATAAAACTTTTAAAAATTGTGCGTTAAATCTAGCTTTTCGTAAAAAAAATTTAAATATCATGAAGTTGAATTAAGAGCCATATTACATCTATCATCATGTGATTTTTGCGTTAGATGGACAATTTTGGGACCTTGAGGCTTGATCTCAGAAACAAAAATACATCAACAATTTTGACTTATTGAATAGTATAAAATAGCTCTTGGCATAGGTCGTAGCGGCCTCGCTTATTGTAAATTTTTGATTACTTTTTCATTAAACCCAAAATTGTAGAGACAGATTTTCATAAAATGTGCGAAGGCACTTTTTTGAGCATCTGGATTGAACAACTGTTCTAAACAAATGAATTAAAAAAATAAGAATGATATCTCTTATATAGTCGTAAAGGTCGTAGCGGCCTTTGAATTTTGAAATATCATTGTATAATAATAATATCATTAATATGGAAAAAAAATCTTATTCTAAACCAAAAAACTTCGAAAATCGCTTTAAGTTAAAAATGTGAATTTCTCCTGTCTACGATAATATTATGGGGCAAAATTTGTACCAGAATAATAGTCACATCATGAGGAATAAATATTTAATATTTTTTTTATTTGACGTCTCATAGGTCTATATACCTTAGTCTCTCCCGTGACCATGATTACTGTAAAGCATTCGAAACGTCGGGAACTAAAAATCAAAATATATCCGCGACAAAATCCGAAAAGGTAGTTTCATTTATAATGTCGAATATTCGCAAATTTCGTATTCGTAAATCTAAGAAAGTATTAATACTGATGCATTATAAAGATGTTAAATTGTTTACTATTTTTGTATTACATGAAATATATTAGATTGTTATGTACTTCATTAATTATTTTTTTTTTTGCAATTCAAATGTCAGTTGCTCCAACATAACGCGTACTACTTACTATATGGAGGGTAGTAGAGGTACCTCTACCCTCCATAGTTTACGTACACGTAAGTTTACGCACATGTGTGCACTTTCTTATATTTAGGGTCCCATCTCACATTTCCACGCGTTGAAATTTAAATCTTTAAAATTCGCAAACCTCTATTAGGACCGAATTTTTTGTAGCCAACTCTATATCAACGTGTTCGCCATAAAACAACGCTTATGTTGATATATATTTTTTCTATTATCCAATCATGTGAAAGTAACTGGTACGACGTACCTGTTTATACCTGCCAACCCAGTAGTTCGTCCAGGTAAATAATAGCCAACCCAACGTCGGCATATTCTATATGTTTTTTACTTTCAAGTCAGTATAAAATTTTCTTATTATCTTGATGTTGCAAAATTCAATGAAAAATCATTTTTTAAAAAATGATTAAAAATATTCTGTCCAGGATTTTTTTAGCCAACCCATTTTTATTATATTTTCTAATATACTAAATTTATTATAAAATAAGTTTTATTCTATTATCAGCTCGGTGAAGGTCGATGTAGGCTCGGATCTTCTACTATATCGACTTTATCGACCATCAGTACTTATCGTATTGAATTGCGCAGTGTCAGTAGCTTTAGTTCTCTGGCGAATGAATTTGTTTCAAATTTTATCTGCCATAGAAACCAAAGTATAATCTTTCCATTGCTTGTTGATTGACCTTGAATTTTTAGCAAGTGTTCATTTTAATTTCCGTCCGTCACAGTACGATATATATATACGATATACACGCATGGAGCTACGAAGTCTTGCAGTACAGCTTGCGCACACGTATTCCTGAATAAAGGTGTGGCGCATTGGTTTCCGAGAGTCATGCGTCTCGAGGAATTGAAAAATTCTTCAATGATGCAAAATAATGGTCTCTGCACGAATAAATGGTGTACTAAAAATTGTCCGTTGATGTTATGCCACCTAAGTTCCTATCGAACATTAAAAAGACTTCCTCTAATGTATATATTTAGAGAAGATAACATATTGTCCTCCCGGTCTTGATTTGATTTTTGCAAAGCTTGATTGCGATGCAAAAGATATCTATCTTGTGCTCCTTATACTTTCTTCTAGATATTTCTTAATCGCATTTTTCTAGATATTTGAAACGTATTGTTGCACATGTCAGATTTACTTGATAAGCTTAAGTAGAATTTAATATCATTATTTTTAATGTAATAGTATATATTATACTCCTGTATATAAAATTGTAAATTAATAATCATACTCACATATTACTAGCTGAGCTCCAACAGTTTCCAGTAGAAGGAATATATCAGATGGGAATTCAGGATCACGATGTTTGACCATTAAGTTCCCAGCTATAGATCCCAACTAAAATTAAATTTTAATGTGTACTATATGATTTAATAAAATATGTTTTAGAAAAATGACTAGTAACACTTTCATTAGAATATTGTTTATTTAAATTTTGACATAATATACAAATAAACGAAAGGGCCTCCCAGCAAAGGGTGTGCCAAAAGCAATGGGGCTAATACTTAGTTCCCTTCCATACCATACTGGCGTCACTGACACCCACATACTTACACCACACTGTCACTGAGCATATATGGATAATACTAAACAAGTGATACTCACATTTCTTACAGGAATATGTGCTACCAAGTTCAAATGCTCATTAAGAATATTTAGGTAATTAAAATAATCAAAATTTGCTATTTTTGTGAATATATTCATAGTTTCTGTGAGAGTTGTTCCTGCTCCAATTACCAAGTTTTGATCAATGTAGAAGCCCTTTAGTTCCGATAATCCTGATATGTCTATTAAAATTTTCGGATATTTATATATCGGGATGACACCTTAAATAATATTTTAATGATTAAGTGATTGAATTTCTATATAATAACTAGTACTGTATTTTATTCTTGTCAGTTTAAAATATGTCGACTAAAACTTAACATCACAAAAGAATAAGATAATTGACCTCTGGACAAGACAAGAAACAATAAAAATGAGTTTCTTAATCTTAAAATAAAATTTATTTATTTAAAATAAACCAGCAAATTACCTTTTCCTGTATTTCCGTTAACTAACATATAAGATTGCTCTCCTTTTTCTTGCCATATATTAAATATCTCTGAGAGAGTCTCAACTCTAAACCAATCTCTACCATCTTTAAGTTGTATATATTTCATTTTATTATATATTTCGCTACTTTTTACGAAACACCAATCAGTTTCATCGCAACTTTTAGAAGAACAAGGTTCATTAGTTTTGACGCATATTTTTAAGTCTTCAATATCAGGAAGTTCGAGAGTTTCGGGTGAATCTGAACCAAACTTTTTAAAAGCTTCCATAATGGGTCTATATCCTGTGCATCGGCAAACGTTACTTCCAAACGACTTTTCTATTTCAAGCATTGTCATTTTCTTACTTTTTAATAAACTGAAATTATATAATATTATTATTTATTATAAACTAGCGACTCGACCCCACTTCGCTCGGGTTCGTCCCTAGATTTACCGCGATAACATTAGCTATCTGTGAATGAAAGTCGCGTCAATATCGGTCCAGCCAGACAGACAATGAATGAAACTTAAATTACGTTAATTTTTGGTGCTTACAGTTGTGAGTTTAACCGCCACACTAAGAGTCACTTAATGAACCATTAAGTCGAGAATCTCCATATTAACAACAACTTAATGGTACGTTAAGTGACTCTGAGTGCGGCCGTAACTTATTATAATTCTTACCTGTATAAAGCCATGACCCACCCCGGAGAACAATATCCACACTGAGTGCCATTGTTTCTCGCAAGAGTATACTGTATGGGATGATAACCATCCAAGCGGTTGCCAATCTTTTCTATTGTTGTTATATCCCAGTCTTGACATGACGTTATAGACACCATACACTGTTATTAAATATTGTTAGTTTTAAATATAAACTAACTAAGAAATGGCTTTTAATCAACCGACTTCCAAAAAGGAGACGTTTCTCAATTCGTCTGTATTTCTGTATTTTTTTTTTAAATCCGTTTAATTCCTAAATTTCAATTTATAGAAAAATGGCTTTTCTGCACTTTTTAAATACATGAAAGATAAAGACTACAGATTGATGAATATGTGAAAAAAGTGCACTTATTGTTGTTATAAGTCTTTTAATTCCTCATTATTATTTTAGCTGCCTTTTAACTGCCTCGTTGGTGTAGTGGCTAGCATGTACGGTCACACACCAGGAGGTCCTGGGTTCGAGTCCCGGGTCGGGCCAAGTTTGGTTATTGAGTCTTTCTGTTTCGTAAGCCTCAGTAACAGCCCGAAGTTGGGAAGCTGGCGGTGTTTCACCCCCGTGCCTCGGAGAGCACGTAAAGCCGTCGGTCCTGCGCCTTAACTCTCACTGGTCGTGTCGAGCATTCGTATCACCGGAATATGAGAGTGATGAGGAACAGAGAGTGCACTTGTGTCTGCGCATACACTCGTGCACTATAATATGTCCCGCGCCGTTGGCTAGTCTCAATGAGATTGGCCGCCGTGGCCGTAATCGGCCGGGAGGACATTACTTATTATTTTAGAGACAGTGGTAGGCTTAGCCGCTTAGATAGCTAAGTTTTCGAAAGACATGACGTGAAGCCCGCCAACCCGCACTAGGCCAGCGTGGCGAACTATGGCCTGCTCCCCCTCGTATTGAAGGGAGGCGTGCCTAGCTATAGGACGTTAAAAAGGGCTAAACACTTAAATACCTTATTATTATGAATAAAGTAATTCTTAAATGTGGTTTCCATATAGCTTTATTTCTAAATAGGTACTACAAATTTATTGATTACAAGTTAATCGACGTCACTTACCGAGTTGACACTTTGAGGAGTATCCCCGTGGAATTTTCTAGCACTGACGATACAAGCTCCACAACCAGCCTCCAAACACATATATTTGGTACCTCGAAGTTGTAGCGTATTTCGAATAAAGTCTAGAAGGGTAGTTGTAGACGCTACCTCATTGCCGACTTATGTAACAAATATATAAAGGTAAGTAAATAAATTTTACTTTAATATTACTATTTTTTACTTAATTTCAATAACTAGACAGCGGTAGCCCAGTGGTAACTTGCTCGCTTGGATAACCAAGTGATGGGGGCTAAAATCCGGGTCTCGCACCTCTGATATTTTATATGCGAATCTTTTCTAACATTATTACCACTTGTCTTACGGTCAAGAAAAACATCGTGAGGAAACCTGCATGTCTAAGAGAAGCTCGCAAGTTTTCGAGACACATGTGAAGTTCGCCAACCCGCACTTGGCCAGCGCGGTGGACTATGGCCTGATCCCCCTCGTATAGAAGGGAGGCCCGTGCCCAGCATTGGGATCGGGATGAGTAGCTTCTCGTACTATCAATTTTATTTGTAAAATAAATAGATGGGGTACGTAATATTATAGTACTACCAAAAGTCATCAACGTTATATCAAACAAACGTTCCAAGTATAATATCTAATGTCTGTTGATGGCACTATTACTATTTCTAGGCTTTAAAAGTTTATTAAAGTTTATTTTTAGTTTTTGTTTGTTTCAAATTACTTGCACTCGCCTTTACTAATCACTACTTAAAGCAATGTTTTATACGCATAGTTGCCATCTGCAACTTAAAACTCCCTTATTATTCTAAAAAATCCTAATTATTTGCCTCAATAAATTTATTTATTGCTGGGTTTTGTATAATCATTATCACCAATTATAATATTGGGTTAACGGAACAGTTATAAAAATATAAATATACAATATGACGATACTGGCTAAGTTCTATATAAATACTAGAAATTCCCGCGGCTTCGCCCGCGGCATAATCATTTTGGCATCATAAGTATTTTATGATGCCAAATCATAAAAAAAATAAAAAATTGGTCTAAAAATAAAAAATTAAAAATCTTGACAGGGCCACCCTTATCACCTAGGGGAATAAAAAATAGCTTACGACCTACTCTCAGACCTACCAAATTTATACAAAAACATATCATAAAAATCGGTCAAGCTGATTCGGAGGAGTTCGATAACAAACACTGTGATTAGAGAATAGTTAGTAATTTTGTTAAAAATCAGAATCTGATGTGAGGACGATTAAAAAAGTTGTTGCCGTTGAAACAGAAAAACAGCTTAATAAAAAAAATAATATAAATGGTTACTTGGAGCTTGATTTCGTCATTTTCGTGGTAGCAACATTTTTACTTATAATAAAATGCTTTAGACATACCTGAATATTTTATATCATTTATTTTAAAATTCACTTTATCCATAGTTAACGCTTTATCAACTCCAAATAGAAATCAATACTGAACAAACGAAGTTATTTTATGAATGTACATGCATAATATTAGGCTCGAAGATCAAAAACGGTCACTAAGTAGACAAAACGCCCGCACGTAAGCGATATATGTATTATGTAAAAATTCTTAGCACTTTTGATATTTTTTGAAATAAATATGTCGATAATAATTTTATATTAGTAAATTTTTTACCTTTGCGTTTTGTAAAAGTAAAAATGTTATGAGAAGATAATAAAAAAATAAGGTTTTCTTAAAAATACCAATGCGATGTGTAACTTTTATAAAAACCAGAAACAAGATATTATGTTATGATTTCTTTAAATTAGCCGCATGGTAATCTAACTGTTCGTAAAAGTCCTAACGGGAATACTGCGTTGTGAAAACTATTTGTTCATTAATGTATACAGTAAAGTTATAATTAATTACAGTCTAGCGAGTTGATTACTACATATGTATGTACGGCAAACAGAAATCTTTAGTATTGTTGCATATAATCTTACTTTATTAAGTCTAAAATATAGAGTTGTAGGTTGTGGTTTTAAAACGCTTGGTCACTTTCGATAAAATACTCAAAGTTACTTTTTAATGTTGTAAAACGCATTAATGCATACTACAGTTGTTTATGTGGGTCTCGCTGACTACCTACTTACTAAACCCAACAGAACCTTAGCCGTTATGGGGCGTCTCAGAATTGCTTACACATCAAGCAAGATGCCTCGATGGCAGATCTACCGAAGCAATGTATACATCATTGACTCATTCTCTCGGTCCTATTTGCAGTCAGAGAAGTACCAGAAACAACATGTATTGATAAATTCACTGTGTCTTAAAGTCAAAACTTTACTTCACGCCCAACTGCATTACCAGACGCTAATGAGCCCCTCTCGATGACAAGATCACAATACAGGTAGTTATGTGGGGTTCACCAGCCAGAAACCAGTCAGTCCCTGCGCGTTTCTTGGCTGAGTCAACAAGAAAACGATAATGAAATTATAGGTAGTCGCTGTTACATATTTAAGAACTTTTTTCTCAAAACGTATCATAACATTGGGCTTACATGTTCTACAAGTTTCCTAGCCTAAACTATAAAATAAAGTAATAGAAAATTTTTATCATTAATTTCGTTTCTTTCTCAATGTTTGAAAAAAATCTTTAATCTTCAAAAACGATAATTGTTGTACAGGAGTAAATTAAATAAAATTTGCATAGATAGCGAAAAAAGCGAAGGTAATTTTAACTGATTTTAATTTATTTGCGTAGTTCCATTAAAGGAAAAAATATATATTTTGTGTTTGATCATTTGCGCTTCCAAATTCTAAAATAAAAATGTGTGAATCAAAATATTAATGATAGACATAATTAACATTTTTTTTTATATAATTAGGGTTAAGCAAAATAAATTCGGGATGAAACACTTTTGCATATCAGCTCTCATAACATAAATTCCAATATCTAAAATAACAATATTAAACTAATTTTATGTTATATCTGTCTATTTATACGCACTACTGGTAAACTTTCGCTTTAAATGAAGCATACATAACATGTAATTTCAAGCAATACATGAATATTCATGTTTAAATCGCACGTGGCAAAAAATTGCACGCTTAAAAAGCAAAGTTGTGGTAATAAAAGATTATAATTTTGTTCTAATTTAAATTCATCAACAATTCACATATGTATTATATACTCGTATGTATATAAAATCGTTCTATGCATGTATGTATGACGAATGTATATTAATGGCCACAAAACGGAAAAAGCTAATTTCAGGAAATTTAATGGCAATATTTAGATTAACCCATGGGATAAATCTGTGAAGTTTTGTAATAATCCGAAATTTATTCGTTCCGTGGGTACTGTTAGTACGCTATAAATCCCTATTTGTCAGTTCGTGCGTGCTCGTGTGCGGGTGTGCGCACGCGCGCGTTATGTGATTTAAAAGTATTTGCAATACTGATGTATGTATATATTTGAAAACTTTTTCTCTAACAATTTATTTCCGCCATTATATACAATGTAGTCTCAAATATATATTTTTTACCTGGCGGGGCCATTTTCATTTAGGTTCCATTTTCAACTTATGTTCTCTAAAAATTTGTTAGAAATTCAATTTTATGATACAATGTTAACTATTTCAAAATCTAACAAGCATGAATATTAGAGATTTGTTCGTTATACGAGTATTATATGGAAGAGATTGCATTTTCGCATGGAACAGTGACTGATGCTATCCGTATATCTGGGTCGGAATTGCCCTTATTTTTCACAACTATGCTCAGTACAAGAACTTCGTAGATTTATTTCCCATATTAAACAATATATCTTCTTGACATTGAAAATGGAGAAATATTGAAACATTACAATATTACTACCAAATAAAAATATAGATATTTCTACAATACCACTTTATTTCTAAAACAATACAACTAAGAAACCATGTACACCTAAAATTCAAAATATAGCTTATAAAATTATTTAACGAAATCAGCTAAAATTAGTATGTAGCTTCTGTTTTAGGAATACCTTTCCTTCTATCTATGAAATCTCTTTTCCACCTTAAGTCTTCGATGTTATTTAGTTTTTTTTTACCATAATCATTATCATGCTTCATTCCGAAAGTATCGAATCTTTTTGCGTCCATACTATCTGATTCCTCATTCATATTTTGAAAATATTGTCTATTGTTATGTATTACTTTATTCGTGGTACTATGGTATTTATCTTCAACTAAATTTACCTTTAAAACTTTTTGTTTACAAGCTGGACACAATCTGTCAAAGTAAGAGCGCTTCTTGATTTTTAAATTCTGTGGCTTCGTTGAAGACATCTGCATAGAGTTGCTATTCAAATGACTCTCAGGAACTTTTGTTACACTTGGATTGTGTTTTTTTGGATTGCGAAAGCTAAATTTTCTCTTTTTATTTTTCTTTGTCTTTGTTGTTTCAGTTTTGCTACGAGAAAAAAACGGGATCTTCATATTCTTTAGGAAACTGTAATTAAAATAGTAAAAAGAAGAATGTTGAAGATGAAACCTTTGCATGATATTAAAATCATGTAAAGGGATCAGGTATGTATTTGTGTTTAGTTACATATTATAATTAATATATAGTACATTAAGTATTAAGTTTAGTTTTTTCTGACTCGTTGATCTAACTTGTACGGCCGAACATCCGGAAGTTCCTGGACATTTAATATAAGAGTTACTGAACTAATGTTGGGCATTTTTATTAAGTTTGTCATGTATAACAGCCGAGGCCGGGAAGTTGATGGTGTTTTACCCCAATGCCTTGGAGAGCACGTAAAGCCGGGCCTTACTTTTCACTTTCTATAAAATTGGCCATCGCCATGGCAGAAATTGGTCAGGAGAATATTATAATAATTAAGTTTACTTTATTTAAAAAAAATACAAATTAATAATTTTACCATTTTTTCCCAGTATGTGAGCTATGACCCGAAGGATGGAATGACAAATTGTTTGTAATTTTGTCAGAATTATATTTATGACTTTTTAGATTTTGATTTTTGTATGCATCTGGTAACCCATTTACGTTACCATGTTGTGGAAACGTGTTTTGGTCTTTATACGTGTTTATTTCGGGTAACTCAGATTTTAAATTTGAATAATCTTGTGATTTTACGAGATCCATTGCATTTATTGCAGCGTTATCAATACCAATATCGATTAGTGCATCTCGACTGAAATATAAATATAGTTAATAATTTAAATTTCTATATTCACTGTGGAAAATATTATATTTCGGTGGCACGCAGTTATTAATTTATAGCAGTATATTTTAATTTCATGCATAGTACATTAATTTGATTACCTATTTAGACCACTTTAAAAAGTGTATTGAAATTATTTGAATTTGAATATCAAATATAGATATTAGATACTATAGATAAAGGTATTGTTGACATACAAAAAAGCCCATTAAATCAAGATCACAAGTATAATTAACATTTAGGTATACGTAAAGGCTAGCAAATAAAAAATAAATAGAATGATCTTTTTTCTTTTGGAAAATCAACGTCTCGAATTAAAAAATACCTTTTATCAATCAAATCTGCATAATGTTCTTCTGCAGGGTTGTCATCAGGACTCTGAATAAAGCTGGATACATCAATATGTGCCAGAGGCTCATTTTCATCAATAATTTCATAATTTTGTCTTTTTTTAATTCTCCTTCCAGAATTGTATCTAATATTTTTATTTCGTGATTTTAAAAATTCTTCATTAGACAAAGATATTAATAATAACAATAAAAAATGAATATATTGGGCTTCCATTGTATGACATTTCTATACATGTACATCAAAATATGATAGACATTTTGTCAACAACAAAGGAGTATGTAATATTTATATTTCAAATCTAAAGTAAAAAGAGGATCTATTTACATTCGTTATTAAAATACAAATAATATTTTCATTTAAAATGTATGTATTGTTCTCAAAAATAAATTTTGATTTGACTTCACTCTTGCATCGCCTTAAACATTGCTCATTATTTTGGAGCATCCAAGCTGTATAACGTTTGTAAACGCATATTTTATATTAACCAAGTTTAAATTTACAACAGTAGTGTTCTGCAACATGGAAGGAAACTAATGTATATTTCATTCAGATTAATTGTTTTAGGAACGCGATTTCCAACTAATAATTTCCAACTAATAAGGTATAACTTAACTTAAAATTGAGGTTGCGTTTTAAAACTATCATGAAAATTAGTTCATGATGTGCGAAGAAAATATTATTGACCACAAATTAAAGAATTTCGTTGTTTTACTTCTTTTATACTTTGTATGTACATTATGAAAAAGTTATACAAAGACTAGCAATTCTCGCGACTCCGCCCGCGTCCGAAGGATGAAAATTTAGGGTTATTAGAATTTTTTGGCAAATCATAAAAAAGTGAAAAATCTAAATTTGGTTTAGAAACAAAATATCTGGAGATGGCCACCCTTGTCATCTAGGGGAATAAAAATTAGCCTACGACTTATTCTGAGACCTACCAAATATACACAAAAAAATTGGTTGTCTGTAAAGTCGGTATACGGACGATAGATTTACGTGATAACATCATAATCATTATTTTATGTAATACAAAAAAGGAGTTAAAAGGCTCAGGCGGAACGTTACTATTTCACGCGAGAAGAGAGATATGTGTGTCACAAGCCAACGCTTATATTAGGCCTCTATCGTTTGTTTTATCGTGCCTCTCTCTCGCTTGCGCGCACAGGCTCAGGTGGAACGTTACGCGGAACGTTACTATTTTTCATGTGTGTTGCTGGTGTTCATCAATTTATAAGACGTTATCACGTCAAAAATCATACAAATCTTTTAAGCCATTTCGGAGGAGTTTAATAACATAAGAAGCTTACAGTATTGAACAGATTATCTTAATTCATTTACCTCAAATTCAATTAAGGTACCTAAAGCTAAACAAAAGTTGGTAAGGTTTTTTCAGCTGTCATAGCAATTTTGGAAAATTCAATGGGGTGTTGTCCACAAATCTACATAATTTATGGGGCCATTCGTCCCTCCTCTTTTATGTCATCTCGTTAAACAAATGGTCAAGATTCGATTCATGGGATTTTTATCCTATGTTTTTCCGGGATTTGCTTGTTTCTTTAGCTGATCCAAACTATTCGGTGATATACGTTATATAACATTACATTATGAAGTAAACTTCTCATAATCTAAAAAAGTAATGCAATTAATATTTTATACATATTATTTAAATAATATTTTATGTATAATTCTTCCGTACGTGTGCATGTCACTTAACTTCACCTGAACGGCTGAACCAATTTTGATTTTTATTAGTGTTTGAGTGGATTCCTGGATGTTTTAAAGTTACAAATGGCCCTCGTAAATGATGCTGCAGTCGGGTTCTAGGATTATTTTGAATTATATTCAGGTAAGACAAAGTCATCGTTATATTATAAATTTTCAAGTATTTTACAAACATGATGACAAACCCACTTGCCAAAAACTATAGGTATATTTGTTATTAAGTTTATGGACTATGGAGTCGTACTGTGTTATTCAGTAGGAAATGTAGTGAACATAGAGTACTTAAAACACAATTTTTTTACAGGTTTTTTTGTTGTTTGGAAATGAAAAATGAAAATAAATACACGAAACAATCCGAAAATATAGTTTTATTGTATAAATGAAATATTCGAGTAAATCTAGATACAATTACATCATTTGTATTACGTCACACAGTTTAAAATATTTATTTACTGTTCATCTTTTTATGTATTTTTTCCGCATCAATATTTAAAGAAAATATTTACGTTCATTTATAATAATTATCTTTTTGATTAAAAAAAGAATTAAAAACAGAAATATATACTTATAGGAAAGTGCTGTACCTAAGATTGGTTTTACCTGTGGACACCATTGATATAATTACAAAATCAGGAAGGCAACGAACTCAACGCATCCGTAAAGTATATATATTTGGCGCGTCTGACAAATTTGCTATAGCAATTTTTATGATTTATAATTATCACTTTAAGGTCCGATTTCACCAATAGTGTCGTTATCGAAGAATAGCTATGCCAGGTATAAAATTATTCGCTGCATTTATTCTCAGAATAACTTATAGTACCTTTCACCACTTTGTAAGGACAAAAAGTTACTCCTAGTATTACTATTCTTAAATAAGTGAATGCAGACAAATTAAATAGGCTTGTCATGGTCTCAGTACAGTATAGCATAACAGGACATTTCTAATTTAGTCGTCACTTTGAACTTGTGTCAATGTGTCAGTGCTATTAGTCACGCTGCCTGGTGTTTAAATTTCATTTATATGCTTTGTGTTGTGTTTACTGTTTTTAAAAAAATATCTTAAAGGAAACGAAGTGCTAACTTATATGCTTATTTATATTTATTTATTTATGTAATGGTCGCTCAGTAATAAATACTCTAAGCGCTCAGGTGACATAATTTTGCCACCATTTTGATTTTATCTGAGGAATAAGCCGGTTATTCCTTCAAAATTGGTGGTATAAGAGTTACTCTCGTATAACTTTGTTATGCTTAGGTCCGATTTCACCAAAGTAGAATAAATTTTATTCCTAGGATAAAGCTGCTATTTACTCTCATATAACGATACTTTCATTTCACCAACTACTTATCCTAAGCATTACAAAGTTATACGAGAGTAACTCTTATACCACCAATTTTGAAGGAATAACCGGCTTATTCCTCAGATAAAATCAAATTGGTGTCAAAATTATGTCACCTGAGCGCTTAGAGTACATTATTACTGAGCGACCATTACATAAATAAATAAATATAAATAAGCATATAAGTTAGCACTTCGTTTCCTTTAAGATATTTTTTTTAAACAATAAACACAACACAAAGCATATTAATGAAATTTAAACACCAGGCAGCGTGACTTTACAGATAGTTTGTTTGAAAAACAGCACTGACACATTGACACAAAGAGTATAGATAATATACTGCATTGACACAAGTTCAAAGTGACGACTAAATTAGAAATGTCCTGTTATGATATACTGTACTAGACCATGACAAGCCTATTTAATTTGTCTGCATTCACTTATCTAAGAATAGTAATACTAGGAGTAACTTTTTGTCCTTACAAAGTGGTGAAACGTACTATAAGTTATTCTGAGAATAAATGCAGCGAATAATTTTATACCTGGCATAGCTATTCTTCGATAACGACACCATTGGTGAAATCGGACCCTAGGATAAGTAGTTGGTGAAATGAAAGTATGGTTATCTGAGAGTAAATAGCAGCTTTATCCTAGGAATAAAATTTATTCTACTTTGGTGAAATCGGACCTAAGTCTTAAACTTATTTCTATAACATTACTTTTAATAAAATTTAAAGTCTTCAAACTTGGTTGCACAAGACTGACGAATCTTATCAATAGAAAACGGACCATCTGGAATAAAGATAATGTACTAGTTAAAAATTTGTTAAAATTATGCTTTGCTTCATTTTTTATATGATTATTAAACATTTAATTATGCAAAGACTATGTTTATTGCACAAGTTAAATAATAGACGAATGAATATTTTATAGCTTTATCTTTTACAGGTACTTATCTTCGCTAAATCTAGGTGCGTGAAAAGAAAACAGATATAGTATACGAACAGACAAAACTTTCAACAACTACTTTTTAAGATCTATAATCATTGTACAATATTTAATTGATTTGGCCAAACATTTTAAACAGTTTAATTATTATTATTATTAAGCACTAAAATGGTCATAATACATTACGTGGTTTTCAAGCAAATTCTAAAAGAAGATACCTATATAAAATAATATAGGTTATACATAGAATATTTAAAATAAAAGACTAAGTATAGTATTAAACGCCCTACCTATTTGAAACCATTGTGTAGTAGGGATGCCAGAATCCAGTCGAGCCGCTGAGATGGCGTGCCGTAACGCGAAAGGTATCACTATTCCCATACACGAAGCCGGCTCACCCGTTACTAAAATATAATTTTATTACAAGAGAATTTAAATGATCTTATATAAGTACACAGCTACGCTACGCTACAGAGGACGACCCTACGCGAGATGGAAAGATGACATCATAAAGATAGCAGGCCCAAATTGGTTGCAAACAGCCAAAGACAGAGACCAGTGGGATTCTTTGGAGGAGGCCATCACCCGAGGAGGGGTTCTTACAAACCTAATTTATTAGTATCCTAGCACTTAAATGTTATTTAAATTACAAGTACATAATATATACTCATATAAAGATATAAAAAATATATATTTAAAAAAATAATAATAATATTAAATAATTTAAAAAAATAAAATAAAATAAAAGGTTGTTAAGTTAGTTTATTAATAGATAGACATAGATAAAGATGTTATAATGTAAATATATTAAAAGTGTAATAGATATTATGTAGTCAACTACTTGTAAATTATTATTTTTTTGTTTGTAAGAAATAAAAGGCTTTTTTATTTATTTATTTATATAAGTACATTTTCAACAAAGGAAAAGACGCCAAATTCGTAATTCATTTTGAAATGAGTGTGATAAATTAACTAAAAACCATTTCAGTTAATTTAATAATATTATAAACTAAGCTTAAGTTCTAAGCACTAAACAGGGTTTAATGCTAGAAAAGTTATTTCATTGACTGATAAGTGATATCAAATTGCTAACCTTTTGCTCCAAAAATAAGTTCGTTATCAAAAGTTTTTTTTCTGAAGTAAATCCTGAAGTCTTGAGGGATGTCACGCGCTTGTGGTACCCAGTAATCCCATGTACGGTTAGTAAGAAGTTCTCCTGAACTATAGTAGAGTTAATACCTCGCTGCAGACTCGGCCATAAATCATTCGAGTGTTTCGCTCTCTTTCCCACTCACGGGCCTTATGGCACGGCATTGTGCATTACTACGCTGTGCATTACTGCAGTCGATGAGTGATATCGATAGTTCTTTTTTTTGTATCTTTATAAATGTGTGATAGAAATAAAAACACGTTTATTTCACACGCAAGGGTCTTATTTATTTTTGTAGCGATTTAAATATACTTAATAGCACAGCACAACTAAAATAGTTATACTAAATAGGCAAAACATATTTGCTAATTACCCTCTTTAGTTTTTTATAATAAGTTAGTTAATCACATTAGTACCCATTAGTTACCCTGCATACTTAATGAATGCAGTATGTTTACGTCGTAACCTTGATGATTCCGTTATCGATAGCGGCCTTGCGCACGCGCAACTAGCGCACATCCCTAGTCCGATTATGATTTATGGCCGAGTCTGCAGCGAGGTATTAACTTTACTATAGGTTCGTATACCAGCCTCTCTGTAGTCCAATAACCTACACCCATAATAAAAGCTCCTTCCACCTGCCAAATTTTACAGTAAATTATCACAATTAAAGATACTGTAATTGATTTATTATCAGTAACATATTTCGACATACCTGACCAACATCAAGCTCAGGGTTCACACTTCGTCCTACATCTTCAATTAAATCAACCCTTATAATCTCGGACTCACCCGTCAATACATCAATTTCTACCTCCGCCAACGTTATACCAAAGACATTATATCTCTGGAAATCATTAGCATTAACAAATCCATGCACTTGTAAGTCAACATTCATTTCAAAGGCTCGTTTTATTAAATCTTTCCATGTTGGATTAGTCATTTGGTTTCTAACTGGCTCTAGTCTCCTGAGTAACTCTTCACAACATCTTTGAACTCCAATGGTAACATTTTGTGTTGTTAAACTTCCCCCCGATATAAAACCGTTAGGTGCCACGAAAGTGTCATTAGGTTTTATTTGTATTATTTCAACAGGAACTTTTAGGAGATAAGCGCATATTTGAATAGCCTTGGTATTTATACCTTGACCCATTTCGATACCTCCATGAGTTATGGAAATGGAGCCATCATCGCTGTAGACAGACATATTTATATCTAAGTAAAAACCACCTAATGGCGGCCATCTCAGGAAAGAAAATCTCAAGCCACGTTTATTCCACCGATTTTCTGCGTTAAAATTGTTAACTTTACTTCTTCGTTCCTCATATTCAGAATTTGTTTTTAATGTATCTAACATTTCCATAATATCACTGTATTTTTCAGTGTCCAAGTTCTCTAGACGAACATCAAGAGGATCTAAATTCATTTCATACGCTATTCTTTCGATAAGAGCTTCAGCCTGTGCTACGTGTTCTAATGTACCTAAAATAAGCCATAAATACTCTTATAGTATAAGCAAAGCCTATGAAACATATAGTCGGCCAACGGACGTGACAGCCTAAGCTGCCATACACTAATGTCCCAAGCGAGTGTAGTTAATTTTGAAGTCAGCACCAGCCAAAGCACAATAACCTTAAATAAAAAGGCAAGATAAATCTGTCCGTCCTGTCTGGCACCGAATCCAAAATTAGCTAAGTTCTTAAAAGTATTATTTTCTACTTTTTAGTTTAGATTTGTTTAGTTTTGAAGGCGGTTTTTGTTTTCTTGTTAAAAATAATTTATTTTGTTTTTATTTAACGTATGAACATGGGCATAGCCGCAGTACTGTTAGTATGAATTATTTTAGTGATTAGCATGAACAGCTGTATATTCCGCGGTCATAGAATCGAGGAATGGAAGTCAAAAAAATGTTGAATTCCAAAAATAGATTTTAAGAACCTCAATAATTATTCACATATTTTGATTTGAAATACTTACCAGGAGCTCTACACCAGCTGTTAGAAGCTGTATCTGTTACTGCGTTGTATGTGGTATGATTCCAGGTGTCATTCTTGTATACATTAGAATATAGTTCAAGGCCAAGAAACAATAATGGTTCGTTAACAATATAGCCATTATCACCATATAGATCGTGTCGAAGATATTGAATGGCACCGTTTCTGCTGACACCAATCTATAATCAGGTATAAAACACATATAAACAAAATATTAGTCATTGATCTTTTTTTCCTTATTTATTTGTACCCGTTCTTGAGGGTTACCTCACATTACATTACACATTACATTATTAATTTTCATTTTTATAAAAAAAACTAAGTTAGTACCTCTTTGCAAAGAAAAAACGTACCTCGAAATTGGAACTACAGGGGCATCGCTTTCCAGATGCCCTCATATTATTAGTAAGAGTTTGTATAAAGCGACAAGGTCTGTTCAATTTATGTGCGACTAAACTACAAGCAGCTGCTACTTGTGTTTCTCGAGAAATTTTAAAACCATAAGCTCCACCTAACCGGCGGACAACGACGTCAATTCTAAAAATTATAAAATCTCAATATCAATAGTAATCATGAAACTAATATAACTTATTATAAATAATATAACTGTAATAGTTTTCTGGTAATTCAGAATCAAAAAAAAACTAAGTGTTGTCGTAACATTAAGGTATATTTTGCAAATAAACATAAAATCCATGGAGTTTGCAATATTTTTTCGTTTGTTGCCAAATATTAATCAATAATATGGCTGTAAAAGTTTACTTATTATATTAGTTAAGACAGAATAAAACGTTTATTGAAAAAAAACATATTTTGAAAAAAACTGAAATATCCCTGCAAATAACTTAAGTTTATTTTCTCGTATTTAAATTAACTAATATTTAATTACTAATACTAGATATTGAATGTTGGCACCTGTTTTGATCTAAATTGAGTAATCTGGAAACAACTTGATGCACTCCATCCATATGTTGCGTAGCTGCATATATCTTTAACCCTTCTTCTGTAGGATGCGTCACACAAACTAATGTCTCCATACAAAAATAATACTGTCCATATATTGTGTTATCTCCTTTTATTATTTTTTCTACATCAGTCCCAGTCCTTGAAGCCGGGAATGTCTGAAGAGCAGTGACCTTACTAGGATCGTTCTTACTTATTTTAATATCTATTACAGGTTTTTTAACATTCCCATATGTAACTTTAACTAGAGACGCTGCTTTTTCTGCTATCTTATGACTTTCTGCCACAATGATGCCTAGAGGTTGATTATAAAATTTGACGTCTTTAGTACATAATATTTCTTCATCAGTAGGAAAAAAAAGAGTCACGGGTGTAACGAAACTATTTTTCCCTGGAATATCGGACGCGGAGTAAAATGCAATGACACCAGGCTCCTTCTGCAAAATATATAGCATGAACATATGAAAAAATAAGATGTAATCTGAGAATATTATATAAAATAAATATTGTAATGTTGATATATTTAGAGAAAATGAAAGAGCATTTAAAATAAACATCAGAGCATACTTTGATTATAAAGAAAAGTTATGCGGTTGTGTTTCAAATTTTTTTATCAGGTTTTTTAGTTTTACTTTATATAGCTATACTTTTTTTTACTTCTTTCATTAAGTTTTAGTTGTTTACTTTTTTTAATGGTCTGATTATTTTAAATATATATTATAATTAATTGATATTTGAATTAAATTGCAAGTTTGTAGTAGCATGTTGAGTTATCCACAAAATAGCTTTCACATCACATGAGATAATTTAATATATTTTGCATATTCACATTTAAAAATAAAATGAATTTATAGCATTTATAGCATATTTATAGCATACTTATAGCTAGTAATATACCTAGCTTACCTAGTAATTAAGAAGTTACTCTAATCTAATATATAAAAATCACGTGTCACAGTGTTTTTTATCGAACTCCTCCGAAACGGCTTGACCGATTTTTATGAATATTTTTTTGTGTATTTGGTAGGTCTGAGAATAGGTGTAGGTTATTTTTTATTTCCCTAAGTGATAAGAGTGGTTCTCTGCAGATTTTTTTTTTATTTTTAGACCAATTTTTTTTATATTATTTGGCATCAAAAAAATTTTTACCTGAAATTTTCATCCTTTTGGCGCGAGCGAAGCCGCAGGAATTGCTAGTTTTATATAATATAACGCTATACATTTGAGAAGCTATTTCTTCAATAAAAACACCTTAAATTTAATCAATGCAGTTACCAAATATGGTATGTGCTTACCAGAGCCTTGCTCGGATCTATTTTTTCGATAGTACCAAGTGGAACAGTCGTGAGAACGAATGCAGCGAACACTTCACGAGGGAGGGTAGGTAAATCTTCAGCATAATGCGCTTCGCCGGCGCACTGAATCTGAAAAAACACAATCTTATAAATCTTTACCGTACTGTTTCAAATATCTCACCTTTCAATAGTGAGAACTAAATCGAGCTTTAACAGAATAATTGATTAAACGTAATATATACTTTTTTAGATAATTTAATTTGATATAATTTGAGGCACATTAGCCCCGTCGTAACGTGTTCGTTTGGGGAACCATTTGCAGCGGGTTCCAATCTCCGGTCGTTTAGTCGGATATTTTTATATACAAATCGTCTTTTCTGACATGATTATCACTTGTTTTATGATCATATAAAAAGACCTGAATTGAGTACAATTTGAAAATCAAATATTACTTACCAAACCATCAAGTTTAGGTATAGGCTTATTTAAAGGCCAAAGAGTGGGATTGGTGGTAAAAATCTGTTTACCATCTGAAACTGGCCGCGTATCGTGGATTTTTACTGCACCAGATCGATAGCGGGGGTGTAACTTGTCACGAGAGTGCAAACTTAGAAGACCCTGCAAAAATAAAAAAAATATGAAATATTCAATTGCATTTCAATTACAATTATAAAAAGAAATAAATTATTAAATTCATAACTATTTAGCTTAAATTTTCTATTCGGCCAGTAATAAAAATACTCTCAATGAATTATACAGTAGGTACAGTTTGGTGCTCTGGACTGACGCGCGGCTAGTCTTTTTGATATGCTCATGCATATTGACAATATGTCATTCTACAATTGTTGAAGAATGGAAATCTAAAAAAAATGTGTCAATAAAATATATTATATGTTTTATACATAGGGATTTATATATTCATTATATTATTTTATAACCAAATGCCTTTAAAACCTTTTACTCTCACATTCCAATGGACTAATATAAAAATCCCAAGAATACTTCGGTTCAGAATTTTCAAATGATTATAATGATATAAATCAAATCAAAATAAAAATTTACTTTATTTAAATAGACTTTTGCAAGTTCTTTTGAATCATCACTTTACATTAATGAAATATAGAATTTAAAATTAATATCTGTATGTAAGTCTGTGAGGAAGCTACCACCGGCTACAAAATTCTTTTTAAGGGCATATTTAATGTTTTCTGTAAGTTAAACCAAACCCAAGTTATGAGGGTTCAAAAAAACGACGAAGCGCTTCGAGAAAAGGTAGGTAGTGCCAGTGCGCTTCGCTTGGCTCGTCTTGGCGGGGGCACTACTGTGCCCCCAGATATACGTATATTGCTTATGTCAAACCAAAATTTTAATCTTGGTAAAAGATAATAAAAAATAACAATGCGTGTCAGTTTGGACGTTCAGGGTTTCGTATCACAATGAAACTTATTATTCTGTGTTAAAGATTATTAAAACTCTTTTTTTTCTTTTTTTCACTAGTTAGAGCTAACTAAATGTATAATAATCGTACCAAGTTAGACTCTACATAGCTATTTTTGTCGTTTAAGTAAATACTAAGGGAATCCTAAGATGTAACACTAAAATTTTGTATATAAAAATCATCTTTAATTAGCGTTTATGTGAGATTTTTTACTGAAGATCAAGAGCACTTTAGAGCTGAAGAACCAGCTAAGTGGCGTGCCGTAGAAAAAACAATGTCCAGCAGTAGGCAAAAGCAGACTGATTATGCTAACTAAGATTTTTTTTTATATTTAGCTTTGAATTGGGTCTAAATGTTAAAAAAAGTGACAGCTTTTCTAAATTATTTTCATAACCATAATTATGTTTCCTGTTGGAATATTAAGATAAATAAGAAACTTTGTGAAGTTATTTAGATATTTCAATATTTATGAATCAATCACGTGGAAAACGTTGAAAGGATTTAGATGAAAGGCGACGGAGTACATGTTTATTCCATAGATGAACACATGAGTAGGTTCAATAATATATGATAACAAATTTCCGTTCTTTTTTAAATATATATATAAAAATAATTTTAAGTACTGTTTTAGGATTTTTTCGACAATTTTTCGACTTAACAATTATTTTCGTTTGATGAAACCTTAAGAATAAGGCAACACCTATAAACAAGTTGTAGATATTCATATATCATCATCATCATCAGCCCTTTTTGACGTCCCACTGCTGGGCACGGGCCTCCGTCAGTACGAGGGGAATCAGGCCATAGTCCACCGCGCTGGCCCAGTGCGTGTTGGCGGACTTCACATGTCTTACGAAAACTTCTAGGTTTTTCTCAGACATGCAGGTTTCCTCACGATGTTTTCCTTCACCGTAATATATAATATATAAATTCATATATAAATACCATATAATTCATATATAAATACCTGAAAATATATCGTACCTTATAAAATAAACTTAGAGCCAGTTGTCTTCTATAGTCCACGGGGTAATCTGGCAAATCTTCTGTTACAATCAGTTCGCCATTTAAAACTTGTAAAGCATATTGCAAAGTTTCATTGGTGAAAAGGAGTTTTCCGACTAAACATTGTTCGGTTTTCCAAGCTCTAATAAACTGTGTTGAAAGACCGCCGTACACAATTCTACAAGCAATTACTTTACCATTACTATCAAGTCGGTATATGAATCCGGCGTGGACTATGGCGTGTGCGTTTTGTGTGCGAGGTAGTATCTAAAAACAAATAAAAATAAGAAAAAAAAAATAGGTTCTAAAAGTTTTAATTGGACAAGAATTGCATCTAATGGCTTAAAACGCGGGCATTTCAATAACTTTATTGGATCTCCAAATAAAAGAGAAGAAAAATGTGAAATAAATAATTAAGTTGATTAATTTACCTACCTTATAAGTTATTAATTTGTGTGCATCACTCAATGGTGGTAGTATTATGCTCAGAATAATTTTCGCTGTCATATCCTCTTTTAAGAAATCTTGCATTGACAATATCTTTTTTAATCCAGGAGCTATTACTACATAAAACAAAAATGTATTTTCAACGAAAAATGAATAAAATATAAATAATAACAGATATTATGAGGACTAAAATATTATTTGTACATAAATATACAACTAGAGGACTAAAATATTATTTGTATATAAAGTCTTAACATCTTTTAAATTTCGTTTTTAAAAGAATATATTCCACTACTCCTTGATTTTATGTTCTTTAAGTATATTTTGATACTAAAAATTCAACAATTCTACAATATTTATAAAATGTGGGTCAAAGACCGCTGTTTACGACTATTGTTTTATAAGTGCTCTTGATGAGCACAGATTTTAAAGATAAAAAATGAACATTTTAAGACGAGTTTAACAAAGTACTCTTTTACAATATTAATTTGCGAGTTTTAAAAAACAGCGAGTCTTATTAAACTCTAAAAGCAAGTTGTAGGAATTATAAATGAAACTACCTTTTCAGATTTTGTGGTGGATTTATTTTGATTTTTAGTTAGTTAAGGGAACTAAAAATCAAAATAAATCCGCGACAAAATCCGAAAAGGTAATTTCACTTATAATGTCGAACATTCGCCTAAACCTTAGAAAGTATCAAGTTGCAGAAATTAAAAAAATATATATTTTTGTTTTATAATATTATGTTTGCTAAACACACTTACATAACAAAACAGATTATAATACATGCTAATTTTTAGTTATTATATAAATTTAATCTTTTTAATATGTCCGTTATTGTAATTCCGGTGTAATTCGTTATTCTTTTCCTCAAAAACTGCTTAATCTGAATTGTACAGCTCCAATAAGTTTAATAATAAATATTTAATTTAAAATTTAATAATTAATTATAATAATTATTATTTAGTAATTAATATATGTATAATGTATATATATTATTTGGGCTTTTAACTGGAACAATTAACTTGATTCAATGTAATTCAAGACTATTACAGAATTTAACCACATTTTTTTAGTATTATTTCGAACACGTCACCGATTTTTGTGACCGGCATTCCTAGTATCGCATTTTATCACATAATGTAATCATGCCAATGTAACTGCCTTTACTTCAATATTATATGTAAACATAATAAATTTATTGTTAATCTCTACTTTCATATTCTTATATTATAATAATCAATTTCCGAAATAAAGCGTAAGACTTCAGAACGGCTGCACGAATTAGACTAATTCTTTTTTTTTTGTGCTGTGTTTGTAATCGTTAGGACAAGGTAAAAAGCACAAAGTGAAGTATTGATTATATTTATAATATTAAATTTTCAATTGAAAATTTGAAAACGAATTGAACGCAATTAGTACTGCTAGTATAAATAAATACTGTAAAAATGTGTTTACATCTCTTTAGGACTCCGTATTTTGGAAATTTAAATGTATAAGATTATTATAATTCTTACGTATAACCAGCTGTGCGCCAACAGTTTCCAGGAGAATGAATATGTCAGACTTGAATTCGGGATGTAGATTTTTGAGCATTAAATTTCCACCTAAAGTGCCTATCTGAAATACAGATATATAATTAGTATTTTTTTATATTCATCTTACTATACAGTGTCGCAATTATTGTTTAATTATTAAATAAATCCTAAAGATTTTATAGAAATTACCTATATTGTAAATAAATAAATATGTTGCGACATTATTACACGCAGCGCCATCTAGTTCCGTGGTAAGCTACGTTTCGTGCTTGTGTTACAGATACCAGATAGTTGATATACTACACATATAAATTTTAATACATACATATTATAAATATCCAGTCACGAGTTACCAGTTTACCCATGACTGGAGTACAAACATTCGTGCTCTACGAATAAATGCCCCCAGCGGACTGGAACCCGCGACCGCTGGCGCAGAATGTAGGGTCACTACCAACTGAGCAAACGTCGTCAAATTACATACATTGAACATAATTATACATTGAATGGAGTAGGATTTTGTCCTTTATTATCATTATGTTTTTATAAAAATGATTATTAAGAGTAAAATATAAAAAAATCAAAACATTTAAATATGCATTTCCATAAAATTTACACTACTGTGCTTAAGAGAACTTATTAAGAATAAATTGGTAGAATCTTCAACAATATATACGGTGAAATATTAATATACTAGCGATTCACCAACGCTTCTCTCGGGTTCGTCCCTTTAGTATAACATTTTTACAAACTTTGAATGTCTTACTTATTTACATTTAATCAAAAGCCAGAAAAATAAGTTTCAAGCTTCTAGCTTTGAAAATGACTTCATTTCCATACAAACTTTCATCCCCTATTCAACCCCTTACACCCCTTTTTTGCCTGGCTTAAGCCTAAGCTTATATCTTTTCTCAGGCCCTAGAGTATCTGTGTACCAAATTTCATTTAAATCGGTTCAGTAGTTTTGTCGTGAAAGCGCGACAGACAGACAGATAGAGTTACTTTCGCATTTTTTTTTTTTTTTTTTATGGGACAAAGGGGGCAAACGGGCAGGAGGCTCACCTGATGGAAAGTGATCACCGCCGCCCATGGACATCTGCAACACCACAGGGCTTGCAAATGCGTTGCCGGCCTTTCAAGAAAGAATACGCTCTCTTCTTGAAGGTTGCCAGGTCGTAACGGTTCGGAAAGACCGCCGGCGACAGCTGGTTCCACAGAGTGGTTGTGCGAGGCAGAAAATGCCTAAGGAATCGCACTGTTGTGGAACGCTGGACATCGAGGTGGTGTGGGTGGAATTTACGGTTTTGGCGCGATGTCCGATGGCATTTATAATATTAGTAAGAATGTATACTTTTGTTGTGGGGAAATTAGAATCAATGCAACATATTGCCTTCATGAAGATTCTGCATCATCTTTATTATACCCTATTACGTAACTTATTGCGGACATATACATGCGAGTTCCGAACACTATGCATTTGCATAAATATATTAAAAATCATAATTTTGAAATATAAGTAACTATTTAGATTGAGAAAATTGACTAAAGCTTCGCTTAATACTTTTTTTGGATTAACGCGACAAAATTCGTAAAGATAGTTTCATTTATAAAGCTCGTGATGATGATGATGATGGCTAAAGATGGTGAAGAAAGATGGTGAAGATGGCTTAACGGATCTGCGGAAACGTAAACGTAAATATACTGTTCCCGTTGGAAATATTTGTCTTTCTTCATAGAACAATGGATTGACTATCTATTCCATACTAACATTTAAAACGCACCTACAGACGAACTCAGGCGAAGCGAGGGTAAGTTGTTAGTATATTATAAGATGTATTTTTTCCAGAGCATGAATTGTCTGAGATAATTTAGAAATATTCTTGAAGATATGATGCTTAGGAAACGACAGCACAGGTATACTCGTATTTAAGAAATTCAAAAAAAGACTAACTCAATTTATTACCCTAAGGAATACATCGAAGGTACTCTACTCATTTCTTATTCTAATTTACATTAAATATGGGTTAAAATAAAATATATAGAGTACAACATTATCACAGAAAGTACGTCGCGAAACTATTTTCACTATGTCAGATAAGAAAATGTACGAGGAAAAAATACTTACGTTCCTAACAGGAATATGTGCTACCAGCATTAAATGTTCATTAAAAATATTAAGGTAATTAAAGTAATCATGATTTGCAACTGTTTTGAATATTTCAATAGTATCTGTAATAGTAGTCCCGGCTCCAAGCACCAAATTCTGATCAATATAGAATCCTTTCAGATCAGATAACCCTGAAATATCTATTAAAATTCTCGGGTATTCTAGTATAGGATAAACGCCTGAAACAAAAAAAATACAAATAATATTTTATATTGTAGTAGCTATTCATAAATACATATTTTTATTGAATACTTTTAAAAATTTATAATAATTATTTACCTTTGCCTGTGTTCCCTCCTACCAACATATAAGACTGCGCCCCCCTCTCTTGCCATATAACAAAAATATCAGAAAGTGTTTCAACTCTATACCAAAGTCTATTATCCTTTAAATATATACATTTCAATTCATTATAAACTTCGTCTTTATTTACTAGACACCAATCAGCATCTTCACATTTATTTTTGGAGCAGACTTCACCAGTTTTGTTACATATCTTTAGATCTTCAATATCTGGTAATTCGACGCGATTTGGGGCATCTGATGCAAATTTTTTGAAAGCTTCAAGTATTGGCCTGTATCCTGTACATCTGCACACGTTACTTCCAAACGATTGTTCTATTTCAAGCATTGTCAAGCGTTTTGATTTTAAAAGGCTGGAAACATGGAAAAAGGATCGTCTGGTTAAAAAACACTGATCATTTTAATCGGTAGTAAATGTGCGCTGACATAAAATGTATACGCTGTCTTCTAAAAAGGACTTTAATATCATTATGGTCCTGTGAAAATTTGTAAATAAGTTTGAACTGACCTGTACAAAGCCATCACCCATCCTGGAGAGCAATACCCGCATTGCGTACCATTGTTTTCAGCTAGGGTCTTCTGTATGGGATGATAGCCATCTAAGCGGTTGCCAATCTTCTCTATAGTTGTTATATCCCAATCTTGACATGATGTGATAGAAACCAAACACTACAACATAAATCGTAAATGTAAATATAATAAAGTAAAACAACAGTCTTTACGTTGAATATTTTTCAAAAATAAGAACAGAATAGACAAAGATTATTATAAAATACGATTATTATAAAAGACATAAAAGTAACCGATTATTATACAAAATGTTAGTAACAACGTACCGCATTAACACTATGAGGAGGATCTTCGTGGGACTTTGAAACACTAACGATGCAGGCTCCGCAACCACCTTCCAAACACATATACTTTGTACCCCGAAGGTTTAATTTGTTTCGAATGAAATCCAAAAGAGTTGTGTTTGAGTCCACGTCATTTCCAACTATAAATAACAATAATTTTACATGTAATATATAATTTAGAGCAATTTCAACAAAATTCTTATTTTGACTTAAATAATACCAAAGCTTATTAAATATTTTTAATATGTATGTATTTAAAATTAATATGTGTAGTATATCAACTATCTGGTATCCGTAACACAAGCTTCATACGCTTACCACGGAACTAGATGGCGTTGTTGTAATAATGTCCTAACATATTTATTTATTTTATGAACGTTAAAGTTTTCAATGTTAAGCAGTATTTAATTTTTTTTTATTTGTAACACATTTTTACGCAGAACGAAATAAATGATTTTTAAATTATTTCTGCCGCATCTCTCAGACACCAGCATAATGACCTTTTAAAATTCACCTAACTTAATCTTTTATCTTAACGATTTCATAGTAAGTGGAAATGCCCAGGAAAGACACTAAACTGTATTGATATAAAATATTATAAGCGACATAGCCTCACTTCACTTGGACTTGTACTTAGTTACTTGTAGCTAAAAAAGTAACGTAAGTAAGTACGAGAAAAGTAAAAATCTTAACTTATTGTGATCTTTGATTTGACATTTTTAACGAATCAATAAATAAATCGTATCAGATGATTCATAACTACAAACTTACAACCTTCAAATCTTTATTAGATAATATATTAGTAGATATAAGATTACCTTTAAACTTTCTCAATACATGATTTGATCTGTATTCCTGATGCTCTTACAAAAAGACGATATACCAAAAAATACTCGTACTTGATTGATTTAATCAACTTTTTATGAAACTGCGCTCGCCTAATTAAGTATATTTTTTCCATATTTACAATATGATTATCTTCATTATAATAATTAAAGCAGTGTATTTTTTATACATTTACATGGCAATCAAATACAATTTTCTGTTTTCTTGTTTTTTTTGTTTACGATATTTATAACACAGTCAGAATTTCTTTATTTTAATTCTGCTAAATTTATCGCAGAAATGAGTTTGATTCCCGTCTTATGTTAAAACTCGTGGTACTAGGTAGGTAACGGTACTTCTCCGATGGTAGAGTGGAAAGTGAGAGCAACCCTCTGGTTCTTGTGAAAGAGAAAAGATCTGTTATGGCAGATCAGATGTCAGGCAAAGGTAATTTAGAAATATATCTTTCGAGGAAGTCTGGAAGATGTTACATAACCACCTGTTGTGCCATTAATTAAAGTTAAAAAATACATTAAACTTCTAATTCTTCAATACAAAAACTTAACTTCTTAAAAGCATGATCGATACATCAATACATAGTCGAATCTGTAAATTTAATATTTTTTGGAAATTCTTTTTGAAATAGTCATTATTAACGATATAGAGGCCGAATGTATAGTTTTTAGAATTTTTGTCTGTCTGCCTGCCTGTGACCGCATCACGAGAAAACTGCTAGACAAATTTTGATGAAATTTGGTATGATGACAGCTGGTTAGCCGAGTCAGGATATAGGATACTTTTTACTGCTGGAAAATATCTCATTTCTAAGATATCTCAAGTAACCGTTAAAAACAGGCTGTAAAACATCACGCACGGTATATGAAATTTAAGAATTTAGTTTCCGTTAATTTACTTTAAAACGCGGGCGAAGCCGCGGGAAATGCTAGTTTATCATAATTTTTATAGTTAAGTCATAAAGTGAATAAAGAAGAAATAGCTAGCTTAAAAGTATTTAATAATAAATTCAAGTTACATCTAATTAAAGAATAATATATCACAATTTGAGAAAATAAGTACTTTTTAATAAAAATTATGAGACGAGTACAATTAAAGAGCTTTTATAATTCGAATAAAGTTGTCTGAATAAGCGTCCAATATAATACAGTTTAAAACCCAGTCTTGTACCAAACAAGCTTTATAACTGTACCTCAAAATCCGTTACCGCGTCTTTACCAAACAATAAGAGTAAGCTTTACACGTTTATTTTTTTCAATCGATAGTGCTTAAGTAAAACTAACATAATATTCAACTAATGTTTATATAGGCATGACTAAAAATGACACTTGCATCTATTTTACCAATTACTAAGCCCGACCCGCTTCGCTAGAAAATTTTTGATGTAAATACCGTATATACTTTCATATGCATTAAGTGAAAAGCTGTTAATTTGAAATTCAAACATACATTTCAATTTGATTTCATCATCAGCCTTTTTTAACGTCCCACTGCTGGGCACGGGTCTCCCTCAGTACGAGGGGGATCAGGCCATAGTCCGCCGCGCTGGCCTAGTGCGTGTTGGCGGACTTCACATGTCTTACGAAAACTTGCTAGGTTTTCTCAGACATGCAGGTTTCCTCACGATGTTTTCCTTCACCGTAAGACAAGTGGTAATCATGATAGAAATGATTTGTATATGAAAATATCAGAGGTGCGAGACCCGGATTCGAACCCGCATCACTCGGTTATACAAGCGACGCGTTACCGCTGGGCTACCACTTTTTTGATTTATTATACCAATTTGATTTATATGTACTGATTTATTAAGTTTTCGTCTTCTCAGCAGAACTGCTATCCGAGACAGTGGCAGATTAATCGCGGACTTTCTAAATGATATTTTAATTAAACCTTAAATTGCAAGAGTTGACATTTGAAATTGTTTGATTTTATGTTTTTGCACTAATATTAAACAGAAGTAAAGTTTGTAAATTATTTGACCGGTTATCTTTGAAGTTACCTTGTGATCTGTTGCTTTAACATTTTTTTCTAATAGGAAGCGCTATAGCAACTACTCGTAATAGGCTTGTTGTAAATTGTAAAATTTTTGATTAAAGTCGGAAAAAATGACAATGAGGTACTTTAATGCCTTGCCTTGCGCTAATCAACTACACACAATCACTCGTTGGGGTAATCTATAAATTCCCTGAAATTTTTATCAAAATCGCTCGAGCCGTTTTAGAACCCATCGGAAATATACTCGTGTGCCGCGCAGCTTATTCTTACTTATTTCATAGATGAGCTCGTCAACATAATGCGAGTCAAAAAAAAATCTGTTAATCCTATTGCTACCAAGCTTCACAGGATCACCCGCTAGGCCAATCTAAAGATTTCCTGAAAATTTCATCGAAATCGGTAAAGCCGTTACAGTGTCTATAACACACATACACACATCGCCTTTAATATATATTGATATAGATTGTTCGCTTTGAATAATGTGTGATAAAGTGTTAAATACGAGTATTATTTTTCCATATAACTTTTAGTTTTATTAATGTTAGCGAATGGAAAATGTTATCTTGTTAGATCGCTTAGATCGAAACAAAGGGACGCTATTAACGTTAAACGAAGTTGTTATACGAATTAATCGACCATACATATCATGCGACTTGCAACTTAGCTGTTTAACTTTGGTCTTGTATTCATGCAGTGCAACATTCGACATTTATGCAAACACTTATAGTATAAATTATTAATATTATGTATCTCTAAAGAATGTAGCTATAAATTTAGGGCACCGGAAGCAAATATGACCTTATCATGAAATGTGATTGACATTTAGCAGTGGTGATGCGGGTTCAAATCTGGGTCTCGCACCTCTGATATTTTCATGTGCGAATCATTTCTATCATGATTACCACTTGTCTTACGGTGAAGGAAAACATCGTGAGGAAACCTGCATGTCTGAAAAAAACCTAGCAAGTTTTCGTAAGATATGTGAAGTCCGCCAACACGCACTAGGCCAGCGCGGTGGACTATGGCCTGATCACCCTCGTACTGAGGGAGGCCCGTGCCCAGCAGTGGGACGTTAAAAAGGGCTGATGACAAATTCATTTAAAGTAGCACAATTTCATTTAAAGTAGCTTTCGAAATGACTCTCGATACAACCTGATGATTAAGTTTTGTTTTTCTTAATGTTAATGAGGATGACATAATTATAAATCCATTGAAAGTAACACATACTAATCTAAGAGAGAAAAGTTCTATCTACGAATGAAAATCATTTTTTAATGTAACAACGTGAGTAACACAAAAATCGTTTTTCCAAATCTCTATTAAACATTTCCAGTAGCTCACTAAGTTATGCACCAAATGACTGAACTTTAATTAGTTACGAGATTACAGTGTCATTAATGCAATTACCTTAAGGCCTTGTAGAAAAAAACATGTACAAGTTAAAAGATTAAAGAAATATATTTTTGAAATCATAATAATAAAATTTATAAATTAAATTTTCATTTAAATTTATTAAAATTAAATAAATACTTTTGTTAAAAAACACTTTGTTCTAATTTATTTGCCAGTAATTATGAAATTCGCCGTCTGGGTTTTTTCCATTTTCATAATATATTCGTATGTTGTTATTATTATTATCTGTTTCTCTTTGGAATTCACTAACTTGAAGGATCCACTGGAGGAGGCCACTTAAGAGATTCAAGTTTATGTATAAATGTGGCGCATTAGACGGAATCCATATCTGAGTAAAACATAGGGTACCCCAAAAATCCAGATAATGCGGAGAGATAGAGATGATGTGACGCGGAGAGAGAGCGATAAGAAAATATGGAAAACACAATATAGGTTATAAAATGCATTTTGGTTAGACTTAAAATGGCCCAGGCCATTGAATTAAGATTAACTGACGTCAGTCTCCGCAACAGTCTAAGATTGAATATTTGGCAGAGGGCTACCAACAGATAGAACCTCACAAACTGGCATAGTGCCTCGGGTGCAACATCAGCGTGGTCGGTCAAGAGTGTTGAGAGGTGTGGACCGGTGTCGGTTCATTCACCGTTACTATACAGAATAAGCACTTTCACACTTTCGAGCATTTAGCTCTTACGCTCTACTCTGCATATCAAATGATGGTATCGGGGTTCGTGGTTCAATGCTTAGGCAATCCTACAACGTCCTATTAAGACGGACGTCCTCTAAAAAATGTAAAGCTCATGTAACATTTCAAGGGACTAATTTTGGCTAATTATGCTTATCATTAAATAAAAAATAAAGACATAAATAAGAACTACAGTTTGTGTTATACGAATAATTTAAACGTTGTATTTTTTACATATTATAATACTAGCCTTTCCCACGGCTTCGCTCGCGTTCTAAAGGCTGTAAACCAAATTCTTTCGCCCATCCACCCGATTTGCGCGCGGTGATCATTATTTTGTTGCGAAGTTATGTTACAACCATGATATCTCGTAAGATATTCATTGAAATCAAATGATGCCAAAAGCAATTTTGTTCAAAATTAAATACTTGTGATAAATAACTTATTTATTTGGTTATAAATAAACATAATTTGGATATAATATGCAAATAACGCATTATCTTAAAAAAAATTTGATTACCATAAAGAAGGTTATAGCGAGTCAACCTTAAAAGATAGACATATGATATTGCGGACTTTTTTATAGCACTTCTTAAGGCAACAACAATTCCATCATAAATGCGTTTTGCATAACTTCAACCGCTACGCAGCGCACGCAACAGAAGCTCTCAAAAGGAATATTTTTCTCCCGTTTTTGCAACATTTTTCATTGATACTCCGCTCCTATTAGTCGTAGCGTGATGTCAATAAACGGACTATCCAACACAAATAACACAATAATTTTTCAATTTGAACCAGTAGTTCCTGAGGTAAGCGCGTTCATCCAAACAAACAAACTCTTCAGCTTTATAATATTGAGTATTAATGTACTGCAAAAAATATTTTCAAAACATTTAATTTTTTATATATTTAACATATATACAATTAGTATATGTAAATTGTATTTCGTACATAATTATATACATTTTTTTAAATTATTTATTTAAATAATTACTCTATTTTTTAATTTAACTTTACCTTTATCTTGTAACTGTAGATTAATATCTTGCACTAATTAACCTACTATAGATAAAAGCCTCATTTTAAAAAATTAAAAAACATTTCACGGTTTTTAAAATGCCAATGTAAATAAGAACAACATAGACTTTCTACGTTCTTTCTCCTTAGATTTTTGCTTATACTCGTAAAAATACTAGTAGTTACGAACAGTAGGTAAGTCTGGCGAGCACAATTTTTCAATATTTAACTAGCGACTCGCCCTCGTTCTGCTCGTGCTCATCCCTAGATTTAGACCGAGCGAAACCGTGGGTTCCGCTAGTGAATATACACAATAACTTGACAAATTATATATTAAAACATCCCTCGAGAATCACTCTATTCATTGGTGAAAATTGCATGAAAATCGGTGCAGTAGTTTTTGAGATTATCGCAAGCAAGCAGACAGACAGATGCGACGCAGGACTATTCCCGCGGTTTTGACCGCGTCCTAATTTTGAAAATGTAGGGTTATAAGAATCTGTTGATACCAAATCATAAAAAATCAAAAAATTACAATTTTGTCTTAAAATAAAATATCTGAGAGGGCCACCCCTATCACCTAGGGTAATAAAAATTACGTTCAACCTATTCTCAGGCCTACCAAACATACACAAAAATTTCATAAAAATCAGTCAAGTCATTTCGGAAGAGTTCAATAACAAACACTATGACACGAGATTTTTCTATATTAGATTTATTGATATAATGCTAAGCTAGTTGTGTGAGCAAGTTTTACAGTTTGAAAAACTATCTACTCATCACGCCAAAGTTCAATTAAAATTCAGCTAAAGTTACTACATTTCAAACGAAAAAAGAACCATCGAAATCGGATCTCATAAAATGGATATATCCAATAGTCCTTTTAGTCTTTTTGTGGAGGTATTACTCCTCCAATCAAAAATTTTCGACGAAAAATCGTAAAACCTGTATACAAAGTATCGCCCAGATCGGTTGTAAAGTATAACCTTTAGAGGACTGCCATCCAACGAACTGACAAATGAAAACAAAATTTGCTAGACTTGAAGCAGACGCGCTTCACACTCTCGGTCATTAATTTAGATAGTATTTCTCGAAACCAGTTATTTGATCAATATTATTATGAGTAAGTCTTGCTGCCACCATAGATGTATCTACTCAGCCATTTTTACGTCCTACTGCTAGTAAAAGTAAGCTTTTGGATTTTTTCCCAGATTTATTTTGATTTTTTTATTGATAATATAAAATATTCGCATAGAAAGAAAGTTTCAATTATCGCTATTCTTAGCCTTTACCTTCACAAGTAGGCATTACCAAACTTACATCGAAATATGTTTAACAGTTTAAACGTGAATAGGTAACAGAGTTCGCATTTATCATATTAATATGAACTGGTGGCAAACTCCAGTTTCACCACGTTATTATTTTAATTGTTTATTTTACTTGTCACGCTTTGCGGCTTTTTTTATTTAGAATTCGCATATCATTATAAACCTGTATCAGAATTTTAGCCTAATAAATCTAACAGCTATATAGACAACAAAAAATACTTTTGCGTTATATCCTTACGAATATTATAAATGCGAAAGTAACTCTGTCTGTCTGTTTGTCTGTCAGTATGTTGCTTTTTAAGCCAAAACTACTGGACCGATTTAAATGGAGTTTGTACACAGATTGTTTAGAGCCTGAAAAAGGACATAGGCTATTTTTCAAGGCGAAAAAAGGGCTGTAAGGGGTTGAAATAGGGGTGAAAATTCATATGGAAATTATGTCATTTTTAAAGCTAGTAGCTTGAATCTTTTTTGTAGGCTTTTGATTAGATAAGTAAAACATTCAAAGTTATGTAAAAATTTTATACTTAAGGGGATACCTATGGACGAAACCGAGCGAAGCGAGGGTGAATCGCTAGTAGCTTATAAAAATCGTAAGTTCATAATTTATATCATCTTATAACAACCATCTATATCAAAGCTAGGCAGGGATTGCTAAAATTAAGTCAAAATACAAATATATTACAATTGTATGGTCCATACATAACGTACACATATGTAAAACACGCAATAAGAATCCGGACTTACAATTTTGAAAGTATTATCTGGTAGATAAATATCTAATAATGCCAATGTGGTCGCTACAATGAATATAAAGTAATACTGTATTCAAATTCTACTATATTACTTGTTATACTTATACCGCTATAAAGTAGTTTTTTTTAATAATTTAAGACGAATGATATGCCGTCACGTCGCTCAAGTGGATCTCGAATATATTGCTATAAACTGATATAAAAAAATAAATAATTTCGTTCATAAACAGTTACCTCTATTTTTTTGTAGGAAATAAAAAGCGTTATAATATTAAGATTAATAAAAATGTAACAAGTCATTAAATTTAATTGATCGTAAAAATTAAAATGGCTATTGAACGTTTTTCTTAATGCATATATAATAAGCAAAAGTTGCTTACACACTAATTAGTAATTATACTGTATATAGTCATAGAAAAAATGCTTTGTTAATTTATAAATAAATATTTTTTGTTCGATCTTTTTGGATGTACAATTTTTTTTTAATAAAACTTTTTTATAGAACACTTTGATTATGCCTAAATTCTAAACATTAAATAAAATTTAACTAACGCTCCTAAATAAATATTTATAATTAATAATATAAACACTATGACACTTTTGTATTAAATATAACATAACATAAAACTTTCTATAATAATGCAACTGTTACGTACCGGAATATTCTGTATCATTTATTTTAAAACACACTCTATCCATGTCTGAGGTAAGTGTAGGGTAGAAGCGGACTGAGGCTCAAAGCAATGCAATCTGTTAGCCCAAGACGAAGTGTAAAAGTATTAAGATAATTATGAAAAAACTTAACTTTTGAGGTTCCGTAGCTAAATGCCAAAATAAAACCCCTTAAAAAGTCTTATTAGAGTAGTTTTACACGGAACACTGAATCGTTTACATATGGCGAGTATAAATCTGATATGAAACTACTAGCGTTATCAAATAAAAATAAACATAATATATATGTACAGATAAAGATGACCTCCTGCTATTTGGGAGTCGGTTAAATAGTGACATTAAGCAATACGAGGGGTATTTAAAATAATAAAATTCAAAATAAACCCTTTTCTATGATTGACATTTCCAGCGCAAATACTAAGTAATATCTATTACACGCAATTTACTTCAATAATTTTCAAGCAGATTTGTGCAGGAACTAGCAAACAGTATAATAACCTAATACAATTCTTATGTATTATAATTCATTAGGTACTAGTAAAATTGTGCGCTAATTGTATCCATGAACCTTGAACAGTTTTTTCAATTTCTAAATTATTTTTACGCAATTGATTGGTTATGATTAGTGCTAATTAGCAATTAAGTTTAATCGCATAAATGAAATATTAAATAATAATTAGTATATAATATATGCATAGCTGGGCATTAACTCGTTAATCCGTTAATCGTTAATTAACGGAAGTTAACATTTTGATTAACGATTAACTTTTAAGTTAACTTTAAAAAATGTTAACGGACTCGTTAACTTCCGTTACATTTTCTCAAGTCCGTTAATCGTTAATACAGTACCTACTATTTTCCAAGCGCCGCGATGAAAAACACGTTCTGACAAGTAAGTTCGGGCGAACGCCTGTCGACCGCGGCGCGTACCGCGAGTGAAACGAAGCTAGGTATGAGTGAGAAAAAAAACCGCGATTGCGAAGAAATTTGTTTGATTGCTTTCATTACTTAGCGCCAGCGCTTAGTGTTATTGGTTTTTTCAAAAGTATTTAATACTACGTATATTTTGGATTTTTTTTGTGTGAGTGTGTGTGTATGTAATAGTTTACGTTTGTGCAGCGTGTATACCATAATATCATGGAATCGGATTCAGCTTCCACTTCGGACGAAAATCCGTGGCCACATTTAACTGACTACGTTACTTTTCTATACAGTGCGGGAGAACAAATTGTTTTAGAATGTAAACTATGTTTACCAAAAAAATCAAAAATAAAGTCCATAAATCAAGTCTCAACAATATAAAACAACATATTTGAAGACTACATGAATCCCAACATGTATTGTTTGAACAGATGGTCAAGGCGGGATGTAACCGGGGGAAACCTAAAAAGAGAATCCTTGTTTCTGATATAAATTATGAAAGTGATGACAATAAGACAAAAAAGATACGACAGCTGAACATTGGAGAATTTTTCGGCATTTCCAAAGGCCAAAGCGAGCCTCGCTTTCAGATGAAAACTTCAACACATTGATGTTTATGAAGGGAAATATGCATATTATTCCAGATAATTAAATTACATACTCTAATCATTCAAGTTTCTTTTTTGTTCCTAACCTACAACTTCCAGAACCCAAACTAACAGTTTTAAGTGGATCATTAGCGCAACGACATAAAACATGTAATTTCAAACACGTGTTAACGGATTAACGATTAACGATAACTTACGTTAAATCTTTCAAAATGTAACTCTTTAACGTTTAACGAAGTTAACTTTTTTAAGTAACGGATTAACGATTAACGAGTTAATTATTTGTTTTACAGTGCCCAGCTATGAATATATGTTACTAAGTACAGTTTCGTCTTTTAAATATATTGTTAAGACTACGAAAGTGAGATTAATTAGGTCACGAGAAAAAATATTACACTTCACATGCATTCTCTATAATCCATACTGTCCCTCGCAAGAACCGGTGGAATGTTTCTTTAAAATACAGTAAGAGATTTGACGCATGGCCGAGCTTAACCTGTTTGCGAAGTGCTACAAAAAGTTCTATACTACAAGTTCTATATTATAAGCTTCCTGTGGAAATCGAACCCAAGACCTTCGGTGCTGTATTATTCACTAAACTCTATGATAACGCTTAAAAGAACACCCAATATTCTTTGACCCTAATATACTGTTATTCCTTACACAATACTCGTAATCTTATCTTAAAAAAAAACAAGGTTAAGGTTAAAATTCTACAGATCATCATAGGCCGTATAATTACAACATAAGAACTTAATTCTAAAACATTACATACAATTTTGCAAAATGCTTAGAATTAAAATCAATTACTTTGTAAGGTACTGTAAGTACTTTCTTACTGCTTTAGACTTTTCTATTTGTCTCTGTTTTTTTTTTGTGTTTTCTTTTTTTTTTTTGCTTTTTCTAATTGTGCCTTTTTCGTCTCGTTTTATGACGTACCTTTGCTTCGCTTTGATGCGATTCTAGTCCTTAAGCTTTACTGTGTATTAATCAGTATTCATCCAAAGTCGTTTATTTGTACAGTTGTACTTTTTTATCGTCACACTATTGTTATAAATAAGTGAGGCAGTATATTTTTATTTGTACTAGGTAAATGTTATATGACGTAGGTAGTTAAAAATGTGGTAATAGAACCCACTGGTAATATAATGGTAATAAGTTTAGTAAATTGTTCAAAAAATAACATTTTCTTTAATAGTTTCATTATTATTAAAAACGGATAATACATATAAAAAAATTAGATAGTAAAATCTTTAAATGAAATATCTTTAAAACAATAATTGTTACGAGAACATAGAACCTAAGAAAAGTTATTTGAATTTTTGTCTATTTGTCTACATGTGTCTGTCTGTATATCTATGAATTATTGATTAATAATTATCTTTGTTACATAATGATATTTTTTAATTCGTTATTGTAATTAATTAATTATTTAAAAAATTAAGTTAAAATTGAATTATTTTATACTATTAATACTAATATAAAAGCAGCAAGTTGTAACTACCTGTAATTAAAAGTGCAATTATCATGATTAATCATTTGTAATCTAGTTATCTCGTGTCACAGTGTTTGTTATCGGACTCCTCCGAAACGGCTTGAGCGATTTTTATAAAAAAAATTTGTGTATATTTGGTAGGTCTGAGAATAGGTCGCAGGCTATTTTTATAGGTGTTAAGGATGGTCCTCTGCAGATTTTTTATTTTTTTATTTTTAGACAAACAATTATTTTTGTACATTTTTATGATTTGGCATGAAAAAACCAACGCAGGCGCAGCCGCGGGTATTAAGTATTGTAGCGGTAGTATTGTAAGCGGGTTAGTAAGTATTATAATATAGTTACTTTAGTTGGTCACATTGAAAGTATTGAACCAATTTTAACTAAACTTTAGTCAATGTTAACGCTGTTAACCTTAGGCGATATATCAAAAAAAAATCAAGAAAATTATAGGTCTTAGAAAGGCCTATGGAAAGTTTGTCAAAGCTCTATCTCCTACACTTAATAACAATAACTCTTTTTATGTTTTAAAAACGTACCCAAAATTAAATTTCTAATATTAAGTCCTGTAGTCTAGTAAGTAGTTCTAAATAAAAATGTTGAAATATATCGTGTCGGCGTTTTATCCAATTACGAATAAATAATAATTAAATTAGCAAAATGAATTAAACATGTTCGTGAGGAAATTATTTTTTAATGAACACTTTAGTTGTGTTAATTTCCTCACACCCGTCATATTCTTTGTTAGTTCCAATAATAATATTCAAAACTTTTCGTAGAATAAATTTTGTTTCTACTAAAATTATTTACTCGTAAGCATCTTAATATTTCAATATTAAGACTCCCTCGGTGATATAGTGGCATTGTAGCGGCTACACACCGCAAGGTCCTGGATTCGAGTCACAGGCCGGCCTTTACTTATTAAGTCTATTTGTTTCGTAAATATCAGTAACAGCCCGGAGTTGAGAAGTTGGCGGTGTTTCACCTGTCGAGTAGTCGTCCCACCGGAGTATGAGAGTGATAGAAATAGAGAGTGCACTTGTGTCTGCGCGTACACTCGTGCACTATAATATCTCCCGCGCAGATGGCTTGTCTCAATGAGAGAGGCCGCCGTTGCCGGAATCGGTTTGGAGGACATCATAAAATATAAAATATCCCGATTATTACAATTTACAATTATGGGCAATACCTGTGCATTAAATATTTTCAGGAAAATCGTATTGAAATAGACATTAGTATCAATATTGAGGGTGAATCTATGGTTTTTAGAATTTTTGTCTTTCTGTGACCACATCACGGTATAGCCACTGGACAGATATTGATTTTTGCTATTATAATACTTGGTTATTTGGATGAACGTATAGGATAGTTTTTACTAAATGTGAAAACATATATAGGGACGAACCCAGCGGAGTGAGCGTGAGTCACTAATCTATTTACATAATATAATACACAGTCCTCCACCGCGACTGTCTGTCTGTCTGTCTGTTCGCGCAAAACTCAAGAACTACTGCACCGATTTTCATGCTGTTTTCACCAATGGAAATAGTGGTTCTCGAGGAAGGTTTTAGTATATAATTTTTCAAGTATTTTAATTTATTTTGACGAATATCTTAGGAGTATTCGAAAAAAAATACGGACGCAAGAATAAAATGCAAGCGCTGCTTGAAGCGCCGCTTCGCAATCACCGACCCTATCTCGCACCTTCTTGCCTACCGTTTAGCTAATAGCTTTCATTTGGCAACATAAGATGCTAATTAAATTTTCAACTTTGTACCACCAATTCCTATTTTCTAATAGTGATTAGAACGCGGGCGAAGCCGCGGGAATTGCTAGTTAAATATAATATATCCTTTTTGATCCTATATTTTTACTGTGTTTTAGTTTACTGTATAATAATTTGACGAATTTTGTGACACGTTTGGCTCAGTTAGTTATAGTGACCCTGCTTTCTGCGCAAGCAGTCGTGGGTTCGAGTCCTGCTGAGTGCATTTGTTTGTATTCCAGTCATGGGCGTTTATATAATATGTATGTATTAAAGTTGTAAAATATGTGTACTGTGTAGTATATCAATTATATCTAGTATCCGTAACACAAGCCTCGTATTACCACGAAACTAGATGGCGCTGTATGAAATAATATCCCAACAATTTTTTTTTAATTATCACTTTAATTAAGATAATCTGAATGTCACAACTAAGAACCACAAATCCTCTTTTAAATACTGTTATTATTAAGAAGAATTATTCATACTTATTCTATGCTTGGATACCTATATATAATGTTTATGTATGAATGCAAAAAATTAACTATTTCATTAAACTATAAAACATAGTTAATTGCTGGTTTATGTAGGTCAAAATTTAACTGTTTGATATATCCAAACTTGATCTTCTTTACGTCAATACTCATATTTTGTACAAGGTATCAACATTCTTCTCATAAATCTTAAAAAAATTAAAGGTTATAAACCAAAGGTCTTTACTTTACATATTTTCTATTTTATACATAGTACTTGTACCTACTAGGAGTGTTCTAAGTTAAGTATGAGAAGAAATACACAAAAAAAATGAATTTTAATACTTCGTGAGATTAACTCGTTCAAACAAATAAACAAACAGCCTCTTCATAATATAACATTATTTAAAAACATATTGAGTAGATATAATTCACTATGAAATACCGACATCAAGAAAAAAATAGTGATCGTGTCTTTGAGTTTAATTCTTAAAAATAAAACAAGACTCAAGGAGATTTATAAATATTAGTAACTATAAAACACTCAACATTTATTTTTACCTTGAAGAAGGTCAAAATGTCAGTTTTTTCTATTCCGTGGTCAGTGACATATCATTGCATAATGCATATGTTTGGTATGAACTTTTTATTTAAATAAGTGTTTAGAGTACTTTCATATTAAAAAAAACCTAAAATTCAAAATTATTATTATATTCATGGAGATTAGAAACCAGGAGGACCATCGCTTCATACTAAAGCATTACCCGCCTGTCTCTGAAAATGTGTAGAATTTACAACGCGCTGCCGGCGGTAAGTAGTATCTGTGAAGTTAGCTATTTATGAGTACTGTCACTGTTGTGACAACGTGAAGTTAGGCATTGAGACAACATAGCGATCGCAGCGCCTCCTTGGTTTGACAATATTTCTGAGACACTACATTGTAGGGCCTTGGTTCTCCTGGTTTCTAATCTCCATGATTATATTATTACTAGTGATGTTACGGATATCCGTATCCGCGGATATCGACGGGCAAAATGAGGCCCGTGTCCGTATCCGTATCGGTCACTTTTCTCGCGGATCTTTTACGGATCATTTATTAATTTTCAAATTCGATTGACAGGATAAAATACTGCATAATAATTAACAACTTAAATTATGTAGTTATTTAGTATAATAAAAAAATCCGTGTAGAGTATTTTTTATTTCTTTAAATCAAATTTTTGACACCTTTAATTGCAAACATAATAATATATTCAAGTAACAGTAAGGTACCATACCAATAGCATATAACTGAAAGATACTAAATCAACTATCTTATGAGATCACTATTACTGTAATTCCACATAAAAAATTATGACATTACTTTTATAATTTTAAGAAAATTAAAAAACAAACAGCTTGTTATTTCTTACAATCAAACATATTTGGCGATTGATTGAGAAAATAAAGATCCGTATCCGTGTCCGTATCCGCGGATCTTGACACTAAATATCCGTATCCGGATCCGTGTCCGCGGATATACATGTTTGACGACTCGGCACATCACAAATTATTACACAAATTAAATGAACGTTATTACATAAACATCTTTACTCATTTTGTATACAACTGTCCATATCCTGTCATAATAAACTTCTTTTCGACGTTAATCCTGAGCATGGGCCTTTATTCCACATGTTCTTCGAAAACTTAATAGAATTATTCAGACATTCAGGTTTCCAGACATGATGATTTTTGAGGTGCGAGACCCAGTTTACTTGGTTTTTCAAGCAAAGGCGTTGAGCTACCGCTAGCTTTTTTTGAGTTATTTATTCACTCACCAAAAAATCTGAATTAACGAGTTTGTAATCATCATTGCTTGCATGTACCTTATTCTTTTTGTATGTGGGTTTTGCCTTTATCCATTAAAAAAAAAGTATTGATGCGATCATTGTAAAACACTTTAATTGGAATTCTAATCTTAGAAGGCATACTCTTTAGCGAACAAGTATAAAAAATAAATAAAAAGAAAATCTTGCTTTATAACTAACTAACATAATAACATATGCTAGCTCATTAAAAATAACTGACATGCACTTTTATTATAAATAAGGTCAAATGAATCGAAATTCAAGACAACCAAGAGTAGCTTCAAGAGTTTAAACTTGTCGAACTACTTTTTAAAACTGTATGTAAGTAGGTACTTTCTCTTCAAGTGCACGCATAAAAGTAGAGTAACATTAAGTTAATGCTTATTATTTGTTTATTGTATTAGATATTCTATTTTGAACTCACTTGCTTTCTATCTTATGTCTACGATTTTTTTTTTAGATTTAAAGACAATTTAAATTTAATATCTTTTTTATCCAGTGAATGTAAAAATGTGTTAAAACACTTTCCTGTTTAAGATATTATGTTAAAAATGTATTTAGTAAATAGCAAATGTTTCTATTAGGAAAAGAACTTTATTCTCACCTTAAGAAAAATAACCATTTGGGTTATGAATATATTTTAATAGAAAGATAAATCGATTTTAATGAAAATGAATTTATTGTTTAAATATATATCCAAAAAAATACAAACAGATAAATATTGAACCTCCTCCTTTTCGGAAGTCGGTTAAAAATAGGTTCGCGCTGAATTATAGCAAGAAACGCAGTCAATCACAATGTCAATTCTTTGAGAGAAATGCAAACTTTTTCTCTTATGAGGTATTAAGTATCTTCGAGTATATATTATAAGTATTATTTAAAACACAAAAATTGTTTTAAAAATTGTAGTTTTTTTTCTAGCCGATGATCCCCAAAATAATCAGTTACCTAGAGGCTTAAAGAAATATCGCTTAGAACGGTAGTTTCATACATAATTCCGCTTAATATTGAAGCATCATTAGAATGAATGTGTGCGTAATAAGACTTTATCGAGACGTATTCGGCCTGAAGGCCGAATTGAAATGGCTTCAATTCGCTATCTCACTCACTCACCATCTATGCGTTATTATTTTAAGCCTACAGGTGTATGCGTAAATGCATTTCATAACATTATAAATATGCGTAAAATCAATATTAACCTATTGTCCTGATGTTATTAAAAGTCCTCAGCCAAGACAAAGAATCTAGAAAGTTAATTTTTCTAAGTGAAAAGAAATGAAAGCCGATAAAAATGGTTATAATATATTTTATAAAATTTAATTATATTATTATATATAAATTAATTATATATAAAATTTAATTATATTCATTAAAATCTATTTAGGAATTTAATTGCACGTAAAAGAGAATGCTTAGGTTAAAAATAATTAGTCTATGCAAATTCGGTAAACGGTCTAAGTCCTATTAATATTAGTTCAACGTTTTTAAGGAAGGCTTAGATGTAAAGTAAAAAGTTATTTACTACGAGTTACACCATTGCTTCGTATAGATTCCTCAGTGATGATAATATTTCAGTTGTATCCTATATTATTTTTATTCGGGTAACTAGCTATCATAATTCGAAGTTTCATCAAAATCTGTACAGTAGTTTTTTCGCGATGCGGTAACAGACAAAAGTTCAAAAAAATATACAATCTGCCTCTGTAATTATGACTATTTCAATTGAATTTAACCAAAATATTTAATGTACTGATAAGACTCGGAATGTTATTAAATGTATCCATCACTTCTTTTCGCTTGTTACCAATCCACTCCATTAATGAATTTTGGGATAAGAACCGGAAAGGTTGTATCTAAATATACTTATCTACTATATCTAGATAACAGATAACAGCTTAGTACATTTGTCCCCTGAATTTTTCTACCGAACTATTCATGATAGCTTAAGAGCTAGTAACGTTTTCGAGAAAGCATTTCATTAAGGCCAGTGTTTAGATATGCTATTTCTCACACTCTCCCGGACATCATACGGGCTATCTGGCTGGCGGTAGTGGTTGCGTTCATCAGTGCGCATCGTACTTGGATACGTAAAATATCAATTTACTACGATAATTACATACATTTGTCAATGCGCCTAACAGGAAAATGAAGCAATTACTGGTTTAAACAAAATATTGCTACTTGAAGTTCAGCCTTAACAAAAATTATATTTAAAATCAGCGTCTGGCACAATTTAAACAACAATGGAACTGTGGCAATAATAGATTCATGTTGCAAAAAGTTTGTTCCAGTTAGTTAGTTGCAATTAACATAATAAAAACAAAAGGAACCTTCTTAAAGTTCTTTGAAAAATTGATATTTTACCTATCCAAGTACGATGCGCACTGATGAACGCAACCACTACCGCCAGCCAGACAGCCCGTATTATGTCCGGGAGAGTGGGAGAGATAGCATATCTAAAAACTGGCCTTACTGAAATGCATATTATCCCGACGTTGCTAGCTCTCGTACGATGAGGTTTGAAGCTATTCAGAAAACTTTTTTCAAATAATAAGTTTTTTTATATAAATACGTAAATTCTATTCACTGTTTTCCTAAAATTTTTAATAATAAACATGTATAATTTTTGACTTCTACGATAAAATTAGTATTTTATTAAATAATAATTAAAGACTCAATTCGACCTTGGTTTGGTAAGTTCTTTTTTTTAACGGAGCTAATTTTTTTTCTAAAATCTCGTTAAATTATCTGAAGTTACTGCCGACTAAACTCTAGTAATTTCGGAGATAAGCCGTAACAAACAGACAGGCTGTCAAAATTTTTAATAATTGATTTTTTGATGTAAGTGCTGTAGGTATATGAATTAATTAGTAAAAAGCTGATAATTTGAAATTAAGAACTTCAATTTATTTATGTTATGTACAAGATATAAGTAGCCTAGTGCCCTGTAAAAAAGTAAGTAAAATTAGTTTCTTATACACGTATGCTATTATTATACATCAGGCGCCACTTGGCGATGGCCATGGCCCGCATGGGTATTGATATTTACAGGTGATCCTAGTCGAAATTAAATCATTATTATAATCAAAAATTTAAGAAAAACATGAAGTAATAACAAAAGTTTTTGTTTATTTAGTTTTTAGTTTATCAATAGCTCCAAAACTGAAAACTAAAGCGATTGACAAACAAGGAAGCAAGAAATTCTGAACCGTTATGTTTTTGTAAATTTAATATACTCGGTTTTGATTCCCAAAAACACTTCTACGTATACTTCATGACTTACGGATAAATCACCAAACATTTTAGATATACTAATAAATAAATAAAAATGTTGGGACATTATTACAACAGCTCCATCTAGTTCCGCAGTAAGCACCGTTACGTGCTTATGTTGCGGATACCAGATAGTTGATATACTACACATATAAATTTTAAATACATACATATTATAAATATAAACACCCATGACTGGAGTACAAACATTCGTGATTAGCAAATGAATACCCCCAGCGGGACTCGAACCCGCGACCGCTGGCGCAAAAAGTAGGGTCACTACCAACTGAGTCAAACGAGTCTTAAAACTTAGCGAAACCTACTAACTCTCCATGGAAGAAAAGAAAACAACAAAAACTAGAGACCCCACATAAAACCACCACAGCCACTTCCTATATAATTTACATTATTAAAGTTATGTAATCACTATGTTATTACACAACTCATATTTACTAAACAGTTAACTAAGAAAATAATAGTGGATTTCGTTCTAATATTCTAGTGAAAGCTCGTTTACGCCGTGTTTATCTGCAATTGGTGTCTTACTTATGAAAATACCTTTACATGTTACGGTTTTTGGAGTTTTTTGTAAATATTTTACAAATTATTTTAGAAACTTTTTAGTGGGTTGACAGTGGTAGCGAAGTGGAAGCACGCTCGTTTGGGAAACGGAGTAAGCGAGTTCAAATCCCTTTTTTTATGTGCTAATGTAACGGAGCAAAGATGTTAAGTAAATGAATACCAACAACTTCAAACAATTGGTACTTTATTAATAAATGAAAAGGGTACAGTACAAAGAGCAAGTCTCCGTGCGTATACTATGTGCAGTCTGGTTCTCGGAGCTGTCTAGCCAGAGAGGCGGAGCAGTCTGAGAGCGCAGCGAGCACACACTGCTCCGGTACGGCCGCGGCGCTGCCTTTTATAGTCAGCGGCTGGTAGAGGGGCGACGGCGAGTTAGGTAGATGACTAAAGCCGTGCCGCAGCGTACGGCGCTTAGTACGATACGTTGATTATGTTGTTACAGACTCCCCCTCTGGATCTGAAGTCGTCCCGACGATGATCCAGAAGTAATAGCTGTTTTCCTGGGTCTTCCGCGTTTTTTCACTTGACCAACGCTGTTCTCCTGTTCTAGTGTCTGTTTCCTTGGGCGACCTCTTTTCCTTAGCGGTCGCATTGGGTTAGGAAGCCCAGAAGATTTTCCAACATAGGGGGTCAAGGCTGACGAATGGTATACCCCAATCAAGACATCAGGTTTGTCTGGATCAGCAATTTCGTAGGATGCTGGGCCGTGTCGTTTCTTGATGATGTAAGGTCCATCACGTCGAGGAGTGAGCTTGCTACTAACACCCCTTGCGGCATTACTTAAAGAATGGACGGTAGCAAGGACTAGGTCGCCAGGATTGTAACCGGGATCCTCTATGCGGTGTTGATCAATGTATTTCTTACGTCTTTCTTCGCCATGTTCTTGTACTTCTTGAGCTCGTTGTAGAGTAGTGGCTAACTGTATCAACTTTGGTGTGATTTCTGGTATGAAGTTCTCTGATTGCAGGATTTTGCGGAAATCATGAGTTGCATCATCTGGTGTTTTCGGTTCTCGACCAAAGGTAAAGTAAGCTGGTGTGAACCCAGTCGAGAGGCTTTTTGCGGTATTCATCGCAAAACGAATACTGGGGAGGTGTTCTGGCCAGTCTCTATGACTATCCTTGACTAGAATAGCTAGCTGAGCTTTCAGATCCCTGTTTTTCCTTTCCACGGGATTAGTTTCGGGATGATATACAGGTGTAAAGGCATGTTTTATGTTTAAAGTAAAAGCAACTTGTTGCATAATAGCGCTAACGAACTGCGGACCATTATCACTAATCATACGGCGTGGGAAACCATAACGGAGAAATACTTCGTTGATGAGTGTCATAGCACAATTCTCTGCGGTAGCGTGTTGTAAAGCAAAGAGCTCGACCCACCGCGTTGCTACATCCTCCACGATCAATATCACGGTTTTACCATCTGGAGAGGTGGGCAGTGGACCAAATAGATCAAAAGATATGACCTCAAATCTTTGGTTCATTGCTGTAGTTTGTAGTAGTCCTACAGGCTTCCGATTCAATGATTTATATCGCTGACACTCAAGGCAATTTTTTATGTAGCTTTCAATGTACTTTCTCATGCCCGTCCAATGGTATCTTTGTGATATGCGCCAATATGTCTTCTCAGCACCATAATGTCCTGCTAACGGGTTGTCATGATATGTTGATAGGACATTAGCCCATTCGTGCTCTGGTACGACTAATTGTGCTTCTTCGGATTCTGCGTAAGGACTGTGTCGGTATAGTAGGCCATTGTTCAAAAGGTAACTTTTATTACTCCAATACAAAGCTTTCTCATCGTTTTCGGTACTTTCTAAGTCTTTCATAATGTGTCTAACTCTTTCATCTTTCAACTGCTCGTCCCGGATTTCAGCGGAGCTTCGTAGAGGCATATCAACGACTACTGTGCAAATGCCACAGTTTTGAACCGTCTCGTTAGTACACGGTGGTCTAGAGAGGTAGTCAGCAACAACGTTTGTTCTGCCAGGAGCATATTTGATCGTTATGTCAAATGCTTGTAATTGTAAAGCCCACCTTGCAAGCCGACCCGTCGGTGACTTTAATGACATAAGCCACTTCAAGGCTTGATGATCCGTTATGATCGTAACAGGAAGACCCTCAATGTATCCTCGAAACTTTGATACTGCCCAAACCACCGCCAGCGCCTCTCTTTCTGTGGTAGAATAGTTGCGTTCTGGTGTTGTCAAAAGACGACTGGCAAACTCGACAGGATGCTCCTCTTCCCCCTCCCCCTGGACCAATACTGCACCAATGGCATAAGAACTTGCGTCGCTCTTGATTGTGTAGGGTTTAGTTTCATCAGCTTGTCTTAATATTGGGGAAGAGGTGAGGCGATTCTTCAATTCTACATAGGCATCGTGTTGAGCCGTCGTCCATTCCCAGCTAACATTCTTCTTTGTTAAGCGAGTCAGAGGCTCTGCAATCTTCGCAAAGTCTTTAATGAAACGCCGATACCAAGAACAAGTCTGTAGAAAGGAAACAAGATGTTTAAGGGTAGTCGGTATAGGAAGATTTGTTATAGCCGCTGTCTTTTCTGGATCCACCTGCAGTCCTTTAGGCGTGATATAGTGACCCAGATATTTAATGGACGAACAGCAGAAGCGGCACTTATCTTTATTTGCAGTAAGGCCAAATTCTAAAATTCTAGTAAACACTTGCTTCAGGTCTTCCAGGTGACATGCAAATGACGAGGAAAACACAGCCAGATCATCCAGGTATGCTAGTAGTTTTACATTGGGTAGACTTATTCGCATTCGGTCAATTAGTCGTTGAAACGTCGCTGGAGCATTGCGTAAACCAAATGGCATACGGATGAATTGGAATATGCCAAATGGAGTGATGAATGCCGTCTTTTGTTGATCGTCCGTGCGAACACCAATCTGCCAGTATCCAGCTTTTAAGTCTAATAAAGACATGTAAGGCGTCGGCTTTGCTTCATGCAGGAGATCGTCAATTCTTAGAATGGGGTATGGGTCAGGTACTGTGATCGCGTTCAGTCGCCGGTAGTCCACACAGACACGAACGTCCCCATTGGATTTTGGCACCAGAACTACAGGCGCGGCCCATGGCGATGTAGATGGTTGTATGATACCATCTGCCAACATTGTCTTGATCTCCCGCTGCAGAATTTCTTTGCGTGGCGGTGAGAGCCTGTATGGAGGGACCGAAATAGGTTTGTCATCTACCGTCTTGATGGCGTGTTCGATTAACCTAGTAGGTTCCCTTTTTGTCTTGAACACTTCTTTATTTTCTTCCAAAAGCTTACTCAGCTGGTACCTTTGCTCGGTTGAGATTGAGACTACCACATCGACGGCATCGATTCGTATTTCCCACATACTAGCATCAAAGAGGCTGTTACTCTGTGGAGAGAGAGTGTTGTCGTCTCGGTGAACATTTATTTGAGCGTCACGCATCATGAAGTCCGAGAAGCTTGGGGAGTAGCCATCGAAGAGACGTGGTTTCTTTTTCTGTGGAGGGGTTTCTGAGAGATCTATTGGTGCCAGTTTATATGTAGGATTGGTATATCCACTTGTTGGTTCGGGCTTCACTATCTTTTCGTCAGGCAAAATTGCTGGTGGAGGTGTATGTGGAGGCGTCGGTGGAGATGTCGGTACAGGAGTGGATATGTCTGTTTTACCACCTTCACTGCCTGTTTCTGTTAAGGGGCTTATAAGACTTGGAATCTCTGTCATTTTCATGATGGCAGAAGTTTCAAAAATGGTAAAGTCCTCTGAGTATAGCTCGTACTGTGTATCAGGATCGTCAATGAAATGCCAAGTAAATTGAGGCATATTAATAATTACCCCCGCAGCCTGCAGAAATCCTACGCCCAGGAGAGTACGGTTATCTCTCGCTTCAGGCAAAACTATAAATGTTGTTGGGAACTTGCAATCCATCAAGTCTACCACGGCCTTCCCTATCAGCACTTGTTGTTGTTTTGGTACACCGTCGGCTAGTGTAAGATGCACAGGTTGCTCTTCAAATGTACAACCACAGTTCTTTAAGGCTGTATAAAGGGAGTACGATGCCACACTCATTTTAGCGCAGGTATCTATATAAGCGGTGCCTTTGACTCCTTCTACTTCTAAGAACACAACTGGTCGTGGACGAGCATCTCTGCGAATGTTGATAGCACAAAAGCTAAGATCTTCTTTTTTGAAGGGTGATGATCTTTTCTTGCATGAAGTGCAGTTGCTTCTAAACACTCCAGGTGCACCGCAGCCGTAGCAAGAGAATTTTGGCTGCGAAGGAGATGGCGCCTGTGTCTGAGTTTCAGAAACATCTTTTATTTGTACAGCAGGTATTTCTTCCATCCGCTTCTTCTTTCGGCACACTTCAACTGTATGTCCCAAATTTTTACAGAAACTGCATCTAACTTTGGCTTTACGACCTTGAGTAACGTTCGTATTATACTCTAACGCTTGAGAGCTAAGGGCGTATTCTTGCAACGTTTCTTCAATTCCACGAGCAACCTCCAGGAGTTTTTCAAATGTAGGTACTGAATCTCGTGGCATGCGGTTCCTTATGTCTAAGCGGATAAGTGCAAAGATCATGTCAATTTGTTGCGTTTCAGTAAGTGTTGGAGGAGGAATCGCAGAAAACAGTGTTCTCTTTGCAATAAATGCCTCTGTAGTGACGTTGGGCTCCTGAACTTCGTGCGTGATTTGGTGGTATATCATAAACGCTGGTTTCTTTGGTGCAAACGTGTGGCGTAACTTATTACAAAAGTCTTCCCACCGAGAGACGCTGTGTTTTACTCCTTGCCACCATACTGCTGCTTCATCGCGAAGAAGTAGTGGAAGCCCTTGCAATGCGTCATGGTCACTTATTCTTTCGGTTGTTTTATACACAGATGCTGTGGCTAAGAAGGCTTCAACTGCATCTGAGTCTTTTTTACCATCATATGTGAAGTTACATGCCGCAAAGGTTACCCGCCTGCTTGCCATGACCGTATCTAAAAACTGCTGGAACTGATCGTTTGACATTGCCATCTTGAAAGTCCGATGTGGAAGAGGTCGTAGATTTTCAATCTTGATACTTGAGTTCGGCTTCACGTTGTGCGCCAGATTGTAACGGAGCAAAGATGTTAAGTAAATGAATACCAACAACTTCAAACAATTGGTACTTTATTAATAAATGAAAAGGGTACAGTACAAAGAGCAAGTCTCCGTGCGTATACTATGTGCAGTCTGGTTCTCGGAGCTGTCTAGCCAGAGAGGCGGAGCAGTCTGAGAGCGCAGCGAGCACACACTGCTCCGGTACGGCCGCGGCGCTGCCTTTTATAGTCAGCGGCTGGTAGAGGGGCGACGGCGAGTTAGGTAGATGACTAAAGCCGTGCCGCAGCGTACGGCGCTTAGTACGATACGTTGATTATGTTGTTACACTAATCATTTTCAACAGGATTACCAATTATTACGGTGAAGGAAATAATCGTGAGAAAAATGCATGTCTGGAATAACTTAATATTTTTTCCATTATCGAAAGACATTTAGTTTGCCAAGCCGCTTTTAACTAGAATGATTTCTTATGACCTGATGCCCCTCGCATTGAAAACAGGCCCGTACTTTTTTTTTTTATATCTTTATTTAAAGGACTTGTTCACAGAAGAAGGAACATGTCGTCCTGTTCAAGCTTCTTACACATACAATAACAGCTTTAGATCCTTAACACTATGAACATATTGATTATGGCATTATGAAATCATAGTAAGCAACTATATTATATGATAGGCGGGCATAAAGCTACCTTTATACTGCGATTTATATGACAATTTATACATGATTCCTTAACATTTACCTCTCACTTAAGCCTAATTTCACTAATTTATACAGATTTTTTGCCGAACTAGAATGCGGAATTGTTAACATACTGTTCACAATTCCAATATTCATGTCAACTTTACTTATTATATGACTTCTATATGATTGGTTCCGAACACATTCCATCAACATGTGATAAGTATCTTCATTTTTTCCGCATACAACACACAAGGGGGATGCAACCTTTTTCATAATAAATGCAAAATAATTAAGAGGAATGTGTCCAGACCGAATTCTAAAAGCTAGGGTTAGGGTTGATCTATTTAAATTGCTGGATTCAAACCAGGGAAAGCGACAGAGTTCAGGCTGAATAGTTCTATACCATATCCCCTTGTTTTGCGACGTCTTATCAAAGTTTTGCACCCATAACTTACAGACATGTTATGCACTATAGAAAGGCAGGCCCGTACTTGACATTGGAACTTAATAAAAACATACGAATTGCATAAAAACTTTAAAAAATACAACATAAAATAACCAAGTCATATTTTATCAACAATTTGTGTTATTTTCCAAAAAAGCGTAAGCAATATTTTTTGAAAATATTCATTTGTTCCATCATCATCAAACATGTCTTTATATAACAGGTACTATGTCGTGGTCGTGTCGTACGTGCTAAATATACCTAAATCTTATTAAGCTTCGACCTCATGTGCTTACTGCCACCCTATTGACACAAAGCTTAGCTTCTTTTGGTAATTGCTGAAATAACAGATTATCTTACTTGTTAATAATAATGTTTCTAAATGAGAAAATATTTGTTGTATGATTTATTTAGTGTTAATTCTTTTCCATAAAAATAAGGTTTACACATATAAATATAAATAAATAAATATGTTGGGACATTATTACAACAGCGCCATCTAGTTCCATGGTAAGCTACGAGGCTTGTGTTACTGATACCAGATAGTTGATATACTACACATATACATTTTATACATACATATTATAAATATTAACGCCCATTACTAGAGTACAAATATTTGTGGTCAACAAATGAATGCCCCCAGCGGGACTCGAACTCGCGACCGCTGACGCAGAAAGTAGGGTCACTACTAACTGAGCCAAACGAGTCGTCGAATACAACATATACTTTAGTTAACTGTTAACTGCCTCGTTGGTGTAGTGGCTAGCATGTACGGTCGCACACCGGGAGGTCCTGGGTTCGAGTCCCGGGTCGGGCCAAGTTTGGTTATTAAGTCTTTCTGTTTCGTAAGCCTCAGTAACAGCCCGGAGTTGGGAAGTTGGCGGTGTTTCACCCCCGTGCCTCGGAGAGCACGTAAAGCCGTCGGTCCTGCGCCTTAACTCTCACTGGTCGTGTCGAGCATTCGTCCCACCGGAATATGAGAGTGATAAGGAACAGAGAGTGCACTTGTGTCTGCGCATACACTCGTGCACTATAATATGTCCCGCGCCGTTGGCTGGTCTCAATGAGATTGGCCGCCGTGGCCGTAATCGGCCAGGAGGACATTATTATTATTATACTTTAGTAGTAAGTAGTAAGGATTTTGATATTCTAAATTATATTATGTACTTTGTTAAAACTAAATATTTTATCTCATTTACAATAGTTGTATTATTTTCATTGATACTTCTTTTGTTTATTATCTACAGTATATAAATGTTGTACATAATATGAAAACCTATATACATACAAAAAAATTTTTTTATATAAATGTTATATACTGTTGGTATACCTTTAAATAAATAAATATAGATGTGATATAGTTTGTCGAATAGTTTAATACTTCTATTACAATTACTGTGACCGAATAGTGTAAGAGAAGAAGGAAGGCAAGGGAAGCAAGGAAATATCAAGCTAAAGTAAATCCGTATTTCTATCTCTACTTCAAAAAATTGAATATAAAAAAATACAATAATGTTAATTATATTATATAGTATTATTAATAAATTAATATTAATTATTATATTTTTCATTACTTTTTTATATGTAAATTTTTAATACTTGTTTAATTTATCTGACAAGCTACAAGATTTTAATTTACTATCTACGTCATTAACTTAACAGCGGCCTCTTAATTTTAATGGAATATGTTCCGTTTAATTAAATTACGTAGCTTGGTTTAACCAGTTTCTGTCCTGATTAGACAGGATACTCGTATCTAATATCCCTATCTAATAGAATAGTAAAAATGTATGGAAATGATGTGATAAACAAATTTTCGTTTCACAAAACATTTAGTGAAAGGCTTAATTTGAAATTAAAAGCAGTATGTACTGATAGGAAAATACTTAAGTTTTAATATAAAAGCTTATTCTGATTTACAGAAAAGAATGTTGTATTTTAAGTATATTAAAATTGATTTGTATCGTATCCGGTTAATACTTAATATTCACAAAGACATACGAACTCTTGGAACCCTTTAAAAATTAGCTATTAGTGATAAAGCTGCCTTTATATTATGTGCTGTAAAGATAATACATCTTATAATATACTTGCGATAGATTTCCCAAAGATGAGAAATTTTCCCGCATTACCAGTAAAAAGTATCCTATATTATGTTGACTCGAATACTCAGCTACCATAATAAAAATTTCATTAAAATCTGTTCAGTAGTTTTCTTGTTATACGTTATTAGAAAAAAACTATAGATTCGACCTCTGATAACCTTAGTTATTATATAGTATATATACAAAATCTTAATTTTGACGACATGTTTGGCTCAGTTGGTAGTGTTTTCTGCGCCAGCGGTCGCTAGTTCGAGTCCCGCTGGGGGCATTCACTTTTTGAGCACGAATGTTTGTACTCCAGTCATAGGTGTTTATATTTATAATAATATGTATGTATTTAAAATTTATTTCTGTAGTATATCAACTATCTGGTATCCGTCATACAAGCCTAGTAGCTTACAACTGAACTAAATGGCGCTGTTGTAATAATGTCCTAACATAAGAAAAAAAAACTATTGAAATAAGATTTTCTAAAAACTTTTTATGCACAGATTTTACCCAGTCTTATTACCTACTTGTACCTTTATTTATACGAGTAGATGTATTGTATATTCATTTAATATAAAAATAATTTATATTGTAACATTTATTTGTAATTCACAGTAGGTAAAGCAACGTAAAAACAAACTAAAACTTCGCCAAGTTAAATTATTCTCTGTCAAAGCTAACTTCATACATATTTTTGAAGAAAATACCTCGTCTTTGTTAAAACGTGAGAAAATAAAAAATTCTTAACGCTCAAATATTTTTTCCAACACAAACTCCAAGGATTGTACTTCAGAACAGAGCCCGAACTAGTTACAAGTTTGAAGTTAGAAAAAAAACCTTTAAAAAGCTTTTGGAACCATAAGAAAAGAAGTGAAAAGGTTTTGCGTGTAGCTCCGAGACTATTTACATCAGGTACAACTCAAATAGCAATTGACTTTTTATCACTTATACATACATATTGTCTTGAAATGCTTAGAAAGTACTCTAACTTCAAAATTACTTATAAGAATTATTCAAACCTTAGAATTTTATTATGTTATATTTATGAGGAGTTCGTATAGATTAGAAATTAATTACAAATTAAGGAATTAGGCAACTAGTGACGAATGAAGCGAGGGTGAGTCGCTTATCTTACGAGTACAAATATTATAACTCACTTTGTTACATATGTTTACAGTATTACAGCACCAAAGTAACACATCCATAGATTACTACTTTTGAAGAAAATTCATAAGTAATTAAAAAACGTAGGTACTATTTTATACCACCACTTGTTTAACGATGAAGAAAAATATCGTGAGGAAGCCAGCATGTCTGAGAAAACCTAGCAAGTTCTCGAACCCTAGGCTAGCATGTATCCCTCTTGTATTGAAAGTTTCTTGACTTACCTAATATCCAATTTTGTTAGTTCTTTTCATCAATTAAATACTAAACGACAAAGTAGAAATAGTACTATTAGCTAAAGTAATCAAAGTTTGTTTGTGTTTGCCACACACCAAGTTTCCTAATGTGTTGTAATGAGCGGGAGACCGAAGTAACTACTCGTAAAGTATAGAAATAATGTGAAGTTTTGTTTTACAAAAAGCATAATATATAGAAAATATATCAAGACACACATTCCTAACTTGAAATCAATTAAAAAAAAGGATCTTCACAGACAAACGGACAACAAAGTGATCCTATAAGGATTCCGTTTTTTCCTTTTGATATGCAGAACCCTAAAAAATAGCATTATTGATGCAATAACCGTTTCATTTTAAAAGCGGGCCGGGTTTACTAGTAATATACTATATGTATATACTATTGAATGCGAACTTAAGTTTAGAGCAAACTAAAACGTCACGTTCTGGAAAGTGTTCTGCATGCGGGTGTATTGAGAACAAATTGTGACGCAGTATTAACATAATTTTCATGTATATGTTATAGTCAAACCTGGAAGCTCCGGCGCTCCTAGGTTTGACTAGTCAATCCTCAGATTTGAATTGAAGTCTTAGTCAAAGCCCAAACCATTCAGTCTCTGACTAAAGAATGTTCGTCAAACCTAGGAGAAACAAATTTGGTTAGGCAAACGTCGAAACTCAATTTAATGAAATCGGGGTTTGACTAGTTAAACTTCAATTAAGCATTAGAATGTCTTAGTTTGTTAGATTAGGTGTAATAAAATGATTTTAAAATAAAAGGTTTCAAGGCAAATATCTGCTTACATGAAAAGTTACTTCATTCTTATTTTCCAAAAAAAAAAATGGAAAACTTATTCTTATAAAATAATAAATTGCCGTATTTATGCGATTAATACTTGTTTAATACTTGTTTACTGTACTTTAATACTTGTTTTGTAATTGGTAGGTATTTGGTTTGTTCTGATGAGTAAGTAAGTTTTTAAGTTTTTGTAAATTACATATAATAAGTATAATGTTGATAAACTAAAACAAAGCAATTATAAATAGTAATTAATTTAATTAGTTAAAATATTAACGATACGCGTAGAAACTTGAACAAAATCAATCCTGTAACGAAGTACTAAGAAGGCCGTTCTTGTAACATTAATCACTACAACAGAATACTCCGTATAGTTTCGTAAACCTTAATTAACAAGTAGTTTGTTTACTTAAAAACAATTTTCATTTACGCATTTTTATAACTAAGTGTTTAGTTAGTAATAGAAAGTTTAATTATTAAACTTAGAAGAGAAAACTCAAAATAATTTATTTCTAATTCCACAAATAATTAATTAACATAATTTTGTATTTATATTATAAGTCCAACTTATATTATTTCACTTCTTGACATGGTATTAGATCCTATTTTAAATCGAAACAAGATTTTGATATATAGCAAGGATTGTTCAATCGAAAGGTAAGACTACGTACAATCCCAAAATACCCAAAAAAAAAGGTGTGTGTGCGATTCACACACGATAGAAGTGAAACTTCAGTAAATCGACAAAAGAATGAGATGAATATATTATATAAAAAAAGAAATGTCAAAAAATAAACAACGGTTACCATGGCAACATGGGAATGTATTCTATCTCATTCTCTCCGACTTAATCCTATACTTTTATGTATATCTTTCTTTATCGTGACGCATTTTCGTTTCATCGAGTTTCAAATCACAACGATTCTAAAGAAGTTTCACTTCAAAAAGTTAAGTTTAATAACGCTTTTTACATTTATAGAAGCGTTAATAACTTATAACGTAACTAATATTGATTTAATGTCATAATTATTTTTGGTCTGTAGCTTCAATGCTTTAGAAAGGCTGTAAGTGGTTATATGAAGAGAAATTTCCGTCTGTCAAAAAGGTTTATTTTCAAAGATGAGCTCCATTGTATGATCAAAGCCCACGGTAATTAGATGGAGATGAAGCTATACAGCTGACTGCGTAGCTTTTGTTTATTATTTTTTACTCATTTGATTATAGAAACTAAAATAAAACAGCTTTAATAATTTAATTTTATATAATTCTATATACCAAATTCATGGAAATGACATGTTATTTTAACAAAAAAACGCTACATAAGTTGCCTAATGTATGGAATATTTTGGGAGTTGTATATTACAGTTAAATAACATTGAAATGACAGTTTATAACTAACTACTTCAAAAGTTTTTAACAAATGCTTATGGATTTGATATACGAACTACTTAAAATAAATCTTTTTTTTATGTTTACAATTTAATTTATAAACCAATAAGTACAAGGACACCTATTCTCGCTTAACAATTTATTCTATTTTAAAATAACAGACATCTCAAAACTAATAATGTCAGATACTAAGGAGTCGCTTTATGTGATTGATACAAAACGAATTAGGTGATAAATATGCGAAATGTCTAACGAAAAAGACGTTTTCGTCACATAGATCGCTTAAACTATTGAATTCCAAAGAAGACCTCTATTGTCCCTTTAAAGCTTTTTACCTGTCGTGTAAAATATTGAATTTACAATGAGATGTTGATAAAAGGCTCCGAGTTTAATATAGACCTGGTCTTATTTGAATCTGTATGCCGTCTCCATAGACGCCGAAAGAAGGGCACGTAGCGGAAAATTGATAATATTCCGAATTGTATTGACCCTAAATATAAGATCGCTGAAGTGAAAAATATTGATGTCATTTGAATTTTGAACCGTTTGGATTGTTGATCGGAGTAAGACTTGTTTGATTACCGCTACTACCGATGCTAGTAAAGTCGTTTTCGTACAAAAACGATTCCTACATAAATATTTTTTTTAAGGGGACCCCTAATTCTTTCTCCGAAATAAAAGTAAGTTACGCTTTGTAACAATAGCTATCTGCCAGTCAAAGTCTCGTCAAAATATGTCCATCCATTACAGAGTGGAGACAAACAGAAAGAAAAAATTGTACGTGACATTGGCGAAGTAATGTGTGCTCAACTGGCACGCTTTGAAGCCATTAACAAGAGAATTGAATTGAATTGAAGAAAAAATTGTGTTTACTTATACTACCACCACAACCACAAGTTAGATAACCACAAGAAGATATTACTATGTAGTACATTACTATAACTCGACAGCTTTTTACTAAACATAGCATATTTGCTATGTTTAGTAAAAAGCTGTCGAGTTGATGTTACAAACGGACACTCCAATTTATCAAAAGAGCCAATAATATTATTTAGGGCAGTATGTTAGTATAAATTGTCTCCCTGAGCATATAATATATTCTGAAATTAAATATCATAAATCAGGAATTCGAAGTAATAGTAAAACCATTTGTCTTTATTTATTGATTGTAAGACTATTGCCGCAAAAATTCTGCAGGAGCTCTCGCTTCGGAGAACATGTGATTTACTATCGGTCTTACATTCTCTTTGAAAAGCTCTTAAGCTTTTAATAGATCTTGTTTAGACAAGTTAAGGGAAATATTTTTATTTTTGTACGAAATAAAATAATATGTAACTAAATGTTTACTTAATTATATAATTAATAACTAAACATTACTAAAAATAATGTATTTGACCTGTCCTTGAGTAATTATGATTCTACCAGTGTGGTATCAGTACCTACTAATGATATGACCGACACCGGCTTAGCTAGCATGTACGGTCACACATTAGAAGGTCATCGTTTCGACTCCCGGATCGATCTAAATTTAGTCAATGGGCCGTGACTGTTTCTGTTAAGACATTCCCATTAACCGGCAGGAGTCGGTCCTACGCCATAATTATCACTGACGTATAGTACTACAGTTCAATCTAAGTAATTATTAAATTGAGAAAAATAATAGAGAGTGTTGAGTTCTGCGCACACTGCACACTTGGCTAGCCTCAGTCGCTGTGACCCAAAGCTTTGGTAAATCCCAAAAAATGGTTTTGTGAAAATTACTAATCTTAAAGGACATTACGAAAAGTTTAATAACTTTAAATGATATTTTAATCACAATAGATATATTTTTTCGATAGAACGAATAACAAATAACTATATTTAAACATAATATTCCAGCATAACATTTTATGTAAATTCATTTTTAAAATAGTACAAAATTTCACACTTCATTATGGGAGAATTCAGCAAATTGGACAGACCGCCGAGTGACAATTGGGTGATTACTTTTAATTCAATGCACATTCAGTACTTGTATGCCTGATTTGAAGTAAGCATATTGTGATAAAAAATGACATTTCTTTGTTTTATTTCCACTAAAGCATATAATTAAACCTATTTATCCCACATTACATAATATATTATAGTAGGTACTTATACTGAACGAGTTTTGACTAAATATCATTTTTTTGTTTTATTTTTTATTTTTATTGCTTTACAGTATTAGTATGTTACAATATTGTAATTGATAATATAAATAAAGTGAGCGCTACAAGACATATTATAATTGTACTTTTTTAAGCATGTTAAATTATACTTTTTTGTATGTAATATGACACGAACTAGGTTAAGGCGAAGAGAAACACGTGCCCAGTAGTGGGACGTTAAAAATAGTTTAATACTGCTGGTTATCGGGGATGACATATTATAAGATTCAAATCAAATCTAATCAAAATATACTTTTACAAGCACTTTTGATTCGTCACTTTTACATTATTACATATATAGAATTTAAATCAAATGTCAGTCTGTACGTCTTGGACTTGGGAGTAAGCTACTACCGACTCGGAATGCTGTTCTGCTGAGAAGAGCCGGCGAGAAACCCAACAGTTGCTCTTTTCAAAAAATATTTGATTACAATATTTATTACATTACAATATTTATCTATTTATCCTACGTGATTCTATTTCTGCGGAAGATATCTGTGTAATCTAACCGTTAAAATTTACAAAAACCTTCCCAAATGTTAGCATTCCGAAAATAATTGAAAGCGGGCAACACTCGGTAGAACAAGGCATGTGTTATACCATTTCCGGTTTTTAATACCAATTTACGCTCGCATCCTGTTCTACTCGCACTATGATCGTTTCATATCATTTTCAAGCGTTTGATGTGCTGTAATGTTTTTTCTTTCATAGATTTATGTATTTGGATATGAAGATTTATTGTACAGTCAAAAATGCAATGGTTGTTGAAAATAAATATCGCTGATGTAGAGCAGTTGAGATATAAAATATACGATATGAATCAACTGGGGATGTGTTTACCACATTAGTATTACTATTATGTTTTCTGTAGTAATACGAAAATTTATAAACTCATAAATTTATAATTAGCTCGATACGTTGACAAAATTGAATATTTTAAATTTTAATTTAAGTTTTTGTATGCGGTGTATTCAATAATAAACAGTTGCCTAATAATTATTATGCTTAGGTAGAAATGACTTCAAATCCCAATAATATTTTCACAGGAAAATCCATATCACACGACTTATCTTACAGTGAAAGAAAGCATCGTAAGGAGAACATCATGCCTAAAGAAACTATTAAGTTTTGAAAGATATGTAAAATCGGTCTAACAACATTTGACCAGCATGGTGGACTATAACTTGATTCCCTTGTGTCCCGTTGAGACCCTTGCTCAGGCTGAGCAGGGGCTGGTGGGACTCTCGTAACGTCCCATTGTTAAGAAGAGCTGAATTCAAGTCATATATATTATTATAGCCTAAGTTACTCCTTATAACATTAGCTATCTGCGAGTGAAAGTCCCGTCAAAATTAGTCTAGCCATTTCAGAGATTAGACGGAACAAACAGGTAACAAACCGAACAAACAAAAATTTTAAAAATTGTTCTTTTGATGTAAGTACCATATATACTTTCATATGCATTAAGTGAAACGCTGTTAATTTGAAATTAAAAACAGACACTTCAATTTTATTTTTATATAGGTATAGGTATAAATAATATTAGTACTACGAAACATGACGTCATTAATTTCAATATTAAACATTCCTCTGTAATATTATGATTTTCTTTTAGTAGGCACATAATATTAATATTACTTTGATGAAAATTTCTTCTTCTTAGAAATGTTATTGAGCATTAACCTTTATTACGAAGAAAATTAAAGCGTATCTCTGTTTAAAATATATCCCAAGTAATATCAATAACCCACTTTGTCTTTAGTGTCTCGTTCAAAGAAAAGTTCCGCTTCTACCAAGTAAATATTATCTTATATCAAATTATAAATAAATAAATTAAAAATTCCTTGGGACATAAACCAGGGCTCGGATACCGGTATATTTTTCGAAACGTTTTCGACTCAAAAACCTAAGAACGGATTAGTAATGGTTTCGTTTAAACAGAACGCTATATAAAACGTTTTTGAAGAGGAACATAATTTAAATCGTTTTCGGTTAATAAAACGTTTTTAACCTTTTTTAAACGTTTTTTTTTTCACTTTAATAAATACGGCATAAAGATCATTGCCAAATCATTCAAAATATCGTAAATAAAATCTCAAAAAACGAGTACAAGCCCCTAATAACATGTATATTACCACCCCCACCCTCCAGCCAGAACTTTTTCTGAGTCTGGACAATTTTGTCCATGCGCGGTCGCGTCCTGTGGAATAAACCGGTTTTTGAAAGTGTTCTTGTATCGGTTTCGTTCCGAACAAAATGTTGTATAAAAAATTCAAAGAACTGTTCGGAACATTTTAAAAACCTATCATAAACACACAGCACCATCTAAGTATTTCTATGGTAAGCTATGACACGCATTATGGGTACCTGATAGTTGATACACTATACATTTAACTTTAAATACATACGTATTTTAAATATTTTAAACACCCATGACTGGAGTACAAACGTTCAGAGAAATGAATGCCTCCAGCGGAACTGGAACCACGACCGCTGGCGCAGCAAGTAGCATCACTTCCAATTAAGCAAAATGTGTCATTGACATTGAAATTCATTGCTATTTTTGAACTTGACATGTGAAAAAATCACCTTTACATAATTTATACTGCGTATTTTTAAAACACGCCTTATGAGATATAATAGCATATTTACTTACAATTGCTTTTGCCTGTATGCATTATTAAGATAAAAAGATTGCAAAGAACTTTTAATATAATATTATAAGTTCTGTGTAACATTGGGCAGGATCATGGATAATTATTCCAAGCGCTATACACATTTGGCTCAGTCGGTAGAGACCCTACTTTCTACGCCAGCGGTCGCAGGTTCGAGTCCTGCTGGGCGCATGCATTTGTTGAGCACAAATGTTTGTACTCCAGTCATGGATGTTTATATTTATATTTTATAATATGTATGTACATATTTAAAATTTATATGTGTAGTATAATATCAATTATCTGGTATCCGTAACACAAGCTTAGCTTAGCACGGAACTAGATGGCGTTGTTGTAATAATGTCCCAACGTTATGGAAGACAGACATAATAATATTATTTCCTATGTGTTCCCTTTTTACCAATCACTCAGACTTATAATACTTAAAATATCTTTGAAAACAACGCCCAAAAAGGTTTAATTCCGAAAAAAGTAATAATATTATTAGGATAAAAATGTTACATCAAATAAATTGGTTTGGCTTAGCCATTTTGTACAGATCTTTCTCAATAAAATTTCAAGTTAGGCTCGCTGCAGACTTACTCAATTAGTTTTTATTACTTCACTGTGCAATTGATGCTTTTATTATGTTGTGAAAGCCCGCCCTAGCCCACTAGAGACTAGCCCACTTTTTTACGTGTAATTACTATGGTCCTTGCATATTATGTTACCAGGGTAAAATGTAAGAAGTTTTTTTTGAAGTGACACTTCTTAACTGCGACTTTCAACATCCTTTTTCTTAAATTGAGTAAACTAGCAAAATTAAACATGATTTCGTTTGAGAAAATCAAATAACAGAAATAGAAAGTATATGCTTTTTAAATAATTTCTATATACCACACAATGTGGTACTGTGTGTGGAAATATTTTAATAATAATAGAAAATGGATACACTTGGATGAGGAATGCATTATGTTCTTGTACGCAGTTAGTTTACCCATAAATCGATCAATTTTGTCATTTTATCCGCTATTCTTAGTTATTTCAATGTTCTGAATTACTATCCGGACTATTATTCCAGTCGACGAGTTGCCTTATAATAAATAAAGTTTCGTTTTGAACGTGGACGATACAGAAAGCCTTCTGTAACGAGATTCAATCAAAAATATATCCGGTCAGAGACTTCGTTATTGTTTCTAGTTTTCTTTTTGTTTTTATTATTAATATAAAGATTGATACGTATTTTACGTCGGATATAATGTGATTTTAGGACTAAGTTTATTACAGGTAAATAAAAATTACGATTATTATTATTTTTTTGTTTAATTGTATGAAAATGAATGTATTTTTATATAATTTTAAGCTAAACTAACTACCTATAACTTATAAAAAAATTATAATCATATCTATCGTGTGACCTACATACTAATTTTATTTTCTTACAACGATCATGAATCATGATTAACATCAGGACGTTCTCGAATTACTCAAAAGTGAAACGAACATTCTGACAATTAATTATTATTTAATTATTTAAAAAAAAAACAGACTAACTGTCTTAATAGTGTTAGTAATATTTTATAACGTAAAAGTAATGAAAATGATTAATCGGAAGACCAAAATGTCCGATCCTGAACGGTTTTTAAATTACAATTATTTTATAAAAAACCAAGCAATCAAATATATCTCACTTCATTCATAAAATAAAACTTTAAAAATTAAACATTAAAAAACAACATTATTACATACCTAAAAACATTTGTCATACATTACTTACAAAAGTATTAGTTCCAATAATTCAAACTAGATGGCGCTACTAGTATTTTACATCGCGCTATCGTTTTGTTCACTTGCAATGTATAAGAGCTCTACGGCGACATAGAGTCGTTGCCATCAGAAGGGTCTTAACTGACTCGACTGAACAGCGAGTGATGAATTTGGATATGATCCTAGTGATTAAATTCCGCTCGCTCGTGTCTCAACTATCGCAGAGGCACGGGTTGAATATCTGACGCTGTTTTTTGGCCACATTTTAAAACTCTTATAATAGAATCTAAGTTCCTAACTAAAGCTACGGCCTACGCGTGTTCTTAGTTCTATCGCGCAATTCGATTATCGAATCATTTTATTTTTATTGTTTTAAATTGAAATGTGTTTTTTAACAATTAAATATTAATTATTATTATATATCTTAATTAAGTCTAGTTTAATATTATTAAAATACAATTATTTTGTGTTTTTTGTTGTTTTTTATGTTAGTTACAATGTTGAGTTTACCTTTGACTTGAATGACTGTTTACTGTATTAATTATTATTTTTTATAAAGTTACTTTTGTGTACTGTTGGTAATCCTATATAAATAAATAAACGCTATGCAAATTATTTGCCTATTTCCCAGCCAAGTTTTATCGAAATCTGTTTTATTATACATATTTACTTATCACGTTTTAAGGTGTATTTTAAAAAAATATTATTTTTTAAACCTTATCTTAAATGATTTAATATTTCAAGTGTGTATTTTAAAAAAATATTATTTTTTAAACCTTATCTTAAATGATTATGTTGGGACATTATTACAACAGCGCCATCTAGTTCCGCAGTAAGCTACTTAACGTGCTTGTGTTGCGGATACCAGATAGTTGATATACTACACATATAAATTTTAAATACATTGTAAACGACGGGTGTATATATGAACATTCAAACTGTTATATACTAAATTATTCCACCTTTCTTATGTCGTTACACCACATATATCACTTTATCACTTTATACCATTAATAACGAATAACATTAATAACATTACTTAATTATATACCAATTCACTGGTTCACTTCACTTTACTTTAATACTTCACGCACTGTCACTTAGCTAAAGCACTACAACGTAACTCGCACAGGAATAACCCGCTCTTAACGACAAACTTCGTATTTATGGAGAGTAATCAAAGTGGGGGATGACAGCTAAGTTGTCATAACACTGTTCAACTTCCGGGCTAAAGATATTGCTGACACGGCCATCCTGCACGGTGACTGTCCCAGTCACCCTATGAGTGTGGATCTAAACACAAACAGTATTCATATATATTATTATAATAAATGCCAATGATCATTTGCCAACAGTTGCATTGTTAAACACCAATGATTGAACCAAAGGCCACCTGCACTTAAAGAAACTTTGTTGTACTTAAGTGTCCCAGGCTCGCCTTTACACCAACCAAAGATTATTACTTAGTAAGGCTACCTGTACCTAAAGGAACACTGTCATACTTAGCGTACTAGGATAGTCTTACATTCATAACTGCTTGTACCTAAAGGAACTCTTTCTCACTTAGCGTACAAGGACAGTCTTTAATTCATAACCTCTTGTACCTAAAGGCATATTGTCACACTTAGCGTACAAGAATAGTCTTTTATTCATAACCGCTTGTACCTAAAGGAACTCTGTCACACTTAGCGTACAAGGACAGTCTCTCATTCATAACCTCTTGTACCTAAAGGCATATTGTCACACTTAGCGTACAAGAATAGTCTTTTATTCAAAACTGCTTGCACTTAAAGGAACACTGTCACACTTAACATGCCAAGCAGAGCCTGAATAACTGTAATACTAAGTACAATACATGTCATGATATATTTTTAAAGTTTAGATTAGACTCACTGAACACTCATAAATAATAAAGAAGAACCGTAAATAAATAACACATACATTACCAACACGGAGCATATAAATTAAAAAGAAAATTAAGGGTCCATTCAGTGTCCCAATCGTCTATACAAATACAAGCCTTCATATTTTCAGCGGCTATTTAAGAAGCTGAAGAGGCTTACGCATATTTTAAAATTACTGGCTTATGTGGTGGCTTCAATATTGCTCTCTTTTTTTGCCTGTAGCTGCTAGAAGAGGATTGTGAGCGAGCCCAATTACGGCGTGATCTGTTTCTTCCCATAGTTCACATCCCGCTTCTGATGTAAACGACGGGTGTATATATGAACATTCAAACTGTTATATACTAAATTATTCCACCTTTCTTATGTCGTTACACCACATATATCACTTTATCACTTTATACCATTAATAACGAATAACATTAATAACATTACTTAATTATATACCAATTCACTGGTTCACTTCACTTTACTTTAATACTTCACGCACTGTCACTTAGCTAAAGCACTACAACGTAACTCGCACAGGAATAACCCGCTCTTAACGACAAACTTCGTATTTATGGAGAGTAATCAAAGTGGGGGATGACAGCTAAGTTGTCATAACACTGTTCAACTTCCGGGCTAAAGATATTGCTGACAACATACATATTATAAATATAAACACCCATGACTGGAGTACAAACATTCGTGATCAGCAAATGAATGCCCCCAGCGGGACTCTAACCCGCGACCGCTGGCGCAGAAAGTAGGGTCACTACCAACTGAGCCACACGAGTCGTCACAGTATATAGTCAAGTCGTTTCAGCGTAAAGATGAAAAAGAGGCAGGGACAATAATAAGTATAATGTAGCGAATCAATAAGTTGATAACTATTCATTCTTGCATATTGTGATTTGTTTACTATACTTAAATATTTATTTTAAACAAATACGTCGGGACATTAACACACAACACTGCCTAGTTCCGTGGTAAGCGAGGCTTGTGTTACGGATACCAGATGGTTGATACACTGCACATATATAACTTTAAATGTAATACATACTTAATATAAACACCCATGACTGGAGTACAAACAGAATTGATGTGTTCAACACACAAAAGACTGTCCCATCGGAACTCGGACCCGACCGCCTAGTCTTTTTCAATTGAGCCAAACGTATCTTCAAAATATTATTATATTTTTTTATTATTACATTTTTTATTGAATATTTTGTAATTAATACTTACTAAAAACGGAACTATAAAATCAACATGTGTTGACCAAACGTATTTTGCGTATTTGAAGTCATGCGCATTATATTTATATTCTTAATTTTAGACGTAACCGCGGGTAACTGCTAGGTTGGTATAGCAGCAACACTAAATTAGTCGTGTACGGTGTAATGAGGTGCGATTGCGGCCAAGTGACAAAAACATACTTGGTATTATCTGTACGCTATAAACTGGTGTGAATTGCAATTTATAATATTTTTTGAATAGTAAGTAATGTAGCTAAATCAATATCTAATTTATTGATATCGATCAAACCTACAATTAATTCATCTAAATTTTTAACAAGTGCCTGTCTTAAACAGGTTTTTTAGTAGATTTTTTTGTTTTTTTTTTATTAAATTAAACTACGTTTTGATATAATTTTATAGTTTATTTTTTTTAATTTTTATGTATGTTAATTTGTGTGTGAAAAACTAACACCATTTATTACATAACATAACACTTTAAAAAAAATAGTATAATATAACACTAGGATGACTAACAGGGTTTGGTTTACGTTAGATTTTGAAGTAATACAACTAATCTACTAACATATCGGCCTAAACTTCTTTTTTATGTGACCAACGTGGCAGACTATCTGCTGTAGATAAAACGCCTTTGCTAGCATAATAGCAACAATATTCAAACTGACAAATAAACCCTCATTATTTCAAAAAACCTAATGGTTTTTAATGGTTTACCAAATAAGTTTGAATCTAAAACTATATTTAAATAATATTTAAATTTGTCAATATATTTTAATACTTATATCACTTTACGAAACAAGCTTTCAGAATCTATAAACAAAATAGGAACACCATAAATTAGTGAACAGACTGTGTTAAACGAATTAGAGCGTCGCGTGCGCCAAAGCGTGGTGAGTCAAGTTCAACACAATTGTTATGCAATGGTTGGTTTCGTCTGGATATTTGGGAATAGTGCTTTAAAGCTACATAAAATATGTATTTGTCTCATTCTTAAGTAATAAAACACAAATTTTGATAAAATTTTGTGTAACAATAGCTGGTAATTCGGATTAACATAATTTAGAATATTTTTTACACCAGCTTTTCTCTAAAAAATCTATAATAATCGTTAAAATGTAACGTATTTAATAAAGCGAAGGCCTAATACTGAAAACTTTGTAAGTAATTTAATTCTTAACCATCCAAAACGTAAATGTTTTTGCAAACTGTTATCACTCGGTATTTATAATTGTATATCCACTTAATATTATTTCTTGTGTAAAAAAACAAATTTAAGTACATATTATATTTTATAATGGGATGTTATATATAAGATATATAAAATAAAATATACCTACATATATACATAATGAATATATAAAGACACCATCATTGATGATTAATTAACTTGGAAGTACAAGCTTTTGGTCTGGGAACCAGGAAAGAAAAAAGAAGCAAATTATTCAACAATAACTCATTAAGTTTTTTTATTACAGTTCATCTTAATTCGTTAAGATTATTGTATATGGTATGTTGGTTTTTGACAAATACATTTTAATGTTTATAATTTTTATATATAATAACTTCAATTTATTACAAATAAGTCGCAAGCCTCATTTAAAAAAGAAGTTTTTTGCTATAAAGTAAAAAGTCCCATAATATTTTAAGCTATGATAACCATTTATCATCACACCAGATTTCGTTAATACTACGGGTCTTCTCGCGATACAGTCACAGAGAGAGAGAGAGAGACAAATAGTCAGACAACAGATGAAAAAAATCTAAAGGCTATAGATTCAGCCTCTGTATCTATACAGACTATGTCAATAAGATTTAAAAAAAATGTAAAAATTCGGCTCAGAATTTTAACGTCATAATATCCATTTGTAAGGTTTTCAAAATATTATTAAATCGACAACTATCATTTTTTTAATGGTTATCATGTTTCCTCTATCATTTGGACATTATTACAACAGCGCCATCTAGTTCCGTGGTAAGCTGCGAGGCTCGTGTTACAGATATCAGATAGTTGATATGCTACACATATAAATTTTAAACACATATGTATTATAAATATTAACACCCATGACTGAAGTACAAACATGTGTTCATCGAATGTATGCCCCCAGCGGAAATCAACTCGCTACCAAGTACCAACTGAGCCAAACGTGTTGTCATTTTTGCTTTATCTTATCTTTGGGATTGAGTTTTCATAAGTAGATCAGTTACTCTACATCATTTAAATTAGTTACTACTTGTGATATATTTACTATGTCTTGTAATTAACTTTTTACTATCAAATCATAATCAATTTAATTACCGTACACACAAGGTATTAATTACAGTGCTTAGTTACAACTAACTTAATAATTGTCACTAGTGAGTAGTGACTCACCTCCCGTGCTCAAAGACAGACAAACAAAAATTCTAAAACTATACATTTCAATAAATATTCTATGTACATAATCACTTTAGTTAAAATTTTATTACAGGTAGGTATAGATTAGTTGTAATTTACTGGATTTGAACTTTTATAACAAGTAAAATACAATTTATTCTTATTAATAGAGCATTATTATAATAACATATAAGCAACCTAGCTGTATTTAAAATAAATTTTAAAACAATCTTGAAGCAACACGGGTGACCTGCATTGCATACATCACAGCAATGTCATATTGCGCATCTACTTTTATTTATTTTGCAAAGCTTGACATAATATATAAAAATTTAATTTAGAGAATTGTCTCTCGTGACGAGAAGAAAATTCTCAGTAAAAGTTTGCATCATGTCATATAATGATGTTAAATATTAAATACTTGGCGAAAAATACTAGTTACTCATCTTACACCTAGACTTCGACTCTACGTCTAGACTTTGCTTAATCAAAGAGGGATTATTATGACAAAAATCTACGTAGAAAGCATACCACTATTGCTGATTTATGTTTTTTTTGGTAATATAATATAGATGGAAGGTAATCGTAGTCCAGCAGTAACTTGCTCGCTTGGATAACCGAGTGATGCGGGTTCAAATTCGGGTCTTGCACCTCTGATATTTTCATGTGCGAATCATTTCCAACATGATTGATGATGACACTACTTGTCTTACGGTGAAGGAAAACATCGTAAGAAAATCTGCATATCTGAGAAAACCTAGCAAGTTTTCGAAAGACATGTGAAGTCCGTCAACACGCACTAGGCCAGCACGGTGGACTATGGCCTAATACTCTCGTACTGAGGGAGGCCTGTGCCTAGCAGTGGGACGTTAGACAATATTGTGGAATATAAACAGAAAAGAGGATGTTGGAGTGGGGAAAAAACTATAAAAGTCGATGCATAACTGGCATCGGGGGGTAGTTGTATCTTGACGCTTGTCGTGGTAGTATTGTTAGGTCGTTACTCTGTTGGTTTATTTCTTTAAAATATCATTGTTGGTAGCTTAGTTGTTTTTTGGTTAGTTTAATTGTGTTTTAGCGTTTTCAGATACTTACAATAAATTGAGGTCGATTTAGTATGCTTATTTTTTTAAAAGAAAGCTCACTTCTGGTCTAAATTCACAAGATCAGAAGTGGGATAGGTCCTGTTTCGCCCACAACTTTTGTTAGCGTGTGGTATTTGTTGTTCGTTTCTGTTTAAAAGTTTTTATCGGAGGGTACCGTGATTTTGGTGTATTTTCATTGATTTTGGTGATTCGTGTTTTTTGTTGGTCGCTGTGTTTAGTATAGTTTTGTTTTGCTTGTCAGGCTTAAATTAGACAATTTAGTTGGTATGTCAGACAACCAGCGAGATCGTAGTGAAAGTCGCCGATGTAGTTATAGTCCTCGTCATGAGCGTGGCGGTAGTCGTGATCTGTGTTATAGGAGGTGCTGTGCTTTATGCCAGGCCTTTGTAGAAATGTTAACTGTAAAGTTTTTATTTTATTTTACTTACTTACTTACTTACTTTACTGTGTACGTAAAAGATGCTTATTTTGTGTTTTCGTATTGGGGTTGACACATTCAAGGGAAGATGTATCTTGCGGTTGGGGATAGCATGTCTCGCAGATCTTTGTACTCGGATATGCTGTCCTGGCCGACAGGTGCACTTCAAGTGGGGTACGGTTTCATATTATTGGATGCTGTCTTGGAGTGCGCTCGGACATGCGATCCTAGTATATGGAACATACCTTGTGTAGCTTAAGATTAATGTGTGTGAGCTCGGATAGTGTCTTGGAGGTTATTCAGACATGTCGTCCTGGAGCAGTGATCATACTATGAGTTGGCCGTTGCATATGTTTTTGCAGCAAACATTAAACGTATATTTGGGGGTAGTTTGGATTGAAATACGCTTTTATAGGTACTGATTTACACACGCAAAGCTATGACATGGTTCTCTGGCGAGTCGTGAGGGTGCACTCCCCCGACGGGTCCTGCCCCGGGTAATTGGTACAAATATCTGTTTGTTTTACATCCACTGTGCTTAGGTTATGCTAGGTAACGTATATTTGTGGTTAGGTTGGGTTGAAACATGCTTTTATAGGTACTGATTTACACACGCAAAGCTATGACATGGTTCTCTGGCGAGTCGTGAGGGCGCACTCCCCCGACGGGTCCTGCCCCGGGTAATTGGTACAGATATGTGTTTGTTTCACATCCATTGTGCTTAGGTTATGCTAGGTGAGCTTAGCCCACGAATGAATCAAATTGAAACCTTAATATAGACCAGCAATTTTTAGAAATGCATTTTGTGTTTTTTTTCTGTCTGGAGATTTTTTTTTTATACGGCAGCAATGATGAGAGTGTGATGTCTATAGCTCGTGGCGTCACTCAAGTTTTCGATGTCGAGGTTCTGAATCCCAAGGTAAGAAGATGAGGGAGCCCGAGGACGGTCTCCTGTCAGGAAAGGCCGTGTGGAATATAAACAGAAAAGAGGATGTTGGAGTGGGGAAAAAACTATAAAAGTCGATGCATAACTGGCATCGGGGGGTAGTTGTATCTTGACGCTTGTCGTGGTAGTATTGTTAGGTCGTTACTCTGTTGGTTTATTTCTTTAAAATATCATTGTTGGTAGCTTAGTTGTTTTTTGGTTAGTTTAATTGTGTTTTAGCGTTTTCAGATACTTACAATAAATTGAGGTCGATTTAGTATGCTTATTTTTTTAAAAGAAAGCTCACTTCTGGTCTAAATTCACAAGAATATAGATTGTTATAAATTTTATGAACTTAATTTTTTGCTGGGTAGAGCAGTGACTGCAACGTTCGCCTCATATCGCTAATCTCCATGAAACCCTACATTAAATCAGATTATTATTATAGTTACTTGAACCGTTTGGTGTCCTAGTTATTGTTCGAAACATTAAATTATTTTTATGGGATATAAATAGAGTTGTACAAAAATACTAAAGAACGTGTCTGCCAAATGTGAAATGTTGATAGACATGTGTATAGTGTACCCACATTTATACTTGCTGCGAGAATTGTATGTCTCCGAATGCGGAATAATGTTTTTCGTCAAATTGTTTTTATTTTTTAAATTCGCTTAATACACTGTCAGGGTTTAAATTTTTCTATTTAATTGTTTTTAATTAACGTCCTCATGGACATGGGCCACCCTTCAAAGAACACGATAACAGAACACAATAGACTCTGGCATTATTATGCCAAAGTCATATTATTCGGGCCAATTGCGAGTTACCAGTAAATACACGGTATAATAAAATAATTTAATAAGCTAGTTATCTCCTTATAAGGTCATTTCCTGGTTCCCATGTCCGCCATTGACCTCTTTATATCCAATAGCAGTAATATGTAACAAAGTTTGTTTACAAGCTATTAACATGTTTACAGTATAATGACACATCTCAATGTTACTTGCGCAAGCGTTGCGTGTATGAAATACGGACAATGCTGTGAGAAGCATACGAAGACCACAATGACTATTGACTTGAGAAAAACTTACCTTTAAATAGTAAGATTAGAGATACTATTTTGAATTTGTGGTTCGCAAAAGTTTTCAGAATTTGCGAAATTCAATATTTCGTGCTTAATTTCACATTTTAAATGCTAGCGCACGACTTTATATCAATTGTACAACGATCAAAATAGCAAATTTGAAATAATGCCATTGAAATATATTTAAAAATAGTTTTTTAATTAAGTTATGTTAGCCATCATTACTATTCGCTTGTACTCAAGAAAACATCGTGAGGAAATTTTTACGTCTGAGTTACATAAACATTTTTCAAAAGATCTGTCATGCGCAACAAATCGAACTTGGACACCGTAGAAGACTATGGCATAATAAAAATAGAAAAAGTTTTATATTAAAATATATAGTTGTCCCGCATCGTTAGTTTAAGTAGTCACCTTAAAACGTATGAGCTCGCAATAGGCGTGAAAATTGTCGAAATGACGAGCAAACACAAAGAACTTTTGAGATGGATGAAATTCTCAACTTTGGAAGTTGGAACTGAATGGATGTTGCCAAAATAATGTTCAATACTTAGGTTAAGAAAGGAGTATGACTTAAAAGTATCATAAGCGAATAATGTGTCATTTTTTTTTTTTTTATATTGTCATTAAATAATTATTTCAAAACTATTTTAATTTCGTGTCTTCTATATTCTCACATGACATTGGCAAAGTAATCTGTGCTCAACAAACACCTTTGAAGCCATTGACAAGAGAATTGAATTGAGTTAAACTATTTTAATGTAAGCGTTTTTCTTTTATCATAAGAGTTTTCAATTTTACATTCTTAGATTTCGTATTTGACATTTTGAATAAACAATGCAAATAAAATATGATAAGTTTTGAGTAGGTATAATGTCTTTTTACCTTAAGTGCTTATTCCCCCTTTTGCTTAAGAAGACAGGGTGACATACTCATTTCTATTTTATTCAGGTTTCAATTTTTCTATGTAAACATATTGCTTTTTCTCGTAAATTTAAAACTAACTTTCAGTCAAGTGCTTGTAAGCTCACTGAAGCAAACTACATACAAAATGTACACTTAAAAACTATTATTAAGTCGTAAATTTTGTTTGTAAAAGGCAATCTCTAAAACTATAGAACTTTCTTTAAACCATGGCTGAATAAATTATAAATTAAAATACATATTAACTTCATACAAGATCTTTCTCGCGAGTGACTAATTAAATGGGTACACCAACTTTTATCCGATTCACTTAAATTAGCGAAAATACAGCATCCGTCTATTTTAAAGTCGGACAAAAAGTGGCTTTTGTCAGAATTTCCCAGTATTATGGGCTAAGCTTCAGTTATTGAATTTGGCTTAGCAATTAGTTAATAGTTTGCCTTATTGTTATCCATATGAATGTACTAGTATAATATTTCTGTAATAAGTCGTACATAATACTTTTACTACTTTTGTCCTGTTTCAATTGATTATTAGGTACGCTTACAGTATTTCATAATCTTTATTTAAGTTACTGTGATATTAAAGTAAATGTAAATACGCTCACTTCACACAGTGTGGTCCCTAAATACGCTTTGTGCGCAATATCATAGTATAAGTGACTCTCTGAAAACATGAGCTATCTGCTAGTAAAAGTCTCGTAAAAATTGGTCTAACCTTTTCGGAGATTAGCTGGAACCAACAGACAGACAGACAAACATTTTTTTTATTAGTACTGTAGCTTTACCGTATAATTATATAATATATTATGTACATGTATTTAGAAAATTTTAACATTACAAACTGACACTTAATATTTTTTTATTTGTGTACATATAAATTGGGCTTCCCACCACGAAATAAGTCAAATTAATACCATTTCTTGTTATCACCTCTAGGCATGTTGGTTAAAATAAATACCTCTCCAAAAGCATTGACATTGTTCTAATGAACAGAGGCGTATGCAAACACTACATCCCTCAATATGGGAACTGATAGACCAACTTTTAGCAATTTCAAAATTCTTACCTTTTACATGAATAAAATCATATAACCTTACTGTCTAATTAGCAAATATAGCTTCTAATTTTGGCATGAATCATTCCCCAAGTAGGTCAGTAGGCATACGAGTATATTACGAATTTACTGTATATTACGTTATTGCATTGTTCTAACAAGGACGACTTGCAATTTTCCCTTAAAATTTAGATAGGTAAATCTTGACTAACTCTGAGATTTATTTATAAATATAATAAAATTTTAACTTAGTGGAATCTGTAAACCTGAATATTTTTTATATAAATCTAATTGAAGTAGATATTATAAACGACGCATAATATTATATAGTTTTTAGAATTGTTCTCTATCTGTCTGTCTGTTTGTCTGTGACGTCATCACAAGGAAACCACTTGACAGATTTTGATGAAATTTGGTATAATGGTAGGTGGTTCGGTGATTCGGATCAATATTTTGACTTTGACTTTGACTTAGAGCTTCATTCTATCACTCTGAGCGGAGCGACTCACTATATAGGATTTTTAAACAAACTTCTTAGCACTTATGGTTTTCTACATAATATAAATATGATGCTTATATTATTAATTACAGTCCACTTTTAAAATATTCAGTTTTAATATTAATAGGCCTTGATTTTTTGTCAATTCTGTGGAAGTAAAATAATTAAATTCGTTCTATTTTAAATTCACAAAGCTAACGTAATGTTAAAATGTATAACTGCGTATATAATATAATGATAAAGCTTTTGTTGTCGAGGATGCGGATTGAATATTTATGAAAAATTTGGATTCTACAGGGCTGTGTCGTCACTCTTGGTAAATGGCTAAAATACTAAACAGTTATTAAATTTTCGCCCTTTTTCGTTTTGCGTCAAGCTGTTGAAAAGATTCTCTAGAGATTTAACTGAATTTACTTTTAAGGTACTAGTTTTCGTGTACAAAATCATTCGATTCCTACATTTAATTTAGTCCAAAAAAATAACTTTACAATGTATGTGTATTATGCTTGTATTGTATTTATTCAGACCTTTTTGACTTCCCATTGTGGGATACGGGCCTTACTCATCCCCGTGCCTCAGGGAGCGCGTAAAGTCGTCGGTCTCTCACTGGTCGTGTCAAGTAGTCGCGGTCGGCCCACCAGAATATGAGAGTGATAGGAATAGAGAGAGCACTTGTGTCTGCGCGTATACTTGTGCTAGTCTCAATGAGATTCGCCGCCATGGCCGGAAGCAGTCGCAGAACATTATTACTGGCCTTATTTTAATATGAGAACTAGAGGGATCAGGTCATTCTCCAATGTATGCCTATTAGTTATTTCTCATCTAATCTAAATACATAATATATATATATATATATATATATATATATATATATATATATATATATATCTCTTAGAAGGAATGTAAAATCTGATTTTTTTACTAAACAACTTTGTTATTTGAAACACCTTAACGACGATTATCATGTCATTTCATGACGTAAGTGATGTATGCTGCATTCTTTACTCGACTTTTCAACTGGTTTTTACTTTAATTTGAGATCTTCTTTTGATGCCAAAATTGAAGTGCTGTACCTTGAAGTTTCATGAAATTTGAAGTCGAATCCCAACTAAATATTCTCTTATTAGGTCTCTAATTAGGTCTCACATTATATAGTATTGAAGAAACTAATACTTACATTCCAACGTGTCATTACACGCTGTTTTACAAATATAATACCAAAACATCAAAAGGCTGTGTCCAAGAACATAAAACTTTATACGTTAATGGAGTACGAGTATGTGAAATTGCTAAGATGTTTTACATAACAAAGCTGTTTTGTGGAACAACTGATTTTACAATCTTACGACGACATAATATATTACAAAAAAAATACAATGGAACTTTAATAATAATCTTTACATACTTAATTTTAGCAAACAAAAAATATACTCCTAATGTTGGTTGTTGAACTCATAACTCGTCTAAACCAATGGCTACAGATCAAGGTCAAGCGTAAGCTCTAAATCCATTGCCATATTAGAAATGGAGGATAATATATAAGTAAAAAAAAAATATTTTGTTTTATTTTATACGTCACTTTTGATAATAAAGGAAAATTATTAATTTTATTAGTGGAATCCTAGATACGTCTTAGCTGCTATTAGCAAAGCCTATGAAATATAGAGTCGGCCAACGGACGTGACGTCACGTCACGACGTCACAACGGACGTGAGGTCATACACTCGCTTGGGACATTAGTGTATGACAGCTTGGGCTGTCCCTTTCACGTCCGTTGGCCGACTATATGTTTCATAGGCTTTGTTACTAGTATAGGTTACCTACTCAGAAATTAGATTTTTCCTGCATTGAAAATATTTTATATATCGACCCCTATAAACAGTTATCATCATACGAAATTTCATCAAAATTTGTCCAGTGGATTTCTCTTGATGTGGTCACAGAGAGACAAACAGGCAACATTTTTAACAACTATAGATAAGATGAATATAATTATTATGTCCAGTATTTAAATTGTTACGAGTAGCAATGAAATGCTTTACATTTTATCAAATGAAAAGTGAAATTTAATTTCGTTGAGACATAAGTATATTTACTAATAAGTTAGAACCATTATAATAAGCGTGTATTACTTTATTCATTTTATAAAAGCAAGTTTTAGTAATTCTACTGCTAATACGTGTCGAATACGCAAATCGAGGGAAGCCGTTAATTGAATTGAATTATTTATTGAAAAAAATGTCGAATGAATAATTATAGGTTAGGTCCTCTTAGAACACGGTTATATACAACCATTACTACCCTCTTAATATAATTATCTACTTATGAGATAATTAATAATTTAATAAAGTCCTGGAATATTAGAATGATTTGCTCTTTTCGTGCTTTATAGTATTAAGCAGACGAGTTTTTGTACTTAAACTTCTTTTTTAACTGTCCGTTAGATTCAGAAAAATATAGCCACCCGGGACACCATTCTGTTTTATATCGGACGTATGGAATCCTAAAGGTACTCCTGTACAGATAGATTGTGACAAATAAATTTCTTAGAAATGTACATGTGGGCATCTGCAATTTTAAAACTTTTGTCTTTTTTAAGGCAAAATAGGCAGCCCAATGGTAACGTGCTCGCTCGATTACCCAAGTGAAGCAGGATCAGATCCGGGTCACGCATCTCTAATGTTTTCATGTGCGAATCATTTCTAACATGATTACCACTTGTCTTAGGGTGAAGGAAAACATCGTCAGGAAACCTGCATGTCTAAGTCCTAAGAGAATCTAGCAAGTTTTCGAAAACCATGTGAATTCCGCTAACCCGCACTTGGCCAGCGTGGTGGACTATGATCTTTTCCCTCTCGTATTGAAGGTAGGTCTACTACGACGTTAAAACGGAAAAATACGAGTAAGAGTAAGAAATATAATTCTGAATTTGGCAAACAAAATTAATAAATAAGCTATATTATTATGATTTATGACTAATAAATGCTCGGTATTTTCTTAAAAATATTTAAATATATTTAAACCACTATCTTATTAGCAATTTATTTGTTTGTTGCAAGCCGACTTAAAAGTCTAAATATGTATATAACAAGTTTATTTAATTATTACATTAACAAACTTGATTTCGGAAGTTTACCGCAAATGAGTCATGACGATGTTTTGCTTTAATTTAAATGATGAAATGATTTATTATATTATGATTAATTACTAACAACAAGCTATGGTTTTGTAGATACTTTTAAATTATACCTTATAATAAATTTATTGTGTGAAACGTATTTGCAAGTATGTAAATATTTCTGGATATTTCTGATACTAACCTGTTCTTGACAATTTTATTGTAGCGTAAACTAATTTATTAATTACAAGCAATTCGCGCGGCTCCGCCCGCGCTCGAGGGGTAAAATAAAAGTGATAAATACAAATTTGATCTAAATATAAAAAATAAAATATATGGAGAGGGACACCCTTATCGCCTAGGGGAATAAAAAATAGCCTACGACCAATTTTCAGACCTATCAAAATATATACATTAAAAAATTAATGAAAATCGGTCAAGACTCAAGCCGTTTCGGAGGAGTTCGATAACAAACATTGTGACACGAAATTTTTATATATTAGAAGATTAGACTTAGTGAAGTGACGTAAATAGGTAAAGTTTGCATGAAAATCAGTATATCCTTAATCCTAGAATAAAATATTAGATATCGAATTAAAAAAATATATCCACTGTCTTTAAAAACACTAATGTCGTAATATAAATAAGACTGTTTTGTTGGATTTTTTTGAATCTATTTCAAGTTTTACGTTTCGACATTATAATATAGGTACATGGACATAATGTCAGTCATACGTGCATTCTTCTATTTGTTATACCTCAATTTCGAAAATACTATAACATGATACGAATGTTTGTGTAAAAGGGAGGACTGGGACTGAGTATTTAATGACAGAAAAATATAATAACTATATTCGCTAGAAAAACGAGACTCGAACTTAGGACCTTCTAATCAACAGCCGTATATGTCAACCACTAAACTAACGTCACTTTTTGACCTTATTACACAGCACCATCTATTTTCGTAGTAAAGTACGAGGCTTGTGTTACGTATTCCGGAGTTGATACACTACTCATATATAACTTTAAATACATACATATTGTAAATGTAAACCGCCATGAATGGAGTACAAACACGCTTGCCCAACAAATGAATACCCCTAGCGGGACTCGAACCAGAGACCGCTGGAAGTTGGAACATCAAGTAAGGTCATTACAAACTGAGTCAAACGTTTCGTCTTTGAAGAGACTCATAACGGAAAATAAATAGAGTGTATCAAGTACCCTTTAATTATATCTTTCGAAGAAACCTAGTTCCTCCGTTAATGTTAGGTAAACCAAAAATAACAACCGTCATATTTGTAATAAATACTAGAGCTAATTGCCTATATTCATAAATCAGTGGGGGCATATTTCGTAATTAGGAACGTGAATGTATCTGATATATTACAACAAGCTTTAAAAATACGTTTATTTTACTATCATTAATACGTATTTATAGTTGTCGAAATCAAGACACGCATTTATATTATAAATTTTGCAATGCTTTACAGCAATCATAGTCACGGGAAAGACTCTCCAATATCAAAATAAATCCGCGACAAAATCCGAAAAGATAGTTTCATTTATAATGTCGAATATTCGCGTAAACCTAAGAAAGTATTAAACACATTTATAGTTAGAAACTACCTATGCATATTAAAAAAATGTTTTCAAGTAGGTGTTTAATATTTATTGATAGAACTATTATAGATTTTACAGAGATGTGATGTTTCCTGCAGTAAAAAGGAGGTATCCTATATAGATAGTTATGTTAGATAACTATCTATTATTTTATCTAATTTCACTAAAATTTGTCCAGTAGGTTTTTCGTGATGCGATCAAACAGAGGCAAAAATTCGAAAAACGATAGTATCGATACATAATAATGACTATTTCAATAGATTTTCCAAAAATATTTCATGTACAGATTTTACAAACTTAGATTTTTTTTATAATAAGTTTCTATAGATGTAGTAAATAATAAAAAACAAGAAAATGTAAAAGTATTTTGATCTAGGTTTAGGATATGGAAAAACTTTCTTAGATAGCAAATTACGAGTACGTATATTACCTTGAACTTCGCAGTCGTGGTCCACACGAACATTGAGATATACTATTTAAATAACATTTGTAAAAGGTTACTAGTATCACACTGGGCTGGGCCAGATGCCTTTTCTCCTAATAAAATAATGTCTAACTAGAATCTTTTCATACAAGCCTTCATTTTAAATCTTAAAACTTTATTTCCCAGTTACCAAAATATACCTACGTAATAGAAATGTATTTTTCATAGAAATCATCAGTAAATCTAATTCTATTAATGTCGTTCACATCAAGCTATCATGATCCATAAATAAATAATTGAATTAATATGTTCGGCCATAAAGTTATTCCCTAAGGCTTTTTTTAAAACATTGTCACTTACATTAAAAACAATAAAATTGCAAAAGAATTACTATTTTTGATTTTGTAATATATGATTAAGATATTTTTATAATAGGTTCGAAAGTAAAGGCGGATGTTAAATTTGGAGTTTAAATTAGATTGTTCTCAGTAGGCAGGTGCTTTGTTTTGTAAACAAGTAAGTCCTTTCATAAATTGGAGGTCAAAATGTATGAATAACAGCATTAACAACGTAGTACTTCACGGACTATAATCATAGCTTTTTATTTGACTTTGTGCATACAAATTGCTCCTGTATGGACGTTTCATAAAATTCTAACCGTGTCAAATCTGTACATTAATTTATATTTTTTGGGAAATCTTATTTAAATATCATTTAAGATGGTTGTTTTTGTCTGTCTGTTTGTCGGGAACGAAGTCACGAAAAAACCATTGAACACTTTGATACTTTTAAAGGCGGGAAAATATCTCTAAGAAATCTATACTATATAATATTACAAAATACCCAGCTTTTACTTGAACGACAGTGAGATGCTTGTCTCATATAATAAAATTCTAACGTATATCTGTACGTTGAATATTTTTTGGAAGTTATAATTTAAATAGTCATTATTAACGATACAGAGGTCAAATCTATAGTTTTTTGAATTTTTGTCTGTCTGTCTGTCTGTGATCGCATCACGAGAAAACTACCGGATAGATTTTGGTTAAATTCGGTGTGGTGGTTCTCCGGGTCAATATATAGGATAGTTTTTACTGCAGGAAAATATATAATTTCTGTGAAATCTACGTAACCCTCAAATGTACCTAAATGTAAACGTAATCTCAAAATGTAGTATTCTATAAAAATAAATTAAAGATTGTACTACAGAAACCTGTATTTTGATCTTACTTGGCTACCTCCAAATGAATTTCAATTCCAAAAATATTTCAATTTATAAACTGAGCACTTCATTTTTTTTTACAGCTGTAATAAAGTATTTTATTTAAATTAAGCATATCCTTATTTTCATATATTTCGATGATTTGGAATTAAATTGCTTTACTTAACGCTCCTTTCCTTATTTAGCCGTTTACCAATATTTAGGTTCTTTTATTAAATCAACAGATACGAATAAGTGTTCAAAAATTAATTTTACATAAAAACGTATGACATAACTATGTTATGAATGCTAAAGTGAGTTTGTTAGTCATCTCGTGACGCTCCAACACATGTAATAATAAAATATACTTGGGCTTAAAATGTGGAAAATGGTGTACATTACTGTGACATTGGCTCATGAGTCTCCTGTGAGATATAATTTTAATGAATACATTATAATTTATAAGATGTGAGAAAAATATAATACTGGTAGCCTGAAACGCACTAGCGACTTACACTCTATTCGCTTAGGTGCATCCCTAGATGCCAAACAATTTTGAACAATTTACTCCTGGTATTAGCCTTTCTCAGTGTACAAAACCTCATCAAAATCCATCTAGCCGTTTCAGGGTTTTCATTACCAATCCACTTAGATGTTACTAGCAAACCCGGCCCGCTTTACAGGGCGTAAGTTAAAATAAATTAACGGGTTTCTAATTTTCTGATAAAATAAAATACTCCTAAATTACTCCGTATAACATTAGCTATCTGCTATTGAAAGTCCTGTCAAAATCGGTCCAGCCGTTTCAGAGATTAGCCGGAACAGACAGGCGGACAAAAGTTAAAAAAAAAGATTGTTTGCAGTAAGTACAGTATATACTTTCATATGCATTTAGTGACAAGCTGTTAATTTGAAATCCAAAACAGTCAATTTTATTTAATTGTACCAAATTTGCTTAAGTCATTGTATTCAAATGTGTAGGCAAATGTTTGGCTTTTAATAATAAAACGTTTAATAAACTTACACATACATACTTGTTGATTCTTTTGCCATTAAGCTTGGATTATAAAATGACAGTGGTAGCCCAGCGGTAACGCGCTCGCTTGGATAACCGAGTGATGTGGGGTCGAATCCGGATCACGCACCTCTGATGTTTTTATGTGGGAATAATTTCTAGCATGATCTACGTGTCTTACGGTGAAGGAAAACATTGTGAGGAAACCTAGCAATTTTTCAAAATACACGTGAAGTCCGCCAACCCGCACTAGGCCAGCGTGGTGGACTATGGCCTTATTCCCTTCGATTTAAAGGGAGCCCAGCGCCCAGGACGTTAAAAAGGGCTGAATACATACATTCAAATGAATACATTCAAATTGAATACACAATGTAAGCCACTAGTAGTTTAAATTTTATCACATTGAAAGATATGAGACCGTTCCCCTAAGTGATAAACGTTCCTTTAAACTAATATTCGCACGATCACTTTAAAGTTTTTTACTTTTATTGATTTTGTTTCCTATTTAGAAACTATTCCGATATCATTCGATATAACTTTAAAAGTAAATTACTGTAATAAAAAGTTAATTGTCTGAATAAGTCGGTTCTCACGTCGATATCAAACGCTCCATTGAATCTTGGAAATGTATAGTTGTTATCTTTGACCTTGTCCACTCACAAATGTATAATTTTGCTAACAAACTAATAATCTGCCCTTACTTTACGTAAACTCTATACCTACGTACCTATAATAAAATGTTAACTTAGTTGAATCTGTAGATACATCGAATATTTTTTGGAATATCTTATTGAAGTAGTCATTATTATCGATACAGAGGCCTAATCTATAGTTTTTAGAATTTTCGTCTGTCTGTCTGTCTGTCTGTGACCGCATCACGGGAAAACCACTGGATAGATTTTGATGAAATTTGGTATGATAACAGCTGGTTGTATATAGGATACTTTTTACTGCTGGAAAATATCTAATTTCTGGGAAATCTCAACTAACTCTTACCAACCAGCTTTAAAATTACACGGTATGTGAAATCTAAGAATTTGGTTTCCGGTCTTTAGAAAGCGGGCGGAGCCGCGGGTAATGCTAGTTAATTATATTAATATTATAAATGGGAAAGTAAATAAAAATATAAAATATTCAAAATAAACATATTCAATAACTCTAACTTTTCAATATTTTAGTCTTATATAAGAAAAGTACCAGAAAGTTCTGTTTAGTACCAGAGCTTTTCAAATAAGCTGTATGTTTTAAACGTAACTTTTATTAAACCTAATGTACAAACATACAATTTTCTTCGTGTATATATATAAAAGGCACTTAGTTTTTCTTCACGCCTGTAGTATAGACATGATTTATGACTCATGTACTCGAGCTCTGCCAGCTTGGAGCTTGGTGATATCGAAGTATTTATTTAATGTACGACCTATATAATGTCTGGGACTGCTTTGTTGGTATTGCATGGATACCTTTTCAGTAAGCAATTTTTGTCGGACTTCGAGTGTTACATGATATATGTACACGTATAAGATAATTGTAAGCCTTAGAAACAAGAAGAAAACCTTTCAAGTTGAAAAAGCTATAACGCCATTTTTAAAAAGAGGTATTACTTTACTAATTTTCATGAGATCAGGGAATATACCAGTGTCTATACATTTATTGAATGTAAGAGCTAAATAAGGTGCAATGTTTGTTATTATTGTATTAAGTAATTTAACAGACATGCCCCACAAATCACCAGTTTTCTTTACATTAAAAGTTTTAAATATTTTAATTATCTCATGTGCATCTACATATAAAAATTTAAATTGGTGATTACAGTGCCTTGTATGATTTCTCAAGAATTTGACTGCCTCTATAGGGGAAGATTTTAGAGAAGATGTGACCACTTCTGGGATTTTCGAAAAATAACTCTCAAATGTATTTGCGACATTTTCATCGGAACTTACTGTAACATTATCAATTAAAAGTTGGACAGGTTCGCTGGCGGGCTTTGATCTTCCAGCCGTACGAGTAATTACGTCCCAAGTGGCTTTAATTTTATTATCAGAATTCAAAATTTTATTTCTAATGTGAATAGACTTAGCTTGGAGACAAACATTTTTAAAAATCTTAGAACAAGTTCTTACCCGGCTATGGAACGTTAGGTCTTGATTCCATTGCTTCATACTGTATAATTCATACAACTTATCTCTACTTCTGTATATGCCGACTGTCGCCCAGTCGCTAAATTTCATTTTAGGGTTTTTTAATACAGTACATTCTTTAAATACGTTATTGAATGACTCAAGAGTATATTGAATACTTTGTTGAATACTTTTTGAAAGAAATTCAACGTAAATATATAATTATAAACCCAATATAGAACAAAATTTACCAACTCGTATCTATAGTATAAAAAATAACTGTTTGTTTTGTATTAAAAGTACATTATCATTTTATAATATATACTTCCCTATTTAAATCAGGTTTTGTTTACAATTTCATGGGGCTTAACTTTCTGCGGAACTCTAATTCGTAACCTAAGGCACTAAGTATAAGACTAAGCCTATTCCTTATAATTTCAGCTATCTGTAAAGTCCTATTCGTTTTCGGAGATTAGTTGGTACAAACAGACCAACATTTTAAAAACTGTTTTTTTTATTTTATAAGTAGATACCGTATGCTCTTTTTTATTTTGTTTTTACAAATTAGTTTTGACATTACTGTAGTCCATAACCTATATTTTTTAAAGAAGAAGTAGTACTAAAGTAAATAAGAATTTCTTATACAAGATTTGCATAAAGACAATTTAAAAAGACTAAAGCTAACCGCGGCCACTTTATATCCATTAAATAACAGCCATTCATCGTTCAGGTCATTAAGACACCGCTTATGTACTAGGAGACCTAGATAAATTAAAGTGAATAAAGCCACCTAGAACACAATATTGTTGTTGTAGACCAATGATATTTTAACTACAGATATGTTATACGCTCACTAAACAACCGAAAAAAGTGTTCCGCGCTGCACACATACACACTTTTCATTCAAGGTACATGTCAAAATGATAGAAAGGGGATAGTCGATAAAATCAATAAGAAAAAAAGAGACAGCTAATGTTGTCAATTGCGCGTCAATGTAAACAAACATTAGTCTAGCGACCGATGACATATCAGAATATTAGGCAAATAATTGAAATATATTAATAAATCGAAGTATACTGCGTTCTTACATGTGGTATGAGATCCGTTGTGTTTTATTAACTTTGGTATCATAATTGGTGCATTTCCTAAATACACAGGATGGCATTTTTTTAATTTTGTAGCAGCGTACCACTCGTCGCCATGCGGTGACACTGACTAAAGGCAATACGTCCTAATTAGGATGTTTTCGAGTTTTCACGATTGCGCGCTCATAACATATCTATAGTTAAAATATCATTGTTGTAGACCTTGAAGTTTTTCATGGATGAAATCTCTTTTTCTTATATTTATATTTTTTTACTGTTTCACAGTGAAACCGGCTGGTCGTATTTTGATAAAATTTAGTATACTGATAGACCACCTGGATACGACAAGTTTTTCTCAGTTTGGAGTTACCTTATTTGCTGCGCAAGCGATCGCGGGTTCGAGTCCCGCTGGGGGCATTTATTTGTTGAGCATGAATATTTGTACTCCAGTCATGGGGGTTTATATTTATAATATGTTTGTATTTAAAGTTTTAAATGTGTAATAATGTCCCAACATATTTATCTACTTATATTTATTACTTAAGGTCGAAACCGAGAATAAGTTACTACTCGTAATATTAAATATTTTTATGGAACGATACAATCATTTACATTATGAGAAGAGAATATTATACATTTTTTACCTTACAATAATGTACAGAATAGCGCTGTCAACATATTTTGCTACTTTGGCTAATTTGCAATTCAATATAAAATGTTTGCCAAATTTGAATTAAAAGCAAATTAATCAAATGATAACAATTAATGGTTATTAATGAAACTAATTCAATGTACGCTTTGAATCAGATACTTTTTTTATATACATAATAGACATCTACCGAAAATTAAAAAGTAAAACCGAAAGAATTCAATATTGATTCAAATCATTATAAGTTAACTAGCAATTCTCGCGGCTCCGCCCGCGTTCTAATTACTATTAAAAAATAGGGATTGGTGGTAGAAGGATGAAAATTTAGGTAAGTATTTTTGGATGCCAAATCATAAAATAATAAAAAATTTGGTCTAAAAATAAAAATAAAAAAATTTCGAGAGGACCACCCTTACCACCTAGGGTAATAAAAATGAGTCTACGATCTCTTCTCAGACCTACCTAATATACTTACACAAAAAAGAAACAAAAATCGGTCAAGCCGTTTCGGAGCAGTTCGATAGCAAACACTGTAACACGAGATTTTTATATATTAGATAAGCGCAAAAAATACAAAACAAACATATTTTCGCATTTATAATATTACTTAATTAGTACTAGTGGTTACCCTGTCGACATTCGACCATAATTAATAAATTACAAATTGTAATAAATGAATTTATTGTAGTTGTTTGACATTCAGTGTGTCAAATACACGGTAGTGTGTGTAATGTTTTTTTATTGATTTGATGTATTTTTACCCATCATTAAAAAAAATATTAGCATTCTGCACTCGTTCTCTATATAGACTATAAGTGTGCGAAATTTCATACTCCTCCGTCCGCGCAATTTTTGTAAAAGGGGTGCAAAGTGTTTGCTTCACGTATTAATATATTATGTACCTTTTTATAGGAATGACTAGTTGTTATGACCATTAAATTTCAATTTAAAAATCAAATTATTTTATATTCTATTCTATTATACTATTACTTACTTAGTTGTGTTAAACTATCGTTTTACCTAATCTAGTGATCGTGGCGGAAATTGAACCTCCCTTTCAAAGCGATCAGGCCATAGTCCACCACGCTTAAAAATAATTGCCGACTAGCGGACTACACATTTATTTCGAAAACTTGCCAGATTCCCTCAGCATGCAGAATTCATCAAAGAAAGTGGAAATCATGTGGAAATGATTCATGCATGGAAATTCCAATGGTGCGCGAACCGGTATATGTACCCACGTTCCTCGGTTTCTCAAGCGAGCGCATTACTACTTTGCTATCACTGTCCTAATGTGTTGTTATGATCATTAATGTTAATTTATATTTTAAAACTATTTTACATTCCACTTTGTTTTGGTAAGCTGTCGTCTACCTAAAGTACCTAGTGTTTGTGCAGTGTTCTTAATGCGATCATATGTTATTAAAATTTTATGTATATATACCTATATACCTCGTACTTGTAAATTTCCTCTGGCTAAAGCCGTCAATTTCTCTAGTATTATTCTCGCAAGCAGGAAATAAGTATTAAAATAACACATAGTGCGTATAAGAATATGCATGCATATAATATGCGTTCTCAATATTCCTTCACTCTCAAACACCAGCAAGATGACAATTCAACATACGTCTAATATATAAAAATCTCGTGTCACAGTGTTTGCTATCGAACTCCACCGAAATGGCTTCACCGATTTGTATGAATTTTTTTGTGTATACTTGATAGGTCTTAGAATAGGTCGTAGGCTATTTTTTTATTCCCCTAGGTGATAAGAGTGGCCCTCTCCAGAGTCTTTATTTTTTATTTTTAGACCAAATCTTTATTTTTTATTTTTTTATAATTTTATATCTAAAAATAATTATAACCCTAAATTATGATTATTTTATTTTTATTCATCCTTCTAGCACCAATTCCTACTTTTAATAGTGATTAAAACGCGGGCACAGCCGCGGAACTTGCTAGTAATATGTATATATTCTCACTGATACATTCAACGTTTTTAACATCCCATTGCTACCACTACCTTTGCCTCTAACGCTCTCAATCAAAAACCAAATTTTGTGCTATTTTTATGGGTCATTATAACCACGCCAGATGGGCGTCGCTCAAGGCAACTAATTACGAATTTAAAGTTACAGATTAAATCATGTAAACCTGTAATTAAGTTTAACAACGTATTTAAACGCAATTAGAACTAAATATGTGTTATCTGTTTATCAAGAATGGTGTTTGAACTGGCTAATTAATAAGAAAAAAACGCGTGTAATTGAAAACTTCTTAACTTTAAAATTGATATAATATGCTAAACGATTTATCACCTTGTTCTTGACAGTTTGACAACTGATTTTCATTTTTAAGCAACTTCAAAAAGGAGGAGGTTTTTAATTCGATTGGTATTTTTTTTATTAATATTATCTATTAACGAGCTTCAGTGTTAACAATAAAAAATATACATATATGTGGAATCGGAAATAGTCTCTTAAAAGCTCTCTTAAAAAATACGTATTTTTTGTATCTACAGTGAATTTTTAAAAATAGTTATTTAGTTGAAGTAACGTGTAGACGTTTTACTTAAGTTTTGGAAAAACTTAACAAATCCTGACTTGTTTTAACGAGAAGAACACTTCAGGCCTAACAGCCTAAGTCAGGCCTTAGAATTGCTATAGAATGAGGTTAAAAAAATAACTTAAATAAGGACCTAAAAGTCAATTTCTTAATATTGTATTTGTTACTTGAAACTTATACGTTGAAAAAGGTAGATTATAAAATAAACCAAAAAATTAAAAAAGTAAAATAATTCATAGATTTAAGAAACTTAAATTGAGACAAAATATTGTTTTTTTTAGAAAAATTATAAATAATATGAAAATACTTAATTAATTATATATAAGTATTAAATATCAACTTGAAGGCCACATAAAACATACATTCTAGTTCCGACTCTTCGTCGACTCTTTCGTCTTTTTTCAGTTTTTTTTGTTATAGTGCTTCCGTAACACAATGAACATATACATACATACGTATTGTATAATATATTATATTTACAGGGTTTCCTTGAGAAATACATCCCTAAGTTAATTTTAAACAATAGTGAAGTAATTAATTAGTAACATCTGATATTAACTCAACAGTTTATAGTATTAACCAAAAATTTCAAAACCTTGTAATTAACTTAATTTATGTATCTTTAAAAATTACGAGAATCGCAATCAAGTTTAAGTACCTTGTTACTTTACATATAAGTATGCGAACACATGGCTTCGGAACTAAATAAGAAGTTGTACGTTAATGAAGATGATTACTTATTGTACTAATATTGTACATATAAAAGTAAAAGTTTAGTTTTTTGTAGCTTGTCCATGTTTTAAATGTCGTGAATGAAATATTTTTATTTACGCTACTAATTGACAATCAAAATATAATTATTTCATTGATTCTTTTCGGCTTTTTTAATTTTTCGTACCCAATGTTTCAAATGCTTTAAAAACAAGTTAATGTGTTATTTGAGCTCATTAACTACTTTACGCAATACCGAAACAATTTGTGTAAAGCAAATACTAATTAATTGATGGAATTAAATATTAATAATAATAACTACTATACATTAGAAGAAACAAAGTTTTTTAATTGCTGTTTATCTATGTGTCTATGTATTATCTCTGAAATGGCTGAAGCGATCTTGATGAAACTTCGTCTGCATTGAATATAAAAAAAATGTGTCATTTATCAATATAATATTAATCATTCTATTCTGTTACTTATTTTGCTTTTGTTTCTAATTTCCTCTAATTAAACTTATAATAGACATTATTGAGTTAAAGGAATACACGCATAAACAATTACAATCGTGATAGCAATCTCTTCCTTCCGTATCCGTATGAGTGTTTTAATATACCTATTTATATTATTAAAATCGTCTTCAATAAATGAGCTAATAAAAATAATCAGTTCTTTAAGTTTAAGAGCTCACTTAGAGCTCTTAAACTTAAAGAACTGATTATTTTTAGAGAACTAGCGATTCCCGCGGTAAATAAAAGGGATTGGTGGTAAAAGGATTAAAATGTAGACTTATAAGTATGGATCGGGTCAGTTAATTAGAAGGCTTTTCTAAGGTAATTGTGAGCTTATAAGAAAAACACAATTTATAAAATTTTTATCTGTCTGCCTATACTGGGTAATCTCCGACACGGTTAGATACATTTTGACAGGACTTCACTTGAAGAAACCCAGTGTTATAAGGAGTTCTTTAGGCTAATTTTATGTAAAAAAAAGTACTTATAGATAACCTCGAACGAAGTGAGTCGATAGTAGCTATTAAATAGAATCAGTAAACTGCCGCCATGACCGAAACAGAATGATCTTCACAATTGACTAAACAAAAAATTTAAATATATTAATATTTAACACAAAATTATTACGCTAACTGTAGTAACAAAATTTAGTTCTAATGTAATATTAGAACAGGAATCTTCTTTAAACGTAATAAATGCAGCGCAATGAATATTTTCAAGTAATTTAAATATAAAGTGATATTAAAAGCATTTATATGATAATGTGTTAAGTTTGATATAATTTTAAACGTAGATTACAATTACTGTCACATAATATAGGTACTCTGTAAGACATCTAAGTATTACCATATGTAATTGGAGTTCAGACAAGTTAAGGCGAGTATGAGGTTGACAAAATACCTTGTAACTTATATGCACTTATAATACATATATATTGTACACTACTTATTAAAATAAAATCAAAATACGCTTTATTCAAAAAGACTTTTACAACCTCTTTAAAATAGTCACTTTTACAGGTTTTTTTTTTAATAGAATTTTAGTGAAATATCAGCATGTAATTCTGTGAGGAAGCTACCACCGGCTCGGAAGACAGTTCTGCTGAGAAGAGTCGGCGAACTCTCAAGTCTCAAACTCAACAGTTGCTCTTTTAAAATAAAAAATATTTTTTATAATATAATCCATTTACTAATCGTTATTACTAATTCTATTAAAGGTTGTCTTAAGTGTAATTTAAACTAAAACGACAGTATTAATGTCTATGTAAAGTCATGAAGACTTTGCAATGCAATCCATTTCCAACCTGCAGCTAGACAAAGCTATCTGCCCATTCCGGCTAAGCTAGTCCAAAATTTCGGCTACTTTTACTTCTGTTTTATCTATTATTGACTTAGTGTAGTGTTTTACCCAATTCTCATTTAGATAGAAAATTCTGAATTAAAACATCTTTTTCTACCTTTGTTTAACTTTGTATTACAACATTTCGAACTCGACTACCGTGGTATCGACGACTGTGCGATACCACGGTATATGGTTACTCATTGCCACTTGTATGTGTAAAGTTTTTAAGTTATGTTAAGACGTTTATAGGAAAGAAAATTAATATTATTTTTTTTAGAAAAAATATCGTACCATCATTAGAGCATAATACAGATAATTCCCTTTTTTTAATTAATTGTGTTAAAACACAATATAATAGTATCTTCTTCTAATAGTATCTTAGTAGACAGCGAAAATTAAAATCTTCGCCTGTATCTTCTTCTAATATATAAAAATCTCTTGTCACACTGTTTGTTATCGAACTCCTCTGAAACCGCTTTACCGATTTGTATGAAATCTTGTTGTATATATTTTGTAGATCTTAGAATATAGGCCGTAGGCTATTTTTATTGCCCTAGGTGATAAGGGTGGCCCTTTCCACACATTTTATTTTTTAAGACCAAATTTTTTTTTATGACTTGGCATCAAATAACACTTATAACCCTAACTCTTTATCACCACCACCAACCCCTATTTTTAATAGTGATTAGAACGCGGGCGAAGCCGCGGGAATTGCTAGTTTCAATATAAAAATAAGTTGATTTATTCTTCGCTCTTCTTGTTCAGGAATTGGTTGACGTGATATTTTATCCATAGAGATTGCTTAGGTTGAAAGGCAAAACACTCGTTTGCTACTTTTATTCTGGTAAGTGCTTCCCATGGGATATTAGTCTACAACAAACTTACTGTCTTATCTGAACTACTCGAGTATGTTTCGCGAGTACACTGTTGAATTTAACAAAATAAATATCAAGGATAAAAAAAATTGCTGATAAAATATTTCTTAATATGCTCATGATTTCAAGAGATTGGAAGGAAGTGTTGCCATAAGCTTCCTGTGACTACAGATGCCGACAAAGATATAAGAAATATCTCTACATTACAAAAATAAATATAAAAATATAATGTTCAAACTACTACGGGTTAATAGGCAAAAAAAATATTAATTAAAGCAGCATTAAGATATGTAGAATATACGTTTGATTCGAAATTTTTTATACAGCTGCAGTGTCAGGGTCCCGGGTTCGAAGCCGAGTCTAGTCATTAAGCGTTAAGGATCTTAATAACAGTGGATTAGGGTAGTAGGAGGTGTTTAACCCACGTGAATCTACGTAAAGTTGTCGGTCTTACGCCTGATCGTTCACTCGTCATGTCGAATGGTCATCCCACCGAATTTTGAGAGCGAACAAAATAGAGAGTGCACTTGTGTTTGCGCATACACTTCGGTGACAATGGATTCTGTGACCGAATCATGTCATCCCATCCTTGTTTTGCCTGTAGTGCCTTTTAGTTATATATACAGATATACATTCAAGTGCCTAGATACCACTAAATTAGATCGTAAAGCAATAACAAAGCATATCTGATATTAAAAATCAAAGTATAATACCAAGGCCAACATTTATATTATTATTAAGTTGAATAATAACGTGAGTAAAGTGCGTAACGTGTATTTAGAGCGGCCTTCGCGACATTTTTTGTGGGAAAATCTGACATCGATGTTTACTTTTTACCTACGAATCAAGCAAAAAGAGATTTTAGATTTCTCGAACTTCTATTACTATGTTTATTCGCTTAATTTATACTGATATATTTAACACTCAACTATTATTTAATTATACAAGTTGTTATACCAGAATTGATATTATACAGAATGTATTTACTATTTTTCTAGGTATTGTAGGTATAATTGACATATTATGAATTGATATTCATAGGTATTTGTAGGGTGGTAGCAGTGGTAATGCCCTCGGTAATCCGCGTGAAGCAGGTTCAAATCCTGGGTCTTGCACTTTTTCATTTTCATTGTGAAGAGTTAGAAAGAAAAAGCTCGAATTATAGATTAATAATGAGCTGAAAATCGTGCTCATTGACGTGCTATAGGAGAGGCCTATGTTCAGCAGTGGACGAATACAGGCTGAATGATGGCTGAATGACAGGCTGATGATGATGATGAATATTTTTTAAAAACAATGATATCCTGTACGTCATACCAAGGCCTCTACCACGACTGTATAATATAATGATTGTCAAAGATATCAATGACAGTAGAAGTTCCCATTGAGACAATAAGTCGAATTTTGAAATAATACTTAATTATAACTGACCCTATTATCATAATGATGTTGTATTGTATTTTTAATACATGAAAACGTGTTTCATTTTGAATAAATTGTTTTATAGAAATAAAGAAGCTGTACCGACGACAGAGGTAGGTATATCAACATCGGATTATAATTTGATATGGATGATCTTACACTTAGTTACGTTAACGGTTATTCCTTAACCCTAAACAGAAAATGAAAGAAAGGCAATGGCAGCCCAATGGTAACGCTCGCTCGCTCGATTAACCAAGTGAGGCGGGTTCAAATACGGGTCTCGCACCTCTGATATTTTCATGTGCGAATCATTTCTAACTTGATTACCACTTGTCTTACAGTGAAGGAAAACATCGTGAGGAAACCTGCATGTCTGAGAGAACCTAGCAAGTTTTGGAAAGATATTTAAAATCCGCCAACCCGCAATTGGCCAACATGGTCGAAATTTATTAAAATGCAGCTTTCATATATTTATTTTCTCCATATTCATCATAAAAAGTTATTGTTATCGGAACTGAACCAGCATGTTACATTTCGACTCTGTTAAATATGAGGATGTTTTTTGAATTCAGCTTGCAAGATTTGACATATACGTATACGAAGTAAGAAACATCTATACATATAATAAAACTATAGAAAAGTCGTTTTCGTACATCAAAAAAAATACAAAAAAAAATTGCCACGGTGTTAAAGGACAACCAATAGAACCCATTTCCAGCATTTTTAGAATTTTTGTCTGTTTGTCGGTTTGTCGGTTTGTCTGTTTATTTATCCGGGCATCACGGAAAATGTACGAAAGCAATGTAGATAACTTTTATACACAACGATTGAACGTAACTTGAAGTAACATTTAGTTTTTGTTTCATTGCAATCGGTTCAGTCTATCAAAAGATATTTGAGTTTAAAGTGAAGAAGTAGAGAAATTCCAGAAGTATAATTAGGGTTATGTGAATTTGGTCTCACTCATCTACACACCTGAGTGTAAATATGCGTGCATATTTAGGAGGCTGCGAAAATGCACAGGAGTTTTCCAATTTATTGTTACAAATAGGCGATGGCACATACCCCGTACAAGATGGAAAAGTTATTTTGATTGATAATGATTTGAATTGATGGTTCCACAGCTAATGTTGTTTATAAAGAAGCACTAGCATAAATAAAAAAAATGATTTGTATAGGTATCCTCCAACAGCGCTTCGCACTAAAAAATACATTGTTAAGTTCCGACATCCACGCGAACGAAGTCGCGGGCACAGCTAGTTACAAATAAAGTAAAAGCTTGTTACACATAACACTACATATTATAAAACAAAGTCCTTTGCCGTGTCCGTCTATCTGTCTGTCTGTTCGCGATAAAGTCAAAAACTACTGCACCGATTTTCATGCTGTTTTCACCAATTAAAAAAGTGGTTCTCGTAGAAGGTTTTAGTATATAATTTGTCAAGTTTTTGTACGCATTTACTAGCGGAAACCGAGGTTTCGTTCGCGCTAAATCTAGGGTCAATACCGAGCGAAGTCACTAGTAACTAAATAAGCTGTTTTCCAGATATATGTTTTAGTAACATACTCTGTTTAACCCTTTGTATATTATAATAATACTATAGAATGTAAAGAGCTTATAGGATCGTGTGATGAATCCTTCGACTTCAGTGTAGTGAGTATAATCTACCTTCTAAGCCGATAACAGGATCTCCACACATCATAGGATTTAACACTACATTATTCGTATTCTCTTTAAATAAAAATGAACTAATACTTGATAACTAAACATTACCTTTATGTATGTTTTTGCTGATCTTAAAGAGGTATAACTGGTTTTAAATAATTTAGGTGGACGCTAATGAAATAAGGCTATTAATTAAGTTTTTATGTAGGTACTTATATGTGGATTTTAACATTTAAATTAAAATAAATCAAATCTGGTAAAATTTATAAAATTTAATTAGTTACTTACTACAAATATTTATTGATATATTTAACATACTTATTTGGAAGGTAAAATCTTCGAAACAGAACATGGAAAAAAGTAAAAAAATGTATTAGAAAAAATTCTTCTATTCATCCTTTTCTACATTCCACTGTCAGGCCCGGGCCTCTTTTTATGGTCGTAATTAGGCCATAGTCCATCACGCTCGCCAAGTGAATATTAGAAGTATGAAATAAGTTACCCTTTGGTACCTGTTTACGCTAAAATCGCTGACAGATTTTGATAAAATTTGGCAAAGCTATAGGTTGCATCCTGAGACAGGATATCCACTCGAATACCGCTTTGTCATACGAACGATGCTGAAGCAAAAACTATACTCATATCACATACATCCACTGTACCAAAGTAAAAGAAGTTCATGGTAATTAAGTATTACCAGTGTATATAATATAACCTCCACATCTTCATAATCATATCAATTCTTTGTTCTATTGTTATGTGAAAGAATGATAAACAAACATATAGTTTAGTATACTGAATATACTAAATTATAAGTAAAAAAATATTTTTCCGGTGTCATTAGCATATTTAAATAGAATCAATTACAATTATTTTTATTTAAACTACTTAAACAATTACTCCGCTTAATCATTTTATAACAAGTAATTCTACTTTAAAAATGTACGCTACTATTTTTATATAAAAATTGGTACAATAATGAGTTATAAAAAGTTTAAATAGTGTTACAGAAATGCCTTTTATGAATTAAGAATATTAAAAAATACATATATTTAATTTTTGTTTATGATAAAAGATCGAAAATAAAAGATTTTTGGAAATTTATACTTCATAAGCAGTTCAAAGGGAATTGTAAAAAGGAAGTATCTCTCCGTAAATAACTTAATGTAATGTGAAAGTATTCAAAATAAGTCAAGCGCAAGTCGAATCCGCTTGAATAAGAATTCCTCATAATATTATGTACATTAGATTTAATCATAGATGGGGTAACTGTAAGGGTTTCATTTCCACATCCCTGAAAATCCTTTTAAAAGCTCCAAGAATAAAACTATAAATAAGACAATTTATAAATGAATATATTTCGGATTTTGCCGAGTAATTTATTTTGACTTTAGGTTCCCGACGTAAAAATTTAAAAAATCTAAATAAATCCGAGACCTAATCCGAAAAGATAGTTTATTTGACATTTATAATGTCGAATATTCGCGTAAACTTAAGAAACTATTAAAGGACACTTTAATGAGAATTGACTCTACTGGACATTGAAACATTCCATATTTTCGCAAATTAACATTAAATTATATTAAATTTCTAACTTAAGAATTATTCTCTGTCTGTCTCTGACCGCAACACGAGAACTATGGACAGATTTTAATGACATTTTTGTGTGATGATAAATGGTTATCAAGGTTAATCAAGTTAGGAAAGAAGTTAAAACGTTTCTAGGGAAGAACCCGAGTGGGGCAAGGATGATTCGCTAGTTTCTAATAAACTATATTATACATCTAATGTAAACTCCTCCAAAACGGCTAGACCGATTTTACGATTTTTTTTGTGTATATATGGTAGGTTTTAGAATAGGTCGTAGGTTATTTTTAAGGTGGCTAAATTCCATATTTTTTATTTTTAGACCGAAAATTTTTAGCATCAAAAAATACTTAAAACCCAAAATTTTCACCCTTTTACCACCAATCGTTTTTCTTAATAGTGATTAGAACGCGGGCGGAGCCATGGAAATTGCATATGTTTATAAAGTACTACTTTATAAACATATGCTTTACTAAAGGCATACATATAACATCATATAATCCATTGCGCAGTCTTAAACATGTCTACACTAAGCGTATCGGCTAATAGCATCTCAAATAAACTACATTTGTTATTGAATCTAATGTAGTTCACAAAATTAATATATCATTTCCTCACTCATGTGTTATTTATACAAAAACCTTTTGTTTCTTGTTAGTTTAAAATAATATAATGTTTTTTCAATAATTTATGAGTAGTAATTTAAATACGAATAATAATGAAGAGAATAAATACGTAATTAAAATATATTTTTGTTCTTCTCGATGCCTATTAAATTAATTAGCGGTTTTTTAATTAATTTATAAGGTATTTTTTTCATTTAAACGAGTATTGCGGAAACGATCCAGAATTAGCAGATACCCAAAAAATTATAGACAAATAAGGCGTTTCTTTTCCTTTTTCAAGTCGGTCAAAAAGCTTGAACTTATCAAGCTTGCTAACTTTTTAATTGGTTTTCGAAAAGTAGCTAAAATATATTGTAACATGAAATATGAAAAAAGATAGTGGAGAGAGTTAATGACTGATTGTAAACGAAACAAAGGCAGCGGGCTTAAGCTGCGGGCTTAAGCTCCCATAGCTGGTGATCCCAAATCACGCATCTTTTTCATTATATGTACCAGCCTCTGTAAAAGTTAGTACTCACACGTGCCATTGCAGAGGTCCTACGTTCGAGTCCAGGGTCAGGGCAAACTTTTTTAGAAACATAATAATAGAGCTATAACAAAATCATCACTTCTGGAATCCTTTAAATTGAATTATGTATTAACCTTTTTACAACTTACTGCTGGACATGTGCCTTCTTTCAATATGAGTACACCACGATGGTCAAGTGTGAGTTGGCTGATTACAATGTCTTCTGAAAACTAAATTATAAAGTAAAACGTAATATTTTAATGTAATTGTTTACAAACCATATTTTTTAAAATAAAATGTAAGCCGGTCATCGTTAAGGTAATAATAGTACAATCATATAATTTGTATAAGACCTATAAATCATAGATGATTTCAAAATAATTTACAAATACCTATTACTAATAACTTATTCATTGTCTCTTAGCTATAGTACTTGAGCATTAATAATATTGTAAAATAACTAATGTTTATGTTTACAAAGAAATATTAAAATATTAAAAAAAAATATCTTTTAGAGCTACAATTTTGTAAAAAGAGTCGTAATTATTCAAAATACAAGTACTCAGTACACATTTAAAAAACTAATAAAAATATAAAATACACATTAATTATAAAAAATATTTTTACTCTACGTTTATATCAATAAATACAAAGAATAATATTAATAATAAATAAATATGTCGGGACATTGTTACAACAGCACCATCTAGTTCCGTGGTAAGCTACGAGGCTTGTGTTACGGATACCAGATAATTGAAACTTATATTACACGTATATAAATTTTAAATACATACATATTATAAATACTAACATTATAATTACAAATTACATACATATTATTAATATTCATCAACAAGCAATTATGTAAACCAAACCTTTTTGAAGTCGGTTGAAAATATAACAATGTTTAATTCAAGGCATTGACTTCACTCCTGTTCTTCATTACTTTCTAGATATGTAGTATAGGTTAGATTTCTTAGAAATTAGATATTTTCCTACAGTATAAAGTATCGTTATACGTTCAACAGTTATCATCACATCAAACTCCAAAATCTGTCCGGAGGTGTTTTCGTGATGGGTTTCCAGACAGACAAAAGTATAAAAAATACAGATTTAGCCTCCACTAAATTGTATTACATATAGAAAGTATTTTCATTAAAATGTAGTTATTATAAATGATGTATTATGTAAACTATATATTTACCTATTATTTATTTACCACCTATATAATCTACTTGTTACTATTCATTCCTTTCTGTCTACCAGTGCTAATAACAAAAAAACAAAAACCGACTTCCAAACTTAATAAATCTAAACTAAAAAGTAGAAAATAATACTTTTAAGGACTTTGTTAATTTTGGAGTCGGTGCCAGCCAGGTATTTTGATTATGTTTACAAATTGATAGATTAATCAAATATGTATCTATTTAGGGTTATTTTGCTTTGGCTGGCACCGACTTCAAAATTAACAAAGTCCTTAAAAGTATTATTTTCTACTTTTTAGTTTAGATTTATTAAGTTTGGAAGTCGGTTTTTGTTTTTCTGTTAAAAATAATTTATTTTAAAATTTTTAGCGGAAAGTAGATACGTATTGTGTTAATGACTATAAAAATTTACCTTCTATTATGAGGTAAACCTTATAGCCTGAAAGTATACAACTATCGGTCCATAATTGCGTATTATATTGAAAAAAAATTCTTTAAACTGCTAACCGTTGAGGAGTTGTACCTTCCATCATCAGTTACGATACGTGACTCAAATATCCATATAGCCTATAAAAGATTCGGCCGAGCATCGTTAATTTGCTCCTAAGAATTGAAGAGTTCCGATACTTTGTCATGGATCCCATCATCAGAACCTTACCAAACTCTCATCAAACTACCCTTGAAGTATATCCTTTCCATTAAAAAAAGAATCATCGAAATCGGTTGGCGTGATATTGAGTTATTCGTCCATTTGTCGCGCAAATACTTAATGCAAATTTGAGACTTTTATGGTTTTCTCATGGATGCCATTGTCAGAACTGGAAAATATTAAAATGGGACCACATGGGAAGCACTACCTTTCAAATAAAAAAAGAATCATCAAAATCGGTTCACCCAGTTCAAAGTTATGAGCTAACAAACATAAAAAAAAAAAATAAAAAAAAAATACAGACGAATTGATAACCTCCTCCTTTTGGAAGTCGGTTGAAAAAGATTTTTCTCAAAATTCGGAATAAGGTATGTAATACTACAGATATAACAATATACTCTATAGGGTCGTAGGGTATGGCATAGACTCGAAAATGGATTTCGATTGAAATATATTTTAGTTCAAATAACAGAGTGTTATCTTGACGTAATACTCTCAAAGCGTATTACTATTTAAACAGTGTTACAAGAAAATATATAAATAAAAATACAGACGAATTGATAACCTCCTCCTTTTGGAAGTCGGTTGAAAAAGATCTATTTAAAGATAGACGAAACTTTAAAATGCTGCCAAAATATAAGTCAATACGAGTCTCTTTTAAAAAATTATAGATTTTTAACCTATTTTTTATAAAGTAATTTAACAAAATACAAATGGTATTATAATAAAGAAAGGTATATTACTTGTTTTGAATCACGTGTAAAAAAATATTTGTCTCAACAATTTAAGCCAATTAAGCGGTTCTTCTTTAATTTTAAGCCCGAATATGAAAAAAAGTTTGATTTGAAATTAGCCATGGGTAGGTACTCTGTACGCTAGTGGAAGCTTCATCAAAATCAGTTCATGCTCTACAGACTAGTGTACATAAAAATGTATGTACATAAAAACTATTTTAAGGGTTCCTTAGACTTTTGAGGTCATGCGTAATGTTAATTAGTCATGTAAGCTTATGCAATGTATATACCAAGATCCCAGAGCGTTCTGACATAAATTATTTTCACATGGATGAAACCTTCACGACTTAGTAGCGTCTAGTATACTTTTAAATACCTGCCTACTTGTAAAGCTTGCCCTGTGACACCTGGGCAGGTACCAGGTGAGAAAGGTAACTAAAAATATGAGTTATCTTACTTAAATTTGTATGGCTGATTTTTATATATATTTTGTAGAATATTATTCTAAACTAGAATTATAAAGTGTCAGACACTTTTCATGGACCAGAGCTTTTGTCAGACGCTTTAAAGCTCGACAAAAAATTAATGAACTTTACTTATTTTTTCATGTCTGACTTTTAAATATGTTATTCAAGTAACTATTACAAAGTTATATTTCATCAGTCAGACAAATTCGAGTGACCAAACATCCCCTAAACACAAAAATATATACACACCTGAAGTACCTACAGAATATAAATTAATAAAAATATTCGTAAAGTAAAGCACCTACTGATATGTGCATTGTGTAAATATAGCGGAAACAATAGTAGATTAGAGAATAGGAAATTAGAATTTAGCTTAAAATGAACACCTATGTTACTATTACTATAAAACTATATTCCTACCAACATATTCCCTCAATGCTATTAAATAACTACATGTTAATTAAAAATAAAATTAAAAAATTTAAAAAACCTGTGCAAATTCTTATATTTATTTGATACACACTAAGTTAATTTTTTTTGGTCAATAACCCCCGGCGTCCTTAGAAGACCTTACCAAAATTTCATCAGATAGAATATATAGTTTAGAAATGCATAAAGAACAAACATACAATCTTTTATTTATTAGGGCGAGCGAAGCGAGACCAAACACTATCCCACAACCAGAGCGTTTTGTGGTACACTTTACTGAAAAACAGTCACGCCTATAGATTTATGCTTTAACATAGTAATCTAAGTTCACATCTAGATGTGTTATCTGTCTATATATATATATATATATATATATCTGAAATGGCTGGACCGATTTTGATGATTTGCTAGTATTATAATAAAATTCTAATTTATTCGAATCTGTACATTAAATATTTAAATTAAAAATCTTATTATATTATTCTTTTATCCATTACATAAACAAGTAAATAAATAAATAAATAGTCATTATTATCGATACAGAGGCCAAATATATAGTTTTTAGAATTTTTGTCTGTTTGTCTGTCTGTGACGAGAAAATCACTGGACACGTTATGATGAAATTTGGTATAATCTTAGTTGGTTATTCGGGTCAATATATAGGATTCTCGTTACTTCAGGTAAATATCTCAGTTGTCAGAAATATATACTATGAGTTATAACGTATCCAGTCATATATTTAATTTCAATCTAAGAATTTGGTTTCCGGTGTGTAGAATGCGTTGTTAGAACATTTTTTTACATAATAATTGTTGAGTACTGATATGATTTCTCAGAAATAACAAATCCTGCAGTACTGATACCCCCTATGACCATACTCAATTTCATAAAAATGTGTCTATTGGTTTTCTTGTGAAACAGTCACAGTCAAACTGACATTTTTTTTTAAAGAAAAAAAGATTCAACTTGATAAATATATAGATATACATTTTGCATGGGTTGAATCTTTTGTAAATCTTTTTTTTTAGAAGGGATCTTATTGAAATAAGGATGCGAAAATCTTGGATTGAAATTAGTAAGTATTTTCAATACATTTCAATTTTTTACTCTGAGACCCATGCGCATAGTGCTCTCGCGCTCGCACTCCAGGCTGAATAATTTTGTGTTTAAGGGATGTTTTGTCACTCGAATTTGTCTGACTGATGAAATATAACTTTGTAATAGTTACTTGAATAACATATTTAAAAGTCAGACATGAAAAAATAAGTAAAGTTCATTAATTTTTTGTCGAGCTTTAAAGCGTCTGACAAAAGCTCTGGTCCATGAAAAGTGTCTGACACTTTATAATTCTAGTTTAGAATAATATTCTACAAAATATATATAAAAATCAGCCATACAAATTTAAGTAAGATAACTCATATTTTTAGTTACCTTTCTCACCTGGTACCTGCCCAGGTGTCACAGGGCAAGCTTCACAAGTAGGCAGGTATTTAAAAGTATACTAGACGCTACTAAGTCGTGAAGGTTTCATCCATGTGAAAATAAGTTATGTCAGAACGCTCTGGGATCTTAATCTAGTAGTAAATATACGAAAATATCGATTTCGACTAACCTCATATAGATATATGTACTATTAGTGAGGTGATAAATTGATAGATACTTCTTTATTATACTTAGGTTAAAGCGGTGAATAAACGGAAAGAGTTTCATTGAATTCATGTTTAATTAATCGTCAACTTAAGAACTCTTAAATGTTGACGTAGATCAAATACTTTATCTTTTTTTAATAATTAAGTTATTAACTATTATGTACAGGTACCCATCGTAATTAAAATTTATAAGTATTAAGTAGTCTATATAAAGATCGATAACGTTATGCATTATATTCGTACAAAATAAAATTTTTGCAAGCAATATCTACTACAAATTAAAAAAAACTAATAATTGTTATATATTTGTAATAGGTATTACAATGTATATTTGAACAGTAAAACGTGTAAATTATAACACTATAACAACCCTCTTTCTAAGTTTCCGCAGACATTATCCTTGGAAATGTAAAAAATTCACGCCATCCACTCTGCGCGTGCGCATATATAAACGCGCTGTAACTTCATCGGGCATCAGTCACTTGCCTTGTGTGATATCTCCAACATGAAATTCTTGGTAAGGAAAATAAATAAAACTATTACTAAATTTAATTTAAAAATACAAAAATTTGTATAATATAATTATTAATATAAATAACTTCATATTTTATAATTTTTTCAAAAAAAAATAAGAAACTAATCGTATTGAAATAATATTTAACTCTAAAATATTAAACAAGATTTTTCTTTATTTTATTTTTAAATATAATAACTTGCTTATTTTTTATATTTAAATTATTTGAAAAAACTGTAATGAATAGTAATAAGTATAACCATTTCATCCCCCAGCTTTGTGAAAACTAAGCGCATTTGAAATGCTTTAAAAGATTAACATATTACAATATAATGGTCTTACCATATCAAATATTCTAAAACAATACAAAATTATAATAACTGAGATAGTGTTACAATATTATAATTTTGCGAATTCTTTGGAAGTGGAACAAAATTATCAATCAAGCCGCATGTAACCAATAACCATGGAGAGAGAATTATTATAAGAGTGCTAAACTAATTTAACTAATTTTTTATATGGGCTGTGTAAAGATATAGTATATGTTCTAAACAATTATATGTTATTGATTTAGAATTTGACACTTGTGATTGCAATTAACGTTAATATTTGCAAATCTATTCGGGCTAATATTGACAACAGATAGAGACGATACAACGAAATTACAGTTGCTTTGTTTTACTTTTAGTCCAATACTTGAGTTTTAAAATTGAATTGAAAATATGCATATATTCTATACTGAGTCGTCTAAGGTAATTAACGTCACACTGCTGGGCAAGGACCTTCCTTTAATAGTGGTTCAGGCCGTAGTCCACCACGTTGATAAATTGTAGGCTGGCGGACTAAATGTGTTGATGTATTTTTAAAATAACTTATCGATTACATTGAATCTAATTTTCATTATTTACAATAACAGTAATCTTTTGTTGCAAATTGTGCAATCTGTAGCAAATAACGTGCTAATCAATAGATCCGACAGTTTCATTGTCTTTGAAGGATATTACGACATCTATTCGACTTATAAGTATACGTAATTACCCATGACTGACTCACTGACCCAGGTCATTTCGAAATTCAGTTAACTTTTGTTTTATTTTGTTCTTATTTACTTTTAAATATCTTGTATCTTCAATATCAATATTTATAATTACCTTTTTTACCTCTGATATTTTAGAACTCTTGTGGTATTTTATAACGAGAAGATTCTATTTAATCTCTTTTCCCAAGAAAATTTAATAAAATTTTAAATTTTCGATATTATATAATCTATACATATAATAAAATTCTAATTTAGTCGAATGTGTACATTCAATATTTTTTAGAAAATCTTCTTGAAATAGTCATAATTATCGATACAGAGGCCAAATCTGTAGTTTTTAGAATGTTTGTCTGTCTGTCTGTCTGTGACCGCATCACGAGAAAACCACTGGACAGATTTTGATGAAATTTGGTATGATGATAGCTGGTTATCCGGGTCAGGATATAGGATACTTTTTACTGCTGGAAAATATATTACTTCTGAGAAATCTCAAGTAACCGTTACAAACTGGCTATACAACATCACACGGTTTGTGAAATCTAAGAATTTGGTTTCCGGTCTTTAGAACGCGGGCGGAGCCGCGGGTAATGCTGATACTGTTTTCGTATAATAATATATGCAAAGTAATATTTTATATATCAATATTTGACATTTATTTAAAATGTAAATGGCTAACATAAATAATGTTCATATTTATCGACGGACATAATATTGTACACTGTACTATGCTAAAAGAGTTACGGGACGTAACTAATAAAATAAAATCAAAAGTAAAACTATAAAACCGAAAACTAATATTATATTTACAAATTTTATAAATATCTTTTAAATTTATTATTTATTTAAACTTTATGTTCTTCTCCTCTATTTTTTGCAAATTACGACTTAAATATTCATTTTAATGAGACATTAGGAACTGGATTAATTAATTATAAGCAAAACAGCTTTATAAATTATAATACTTTTAATTTAATAACTTTAAATTATATTTTTTATAGTTCGTAGTCGCTTTAACCGTCGCAGCGGTGTGCGCTGATGAAGCCAAGAAGACCGAAAAACGCGGTCTTTCCAGCGGACTTGGCTATGGAGGTCTAGGTTACAGTGGACTCGGTTATAGCGGTCTTGGCGGCGGACTTGGCTACGGCGGATACAGTGGATACGGAGGATACGGGGGATACGGAGGATACGGAGGATACGGTAAGAATATTTATAACTTAAAAAACAAAAACCTAAACAAAACTATATATCGGCAGAACATAATATTTTTGAAGTTTAAACCACTACATAAGCACCGATTTATGGATTATCAACCAGTTGTAGCTATCTACATATATGATTATAACTATAGAATATAAATATTATACGGAAAATATTATACGGAACGGTTAAAGCAGGACTGTATAACACACAACTGTATGTGTGTGTTTTGTGTGTGTGTCCAATAAGCCCGAGCCAAAAGTGAGGATGAATTGCTAGTATTTAGATAGGACAAAAAGCATTTTGACTTCATTGAAATTAGGTATAATAAAATCTTAATAAAACTATTTCCATAGACCATCTGCATTTAGTGCAAGTTTAAATTGACCAAAGGCGTTCACGTCTCGAGGCGTGAGGAACGTTCAGAGTTCTTCACTAGTTTGCATTCAGAGATTTGTGGAATGATTTTCTAGAAAATTTTAGCGTTCGAGCAAAATTTTCAGAACAAGTTCCTTCGATTGAGTCTAACATTCGTTTGGAAATTTACTACCGATATTGTGTTCAATTTACACGAAAATTTGTTTTAGTTTCCTGTTTAAATTAAGAGAACGGAGCATGGACTTGTTTTCTGCATACAAATATCTTTCTAAACTCCAATTTTACTTCGACGTGCTCTCTTTAGCTACATATTATACCTAGTCAAAATTCAAGAGCTGATCCTAATTTTGTGAAAACTAGAAGCGTTACTCATTGCTAATTTCAAAAGATTAAGGACTGAAATTGTTAAATCGAAGAAGAAAATGCTCTCTGTTACCGATTAAATTTGAACTGTCGTATAAATTGCACAGTTCTGGAGCAAACAAAGGATACGTTAGAGCAACATTAGCGATGCAATAAAATAGCAGTAAACCTTGGAATCATTCCGAAAGATTAATAGTGAAAAGCGTTCGTTTCTAACACCCACTGTGTTTAAGCCAAATGATTCTTAAAGCAATTTTATTAATCTATATTTAGCTTCAAATATGGAAAATAGTCGGTATTTCTTTTTATAAATAAAAACAAATACGTCTTTTGTTACGCTTACATAGTAAAGGTTATTTTTTATTTTACTTACGAGGAATATTAGAATATCTTTTTCAAGTGTCCAGTTTAAATTGGATATAAGTTTGTCTAAAACTTTGAGATACTATATTTTATCCAGTTAAGGTCTTTAGAAGTTAATAATCTACTATAAATCTTGAGTTGAATACTAGCATTTATCTTCGGACAATAAACACTTAGTCTAGGTCCCAACACAACCCTAAGGTGGTGTGTTTGTATTTAAATAACGACTGGAATGATTAAGGTCAACTGCACAAGTTATGTGACCTTAATTACATCTTACATACTTCGCAAAATAGCCTGCTGTATGACACAGGGACCGTCTTTAGGACCCATACTATTAGTATTCTTCGGGTTTTTACTTAATAATCTTTTTGGGACATTAATTACAATTTAAACAATGTTAAATTCACACGCTAATAGAAATAATTATCACGTATATAATTTGAGGTGTTTGTCTTGTCGATTGCTAGTCAGTGTCACAGGGCATTATATAGCCCGAACGTGGGAATATGAAAATCCTTGGCATACAAAAAGACAGACATACTATTATTGTATTTCAACTTGCTTATATGAGGGGTAACCTTTGGTTCACCTAGTGTTTTTATACTTTTGGACTAGTTTAAGTTACACTTGCTGCCTCATTAAAAAAAATTTGATCTAAGCATGTGTTACACTCTGTTTATTTAATTTTTTTTTTACAACATATTTATAAATTACTTAGGTTACTTAAGATAATTTAAAATCTAAATACAAATGAAAAATAATGACAACGCAAGAAGACTAGCCGGAATATTTTCTATTTTATTCCGAGTTTAGTACTTTGTCTGTATAAAACGTGGTTTAGGAAATGAAAATGTAAGATTATTGGTTGTTTCTTTCATAAAGATACGTAACAATAGTCACGCAACGTGAATGCTACTGAAGGCTTTGTAAAAAGCGACCTTAACATTGAACATTCGATATCGATTCGATACGCTTGTTCGGTTTTGATTACGATCTAAATTGGTTGCCCGGATCATTGAGCTATGAATGACTGTTGTTTTTTTTTTGTTTGGCCCTTTTAACCGTTTTGGTTGACATACGTCCTACGAAAAGGGATCAGACCATAGTTCTTTTGACTGTCCTTTCTAAAAATTAGCTTGATTATGTAAAAATTACAAGTTCCTTACGATATTTTCCTCCACAAAGGCGAGCGGTAATCAAGTTGAAATATTGTTCATTATTCCCAAAGCAATAAATTTACTATAGTTCTAGTTCTATTCTGTACTAACTAAATTATTCTGACATTCATATTATGTTTTTTTTTTATAATTTCGATAGCAGCCCCAGTAGCTGTTAGCAAGGTTGCTTACACCACTAGCCATGGAGGTTATGGCGGCGGATATGGCGGACTCGGTGGATACGGATACAGCGGCCTCGGTGGTTACTCCGGCCTTGGTAAATATTTTCATGACGAAATTGTCCGTTAATTATATGTATATAAGAAGATATCAGCCTCTGTTAGTAATATCTAGAATTATTCAATACTACATTATTTTGTTACATTTTGATAGGAAGTACTTATGAGGAATTATTAACCCTATATTTTATAATTTTTTTATAAATACCCACTAAGGTAACCCGTACACTGATTTTGTATCTTTTTATAACAAAATACCCAATCGATTAGCATTTTTTTTGTATTTATAAATAAAAAAATAAATTAAGTATGGTGTTAATATTTTATAGGTGGAGGCTACTACGGTGGTCATGGAGGATACTACAGCGCTCCCGTTGTCACCGGATACAGCGGTTACTCCGGCTATGGTGGTTACGGCGGATATGGAGGATACGGACTTGGCGGATACAATGGTCTAGGATACGGACACCACTAAGCTACTTTACCTCTCTAATCAGACTTGTGTTCATTTTTCTAATACTCGATAATAGGCCATTGTTTAAAATTAAGGAGCTCTCCATGACAGTTATTAATCAACATCTTATACCGTCTCCTTAGAAAAAGAATATATATGTGATATTTTTACAACGATATTTTTCCTACTGTTTGTAAATATGTAATAAAAATCGATATACCTACTTTAAATTTTGTAGTTTTTATTATTGCTATGATGTATGAAATTTAGACGTGACTTACTTAAGTGACTTAGGTCCGATTTCACCAAAGTAGAATAAATTTTATTCCTAGGATAAAGCTGTTATTTACTCTCAGATAACCATACTTTCATTTCACCAACTACTTATCCTAAGCATAACAAAGTTATACGAGAGTAACTCTTAAACCACCAATTTTGAAGGAATAGCCGGCTTATTCCTCAGATAAAATCAAAATGGTGGCAAAATTATGTCACCTGAGCGCTTAGAGTACATTATTACTGAGCGACCATTACATAAATAAATAAATATAAATAAGCATATAAGTTAGCACTTCGTTTCCTTTAAGATATTTTTTTTAAAACAGTAAACACAACACAAAGCAAACTAAATGAAATTTAAACACCAGGCAGCGTGACTTTACAGATAGTTTGTTTGAAAAATAGCACTGACACATTGACACAAGTTCAAAGTGACGACTAAATTAGAAATGTCCTGTTATGCTATACTGTACTGAGACCATGACAAGCCTATTTAATTTGTCTGCATTCACTTATCTAAGAATAGTAATACTAGGAGTAACTTTTTGTCCTTACAAAGTGGTGAAACGTACTATAAGTTATTCTGAGAATAAATGCAGCGAATAATTTTATACCTGGCATAGCTATTCTTCGATAACGATACCATTGGTGAAATCGGACCTTAAACGTTAGTTAACATACAAAACATGTCTATGTGAAAACTAAGCCTTAATAAGGTATCAAATTTCTTTCTATTTTTTCCCGAATTTCTTTTGATTTTTGGCTCCCGAAGTTTCGAATGCTTTCATTTTCAAAAACAAAACTTCAAAATATATACTGTGAAACATTCGCGTAAATCTATGTAGGTACATACTACTTTTAAATACTTAATACTGCCAGAATTTAAATAGTGGTACTTGATTATACGAAACCGCGGTAAACAACTAGTATTTTAATATAAATACCAAATAAACACAAGTGGATCATACGTTTTTTCTAAACGTTATCATTTTCTAAAATTAATATAAAAATAATAAAGAAAGGAAGAAAATATAATAATATTCATAATATACCGTCAAAGGAAAGGAACGATGAAAGATTGTGAAGGCTCTTTTTATATGAGCTGAATTAAATACGGCACAGTAGATTTATTAAATTACATTGTCTACTGAAAAAAATCTAGATTTGATGTCAGACGTTTTTACAGGACAGTGGAGTCCGTAAGTGACTATGCTTAGTCGAAGATCGCGACTTTAAGGAACCCTTTGTATGAAAAAAAACTGAAAATTCGTTTTATTTTATAAAACATTCAGTACTTTAATATATTAATAGAACTTTTTACTTAATTTATTTTATGGAAAATGTTTATATTGGCTGAAACACAGCTAAAGTAAAGATATGAAAAAAACTAAATTTCTTTCACCAGTAGGTACATATACATAAAATTGACGTGTCTGTTTTTAATTTCAAATTAACAGCTTTTCACTAAATGCATATGAAGATATTTACGGTAATTACATCCAAAAATTAATTTTTAAAATTTTGTTTGTCTGACTGTTTGTTCACGCTAACTCCGAAATTACTAGACTGATTTTAACAGGACATTCACTCGCATATATCTAATGTTATAAAAATTGTTTAATTTATTTTAACTTACGCCCAGCGAATCGGGCCGGGTTTGCTAGTAGTCAATAAATCTTCAACATTCTGAGCAATATATTAATTTTAGTACGAGTACAATCGTTGGCTCCCAAAGGAACTATTACGGCATCATGAAATATTGTTCTTTAGTTACATTTACTGCTTTCTTCGCTTCGAGTAGCGTGTTATAAGTGTTTTGGATTAATAGGAAATATATCGTGATTTGATACCAAATAATCTTTAGAAATACTTGCTCTTTTGTCATAAAAATTTTACCTTTAACATTAATAATAGTATACTTCCTTTATTAATAATAGTATCCTTTAACATTAATAATAGTATATTATAATTAATAATCTAACCAATTTCAATCATAATGTCTACTAAGATACCTGCGCTGGAGATATACCTAGGTACCTTATTAGTTACGCGCGTACACACTCTATAGCAGTGCAAGTGCATTCTCTATATCTTATACTTAAATTCTAGTGGGACGACAGCGACCGTTATAGATAAGCAAGATCCATGACTTCACCTGTTTTCAAAGGCATGAGGGTCCAATACCGCTCACTTCTACACATCGAGCTATAACTTAGAAATTTTTGACTGAAAATTCAATACACCTTGGCTTCATACCAGGCACTAGGCCAGTGAATTTACCGAAAGTAAATACTACATGCCATCTAGCAATATAAAAAAAAAATATAAAGACATTCTGTGATGAGGACGAATGTCTGTACCCTCATGAATGCTTATATTTATAACTTACCCCTGGTAGAGTAAAATTTTTACAAACTTTGAAACAAATTTATTTATATCTAATAAAAAGCCTAAAACATAAATTTAAAGCTTCTAGCTTTAAAAATGAAGTTATTTCCATACAAACTTTCCTCCCTTATTTCAACCCCCTACAAACGCGCATAGGTGTAAATGCATAACAACCACTTCCCTTTAATAAAATTTAATTAAAATCCAAACCAAATAAGCAAACGCAAACACCACCGCTACATTTTTAAAATGCTTTCTCGCTGAGGCCTAATGAAATGGTAGATTCGGCATTACGTCAGATTTGTATTCAGGCTTCAGCCCTTTTTAATATCCCACTGCCGGGCACGGCCCTCCCTTCAATACGAGGGGGATCTGGCAGTAGTAATATGGTTAATTGCGAGCGGACTTCACATGTCTTTTAAAAACTTTCCAGATTCTCAGATGCAGGTTGGTCACGACGCTTTCCTTCACCGTAAGACAAGTGGTAATCATGTTAGAAATGAATCGCACTTGAAAATATCAGAAGTACGAGACCCGGATTTGAACCCGCTTCACTCGGTTACCCAAGCGAGGATGTCACTACTGGGCTACGCCTATAACACATAATATAATATGTAATACACTATCAAAATTAAACCTCTCTGTTACGATTAGGCTTGGATATTGTGAATCTGTTAGAAATAATGTTATAATATCTGTTCTTATAATTTACTTCCTTACGTTGACTGTGTTTGTCTGTGCTTAATTAGTATAAAAGAATACACAGATTTAAATAAATCCTCTTCCGCTCACAGCTAACTTAAAGTACCATATTGTGTTTTATTTCATCAGAATCTAATAGTAATTAGTAAAATCGGTTAGTTTATAAAATTTAATTGTATAAAATAAAATATAAATCAAGTATTTATGTACCTATACGTATATAAAATGAGCTTAAAGCATCTCAGCTGTGCGATGGCGGAAACATTTACTCGCCATTACTGAGCAATGAAATATTGCGCCTTAGTCTTACATTTATGGCTTTCTTCGCTCTTCATCATAATTTCTCAAAGCATTATCGCTGAAATATTTCACCGATATCAAAATTTTGAACGTTTTACGTTTTTAGATGATAATACTTATCTGATAACACAGAAAATTACATACTATGACAACAATAATGTATTCAGTCATTTTTTTAATGTCCCACTGCTTGACATGGTCTCCTTTCAACTCGGGGGGGATCTGGCCATAGTCCACCACTCTGGCCTAGTGCGGGTTGGCGGACTTCACATGTCTTTCAAAAACTTGCTAGATTCTCTTAGATGCAGATTTCCTCACGATGGTTTCCTTCACCGTAATTCACACATGAAAATATCAGAGATGCGAAACCCGATTTGAACCTGCCTCTCTCGGTTATTGGGCTACCCTGTTTGAAAATAATATTATAATTTCTATTTAATTTATTCATTTTTTAAGTACTATAAATGTTTTATGTTATACAACATAAGGTAACAGATTGTCAAAAGATAACGTATTTCATTAAGAGATCTCTTCTAGAAAACAGCAGAACGAAAATAAAATTATTTTAAAGCGTTCATTATTGTCGAATAGCTTAAATTTATTATTATTATAGCTCTAAAACATGCAACTAAAATGAATTAACTAACTCGAACTCGGTCAAAATTAACCCCTTCGTAACAAAAACGCCTAAAACAGACATTTAAATATACGACGTCGATTAAAATGTAATGAAAATTGTAATAAAATATATTCTCATACTCTAATTTATTCCAAGAATTATGATAACATTTCAGAGTATTATTTTATGCTAGCGTGGGAATAATTTTGTAATACATTGTTTTCATATAAAACTGTTAATTTACTAGTCGCAAATTGGTAAAACTTCAAGTGGACGTGATTTGTTCTAACATCTTCAACAATCATCGTCATATTTTAGTAAATTTACGAAAAATTTTAATATTATACACCTAAACCTTCCTCATTAATCACTAAACACGACCATAAGTGAAAACCGAATGTGATAATCTTATGATATGACAAACAGACATAACGACAGCGCGTTATATTTTAATATATACGAGTAGTTACTCAGATTTTTTAAAGATAGATTTAATTTTCATCTCTAAAAAACCTTATACTATAAGATTTTCTCTTCAGTAAAAACGCCATAAGGGGCATTAGCATAAATGAATTATTGAGCATGCAAAATAACGGGACGAAATATGTATAATTCAAAAAACCCAAACTTTACATACCGCAAATGCCTAAACTGTGATGGCAACCTGAATTTTTTAAAGAAATTACTAAAAAATGCTGAACTAAGTGAAAGTACCTACTTTACTTTGAAATTCATTGTGGTGAAGTAAAGCTCTATTCGCAGGTTAGAAACTGAATTCAGAAGGCTTCTAACGAAGTATTCTAAGCGACAGGCCACTATCGTGCTCTATGAATGGTCCTTTATGACGCTTAATTGGGGTTATTCCATATTGGAAGTGATTTCAACGACCTACATACATATCTATAATGTGTATGTGTATTTGTATTTACAATGTACAATGTATTATATATATTTATATGTATCCTACTAAAGCTGCACGAATATATTCTAACCCAATATAATACCTAACCTACTTACTTCTTTTATTTTATTTAATACCAAACCCGGCATGCTTCACTGAGCGAAAGTTAAAATAAATTAAACTGTTTTTATAATTTTCTAATAAAATCCAAGTAACCTAAGTTACTCCTTATAATATTAGCTATCTGCGAGTGAAAGTCCAGTCAAAATCGGTCCAGCCATTTCAGAGATTAGACGGAACAAACAGACTGACAAACATTTTAAATATATTTTTTTTGATGTCAATACCGTATATACTTTCATATATATTTAGTGAAAAGCTGTTAGTTTGAATTAGTTATTTAAAAAACAGACACTTCAATTTTATTGCTATGTACTGATTTAACTATGTTTTACAAAAATAGTAATCATATGAAATTAGATACCACTTGTGTACATGAGATGACTTATCTCTTGAAGAGATTTCTACCAAAAATATTAATCATCAACATCATCATCATCATCAGCCCTTTCTAACCTCCCACTGCTGGGCACGGGCCTCCCTCAGTACGAGGGGGATCAGGCAATAGTCCACCGCGCTGGCCTAGTGCGTGTTGGCGGACTTCACATGTCTTACGAAAACTTGCTAGGTTTTCTCAGACATGCAGGTTTCCTCACGATGTTTTCCTTCGCCGTAAGACAATAGATGATATGATAGAAATGATTCGCACATGAAAATATCAGAGATACGAGACCCGGATTTGAACCAGTATCACTCGGTAATACAAGCGACGCGTTAACGCTGGGCTACCACCGCCTTAAAAATATTAATATTCATGATCAAAGGTAAGGAAATATTTTCAATTACTTTTTTGTGTACGTCAGTAGTGGTTTCGACTTTGCATTTTCAGTTTAGTTAACTAGTGACTTACCCTCATTTCGCTCTATTCCTGGATGTTTTTTGTTCTTGAAAACAAACTTTTTACATATAAAAATTTGAAAGTGAATGGCATTTATATGGCATTCTATGTATTTTTGAAAAATCTTGTATACATTCTTTAATTAATCTTTAATTAAACGTCACTTAATGAACCGTTAAGTCGAGAATCTCCATACTGAAGAACGACTTAATGCTTCATTAAGTGACTATGAGTGCGGGCGTTAATGTTATTAAAAGGCCTTATTTTTAACCGACTTCAAAAAAAGGAGGAGGTTCTCAATTCGTCGGCGACTTTTTTTTTTTTTTTTTTCTATGTATGTTCCCCGATTACTCGACGATGGCTGGACCGATTTGGAAAATTCTTATTTTGTTTGAAAGGGTATAGTTTCTAGTTGGTCCCATAGTCACCAAGTCACGATCTGATGATGGGATCCCAGGGAAATCGAAGACAACTCTCAAATTTTATAGGCACTTATTACGTTTTTCATATATTTTCTAAAGCTGTTCAAGTATTTGCGTCTGATAATCATCATCTCCTGTGGTTGAGCTAATGATGGAAGGTACAACTCCTCAACGGTTAGGAGTTAAAAGAAAATTCTTTCAATATTATACGTAATTATAGACCGATAGTTAAATTCTTTCAGGCTCTTATTAACCGACTCTAAAAAAAGGAGGAGGTTCTCAATTCGTTGGGGACTTTTTTTATGTATGTTCCCCATTACTCGAAGATGGCTGGACCGATTTGAAAAATTATTTTTTGTACATAAACAAAATAAGTATCTACTTTCCGTTAAAAATTTGAAAATAAATTATTTTTAACAAAAAACAAAAACCGACTTCAAAACTAAACAAATCTAAACTAAAAAGTAGAAAATAATACTTTTAAGAACTTCGTTAATTTAGAAGTCGGTGCCAGCCAAAGCAAAATAACCTTAAATAGACACATATTCGATTAATCTATATCTATAATATTTGTAAACATAATCAAAATACCGTTCGAAAGTTCCTTGCAAAGGCAAGATAAGTCTATCCGTCTTGGCTGGCACCGACTTCAAAATTAACGAAGTTCTTAAAAGTATTATTTTCTACTTTTTAGTTTAGATTTGTTTAGTTTTGAAGTCGGTTTTTGTTTTTTAATATAATATTATATGCACAAAGATCTAAATTTTAAGAATTTTTTGTCCATCTATCTATACTAAATTTAATTTAAATCTGTCCAGCACTTTATAATAATAGGACTTATACTATGTCTGTAACTATAGGTACTTCTTAGACTGACACTTCATGCTTGAGAGTAACGAATTCAGAACGCCTTATAATGAAGCTTTTATGATAATCAAAATTTTATTAAAACTAATTTGTTAAAAGCTATTTATAATTTGCATTATGATATTTACTAATAAAAAATGTAATAATAAATTGTGTTTCTAAATTACTCATATAAAACGATAAGGTAACAGAAATAATATTGTTATTAATTATTATACGTATTGTAATATTCTAATTACAATACAAAAACTTTAATATCCAAATATTTATTAATCCACATAGATGTATTATGTTAACAAAGGATCTGTAGATTCACATATTTATATTACTAGAATAAAATGACCTAATGCTCGTATAAATACCATGACGAATGGTATAATATGGCAGCAAAGGTAAATTATACTGCCTATGGCTTCGTATGTAATTAAAAGTAAATAGCAATAAAAATGAAGCCTTTTATTATAATAGTAATAATAATAATGTCCTCCCGGCCGATTACGGCCACGGCGGCCAATCTCATTGAAACTAGCCAACGGCGCGGGACATATTATAGTGCACGAGTGTACGCGCAAACACAAGTGCACTCTCTGTTCCTTCTCACTCTCATATTCCGGTGGGACGAATGCTCGATATGACCAGTGAGAGTTAAGGCGCAGGACCAACGGCTTTACGTGCTCTCCGAGGCACGGGCACACACCTTGTCCCGACCTGGGACTCGAACCCAGGACCTCCCGGTGTGCGACCGTACTAGCTAGCCACTACACCAACGAGGTAGTTAATAGTAATAGTATATAGTCATATCCCGGATCGTTGATCGTCGGGTTGTTCTCATGCCGAAATTTCTCATACATGAGAGTACTAGAGGCATTCGATGAAAAACATCTTGAGAAAATCTGCATATTATCTAAGATCCGTGTCTAACTGTTCAACAGTATATAAGGCAAAAACGAAGCATACCACCACCTTGAAATGATTATATTCTTTTTTGAAAACCATATAACATATTCCAAGTTACAAAATTTTGATTATGGATTTTCTTTCTGATTGTTACTGGATAAAATGATAAGCCCTTAAAGATATAGCACTTAGTAAATAGTACGTAGTGATTTTATATAATTCGATAAATGATAGATATTTTATAACCTTAGTTTTTGGAACGAAGTTTCTTATCGCGCGTTGCGAAAGGGGACTAGACAGAAAAAATTAAGACCAAAAGTTGTAACGACACTTTTTGCAATAGTTGTAAGCCGTGCGGCGTGCGCGTGTTTCTCTGTCTGTCTCTCTCTCTCTCTCTCTCTCTCTCTCATAGAAAGCCAGTTATTTTAGTTTCGTCTTTCTATTACGCATTGAACAGTGTGGTGTCGCGACGATTATTTGTACATACTAAATAATAAAAAATATTAACAATAATGAATCCACTAATTTAATCGAAAGGAACTTCGTTCCATCCGTGTGTCCCTTTTTCAACCGACTTCCAAAAGGAGGAGGTTATCAATTCGTCTGTATTTTTTTTTTTTTTTTTTTTTTTTTTTTTTTTTTTTTTTATATGTTTGTTACCTCATAACTTTGAACTGGGTGAACCGATTTTGATGATTCTTTTTTTATTTGAAAGGTAATGCTTCTCATGTGGTCCCATTTTAATATTTTCCAGTTCTGACAATGACATCCATGAGAAAACCATAAAAGTCTAAAATTTGCATTAAGTATTTGCGCGACAAATGGACGAATAACTCAATATCACGCCAACCGATTTCGATGATTCTTTTTTTAATAGAAAGGATATACTTGAAGGGTAGTTTGATGAGAGTTTGGTAAGGTTCTGATGATGGGATCCATGACAAAATATCGGAACTCTTCAATTCTTAATTCTTAGGAGCAAATTAACGATGCTCGGCCGAATCTTTTATAGGCTATAAGGATATTTGAGTCACGTATCGTAACTGATGATGGAAGGTACAACTCCTTAACGGTTAGCAGTTTAAAGAATTTTTTTTCAATATAATACGCAATTATGGACCGATAGTTGTATACTTTCAGGCTATAAGGTTTACCTCATAATAGAAGGTAAATTTTTATAGTCATTAACACAATACGTATCTACTTTCCGCTAAAAATTTAAAAATAAATTATTTTTAACAAAAAAACAAAAACCGACTTCCAAACTTAATAAATCTAAACTAAAAAGTAGAAAATAATACTTTTAAGGACTTTGTTAATTTTGAAGTCGGTGCCAGCCAAAGCAAAATAACCCTAAATAGATACATATTTGATTAATCTATCAATTTGTAAACATAATCAAAATACCTGGCTGGCACCGACTCCAAAATTAACAAAGTCCTTAAAAGTATTATTTTCTACTTTTTAGTTTAGATTTATTAAGTTTGGAAGTCGGTTTTTGTTTTTTTGTTAAAAATAATTAATTATAATTTATAAATACTATATATAGATGTTATGTATGCGCTTACCGCGCACGATGAGTGTATCAGTGCAGTCAACTGTCAATAAATCAGTGTGCAACTAACTAGCTCGTTTGATTGACGTGTACCGCTCCGCTTAAGTATCTAACACGTGGCGACGACGAACTCACGCAGTCATTGAAAATGGCCACTGGAGGAGTATTTGGTGTTCTTTCCACCTTCGACCACCTGGCACAAGAGTGGAGAAGCTACAAATGCCGCATAAACCAATGGTTTATAGCGAACGAGATAAATAACGAAAATGACAAATTAACTATCAAGAGACGGGCAATTTTGTTAAGCGCGTTAAGTGAAGCGAGTTTTAACCTAGTTAGTGACCTGGCGCTACCTCGTAAGGTGGAAGAATTGCGTTACGATGAAATAATTACACTCCTCGACGAGCATTTTACACCGAAAAGATTCGGGTTTGCGGAGAAATCCATTTTCTACTCCGCAACTCAGCGCACAGGTGAAAGCCACACTCAGTGGGCGGCCCGGTTAAGGGGATTAGCAGCGCACTGTGCTTTCAAGAATTTGGAAGAGGCCTTGCTGAATAGGTTTATCATGGGCATGGCAGCGGGACACGAGCGGGACAAGTTATTTGCTCAGGATCAGCGGGAGCTGACCTTGGCGAAAGCCATAGATTTGGCAGAGAGCGTGTGTTGTGCGCGCCGGGCGTCGTCGATGGCGGCGCCGAGGGCGAGCGGCAGCGCCGTGATGGTTCCGGATGGCGTGTTCAACATCTCCAAGAAGGAAAAGTGTAGTGTGTGCGGGTTTACTAATCATAAATCTAACCAGTGTCGTTATAAAAGTTACAAGTGTAAAAAGTGTAACAAAAAAGGTCATTTGTATAAAATGTGTCCCAACGACGCCAAGGTGAAGTACGTCGGGGAAGGTACTGTGGATGACGGAGACGACGGTGAGTGCTTATACAATATTCGATGTGTGGCTGGCAGGCCGATGACCGAGAGCGTTTTTTTTTTTTTTTTTTTTTTATGGGACAAAGGGGGCAAACGGGCAGGAGGCTCACCTGATGGTAAGTGATCACCTCCGCCCATGGACATCTGCAACACCACAGGGCTTGCAGATGCGTTGCCGGCCTTTTAGGAAAGGGAGGGAGGGAGGAGGGAGAAGGACAGGAGTAGGGATGGGTAGTGGGCCTCCCGGACTCTCACTCACCGGACGAAACGCGACAGCATAGCTGCCACTTCACGCCGGTCTCCTGTGAGAGAGTGGTACTATACGGGGCGTGCCGGCCCATTCGGCTGCTACCCGAGGGTAACAAGCATGGCACTACCACATGCGTTGGGATCGGTGGGCTGGTTTTAGAGTTTGAAATAGATAGTGGATCAGCAGTAAGCGTTATTTCCCATAAAACATATGTGTTGTATTTCAAAAGATTACCGTTGTCAGTCACCAATAAAAAGTTATATAATTATAACGGCGGAAATATTGAAACAGTAGGCGTAGTTTTATTGCCAATATCGTATAAAGAGCGCACGCGAGTCTCATCGCTGCTTGGGCGCGATTTCATTCGGGAATTCAATCTCGAGTTAGTGATGACGCAGACGCGCTCGAGCGCACCTGTGCACGCAGTTTATACGCATGCGCTCAAAAGAAGTGATTTAAATGTCGCGGAAGATTTATTTAAGATGTTTCCTAAGGTTTTCTCAAATGGTCTCGGGTCGTTTAATAAATATACAATTAAATTGCACTTGAAGCCAGATGTAAAGCCAATATTTCTTAAAGCTAGACCGGTGCCTTATGCACTAAAAGAAAAAATAGATAAGGAACTAGATCGACTATTAGGGTTAGGTATTTTAAAACCGGTGGAACACTCGGAGTACGCATCGCCTGTGGTACCGGTGTTAAAAAAAGATGGTAGTATCCGCCTATGCGCCGATTACTCGGTTACAATTAACAAACAGTTAATAATAAATCAGTACCCCTTGCCTAGTGTAAATGACTTATTATCTAAGCTGTATGGGGGCATTAAGTTTAGTAAAATTGACTTGTCTATGGCATACAATCAGCTTAGGCTATGCGAGGAGTCACAAAACCTCACATGCATAAATACACATCGCGGTCTTTTTAATTTCACTCGTTTGGTTTTTGGGCTGGCAAGCGCACCAGCCATTTTTCAAAGAGCAATGGAGTGCTTGCTCGCCGGAATAGACGGCATCATTTTCCTGTTAGATGACATATTAATAACTGCCAATAATGACGACCAGCACCGACAGCGTTTAATCACCGTGCTTCAGCGTTTAGATGACGCGGGGCTGACAGTACAAAAAAGTAAATGCGATTTTTTTAAAGATGAAATTTCATATCTTGGCCACATAGTAGACAAAAACGGGATTAGGACATCACCTGAAAAGGTAAATGCTATATTACAAGCTCCTAAGCCGGCGAGCGTGTCACAATTACAGTCGTTTTTGGGACTTACGAATTATTATAGGAATTTTATACCCGACGCGTCGTCTGTGCTGAGTCCATTATATAATTTATTAAATAAAAACGCAAAGTGGGAATGGACTATGGTTCACGATAACGCATTCATAAAAGTAAAAGAAATTTTATCTTCTGATAGGACTTTGGCGCACTTTAACCCGAACGCTAGGATTATTTTGACCGTTGACGCGTCGCCGACGGGGCTAGGAGCTGTATTATCTCAAATCGATAAGGATATGATAGAAAGGCCGATATCTTACGCTTCTCGAACGCTTTCACCGGCAGAAAAGAATTACGCGCAGATCCAAAAGGAAGCGACAGCTATTATTTTTGGCGTAAGACGGTTCCACCAGTATTTATACGGTAGGTCGGAACCTTTCGTGTTAAGGACAGACCATAAACCCCTCCTGGCAATATTCGGACTTCACAAAGGAATCCCCGAAGTATCCGCCAACCGTCTCCAACGATACGCTATGTTTTTGGCCGCTTATAATTATAGTATCGAGTATATTAGTAGCAAGCAGAACATAGCAGATTATTTATCTAGGGCTTGTGAGGTTAGCAACACATTTATGCCACCACGGGGAGGTATGTCAGATGAGCTCGTCAATTGTGAAGAGAGGGCGGCCTACGTCAATTTTGTTATCGACGGTGATCTACCGGTGACGCTGAGCGACCTGAGGAGTGAAACCGCTGCAGACGATTGCTTGTCGCGAGTCAAGAGTTATGTATTAAACGGGTGGCCACGGAAAATTGTCGATGTTAATTTAAAACCCTATTTTAATTGCCGAAATCAACTATCATACGAAAACGGATGTCTGATGCGGGGACATAAAGTAGTTATTCCGATTAGGTTACGAGAGACAGTGTGTAAGGAAATGCATAGCTCACATTTCGGGGTCGTGAAAATGAAAGCGGAGGCTCGCAAGCGGCTATGGTTTCCGGGTGTGGACAGAGCGCTGGAGCAGCTGGCGGCAGCGTGCGGCGTGTGCGCGCAGCTACGCCCCGCACCGAAACACGCGCCGCTCGCGCCCTGGCCGCTGCCGCCGCTTCCATTTTATAGAATTCATTTAGATTTTCTGGGACCGGTTAACAATTATATGTTTTTAGTTATTGTAGACGCTCACAGTAAGTGGGTCGAGTGTTACGATATGACTTCTTCTTACAATTCTAAAGCTGTGATTACTAAATTATACGATTTTATGTCGCGGTTCGGAGTTCCACACACATTGGTGAGTGACAATGGTACATCTTTTACCTCTCATGAATTTAAGCACTTTTGTCTGGTTAATGGTATAAATCATGTGTTATCACCTGCATACCATCCCGCTAGCAATGGGCAAGCTGAGAGCTTTGTGAAAATTATTAAAAGGGGGCTCAAAAGTATAATTTTACAGGGTTGTAATAAAAAAAATATTGCAGAAAAACTGGCTAAATTTCTATTCGACTATAGAAACTCTAAAAACAGTACCACCGAAAAGTCGCCCGCGGAATTAGTGTATGGACGTACGTTGCGTTCAAGGCTGGACCTCTTAAACTCGACAGCATTTGCTTCGTCATCGTCTCCCTCACCCACAGCACTCACTCGAACCGTCGAACACAACCAGTCCTTACAGGCTAAACATTATAAAGGTACAAAGAGACAGGACTTCAAAGAGAACGCAACAGTTTGGGTTACTAAAAATATAAATAATAATAAAAAATATTGGATTGAAGGAATAGTTAAGGAAAAAGTCGGACAAGTATTATACAAAGTTTATATACCACATTTAGACTGTGTGATAACAAGGCACATCGACCAAATCAGATTACGATTAAGCAACTCGTTAGATAACAGACATTGGGACCCAGACGTGGTGCCAGACTTAATGCCAACGGGCGTTTCATACTCCGAAGCTATCGCTCATCCAGAATGTGGAGGAGAGCCTCCGATGGAACCATGTCAAGAGTCGTCTGCATCGGAGGAAGCGACTAACGAGCCGGTAACACCTCCCTGTACCGCCCGTCCCAGGCGTCGGGCAATAAGTCCGGTTTTTTCCACACCGACTTAATAGTTTAGCTAGGTTTAAGTAGACATTCTTTTCTTTATGTTATCCTTACTATAAGAGGGAGAGATGTTATGTATGCGCTTACCGCGCACGATGAGTGTATCAGTGCAGTCAACTGTCAATAAATCAGTGTGCAACTAACTAGCTCGTTTGATTGACGTGTACCGCTCCGCTTAAGTATCTAACAATAGATTATATTTAAGAATATCTGTAAATATAAATATCTAATAATTAGATAGTTTGAACTAAATAATTTTTGTTTCTTTACGTAAGTACTTTTCGTGCCAAGGTTAAGTCTTTTTTTTTACTGAACTGGCGAGCCAAATAATTTAATTTAAAACAATATTATGCAAAAATACACCAATCCTCTGATGTCAGCAGTCGGCGATAACGCCTTACAAAAAAAAATAGCATGCGGACGCACGCATAAATTGCCTCTAAATTCAAGCGGTCTGCGAAGCAATTACTATTAAATATAACATAAAAAACAAATATTTTGTGCCATTTTGTGCATACGTGGCGAATACGAAATACAAGTAATCAGTACGTGACCCTGGATGTATGCCAAAAGTAATTTCCTTTTAATTTCGGCTATATCATCCATTACCAGTGCCAGCGGCAGTTCAGTGGTCACTTGCTTGCTTTGTAAAGTAAAGGGTTCGAATCCTGAGCCTCGCAATTACATTAAACATGATTACCTTGTCTTACGGTTTAGAAAACATCTCTGAGAGAACTTAGAAAGTTTTCGAAAGACATGTGATGTCCATCAACCGATGTAAGTGATAGATTACGTCTTGCGAGTAACATCTATACTTTAACTAAAAAAACGAAATAAACAAAAATTTTACTGTACTTCCTAGTGTTTTTCCTTTAAAAATAAAAGTAAAACATCTCGCCACAAATTCGACTAAAAGCTTTGTTGAAGATAAGGCATATGCAATCTCATGTAAATTACATTGTAATCTAGCAAGATACGCATTTTATATATGTGTACGTACTTTAATCTTTATTGTTTAATTAAATTTCTAGGCCTTGAGGGGTTCCGTTAAGTAAAGGGTTGATAAATTACGGTCATGGTATTTATTTTGTTTAAAATGTATGGCGACAATTTGTTTGCCCATAAGAGCTTTTGGTTGACTTTGAAATAAGTTAATATTTATTTTAAGCTAGCAAATTACCCTTGTTTCGCTCAGGTTCGTTCTGAGGTACGTTTTTTTTTTATGAGACAAAGGGGGCAAACGGGCAGGAGGCTCACCTGATGGTAAGTGATCACCTCCGCCCATGGACATCTGCCACACCACAGGGCTTGCAGATGCGTTGCCGGCCTTTCAGGAAAGGGAGGGAGGGAGGAGGGAGAAGGACGGGAGTAGGGATGGGGAGTGGGCCTCCCGGACTCTCACTTACCGGACGAAACGCGACAGCATAGCTGCCACTTCACGCCGGTCTTCTGTGAGAGAGTGGTACTATACGGGGCGTGCCGGCCCATTCGGCTGCTACCCGAAGGTAACAAGCATGGCACTACTACTTGATAAAACGTTCTAACGATTAGAATCCAATACCTAACAAATAGTTATATCACATCTTTCCCTATTTTCAACTGACTTCCAAAAAGGAGGAGGATCTCAATTCGTTTGTATTTTATTAAAGCACCCCACAAAACAATAAATAAATTATTATCGAAATCCATTTTTAAGTTTTGACGAAACTAACGGACAGCAATTAATTATTAGGTATATATTATGTGAATATTATATCGTCTATGGCAGTTTCCATTTTGCTTTTGCTTTAGCAATTGCTTTTAAAAAACTTTTAATATTATTAATATACTTGACGTTTGTAATGGCAAAGTCACCAAATATAATATAGTTACTACTAATACTATTACTTCTCTGGACTTAACGTTTCAGCGTAAAAAAGTTTTCAAACTTTGGCATTTATGATTGTAATTCAACAATACCTTTAGTTATTATAGAATTTCATTCCATTTTCCGATATAAAAATACTCGGTTGTATTCACCAAACATAATAAAAATCCCTGCAATCACTTGTCGGTGTTTACCGCGGCGTTCCCGCTGCAATGCGATGTCTGCGCGTAGACGACCCTAAACTGGCGTATAATACTCGCATATTATACGTATTGTGCGTATTCACTTGATTAAATTTAAATTAAATTTTGACATTATTTCGTCTTCACTTTCAGCATTTTTCGTTATGAGAAAATTAAACCTATAAATAAATATGTTGGGATATTATTACGAGTACAACAGCGCCATCTAGTTCCGTGGTAAGCTACGAGGCTTGTGTTACGGATATCAGATAGTTCATATACTACACATATAAATTTTAAATACATACATATTATAAATATAAACACCCATGACTGGAGTACATATATTAGTGCTCAACAAATGAATGCCCCCAGCGGGACTCGAACCCGCGACCGCTGACGCAGAAAGTAGAATCACTACCACCTGAGCCAAACGTGTACCTAGTCATACCTATTAAATTATTTTTGGAAAATAATAGGTATAAAACATAGAATATTACTATCACACGATTATATAATTAATCTGAAAGTTTGTGAATTAAAAAAAAATTGAAAATTAAGTTGATTAGGTAATTTTTTATTCTTTATTATCTTATAAGTATAAATTGGATTGGGATAGTTGTAACCTAGACAGACAGACAACATTTTTTTATGTAGGTATAAGCATTATTATGGCATGAATTGTTATGGCCTGTAAGACTTATAAAATAATTGTTATTATTTTAGTATTTAATGTAACAACAGTAAATTATAACAATGATAACTTTTATTATAATGTGTTAAATTAACACTGAATTTAAACCTGGTGTCGTAGCTTTTATCTGACACGAAGCAAACATATTTTGTATTAACAATTCTAATAATGGTCCTTGTCTTATTAAGATAAACGATGGCTTTGAAACACGCGTTGATGAAACAATAAAAGTACTTACTCGAAAAATGGAAAGTGGAAAGAAAACTTCAATATGATTTCTCTTTTTCCTTAAAGGAAATTTGAATAAATTAAGCTTATTAAAAAAATATAATACGATAATGAATGTAATTAAAAGTGTGTGCCTGTTAATAAGACGTCCTATATTATTCATATATCAAATTCAATTGCTGTTCGGTATAACACAAAAACGGCTATGCCGATTTGAATAATCCCTTATTTGCTTTCTTTAGGGTTTATCAGGGTTAGTTTGAATATAATATAAATAAAGGAAACCCAAAACAACTTCTGGGAAATGCAAAGCGAGAGTAAATCACTTATATTTTAATAGTGATCAATCGAAGTCAACATTCAATCTTTGACCAAATACCGAATAGAAATCTGAATTTATGTACATGTATATTTTTGTATGTTACAATACGATATCTTTGCTTTTTAAAATAAAAGTAAATAAAGGTGAAAGCGAATTGCCTGGTTTTTTTTTGAAAAGAACTGTTAACGCCTATTCATTTCGTAAGTTGAGGCTATCTTCGTATGGCTATTTATTAGCACAAAGAACCTACTCATTCTACAAAAAATGCCAGTACACAATTAGATTCTTAATTGTCATAACAATACATACAAAAAAACTTTGGACCTTATAAAACTAGTAAAAAGCAATCTCTTGCAATCCTTTTAAGAGGAATTAAATTCAATCCGTGACAAAATCTGTAAATATAGTGTCATTTATAATGACAAATATTCGCGTAAATGTAAACCTAAGAAAGTATTGTTTGCTTTAAAATACGCTAACTAAACGCAAATTACTTTAACAATGGGCAGTGTCTTCCCCATCTTCTTATATCAACTGAAGACTGCACTGAATTATTGTAAATCTATATGAATGATCACCGTTGATGATCATCAATCAACGACCAATGATCATAATCATCAACCTTTAATCATAAATTTTAAACGAATTTTCAATTTATATCCTGTTTCGTGGCTCAACCACATTCCAACCTGTACCGCAGCAAGTATTAGAATCAGAACTATTCCCTCATAAACCGATATGTTTACACTTCCCCGACGTAATCGTGTTTGTTATTCAATATTGCGATGTAAAATATTCTATTTCGTTAAGTGAAAATATTTTTTTAAAACCATCGCAATTTAAAGTTCTTTGTTTATGCTTATGAGATATTTATTTTAAATTATTTTGTATATGTGATGTGTAGTCAATCTATTATATTACACTTTGCTTTATACCTGAGTATCTGGTATTCAAGTTTAATCAATTAAGTAAGAGAAATTGTCATTAGGATCTCGGCTCGTTTTAATTGTAGAAGTGAGACACCGTTTTTATTTTTATCATGTAAGTTGTGTTTTTGATTAAGCAGAATACTTAAGGCCACTTAACAAAAATACTTAAACGCACCAACTCAAAAATAGTTAAACTTTTAACTTAAATGCATATCTACGTTTATAGAAATATTTCAAAATGGAAAGAAGCTTTGTCTAACGACTATTGAACGGAAGTAAGCTCTATATAAAAGTATTATTGCATAAAAATATTACCTTATAAAATATGAAATTTTCTGAGCAGATTTGGGAAATAGACTGAAATTTCATTTCACTACTATGAAGGAAACAAAAGAGGGAAGCCGGGCTCTTATGAACAAAGTTTTTGGTGCAGTGCCACTTTGCGCATCTCAGGTTAAAACCGCTACATAATAAAATCTTAAAATTACTATGGTTTCAGCGTAGTTCTAATAAGAATATCACTTTATAGTTTCATCGAATGTTTATGAAGACATCTAAACTTTTTTTTAGTTTTATTATAAGATATTCCGTAGTATAGTGGCTTTAATATTTAAATAATTTTGCTTGCTAAGTAACTTAAACACATGTATTGTTTTCAATGAACGATTAAACCTATTATTGTCCCACTGCTAGACATGAAACTCCCTTTATTTAGATTAGGCCCGTGGCATATAAGACTTGGCGGAATTTAAGATATATCGAAATCATAAATGAACTATCAGTACTTATTTAAATCTTAGGTACAGATCTGTCTGATAGAAGACCGCGATTAGTATCAGTCTGACAAGAACAAATATCTGTGTGGTTCATACAAACAATTAGTGGTCCAAACAAACGTTTGATGACGCTATCTAGTGCAAAGGTAAGATAACAGAATTGAACTGACGACCTACAGCACAGTACTTCCACCGAATACCCAATTTGAATATAAACATACTTATAAACCAGAAAAATTCAAGTTTAAACTTGCCAAAAGCACAAAGCTTATCTATGATATTTCCCGCATACTTAATATGTCGCAGCCTTCAAAAATGTAGATGATATTTAGAAGAGCAACTTAAATTGGTGTCTCGCGCTCGTTCCCGACCCGGCAACGTGACGTCTTTCCGCACAATATTCTTAACATTTCTAGTTGTACCACGAAAAGATGAAAGATTGCTAAAATATTAAATTTGTGAGCTTTACACCAATTACGCTTAAATATAATTATGTTTTATTATAAAACTCAGTCTAATATAGGCAGAATGTCAAAGATATAAATGGGGCGAAACGAAACGAAAATAAAGTGAGGTTCGGAAAATTGTTCATACTCTAGTCAGTTATAGTTCTAGTGGACACGGATATACCTACATATACATTATTTTTTTCGTATGACGCATTATTGCCAATTTATGAGCTTTTGAAAATTGACAAAGTATGAAGTCCGTACTTTTTGAATGCTTATTATTTGTGTCATTCAATTTGTAAAAGATTCTAACAAATATTGTTCCTTAAAGTTATTTTCGTTGTCCGCTTCTCGTGAAATGCCCCAAATATGAATCAAAACATAAACATTTTAAAGTAGTACCTATACAAACGACAAGAATTAAAAAATTTATAATGGCTAACCGGTTTTAAATAAAATGTATTTTACTTACAGTACTACTTTCTTATTTTTTGTCAAATACTCGAATGTTTTCAAATAAATTATAGGACTTTTTAGACCACTAAAGTTAACTCATGGACTTGATGATAGCCTACACTCGCTTGGCTCATGAGTGTATGGCAGCTTGGGCTGTCACGTCCGTTGACCGACTATATGTTTCATAGGCTTTGGCTTAATGGTAATTAAGACGAGCGTTTTCGTGTTTCAGATAACACGATGCGTCGATCACGGTTGAAATCATTATGGTCTATTCGGTATTCGCTACGATTGTAAGTACAGAAATCGAGTCGATATTGGTACCTACTATTAAAAAGTGAATAAATATCGATACCGCTATGAAAGCGAAGCTTTTTAACTTTCGCAAATCTGCTAACTCTCTCGTATATATCTTCTACGTATATATAAGATAATTCCTCGTATATATAATATAATTCCGGTAGTCTAGTGCGTAGTATATGTAGTAGCAGATTCGGAGGTCCTGAGTTCTATTATCGGGTCGGTTTACAAGTACAAGCTTAGAAAGTCTCCTTAACATACCAGTATTGGCCAGTAGACAGTATCATCGTGCCCCGTACCTCTGACAGTATGTAAACCGTCTGTCTCTGACAGCGCCAGACGCGTAAAATCGTTAATATAAAATATTCGCTTATAATCATTACCATCATTATCTTTTATCAGATAAAAGCTATATTCCTTGTTACCTGGAAGCAAAAAGTACGAAGCGATATAAAATCGGGTACTTAGTATGGAGTTAAGCCCATAATACTCATACAAAGTAACTGACAAAATAGGGGCCTTAAAGAAACTCTTGCGGAAAAAAATCGAAATAAAATATTCAGGGATATCGAAATTAGCTTTTTTAATTCTATGAAAACATATAGTAAAAATTCTATTCATATAAACAAAATTGAAGTGTCTGTTTGTTACAAACATTACAGCTTCTTACTAAATGCATAATCGTATTAAACGTACTTTTTTAAAAAAATCAATTTATAACTTAAATATGTGTGCCTGTTTGTTCCGCTACTACGTGTAACTTAGTTCACTTTTTTTTAGAATATTAAAATTAGGGTTCCCACTTCCCGAGTTATCCCGAGTGAAAGTCGCAACTCTAGAATAAATTAGATACTATAATAATATGAATAAAATGAATTTATAGACCATTGATCACTGATAATAAAGTAGGTAAGTATATACTAATTCGTTTATAACAAGTGCAGATTTGTTCGACAATGTGTCACATAATCAGCTTCCATGACATTCTAATTGCATATTGTAAGTTGAAGGAACTAACTAAATGTATAACACGAAGGCTTCTCTTGAGTATTCACACTCACACATATTGTGCATACGGAGCAACCGCTATTTATTGAACGTGATGTGAATAGCATCTCGATATTTGCTTTGATTTTAATTTAATTTAAATTTTTAATTATGCTAAATTTTTAATAATGCTAAATATTTTTAATTATGATAACATAGCTTTATAACATAGCTGTTAATTCGCATACACAGTAATCTTTTGTAATAAACGCCTGGCCTTATTCAATTAAACGAATATTTTTTTGTTATAATGCATACATATTATTATCATGATATAACATTATACTGTAGTAAATTCACTCTAAGCAAATTGAACGAGCATTTGCTTCACATACATTTGCTCGCTTTTTCTAAAATTCTGAATACTTTTGCCTTAGACGATGAACTTTTAAAGTTTTATCTGAAAAATATTCTACTTTTCTAAAGAAATAAAGACTACTATAATAAAATCAAAAGTTTGTATACAGTGCTTTTTTTATTCTTCTACAGAATAAAACAGCTGAACGGATTTATATGAAATTAAGTACAGAAGACAATGCCCTGAAATTGTTATACATTTCGAAGAGCAGGTTGCTAGTGATGTGAACAAATAATAAAAAAGTAAATAATTAAAAAACTTAGTATTATACATTATTTTGGAAAACATCGATATAACATACAGCCCCGCCCTAGCGAGACGCCGCAATGGACGATGCAATCTCCATTCAGAGGCTCCGACACCGCGAACTCAACGCTTGCTAATGGGAACACTCACTTATCACACTGCGTCTGATACCATCGTTTATAGAGTGAATGCAATATGTAAAATATTTGATATTTTCTATTGGTAAAGGTTGTTTGTAGATATACAATGAAAAATGGTAACTGCATTTCATTGTAATGAATATCTACTTGTATTTTTGAAAATCTAGTTGCATCTTATTGTTATCGATACAGAAGTCATATTTACAGTTAGTTAGTCTGTTTGGCAACGCATATCAACTGCTTTTGATGAAATTTAGTATAATAATCAACGCTTAGAATACTCTTTTCTGCCAAAAAATGTTTAATTTTTGAGAACTACCATTACTTAGGGATGAATTCAAACGGAATAAGAGTGAGATGTTAGTAGTCATCCTATATTAGGAATAACTGGTGTAAAATTAGGAGATTTTGTATAAAATAAAATAAAATATTCGCCTAAGCTAAATAAATATGTACAACAGACAGGTACAAACTTAATTTTTTTATCTATAACTTCATTTAAACTTTACCTCTGCACTCAGGTCATATACGGTTATCTCATAGCACTTCGAGGAATCAAATACAATGTGCAATTTCCATTCAGAAACGCTTCAACCATAGGCTCAATAGGAATAATAGGTTACTTGAAGCGTAAATTGCCTGATTCTGTAACCATACAATTTAGACATAGACCTTAGCTTTCTTTAGAATTCATTATTTATATGATGGAGCCTTTTAGCTATAAATAGATTGAAATGTTAAAGTAACATTTTTTGAACCTTCATACCTATTGCCTAATATTTCAACTTTAATGTAAATAAATAAACATTAACACAAAGCACCATCTAGTTCCATTGTAAGCTTTGAGGCTTATGTTATGGATACAAGATAGTTAGTACATATACATATACACATATTATAAATTTAAACACATGAATGTTGCAATGAAATGCTCCCAGCGGGACTCAAACCCGCGACAGTTGGCATAGCAAATAGGGTCTTTACAAACTGAGCCAAAAGTTTTATAGCAATCTAAATTAAAAGGAATAGGTATAGTATTTTCATACGGTTCATAGTTATGAACGGAGAATGTCTTAACACTTCTAAAGCTCGTAACAATATTATTCAATTTTAACTTAAAATTCCGACCACCTCATCTGCATCAGCTTATTTCTTAGAAACTACTTTTTCTTCTACACTTAAGCGTTTTTCTCTTGAAACTTTGGCGACGGTTCTAAAGACTGCGGCTGAATATTTCTGCTAAAAGTTTACTGTTAGAAACTTTTAAATGAATGCTTAAATAGTTATCAAAAATGTATATAATATCATTATTTTTTGTTGTATCTATATCATAAACCACTTATTGGTAAGGTATAATATCTTTTTTTATATAAATGAAATAACACATAACACTTGTAGAAAACAGGTGTTTATGTGAGGTTCAACGGCAAGCCAGTACTACCCACTAAAACCCAAGCAGGATAGCTTACGTATTTAACCACGGCGCCCGACGGCTGGCAGGTCTGCCGAAGACTACACAGCCAAGGGGTTGCTCCACAGTCCACATTGCTATCAGAGAAGAAGAGAAAGTGGCGTTTCTTGGCTTCGCGCCCGGCTGGATTGCCGGACGCTATTGAGCCCTCTCTCCATGACAAGGTGGACGCACGTTGGGGGGATGAAGTATGATATGTGTCTAAGCGTAAATAATGCCTTCAATTAATATTCATGAAAGTTACTATCGTATAAATATATTGTGAGAATGCTGTTACATTGATAAGAAGTATTAATATTTCATTACATTCTTAATGATTACATTCTATTTCGATTCGACTTCCGAACAAACAAAAAAGAAAATATTGTAAAAAAAATAAGTACAATCCAAATTAAATCAAGAGATTTGAAATAATCAAACTAAATATTATGTTAAATATATTTTAAATGTTTTCTACTACTAGGCTTTACTAATATGTTGAGATGATGCTGTCATCTTCAACAGGGACTTACGCGGTATTCAAACCCGCTACCTCTCGAGTAATAATTAATTACCATTCGAGCACCCTTTATTTAACTATAATTATGAACTGTTAGAATTTAAAAATAACATTAAAATAAAACTAAATTTCATCAAAATCAAAATAATTCCCTCTCAATTTAAAAAAAGCTCTAATACTTCTTTTGTTCTTAAATGATGAAGGCGGAAGGAGCTTAAAAATATGGCATCTTAGCTGAATCTTAATTGCTGAGATAGAATTAATTGTTTCATTCTGTTTTGGAGCATAAAAAGCCTTTGTTTGGGCACAAATATTTTTTTATTTTACCACAAAATGGGAAAGCTTACAAAAACTGGTGACAAAGCTTAATTTATTAGAAAGATTAATAAAAATTTGCTATTAAACTAAAATAATCCATCCACTTAATGTAGAATTTAAGGCATAAGTATTAACTGAGTCAAGTTAATGGGACTGTGATGACAGAATAAAACGCTTCCAACATAATATTTTTTTTCATATTACGTAGGGTCGTCATATTTTCTTCTATTACTTATCATTCCATCTTAACATGTAATATATTCGTATAATATTCCCTCGATATCATCCCTCTGTCCGTTTCATCTTCTATCTTCTCTAATTTATAAAAATTTCGTGTCACAGTGTTTGTGATCGAACTCCTTCGAAACGGCTTGTAATTTCTATGACTTTTTGTGTATATTTGGTATCTGAGAATAGGTCGTAAGCTATTTTTTATTACCCTAGGTCAGGGGTCGGCAACCTGCGGCTCCGGAGCCACATGCGGCTCTTTGGATGTGTAGTTGCGGCTCTTTAGTTCCTCTTTAGTGAGTATATCAAAGATTGTTTCATACGTGCATCTGAAGAACTATTTCGTGATTTCAAAAACAAACCAGAAATCTTGAAAAAAATCAAAGATTTGCCACTATCCGCTAAAACAGTACAAGACAGAATAGCTAAAATGTCTTCAAATGTATCATACTTGCAAGTAGAAGACATTCAACTGGCTTCTGCTTTATCTCTTGCTATTGATGAGTCTTGCGACATAAAAGACACGGCACAAGTTGCCCTTTTTGTCAGGTATATGTCTTCCCAAGGTCCAAAAGAAGAACTTCTAGGATTGCTACCGCTCTTGGGACAAACGAGAGGGGAAGATATAGCGAATGCTGTGGAAAAATGCTTCGAAGATCATCAGATCGATTTGAATAAAATCGTCTCAATAGCAACTGATGGAGCCAGAAGTATGACAGGAAAAAATAAAGGGACAACAACGATTCTTCAGAGCAAAATAAACCACGAAATTCTTACGTTTCACTGCATAATACACCAAGAAGTGCTTTGTGCCCAAACATTTCTGGCCGAAATAGTTGAGGTTATGAATTTGGTAATCAAGATTGTTAACAGCATCTTGTCAAAAGCACTTTACCATCGTCAGTTTAAAGAATTTTTAAACGAAATGGAGACGCAGTATTCGGACCTCCTTCTTCACAATAAAGTGCGATGGCTTTCCAAAGGAAAGGTCTTGAAACGTTTTGCTTTGTGCTTGAATGAAATAAATACATTCCTCAATAAAAAAGGAATTAATCACCCGGAATTAGAAAACGACAAATGGTTGCAAAAATTTTACTTTATGGTGGATATCACGGAAAAATTAAATGAGCTGAATGTAAAATTGCAAGAAAAGGCAAACCCAGCTTATGTTTTGGTAAAAGAATTGATTTGTTTTGAAGAAAAATTAATTATTTTTGCAGAAGATATTCAGAGCGATAGATTAGTTCATTTTCAATTTTTAAAAGCAATATCGCGATGAAACCAGTGCAACTGTTGATACGAACTACTTCAGCACAGTTATAAAAAAAACTAAAGATGAATTAGCTGATAGATTTCAGCAATTTAAAACCAACAAAATCACTCTAGCCTTCATAGCAAATCCTTTACACATAAATAGTAACGAAATCAACACTGAACCATTTGGAGTTGATACTGGGTCTTTAGAAATGCAATTAATTGATTTAAAAAGAAAAACTTTGTGGAGTGGAAAATTTACAGAGTTGAAAAGCAAGTTGGAAGAGTTGGAGGTCTAGAAATGTATGTACGTAACGCAACAAAAATAGACAGCTTTAAAAGAATTGCCGCAAGTTGAGGCACTTATATTCAATGCATGAAATAGTCTTCCAGATTGCTACAGTGAGGTGAAGAAGTTGGCATTTGGAGTACTGACTATCTTCGGATCGACATATTCGTGCGAGCAAGCGTTCTCATGCATGAATATAATTAAAAGTAAAGTAAGAAGCCAACTAACAAATGAAAATTTAGAGTCATGTTTGAAACTAAAAATAACAAGTTATGAGCCAAATTTGTCCAAACTTTCTAAAACCATGCAAATCCAATGTTCCCATTAAATGTGTTTGCTCAAATGTATGTTATTGCTTTTTTTATTTTTAAGTACAAGTTACATTGTTCAGTTAAGTTTCTAGTCAGTCAGTCAGTTTTTAGTCACTCAAATTTTCTACCTTAGCAAAGCCAAAGCTCCCATTGAATTTGTTTGCTCAATTGTTTGTTATTAAAGTACATGTTAGTGTTGTAAAACTTATAATGTAAATAAATGTTTAATTGTTTTAATTTTTTACTTAATTAATAAGTGATTATCAAATAATAAATATACTTTATTCAAAAAAAAATATATACTTTATTCAAATAGACTTTTTCAAAAGTGCTTGTAAAAGTCTATTTGAATAAAGTATAATTTGATTTGAATAATACCATATATACATTATCAAATAATTAGATAGTAATAATAGAAATTAGATTCTAATTTGTAGTGAAAAACACTGCTTACATATTATGAATAAATATATATTTTTCAACCGACTTCCAAAAGGAGGAGGTTATCAATTCGTCTGTATTTTTTTTTTTTTTTTTTTTTTTTTTTTTTTTTTTTATGTTTGTTAGATCATAACTTTGAGCTGGGTGAACCGATTTTGATGATTCTTTTTTTATTTGAAAGGTAGTGCTTCCCATGTGGTCCCATTTTAATATTTTCTAGTTCTGATAATGGCATCCATGAGAAAACCATAAAAGTCTTAAATTTGCATTAAGTATCTGCGCGACAAATGGACGAATAACTTAATATCACGCCAACCGATTTCGATGATTCTTTTTTTAATGGAAAGGGTATTCCTCAAGGGTAGTTTGATGAGAGTTTTGGTAAGGTTCTGATGATGGGATCCATGACAAAGTATCGGAACTCTTCAATTCTTAGGAGCAAATTAACGATGCTCGGCCTAATCTTTTATTGGCTATATGGATATTTGAGTCACGTACCGTAACTGATGATGGAAGGTACAACTCCTCAACGGTTAGCAGTTTAAAGAAAATTTTTTCAATATAATACGTGATTATGAACCGATAGTTGTATACTTTCAGGCTATTAGGTTTACCTCATAATAGAAGATAAATTTTTATAGTCATTAACACAATACGTATCTACTTTCCGCTAAAAATTTAAAAATAAATTATTTTTAACAAAAAAACAAAAACCGACTTCCAAACTTAATAAATCTAAACTAAAAAGTAGAAAATAATACTTTTAAGGACTTTGTTAATTTTGAAGTCGGTGCCAGCCAAAGCAAAATAACCCTAAATGAGAATGATAAAGATACATTTGATTAATCTATCAATTTGTAAACATAATCTGGCTGGCACCGACTCCAAAATTAACAAAGTCCTTAAAAGTATTATTTTCTACTTTTTAGTTTAGATTTATTAAGTTTGGAAGTCGGTTTTTGTTTTTTTGTTAAAAATAATTTATTCATATGAATAAATAGATTTGTTTTTTTTTTCAATCAAAAAACTTTATTAATGCAAGTACAGCTATTTATAGTTGACAAGAAAAAAAAGTGTGGCTCTTTAAAAACTTTGAAATTTTGTAAATTGTAATTTTGGCTCTTCCGACTCAAAAGGTTGCCCGACCCCTGCCCTAGGTGATAAGTGGCATTTCAGTTTAGGTATTGCCGTTTTTTTCAATATTGAAGTGAGCAGCGAAAGTTATTAATATGTAAGGGAATTAGGTTTCTGTCTTTAGAACGATGGAGGATCCACGGGAATTGCTAGTCTATCTATAAATTCTTCGGTCTACGAGTACCTTTAATTCATTAATATTCTCTCGTAAATAAAAGAAATAATTAATATTCTCTCGCATATTACTTGTCTTGACAAGACTCGTGTTTTTTTTTTTTGAACTAGCTATTGCTTAAGCTATTTTTTTATTTTTATGTATATAATAACCTTTTTTATAATAATAATATAATTATTTATTACTAATTTGAAAAAATTGAGATTTTGATCTAAATAGTTTAAAATGAAAAAAGCTCATTAGACTACTGTGTGAATTAAGATTTTCTTGAAGGGAAAAATAAAGGTATTTCAGCTAATTTTATTGTTTGAATTTAACGGTAGAGTGTCGACGCAAGATAACGCTAAGCTGGTAGACTCAGCTTCCTGCTTTCTGTTAAAATTATTGAAGCATTTACACGTTCAGTTTTGTTTGTATGCAAATAGAAGTCATTTTGAATAGTTTTATTCTAATTGTACATGCATATTACATAAATTATAATTCTTAATAACGCAGTTCTGTTATCAATCGTTTTAATTAATTATAATAATGGCCAATATTATGTTACTCTAGGTCATAAACTACATGTGTGCTTAATTCTATCAAAATACGTTTAGTCGTATCCGGATGAAGACAGAACTACTGGTTCGAATTGAAAATTTTTTTTAGGTTTGGATGCCCATTATCTACTTAGTAGGCTATATTATCACATGGTATATATATTAATAAGTAAAATTTTAAGAATTTGGTTTCCGCTCCTTAGAATACGGTGAAGTCGCGGGAAATACTAGTAAAAATAATAAATAATAAGTTTTATATCCGCAATTGGATATTTTTGATTAATTTTGTGTACGGCCAACGAATGTAATTATCGGAATCGTGGTTTCATTTATTAAAGCACTCGTTCCCTGTGGCTTGGGACGGTCTACGCCGAGTTGTGACTACGTTTACACTATGTGTTCCGTATCTAATTATAATCTTAGTTAGTTCTTATTGGTCCATTTCATATAATAATAGAAACTAATATTCGGTAATATTCGGAGATTTTTAAATGTATATGTTAATTTAAATCTTTTTTTTCTTGTTAAAGTCTTTAAATTGTTCCAGTTGAGTACTGAACAGTGAATACTTCTAGCTATAGCATATACAATGGAGAAGAAGACGGAGAATTAATCGGATAAGATTGATCCGTAATGCTCCTAAATCTGTAGTTTATCCTCTGACGCAACAAGAGGGTGACGGTTACTTAAGATTATGTGCTTTAAAACAATTTATGAATTAAAAACAAATTAAATGTTTGATCTCCTTCCATTGTACGATCATGTTGTAAGTGATTCTGTCATTAAAATATCAGATAAGCGACAGCCGAGCATTGAACCTGTTTTACTCGGTTTCCCAAGTGAGCCTATTACGACTGGGCTACCACTCCCTAAAAGGACACAAATAAGGCCAAAATACTGGATACTATATACATACTATGAGTGTATGGGATTTTGCAACAAAATAATAGGTTGAAAGTTTATGTACATAATATTAACTACTACGCTGATAAATTATTCTGTTAAACAACTTTTTTAAACCAGTCTACTCATTTAAATGTAACGCTTAAGACGTTTACTAGTTACTAATATAGCCTAAGCTGCATACACTAATGTCCCAAGCGAATGTATGGCAGCTTGGGCAGGTGTCACGTCCGTTTGCCGACTATATGTTTCATAGGCTTTGTTAATGCATTTTTTTTCATAAGTAGGTTGCTTACAGACGAGGGAACTTTTTACTTCTATTACCTCTATCACTTAATACCTAATATACATAAAAATTATTTTTTATGTGTATTTTACTGTTACATCATTTTATTTTCTTTATATAAAACTATAAACATAAATATTACAGTGAATAAATATTAGATAGAAAGACTTGTATAAACGTTTATTATGTTTAAAGTTTAAAAAGGAAAATTTTGAACTAAACTTTAATTCTCTAAAAGACACATATTACTCTACATCATTCAAATGCGAACCATCTCATTTGGCAAAGTAGTAAAATTTAATTCCGTCCCACGTAGATGCTTAAAAAATTACAGGCGCTTAAAAATGTCCTTATATAAACTGTAATTCATATTCGCATGAGAAATATATGGAGTCTCAAAACGCCTACCATGCCACGACTGTCACATAATAAAGTCGAGAGGATGGCCTACTTAATACATCTTAGACTTCAGATAAATTAATCGCGTTAATTATAACTTTTTCTTCATACTTTCATTAATTTTAAACCATATTTTGCTGAAGCACTTCTTAGCTAAAAAATCTGTTTTTGAACGTTTTATTAGTTTAATTTCAATATGTAATTATTTTCTTATTCCAAAAGAATAAAATAAAAATATTATACAAGCTGATTTTTTACGAATTTTATAAAGCTGAAGAATTTGTTTGTTTGATCTATTAGTTCGAATTAAAAAAATGTGTTGGATGGTCCCCTTATATAGGAAGGTTATAGGCTATATCACATCATATGGTATCTAAGACTTTTTCAGGTGAAGCCACGGGAAATGCTAGTAGAATATAACCCAGAGTAATACGTAATGTATTTTAGTCATAAATTGTATGTACCATTGTAAGTATAAAACTAAAAAAAAAACTAATGTCGTTAGATAAATAAAAAACAGTAATATGGATGTCTTTAAGGCCTTGCAAGGCCCAATTTTTATTACTTTCTTTCTAGCATAGAGTGAAATTTCCCAACGGCAATATAAACAGAAGTTTAAACATCAATTTTCTTATTAATTCTAATACGAAATATAAATTATTATATAATTTCGCAGACAAAATTTCCTTCGGTATTTTTTTTGTAAAGAATATTTAGTACTTCTACTTTTCTACCTTCTTTATATACAAAAATGTACATAACTTTACACTTTTAGAACCTTTTAGAACTGTGCAGTCTGCATTGTATGGCTTTTGAAGGCAGTGGAAGTTTAATGGTAACGCGCTCGCTTGAGAAACCGAGTAAATCGAGTTCAAATCCCGGAACATGTGATATTTTCATGTGTGAATCATGTCAAACACGATTACCACTACTGCCCTTACTTTGAAGGAAAGCATCGTGAGGAAACCTACGTGTCTGAAAGAACCTAGCAACTACCAATGTGAAGTCCGCTGACAGGTACCTTACCAGTATAATATCTCCTGTTCCTTGACTCTCTTACTCTCTGAACTGAACTCTCAGAATAAGAGATATATCGGTGAAGAAATAATCTTCACTAACGCTATTAATTTTCTTAATGTAGACAATATTATTTCTAAAAAAATCGAACTAATTTTTACCTAAAACACATCAGTAATTTTAAAAAAACTTATATTCGCAGACTAATTTAGATTCTTGCGATATTTTTCAAAGAAAAATGAAAGCAAATCTCCAAAAACCCGAAAAACCTTTTAATTAAAATGTCAAAATATATTCGCGTTAGTCTAATGAAATACTTTATTAGATTTAAGCGAATCATTGACATTTAACATCAATTACGAGTAAAGTTGTCTCAAGTCTACTCTTGTAATTTAACGCTCCATTCTGTTTCGTTATAATTTTATGGACCTATTTCTTTACTTCGTGAGCATGTACAGGTCTCGAGTTAGGGCAATTATATGGAATTAGCTGCCTAAAAACTTTATCGTTTCACCCCCGGTCTTTAGAGGCTGTCAAAATTTTATTATAGAACTGACATTAACCTATGACTTTACGCGTATAAGGTATCAAATGAAGGAAAATAAAATGAAATCTTTTAGATTACATTGGTACATATGTAAATAAATTAAAAAAAAATTAAATTTTGATCTACAATAGTAATTGTGTTTAGGACTAGTTCCCTTTATTTTTTTATTTTAGGAGCAAAACTTTTTTTAAATAAAAGTAACTTAAGATACACCTTAAAACATTATCTACTTACTAAAGAAACTTATTTGGATAAGTTTGTAAAAATGAATATATTTTCGTTATATATCTAAGTATGCTTTTATACGAAACTTTGAAAGCAAATTTTTTTCTACTTTTCTCAAATTCTTTTTACTTTTCTCGAGATCAAATGTTTTGTAAGAAACACGTTAAAAGTAATCCACGTAGCTCAATCAATATTGCACCAGGTTTGTACAATTAAGGGTAGTTTTAAAAAAAACAGAATGGGTTTCTAGCATAAACGAACGGAAAGGGAAATCTAGGTCTACTTACTATAAATAAATTTGAACTAAGTATATAGCTGTACAAAAGAACTGATGGCTGTTTACATTTTTATGTATATTTACAACCCAGCAGCTTCTCCAATATTTTATTGCATATAAAAAATGGGTCAAGTACTTACTTAATCTAAAATTCATCATATAAAGCAATATTCAAAAGCAGATAGAAAATAATTTACGCTAAAACACCAGTAGAACAGTTTTTTTCCTTATAATTTTTATATCCAACATATAATATTTATTCGAAAATGATTATATCCAAAATAAAATAATTCATAATAATTATATTATGTGTTGTAATAAGTAATTAATAATTATATTATGTGTTGTATATAATATATTGTATGCATATGCATATATATTATATATGGCTATGGTAGTCCAGTGGTAACGAGTTCGCTTGTAACCTAGTGAAGCGGCTTCAAATCCGCGTGTCGCACCTATGATATTTTCATGTGCGATATAATCACGTGTACAACATGATTACCAATTTTAAACAAGCTTACTTTAAAGGAAAAGATCGTGAGGAAATCTGGATGTCTAAGAGTAATTGTGTAGTCCTCCTAGCCGGACTAGGCCAACGTGGTGGATTATGACCTGATCCCCCTCGTATTGAACCCTATGCCCAGAAGTGAGACGATAAAAAAGGCTAAATATAATGTTTATTGTATAGTACTAAATATAATATTATGAATTTTAATATTGTTAATATGTCGTACCTACGTTATTTTAATATGTACTCACTGTAACTTCGTTTGTTTTAACTTTTTTCCTTATTGCCTTGCACTTTTCTGCTACGCTAAATTACAATCTTTCTCACCCCTGAAGGTTGACGGGAACAGATCTCTATTACGGATCACTAAACCTTTGCCTCCAATTTTCTCTCAATGTAATATATGTTTTTTAAATGTGTAACTAAGAATATATGGATATATTATACGTATCATGATAATGAAATGGTTGTAAAGGGTTTTATTGTATAAAGTAGCAAGGAAGTGTCCTCTCTCCTCTTCTTTTTTCTATTTTTATTAACGCGATCACTACTATACTCTCATGTCCTTTCCATCTATATGCTGACGACTTGCAAGTCTATGCTGCGGCTCCGGTTAACGACATCAGCAAAGCTATTCATGAACTAAACCGTGACTTGAAAGAAATTTATGCATGGGGTAAATCATTCGGCCTTTGTTTGAACGCTTCGAAGTCGCAAGTGATTATGATTGGGAGTTCCAAGCTGCTTAGCAAAGTTGAGTATCACAGCTTACCTCCTGTGCAATTCGGCGACTCTAAATTACCTTTTAGTACTTCTGTTAGGGACCTGGGCCTACTATTAGACAATTCCCTGTCCTGGACTGTCCAAATTGCTGAGGTTAGTAGGAAAATTTTCGCTGCTATCGGATTTTTGAGACGTTGGAAAAACCTTCTACCTTGCAAAACTAAAATAGCCTTAGCCCACTCTCTTCTGCTTCCCATATTAGATTACGCCGATTGCTGCTACTTGGATATTTCCGTGGAACAACTAAATAAACTAGAACGCCTGCAAAACTTATGCATCAGATTTATTTTTGGCTTGCGTAAATTTGATCACATTTCCCAATATCGAGAACAGCTAAAATGGCTTAATATTCGTAATCGACGCAATTTGCATATCCTTTCCCTTCTGTACTCCATCCTGTATAATCCTGCCTATCCTAGTTACCTGAAAGATAAATTTTGTTACCTTGGCTCTGATCATTCTGGCATCGAACTCCGATCGCGGTATGATAATCGACTAAAACTCCCAACATACTACACGCAGTACTACGCCGATTCATTTACCGTGAAGTCGATTAAGCTGTGGAACATACTTCCTCACGATATTCGCCACTCTGTTTCTTTAAATATATTTAAACGTCGTTTAACTCTCTATTATCTATCACTTCAATAATATCTATGTATATTATATTTATGTATGTATATAAATATTTATTTTTATTTTATAATATTGATATTTATTAGTATATGTAGAATCAAAGTATTTGTGTATTATATTATATGTATATATTATATTGTATGTACTTCTTATGTGTAAATATATCTTATTTCTCTTTTTAATATTTTTATTGTTATATTATTCGTGTCTAGATAGCACCGTCCCGTTTACGACTTTTTAATTCCTTTCACCAAAGGTTGTCTGGCAGAGATTGCTTTAGCAATAAGACCGCCTTTGCACGCTTTATGTATATCTTTGTACCTTTTTCTTTATTTTTTGTGTTGTATTATGTGTGCAATAAAGAATAAATAAATAAAATAAATAAAGTACTTTTTTGTCAATATTAAATAAATTTATTAAAATTATTAATTTTAGTATCCAATCGGCTTCGTAAATTTGTAACTCTCAAGATAGGTACTTTACTTTCTTATAAATTCCCCTCTAAGTGCTAGAGTAACCTAAAATAAATTAAAATAAGCACTCAGCGCCACCTATATAGTTCCATGGTAAGGTACGAGGCTTGTGCTACGAATACTAGAAAGTTAATACACTACCCATATACATATATGTATTTTTAAAAACCGCATTAAAAATAGTTTAGTTTGTAGCGCGCACAAACATACATACAGAGTGACTGACACTTATCGATATCTCGTGGATTTCCTTTCACTTTTACACTATTGTAATAAGCCTATCAAATATCAATCAAGCCGATTGTCATCTGAATGTGTACAATAGAAGCCTTGGAAGCTTAGACAAGGTAAAAGCTATACTCTTAATAATATGAACTAGCGACTCCTCGCTTCGCTTAAGTGTATTGTTGGATATATTTTTATTTGTTTGAGCGGAACCCTCATTATCTATTTAAATATGATTTGAATTATATGAAATTTTTATCAGTCAGTTTACAGTTAGTAGATGACGTTTTTGCGGCAGGGCTTGATGAGGGAGGTCTGAGAGCTCTTGCAAGTTTGTATGAATGTCCCTCTTTTTTTGTGCTACAAGTATTAAAGGCAGGGAGCTGAACCTAGGAACAACCAGAGCCCAGCGAGGATGAGTCGCTAATGTAAATGTAACCGTAAATAAGTGATTTCTTAGAACATAATCTATTTACTAATGAAAATCCCGTCTAACTCTGTCCAGCTGTTTGGCAGATTAGAAAGAAACAGACAGGCAGACAAAAATGTGTGCTTTTTTCATATATAATGTATAAAATTCATATGAAATTCATTCATACTATAAATATTTTTGCATCACAAACAAACAATTCCATTTATTTATCTGTATAGATGATATGATGTCTATCTAAGCGATACGCAGAGTGAGAATAAATCAACCTCATATTATTTTTCATATTAATCATATCAATTGCAGGTCATCTTGATTCGGTTTAAGTTCAGTACAAGTTTTTTATTTGGGTTCTTTTTAGCAGATCCTTTATTCATTTTAAATAATAGTAGATTAAGTTACTAATAATATTATTAGCTATCTGCTTGTGAAAGTCCTGTCAAAATCTTTCCAGCCGTTTTAGAGATAAGCGCGAACAAACAGACAAAAATGTTGAAAATTATGTTTTTCTTATAAATACCGTATTTAATTAGGTACATATGCAAATACTACTTATTACTACTACTACACTACTATTACTATTAATTGATACTAGTGTCATATAGCAAAAAGATATTTATTGAAGAAATAATTAAAAAAAATCATTTTTGCCCACAAAGCCCTCAAAATTTCCATAAGCAGGAATCGAATTTACAATCCTTAATGAAGCGATAATAATTAATAAGGTATATTACGCTAAATCGCTGACTGGAATAGTATATATTTTATGACTTGCATTCATTTTTGTAGTTTAAATTGAAAATGCCAATCATTTTCACATTTCATTGCTTTGGAATGGATAGAGAGGATGACATGACACGTACAACATGTTCAACAACTGTAAACAACGAAAAACAACTTTACACCGTTATTTATGTTTGGCATTACATGGGCTCGTTTTTAAACATAAACCTTTTATCTTGATGAAAATAGAAAGCTTTTGAGTAAGTATACATAATTATCTTAATAAATCGTAACCTTCAAATTTAATACATAAAGTAATTAAAGATACATTTTACTTCAAAATCATTCATACTGTTAGTAACAGCTATACATGTATTCAGCCCTTTTTTAACGTCCCACTGCTGGGTACGGGCCTCCCTTTAATACGAGGGGGATCAGGCCATAGTCCGCCGCGCTGGCCCAGTACGTGTTGGCGGACTTTACATGTCTTACGAAAACTTGCTAGGTTTTCTCAGACATGCAGGTTTCCTCACGATGTTTTTCCTTCACCGTAAGACAAGTGGTAATCATGATAGAAAAGATTCGTACATGAAAATATCAGAGGTGCGAGATCCGGATTTGAACCCATATCACTCGGTTATCCAAGCGAGCGGGTTACCACTGGGCTACCACTGCCTAACAGCTATACATATGTATAGTAAAATTCTAACTCAAATCTGTACCTGATATATTATAGTTGTTGGAAAATCTCGCTATAATAGTCATTATTATAGACGCAGAGGCCACATCTATAGTTTTTACAATTTATTCTATCAGACGCATTAAGAGACCACTCGACAGATTTTGATGAAATTTAGATGACACTGGTTATTTAGGTCAACATGTAGGATACATAGAACTGCGGAAAAATATCACATCTCTGAGAAACCTATATTAATCGTTGAAAATTCCAGAGACGAGCGGAGCAAGGTTGAGTCCCTTGTATATTGTAAAACTATAATTATAACTCCTTTACTACTACACGCTTACACCGACTAAATAGATTTTGATAAAATTTGGCAATGGAGTGGCAAAATGGCAATTACAAGTGGTAGTGCCATGCTTGTTACCTTCGGGTAGCAGCCGAATGGGCCGGCACGCTTCGTATAGTACCACTCTCTCATAGGAGACCGGCGTAAAGTGGCAGCTATGCTGTCGCGTTTCGTCCGGTAAGTGAGAGTCCGGGAGGCCCACTCCCCATCCCTCTTCCCGTCCTTCTCACTCCTCCTTCCCTCCCTCCCTTTCCTGAAAGGCCGGCAACGCATCTGCAAGCCCTGTGGTGTTGCAGATGTCCATGGGCGGAGGTGATCACTTACCATCAGGTGAGCCTCCTGTCCGTTTGCCCCCTTTGTCCCATAAAAAAAAAAACGAGCGCAGGATCTAGGAAATCATCATTATTGTATCTATCTACAAAGTTATATCAATAAAGAATATATTGTAGTGTTTAACTACTGTTCGGAATTTGCCTTACATAATTATTGAAGATATTGGATGGAATTTTACTTTCTATATAAAAAATAAACTCTACCCAAGGAAAGTATGATAATTAAATTTCGTCACACACAAAATTCCTTACCTGAAAAATTATAACAGTTAAAGAGCTGAGGAGGAAAATGACTGAACTGTTTTGTCTTTATATAATTTACGAGTAAAATATCAAGAAAGTGACTAAAGATTGAAGGACTTTTACGAAAAGATCTCTGAAACGGCTGAACAGATTTTAAAGGGACTTTCAGTGACAGATAGGTGATAATATAACGAGTAACTTAGTCTACTTTTATTTTAAAGAATAAATTAAGGTTGCGCTAATTTTAACCTTGATACACTGTTAAGTCTAGCCTAGTAATTTTAGACGAATTACCAATGCTCCCACAGCTCTCATCCCATTTTACATATATAAAATCAATTTTGTCTGCATATTTCATATATGAGTCACATACTTTACGCAATGTAGAATTATTCACGTAAAAGAACGGTTGCTTTTCACTTTTAAAGGCAAAGGGACCATGTGAATTTTAATTAAATCTATATTTACTTTAAACGGCTCCTTGACGCAATAAGTTATATATTTAGGTAGGTAGGACTTACTGTGACTATGCTCAAGTTCCTACGATTTTATTTAACAAAACTTTATGACATATCAGTAGGTTTAAGTCAACCAGTAAAAGTCCCCTCAAAATCGGTCCATGCATTTAGATGTTATTTTGAAATTACAAATAGTACTTCACTTTTAATCATCTATATAGATTGTAGGCTTAAAAAGTTGCAGGACTCAATTTACTTTAGGCATAAATTACCTAAAGACTGAAAATAAAATTTATAGTGCAGGATGATATATTTCTATACAATTGTCGAAATGAGAATAATAATATATGATAATATGTTGGGACATTATTACAACAGCGCCATCTAGTTCCGTGGTAAGCTACGTTACGTGCTTGTGTTACGGATACTAGATAGTTGATCTATTAAACATATAAATTTTAAATACATGCATATTATAAATATTAACGCCCATGACTGGAGTACAAACATTCGTGCTCAACAAATGAATGCCCCCAGCGGGACTCGAACCCGCGACCGCTGGCGCAGAAAGTAGGGTCACTACCAACTGAGCCAAACGTGTCGTCAAATATATTATATACATAACTATTTCCAAAAATTATTAAACATTTTTATCGATTAAGGAAATGACTAAAGCAATGCTGTTTCACTGATCATAATGTCGTTAACTCGAGTATAATTGAAAAATTAAATTACTTTTCTTTACAAAGATTGAGGGATCGTAATGACTTTCTTTCTCATTTGGTTTACAGAGGGTTTTTTACAAAGCAGGACACGCCTGCTTTATATATCATATTAGATAATCTACAATCTTATTATCATACAGCTGTATTAAAAAACATGATTAATAATTGTGTTTAAGCTTTTTGTTCTTGTAAGATGTATGTGTGAAAACTAAATTTTTCAAGATTTTTCAAGGTTTCTTGTTTCTCATAATTTTTCGAACAATTACAATACTAGTTTTAACTTGCCGCTTCGCTTGTATGATAAGCGGGGTGAGGTTCAAGTTTAACCTAAGTTCAATAATATTAATAAATAAAATTAAATAATAATATAAACATGTGCCCATTTATCACATACACTAAATATGTTCAATATTGCTTTGTCAAAATTTTCTTCAACTGAATAAGAAGCAAAACAAAATAAATCCATTACACAATATTTGTTCAATCCGATATTGACCCTGGGATAACCCTCTGGTGTTTGGAGTAAAACACCAGTGATCGGATTGTTGAGTTCCCCCTATCTGGCTCCGAAAAACCAAATGTTCATTCCGATATGTACCCTGAGAAATCCCTCTGATGCTCAGACTAAAGCACCAGTAATCGGAGTCAACCCGATATTACCCATGGGAGATCCCTATGATGCTTACAATAAAACACCAATGATCGGAACTGGAATTGGAACTAACTTTATTTGCCATCAACCTTTACTTATATAAACCATCTTAATCAAACGATATCGCGTTTTAAAATACTCCTACTGCCATCAATTACAGAAATATGTACAATTGTTATAATTTTAAACCCAGAAAAGAATTTTACAAATTAAAATAATAAATTAGTATGACACCTTTCACTCAAATTAAAAACTAATGTACATATAAAACCTTAAACCCAAATTAGAAGCTAAAATCAATGTGAACAAATATATAAAACCTTAAACATACCGCCCACCATAAGGACATTTTGTCCTTATAACCACTGCCTACCCTACTGCTACCTGCTTTGAAAAAGTAACATTTATTCTGTAATTGGAAATACATAAAGTTTAGATGTTGTTCGTACTAACATAACATTTTTATTTGCTTTGAATTTTGACTACTCTAACAATTCCGTCCAAGCCCGGATGAATACCTATAATTATAATATACAATAACCTATAATAATAACCTTTCTTCTTTCTATATAACCATATCTCGCTTTCGCAGAGAACTAATGTGTTGGTGTTCGTAGTTGTAATCAGGTGCAGACTGCAGTTAGAGCATGATAAATCAACAAATTAACTAAGTAAACATGACCTGTTAAAATAAGATAACCTATATATTATAAACAAATATTTACAAGTCGCACAACGAGTTAAACTACTTCCAAATCTGTGGTTATGTTTTTCGATCTTGGAGACTATCTTATCTCGTTGGATACTATAATATAATATTATTTTTACTATGAACAGACCTTTAGAAGCACAATCTGCTGGATTCTGCTTTGATTTTACATGTGCCCCTTGATACGATTCCAAAGAATATAACTTCTCTGAGACACGATTTGCCACGGATACCTTCCACCTGCTAGGATGACTGTTAAACAAAACAAAAACAATTGTTGAATCAGTCCAAGCATGTAAATTCATTTTAACAATACCCATGATACAAGTTACCTCTATAAGTAATCTAGTTAATAGTATGGCACCACATAATTTTAGTCTTGGTATCGATATTTGTTTTGCTGAGTACCTAAATAAGTCACTGATGCAGTCCCAGGTAAGTCCTAGTATTTTCATAATATTGTGTAATTTTACCTTTAATTCTTCTTTTATTTCTTTATCTGTATTATCATCTTTTATCTTTTCTAATAGAACATTACTATTGCTTGAGCATTTTCGTAATGTAAAACCCCCTTTGCTTATCATAGATTTCATTACAATGTATGTGTTCAATCCGTTTTCTACAGATTCGCATCCAGTTATCAAATCATAGAAATTATTCATTGTTACTTCAGCTGCTAACAGATAGCAAACACCTTCCTCAAATTCAACTTGTTGAAGAGCTTTAACCGCAAAATATGATGCTGAAGTAGTCCCAAAATTCACAGTAAGTAATAAATTATCCTGTAAGTCAATATCCTGTTTTGCGACTCCTACTTGCATTTTCTCAATATCCGTTATTTGGCAGATAGGATGCTGCCTCCAACTCATTAAAATATGACGCAGATCTGGCTGTAGACGTGGACCAACTGTTAAACAATCATTTAATGAAATCCCATTCTTTCCTTTTGCAGATTCATTAGAAACTACTCTTAAATTTGTAGTGTCCTTGTTTTCTCGTCCTACATTTGATGTGTTTTCTTCTGATTCTGATACCTGTTCCATATGACCTAACTGTAAATATTCTTCCATTACTGATTCATATTTTTTACTGAATTCTAAATTTCTTTCAAACCTTAATTTTAATGTGTTATATCTTTTATCAGCTACTTCTTTAGAAAAACTAAACATGTAATCTGGGTTTTCCGTCCTAAAAGGTAAGCGAACTATATATCTACCTTCATCTCTTTCAGTAGTACGAGCAAATAGTTCTTCGCAAACTTGTTCTCCATCCGTCATTCTTTTTTGCTTTACTAGATCCATGTCAGATTCCCAAAATTGTTTAAGAGTGGCATTGTCATCAATTCGACAATGAAATGTACTGATCTGGACTCCCTGATCCTCCCTAAATGATGTATTTACCTCACCTGAGATGATCCATCCAAACGATGTGTTTTGGACAACTGGTGAACCTTGAGGACCCTTTTTAATACCTTCCTGAATTATCTTGTAATAAACTTCAGCACCTAACAAAATATCTATTTTGTTCGGAGTGTGATAATTCGGATCTGCTAACTCTACTTTAAGGGCTTCAAGCCATTCTAATGTAAATACTTTCCTAGCTGGAAGAAAACTCGTGATTGTTTTTAAAACATATGCCTTTACATTTATCTTGTAATTTGGATCAATCAATGACTTAAGTTGAAGTAAAACCATTGTTTTTGGAGATATATTACTTTCTCCCCCTAAGACCGAAACTTGTTCCTTTATGGGAATCTTCTTTAGTCCCAGATATTGGACTGTCGCTTCAGTCACAAATGAAGTCTGTGACCCCTGGTCTAACAACGCTCGAATTATTTATTTATTTATTTATTTATTTATTATAAGGGATGATGCACAGCACAGAAAAAGTTGTTAAAAAAAAGTTATATAAAATTATGAAGGCCAATTATGAACATCCAACTTATTAAAATTAAGAATGTCAAACAAATGTGTAAATAAAGAAAGGAAAAACAAATAATGTGATGAAACAAAAAAAAAAAAAAAGAAGAAGAACTCATTATCATATTAAACTAAACTAAATACCCTTAGGAAGTATAAATTAAGATTATAAATACTCGTAATATTGTCTATATGTAAAAAGTTTTTAACACATAATATTTGAAAATAATAATAATAATAAATTAGACATAAATATTTATAAAATGTATACAAATAATATTATATAAATATATTATAATTTGTTTTTTTGAATATGTATGTTAAAGAACTTGCGTTTGATTTTATTTATAAATATATTTTTAGATCCATTGAAAATATCTATGCTTTTAAATTTCAAGTTATAGGTGTTGGGTAATCTTATAAGAACAGAATTCTGCACATAGTTTGTGTGGCATTTCGGGACATATAATAAGGGAGCGTGTCTCATTCGGCGTGAAGGGATATTCAGCACAATATGTTCAGCTAGCTCCGGACAGTCTAGGCGGCCACGAATTATATCATACAATAATCCCATGTCTAACACCTCTCTGCGTTCCGTTAATGTCAAAAGGTTATATGCTCGGCAGATATCTATGTAATCATCACCAATGTCAGCTTTTCTGCATTTAAAATTTAGGTGATGAATAAATTTCTTCTGTACACTTTCGATGCGTTTAATATAAACATCGTACCGTGGGGACCAAACAGGAGCAGCATATTCTAGGATGCTTCGGACATATGCGTAATAAACTATTTTGAAGGTCAGAGGATTTTTAAATGGACTACATGTTCGCATTACAAAACCAAGATTTTTGAGTGCTTTGGATCTAATTATGTCAATATGAGAAGACATTAACATTTTGCAGTCAAAGTATACACCTAAATCACGGACCATTTTTGCTCTACCAATTTCAATATCATTAAAATTATATTTAAATACAATAGGATTTTTTTTGCGAGTGAAACTAATACATTGACATTTTTGAATACTAATATTTATATTATTCTTTGTATAATAATTAAATAGATTGTTAAGATCATGTTGTAGCCGCTTGCAATCATCAATCGTGCGCACACTCATGTACACTTTTTTATCGTCAGCATAGAGTAAGTGTTTTGAGTTTACAATAACTGTATTTATGTCATAAATATATGCGCTATAGAAGAGAGGGCCGAGATGGGATCCCTGGGGTATACCAGAGGATACATGAATAAAGTCAGACCTATAACCTCCAAGAACAACAGTTTGGGCACGGTTAGTAAGATATGACCGCACCCAACGTAACAAGTCACCATGAATTCCGAGACGTTGTAGCTTTTGAAGAAGTATAACATGGTCTACACGGTCAAAAGCTTTTTCAAAATCTGTATAGACCACGTCAACTTGTCCACCCTTCTCCATAGATTTTAGGACAAAATCAGAGAACAAAGTTAAATTAGATAAGGTTGATTTACCGCGTAGGAATCCGTGTTGTGATCCTGTAATGCTCTTTGCAATAACTGAGTAGATATCTTCGTACACTACCTTTTCAAACAATTTACCGAGAGTATTGAGTATGGAAATTGGACGATAGTTAGCAATTAAAGATTTAGATCCTTTTTTATGGATGGGGACAATTTGAGCTATTTTCCAAGCATCAGGAAATATTCCTTCTTGTAGTGACCTGTTAAACAAAATTGCAATAGGATAACTGAGGCTGTCAGCACAAGAGGAGAAAAACAATGGTGGGATACCGTCACTTCCTGCACCTTTATTTTTGTCTAGAGTTCGTAAAAAATTGAATACATCATGTTCGTTGATATTAATCATAGACAAACAATCACTACAAGTGTGAGTGAAGTTAATGTGTGTTGCAGAACTTGCTCCCTGAGGTTTTAAAAAGACACTTTCAAAAAATTTGTTAAATGCATTACAAATATCATCGCCCTTGACAAAGTCATTGTTATTGTGTGAGAATTTAGAAGGATAGCTTGTAGATCCCAATTTGTTTTTAATATATTTCCAAAAGTATTTAGGTGATTTTTTAATGAGTTTTTCAGACGAGCTTGTAAATAGATCGAAACAGGTTTTTTGCACTCGGTGCTGTCTTTCTCTTAGTATACTGAACTCATCATAGTCTCTGAGGTTACCATATTTTTTCCACCGCTTATGAAGTTTCATCTTTTCTTTACTAATTTTTATTAGGGCTCGACTATACCACGAAGGATATGAAGTTTTTTTAGATTTTTTTACTGGTACTAATAAAGAAATACATGATCTAATGATACTATAAAATATTTTAACAGAGTCATTAACCGAATCGCGGGCTATTAAATCTTTCCAATCGACATTTTTGAGGTAAGTATTGATGTCATCATAATTACATTTATAGAAATTGGGAAATTGTACTTTGTTCTCAAGTAAATGGGATACCTGTAAGTCTAATACATCTATATTTAACGCTGGGTGATATCTATCTATCTCGACGATTGTACTAGATACTATACGTGATACGGAGCACGGAGTGTTGCTAAAGCATAAATCTAATACTTTCCCATAATCATTATGAACTAAATTATATTGTTTCAACCCTAGAAAGTACATGAGGTCTACAAACGAGTTAGCACTGTCGGATACAATTTTAGAGCCCGAATAAAGGTTTATATACTCGTTATTGTTGGTCCAGGATAAGCAAGGTAAGTTAAAATCACCGAGCAATAATAAGTTATCGAGAGGAAACGTATCAATTATGTGTTGTACACTTTTTTCAAGTTCTTCGTAACGAATATTAAAATCGATTAAGTCAGGTGGCAGATAAACCAGAATAATACGTAGTGTGCGGCGTGAGTTTATTGCATGTGCTGGTATAGATATACACAGTGACTCAGTGGCTCGGGTGCTTCGCCACTCCACACACGGTGCTGGAGCTAGCTCACGTCTCACACATAACATGACACCACCTCCTCTACTTTTGTTTGTTGTTAAGCCATCACGATCGGAACGAAATATAATATACCTACTGTCACACAACTCACTGTCTAAAATATCGCTTTGCAACCACGTTTCTGTGAATGATAAGATATCATAATCATTATTTAGTATATTATTATATAATTGTAAACATTTGGTTCGTAGGCCACGAACATTCTGATAGTAGATATTTAGGTATAAATTATTCAAAAAATTGTTATTATTAGCCATTTTAAGGTGTAAGAAATATTTTTAATTATTAAATATTCGTACATATAAATATATATACATTCAAAGACATTATATATTAATAATAATAATATATAATAGTGTAGACAATTTAATGTTGTAGGATTAATAAAAACATTTGTGTATAAGTATAGCAGAGAGATGTAGTAAAAAGTATATGCATATATTAAATGTATATATTTATGTATCGAGTATAATATATAAATATTTAATAGTAGGTAATGATTAAAAACATAATATGAGATATAGATATATAAATTAATACTTCCCTTGGGTAACACAATTATACGAGTATGTTCTGAGAAAAGAAATATAACGAAAACAATCATTTTATCTTTCCTAAGTCCTTTGTATCCATGATGTTTAAAGAAGATGATGTATCGTTTTTTCGTACAAAAATTTTTCCGTTACGGATCCAAACGTGTTGGAAAGCGGCGATGGCTGCAGCTTCACGTGTTTTTTTAAGTAGAGTTTTGTAAAATGGAGTTAGGTGCTCGTTTATATAAATTTTTTTAGGCTCTTTGGATGTGATAAGTCCCAATTCTGCAGTGGTGAGCCCTTTTTTTCTTCGGATAGCTGATATGATTTTATCTTTCAGTAGCTGACTACCCATTTTGGCTACAATATTTTTAGGTAATTTCAAGTTAGTAATTTTTTGTGGTATGCGGTATATACTTATGATATCTTGTTTCGTTGCCTGAACATCTAAAACTTTGCATATGGATAAAAGTATCTGTGGAAGGTCCTCATTTTTTTTCTCAGGTAATCCAGATATTTCGATATTACACAGGCGGTCACGCTGCTGTTGAATATTAAACTCTCGTTCAACGTATAAGAGACGGCATTTGTACGTCTCAATTTCATTTTCTAGTTTTTTCATTTCAGTAATTTCCTTAGATATTGCGTGCGTTTTAATTTTCAGATCGTCAAATGATTTTGTATGAAAGTCCAATGATTTAGAAAGGTCAGCAAGGTCATTTTTAAATTGAAATTGTTGCTGCGATAATATATCAATAGTTTTTGTTACAGTACTTACTTGAGTTTTAATTTCGGTAATTTCAGATTTAATAATGTGTATAAACTCATTATTAGAATGTTTTATATTTTCAAGGTAAGATATTATTTCCTTCCTAAAATCTTCAAAGTCAGCCCTCCGAACATGGTCATTATCAGATTGTTTATGCTTCCTTTTAGTTATTCGAGAGTCTGAGGTTGCAGAGTCATAATCCGTGTGATCAGAACGTGAACTGGCGAGTGTAGGACTCGAGTATTTTTTTGACTGAGAATGCTTGATGCTCATAATTAGTGATGAATTACAGCGTAGGTCACCAAAACAACTAACAAAAACAATAATTTTGACGAAATTTATCCAAAAGATATGTTAATTTGATTAAATAAATATTTTTTTACTTTGACACACGTCTGTACGCTCGAACTGTCAATTCGAATGTTATGTAGTGTTTCCCTGTTTTCGACGCGGCCTTGACTAACGCGGTAGCTAGCAAAACCTGATTATGAACAACCCCTGTCGAAAAGAACGTTGCTAAAGGAGTTGACTCCACTTTGTTATTAGAATCCTTTGATTCTGAACTTGGTGAACCATTTTTAGCTGTTTCAGAGTTGGCTCCAGAAATACCTGCACTTGATGTATGTAATAGCGAATGGTGTAGACGCTTACAACTATAACATTTCTTTGAACTATGGCAAGATTTAGCAGAGTGATTATACCCTAAGCAGTTAAAACATAGGTTATGGGTTTGGACAAAATTGCGTCGAGCGTCTACAGTTTCATTAGAGAAACGCTTACAATGTTCAATTTTATGATCCTCAGAACAAAATGCGCATCGGATCTTATTTGATGAAACGTGTAAAGTTTTGAATTTAGCTACATTATTATTTTGTTGAGGATTTTTACTTACAGAAGCTGATTTGGTGTCCAAGAACTCCAAGGCCCGGTAACGATTTGTAAGGAATTCCGAAAATTGGTTAAAGGTTGGTAGTTCTTCAGAAGAATTGTTATTAGTTACAGAAAATTCCCATTGTTTCCTGGACTCCGGATCTAGCTTCAAAGTAAGTATATGTATAATAATAATATCCCAAGTACTTACATTTATACCTAAATTTGTTAATGAACTTAAACAATCATTAGTTGTATCAATAAGGTTCTTTAAACAATTAGCAGACTCAGACATTATATTTCTTTGACTCAATAAACGTTTTAAAATAAAATGTGACAAGTATCTTTTATTATTATATCTAGAGTTAAGCAATGACCAACACCTTTCATAATTTGAATCTGCTATGGGTATCTGTCTGAGCAGCTGTTCGGCCTCACCAGATAAATAACCTTTTAGATAATGCATCTTTTGAACGTTATCTAATTGCGTATTAGTATGCACAAGAGATACAAATAAATCTCTAAACGTGGTCCATTCAGCATATTGACCATTGAATGTTGGAATTACTATACGCGGTAACTTAATATTAGAAGTGGCATTGTTTACATTCGAAACTGACACATCCTTACTCGAAATATTAATTGAAGCAAGCGTTTGCTTCAATTCGGTCATATGGTCAATATACATCTCTTCCACGTTTCCCATTACATCCTCTTTAAAATAGTTACCGTCAAAACTTTGAGACAATTTAATTATATGATTATGGTTGTCACAAAACTGAGACCATATTTGGCTTAAATTTTCTATTCGAGTCTCAACATACTGACTAGTTATGCGTTCCTTAGGAGACTTTTTATAATTTATTCTCGCCTTATGCATGCGATCATATAAATTCATTTGAACCTTAATTAAACTATCCATTGTAAATAAATTTCTAATGTTATGCTTCAAGTAAAAAGTTTAAATTTTAAAAATATTTTTAAATATATGTTGACACAAGTCAGGCAAAGGTTCCCTGTCTAAACTATATTAACGTTAAAATTATCTTAATATAATCTATACTAAATATTAAAATTATGCAAATTTTCTAAGTCCAAATTTCTTCACAAATAAAACAAATAAAAACTATAATCACTCCTAGTAATAAGGTTTCATTTCGTGAATATATTTTCTTTATAAATATTCTGAATTGACTTTTAAAATTAAACCACACATTCACTTAAGGTTCAATTTCCACTACTTATAACTTTGAAACACTTACAGTTTCTCGTAGATCACCTCAATGGACTGTATTGATGTGCACTGACACGTCCCACGCGACGCGTCTCGTGCACTTCCCTTGCGCCAACAATTCTCCTCTCCTGACAGGTGCCTGCTGCAGGCACTGTCTGCAGTGGCGAGTCGCACCTTTGCGACCCTGCTGCTGCTGAAATTTGACCAGGGACGCCACTTGCCCGGTCAAATGTGATGGCGAGAGTTCTAGCCTCACTGATCCAGCGGTTCTTCACTTAACCGGCGATTCACTGATCCGATCTCGAAGGACCAAATGTTCAATCCGATATTGACCCTGGGATAACCCTCTGGTGTTTGGAGTAAAACACCAGTGATCGGATTGTTGAGTTCCCCCTATCTGGCTCCGAAAAACCAAATGTTCATTCCGATATGTACCCTGAGAAATCCCTCTGATGCTCAGACTAAAGCACCAGTAATCGGAGTCAACCCGATATTACCCATGGGAGATCCCTATGATGCTTACAATAAAACACCAATGATCGGAACTGGAATTGGAACTAACTTTATTTGCCATCAACCTTTACTTATATAAACCATCTTAATCAAACGATATCGCGTTTTAAAATACTCCTACTGCCATCAATTACAGAAATATGTACAATTGTTATAATTTTAAACCCAGAAAAGAATTTTACAAATTAAAATAATAAATTAGTATGACACCTTTCACTCAAATTAAAAACTAATGTACATATAAAACCTTAAACCCAAATTAGAAGCTAAAATCAATGTGAACAAATATATAAAACCTTAAACAATATTATTTCCATATAATCAATAAAACCGATGGAATCAGGCCGGAAGCCGGACATTTTTATCTGCGCGCGCGCCAGTTATAGTGCAAAATGACATAATCGCTCGGTGAAAGTTGATCTTATTCGGACAAGTGAAGATCTGGACCCGTTTCATACTTACGTATCATACACTCTATGTACGACGTAATATACAATGTTGAATAAATATTTGGTCATAAATCATTTTTATGACCTACCTTAATCTATAGGTAAAATAGATAATAGATGCTAATATATAGATAAGCTAATAGGTAAAACGCGAATATTTTAAATTTAATATAGAATGATCATAGATTTTTTCATCTCGTGGCCATTATTGCTGCAAAGTATTCATAGCGTCGACAGAAAATAAAAGAATGTGTAAAGGAATCCGAATTATAAAATAATACTCTTATATATTTTTATATACATTCCAACTGTCTTATGTGGAAGCGAATATATAACATTTTAAGAATAAGGAACAAGTATAATTTTTAAAATAGCATATAACATTATTATGCTGGTACAAAATAAACGTATGAGGTACTTTATGAAATTAAATACTTTCAAAACTTCATATAAACGAAGCATTCAAGCACATAGAAATATCATTAACAAAAATGAAAAAATAAATATTATAGAGATGAAGTGATCTTATTACGTACGTATTATTTGAGTTGCGCAAGCGCAGTGACCGGTCGCTAAAACTTACGGAATCCTCATTGCCGTGAGAAATAAACTATTTTTGTTAAGTTTATTGCTTTATTTAATTGATCTTGTTTATATTATATTATGTTCACTAGTTTTTAACAAGTTATTTTTTATTATGATATAACATTTAGAATATCGTTAATTAATGACATTTTGCGAAAACTTACTATGTATGTTAGTATTATAAAGTAATTGATTATATAAATTTTTAGATCCACTTTATTAGTTCGGTAGTAACTTTGCAATTTAATGGTTGAAATTTTACTTCAAATAAGTTTAATTATAATTTGTATGCGGCAGTTACGTTAAACGAACGATACGATGCAGCTACGGTTGTCTTTATAAATTATGATAATGATCCTCAAAGGAATTATAATATTATATGTTGAAATTATAATATACGCACACTCCGAGGTACATTTTGTATACTATATATTTTGTACCTACTTAATAAATGCAGAGTTTGTAGCCCTACTTGCTCTACCAACTGTCGCGGGTTCGTCATCAGCCCTTATTTTTAAGGTCCCACTGCTGGTCATCGGCCAACGCGCTAGCCTAGTGCGTGTTGGTGGACTTCACATGTCTTACGAAAACTTGCTAGGTTTTCTCAGACATGCAGGTTTCCTCACGATGTTTTCCTTCACCGTAAGACAAGTGGTAATCATGATAGAAATGATTCGCACATGAAAATATCAGAGATCGAGACCCGGATTTGAACCCGCATCACTCGGTTATACAAGCAAGCGCGTTACCGCTGGGTTTCCTAACGTTTTTTACTTATTTTTTTTGAGATTTGAAGGATATAGGCTCTAATGAATTTCGTCTAAATAAAATTTAAAAGCTAAGAAATATATTTTTTCATCGCATTGCAGCACATTAAAGATGATGATATTGTAAAATAGAATTTATTATATTCTTTATTACACATTGACATTGCATTAACATTGTTATTATACAAATAATACAAAGACTAATTTGGGAAAAGATGGACTTATCTCTAGTAGCCGAGCTATTGACTTAAGAAATAGTATTTTATCTTACATAAAAATAAATAAAATTTAAATGTGTCTGTTTGTCTGCCTATCTGTTATTTCTGACTAATCTTCGAAACCACTGGACCGATTTTGATGGGAATTTCACTGGCAGATATCTTTTGATATAAGGAAAAACTAAGGCTTATTTTATTTCAGAACAAGTATTAGGGTTTCGCTTACGGATAATTTCAAGTGAAGCGAGGCTGAGTCGCTTCTCGCTAGTATCATATATTTATCTTTAAATTTAAATCTTATATTACCGATCAGAACCTAGTTAAACCGCTGCTATGAGTCAACACTAGTGTATACATATGTATATTATTTAGTCCTAAATTTATATAGCATAGCCCGCGTCATCACTACTATGTATTATGCAGAGATCGATCTACGATCTCTGGTATTATGTATAATTTCGCTTTCAGGGATAGCGAAATGTTGAATGTGAGATATAAAATATAATAATATTCTTTATTGCACTTAAAATGATGTACAGATATTTTAACAAATTTTTTATATGCAAAGGAGGACTTATCTCTAGAAGAGATCTCTTCCAGCCAACCTTTGTTAATCAGAGAAGAAGTAATAAATAGCAGGTATAATTTGTGCACAAAACTATAATCCAAATAATTTGTTACTTAATTATTATATCTCATATCATACAATACATATTTACATACGTATATATACATACATAGATACATACAAACATACATACATACATAGATACACACTACTAAATAAGTAATAATATATAAAATAAAAGAGTTTTGTAAATCCGGTACGTATAAAAAACAATATGTTTCACTTACATCAATATAAACCTAATAGATATTACAATATGTAATATACAATATATAATATACAATATATAATAGATAGAGCTAATGTAATATGGCAATTAATGACATATTGTTCGGTTTGTGAACGAGAGATTGATATTTGACATAATTTCTATAGAGATTATATCACAAATGTACTTGTGAAACAGTTAATGCACAAATTATTAAATTTAACGTTAATAAAGAGAGACGTTGAAACACTTTACTCATTCAAGCCTAGTTAATTTAAGCCAAAAATATTGTTTTAGTATTAGTGAGGCCGTTAGTTTAGCTTTTTCTGCGTATCCCAATTCCCAAGAGTTTGTATTGGAGTATTAGTAAAAAAATATAACAGACAAAAATAGTTTATAAGAAAAATGAGACTGTAAGTGAGAAAACAAACTATTGAATAATAAAGTTATATTGAAACGTGTCTAGTAATTTACGTATGTTAAGCTAGCAAGGTCAAGTGGGCAGAACCACATAACACACTTGCAGTAATTAAGTGCTCATTTAGTGCTAATTAATGCTGCAAAACGTAAATTTTACGCTGCAGTAGATTGATCAAAAATTAGAAAACTGCCAGCTTTACATTAATTAATTGATTTATATATATGTAGAAGGCTTTATGATATTACTTATAATGTTACGTAATATCAATTATCATAAAGCCTTCTACATATATATTATTAATAAATAATATAATATATAAATCAATTGCTATTTCGAAAAATCAGGCGTTTAATTAAATTTGCAAGTTTTGTTCTATAAAAATAGAAAAAAACAATAAAATTTTATATTTGTCTTCACGAATGGCCAGCACTAATTAGGCACTAAATTAATACTACTTTGATTTGATGCTGTGCTATGCGGTTAGCGTTGTAAGAGGCAGATACTGCTAGCTTAATGTAAAGCTGGCAGTTTTCTAATTTTTGATCAATCTACTGCAGCGTAAAATTTACTTTTTGCAGCATTAATTAGCACTAAATGAGCACTTAATTACTGCAAGTGTGTTATGTGGTTCTGCCCACTTGACCTTGCTAGCTTAACATACGTTAGTAATTTTAAATTATGCGCCAAAAAAATGATAGACATTCACACAATAAAACCTTACTTATTAATTTTAATGTCTCAAGCGACACCTAAAATTATACCATACAGTAATATTTTATAATATATAACTATTACCTTTCAACTAAATTATCTTTCATATGATATTAATAACAATAATTAATTATATAGAAACGTTCATACGAAATTATCTCGTCAGTGTAGAGATAAGTCTCGTAAACATGTATTTCGTAATGCGCTCTCATAATTATCAAAACTGTCTAGATTCTAGATTCTACGCATCGCCCAGTTTTGCAAGTGTTTTAAAATTTCGTAAATTAGAACGACAAGATGAGTTGATATGTTGGTTTTATTGCTGATATTATCTACGATTGTTACACTTTTGTGTACTTGAGACATAAAAATATTTTGTCAAATCTGTACATTAAAAATAGTCCGGAAAATGTTATTGAAATAGTACTATTACCAATAGAAGGGCGAGTTTTTAAATTTTTTTCGTCTGTTGTTCTAGGAACGCATCACAAGAAATTCACTGTGCAGATTTTAATAAAATTTCTTATAATTATATGTGGTTATTCGAGTCACAGAGACAGTGGTAGCCCAGCGGTAACGCGTTACTTGTATAACCGAGTGATGCGGGTTCAAATCCGGGTCTCGCACCTCTGATATTTTCATGTGCGAATCATTTCTATCATGATTACCACTTGTCTTACGGTGAAGGAAAACATCGTGAAGAACCTGCATGTCTGAGAAAACCTAGCAAGTTTTCGTAAGACATGTGAAGTCCGCCAACACGCACTGGGCCATCGCGGTGGACTATGGCCTGATCCCCCTCGTACTGAGGGAGGCCCGTGCCCAGCAGTGGGACGTTGAAAAGGGCTGATGATGATGATGATTCGAGTCAACATATAGTATACTTTTTACTGCAAGAAAATATCTCATCTAAGGATCTCATCATTAAAATGTACCTAGAGACGCACCCAAGCGGAGCGAGGGTCACTAGGCTAGTATTAATATATGACATTCATAAGGTAACTTGTTCAACAGAATTATTAAAAAAGAAACGTTATAAATGAAACTACCTTTTCGGATTTTGTCGCGGATTTATTTTGATTTTTAGTTCCCGACGTTTCGAATGCTTTACAGCAATCATGGTCACGGGAGAGACTAAGGTATTTGACGTCTCATAGGTTTATATACTTGTTACAGACAGTGCCTACCCACAATTTACAAAAATTTTGAAAATGGCATCAGAGTACCTTATAAAATTTTAATTCTAAACATTTATATTTAAATTTAAATAATTTAAAAATAATTTATAATTATGGCAATATTATTAACTTATTTTTAGCTAGTATTATTATAATTATTATAATTTTTATTTTAATATTAGTTATTCAAAAGTATTATGTAGTGTTGCTATTCTAATAATATGTATATTTTCTTACCTATAAATTGTTTATGCTAAGTTGCATTTTATTATTTAAATTAAGTATTAATTTGATATAAGAAAATTAAGTTAAAATATAAATTGAATTTTGATCATTTTAAAGTATTAAGCAACACTACTGCAAATTAAAAATAATTAAATCAAATCAAATTATGTTTAGATTTGACAGATTCTTTTGAATTATAATTTTTAAAAAATTGTTTGAATTTAGATTGAAAGAAAGCTACTGCACGGTTCGGAAGGCTGTTTGTGCAGAGAAGAACCGGCAAGAAACTCTACACTTGCTCTTTTTAAAAATATTTTAACAATATTGCAATACATACAATAATTATATATAATATTAAATTTGACTACTTGTATCAAGATCCACACAGTATGAGCTAACTACATCCGACTGTCTATTATAATTACTTTTATTAATATTAGATTTTATTATATTAATTACAGGATCCCAAGAAGGTGGTAATACCCAGCCGTCCTCTCTATTAAAGTTAGGATGTTTTTTAATTTCAATTGCCTCGCGAATCATTCTAGGTCGATAACGAGTCTCTTTCGCGAGTATTTGAGGGTTATCAAAGCGAATATAGTGGCTGGGGCGATCCAGACAATGTTTACAGACAGCGGATGTAGTATTGCGACGGTGCTTCACATCAGCTATGTGTTCTTTGATCCTAGTTCTAATAGATCTCTTTGTTTGTCCGATATAAGAGAGCCCACAGTCACAATCAAGTTTGTATACTCCTGCATCTTGGAGAGGGATATGGCACTTGACTGATGGTAGAAACTGACTGATTTTCTTAGGCGGCTTGAAATATGTTTTGATAGAAGCACGCTTTAGGATGTAGCCAATCTTGTCAGTGACTCCTCTCACATAGGGCAGAATTGCAGGTACGCGCTCGACTGTGGCTGGTTTCACTCGTTCACTGTGACGAGGGCGCGGCACTTGTAGCTTGTTGTCTTGCAGAACCTGCTTGACATGTTGCAGCTCTCCCGCCAGGTGTTGCTCGTCACAGATCCCTCGAGCTCTCTGAAACAAAGATTTTCCCACGGTAGCTAACTGTGAAGGGTGGTGGTGAGATTCACCATTCAGGTACCTATCAGTATGGGTCTTCTTTCTATACACAGTATGACTCAAGGTGTTATCTGGATTACGTTTAATTAATACATCTAAGAAAGCTAATGTATTGTCCGATTCTAATTCCATTGTGAATTGTATTTTAGGATTTATGGAATTAAGATGTTCTAGGAATACAGTTATTTTGTCAGTTGGTAATATTGTGAAAGTGTCATCTACGTACCGCTTGTAGAACCGAGGGGTCACAGGTGATGTGTTTAGGGCAGTCTCCTCGAAGTCCTCCATGAAGATGTCGGCGACAACAGGGGAGACTGGCGAACCCATGGCCACTCCATCCACTTGCTTGTAGAATTCATCATTCCACAGTAGATAGCCAGATGTTAGGCAGTGTTTTAAAAGTTCTGTGTATTCAATCGGCATGTTGTAAGACATAAGTTTCTTAGATATTATTTCAATACAGTCTTCTACTGGTAGGCTGGTAAACAAAGACTGTACATCAAAACTAACCATTGTTTCATTGTCCATGAGTTTTAGATGTTTAACTTCATTGACAAACTGGTAAGAGTCTCTTGTGAACGCACTTGTTTGACCTCTGAGTGGTGAGAGTACTTTTCCTACTAGTTTGGCCAATTTGTAAGTCGGCGAGTCGATTTGGCTCACAATTGGACGTAGGGGGGCGTTCGCCTTATGTATTTTCGGAAGACCATATAGTTTAGGTGGTTTTGCACATGATGGAATAAGGTCTTTGACATCTAGATTTAACTTGTCGGAGTATTTCTTAATCAACTTCTTAGTATCATTTAAAACGGTGGTTGTTGGGTCCGTTTTAACCTTTTTGTAAGTACTTTCATCCGACAGCAGTTGTTTAATTTTATCATTATAATCTGATGTATCCATCACTACGGTTGCATTTCCTTTGTCTGCGCGAAGTACAGAGATATCTGACCTGTTGCGTAAGTTCTTCAACGCTAAATACTCCTGTTTATTGAGATTAGGTTTGGGCCTTGTACTACGACGTAACAAAGATGAAACATCTTGACGTATGGCCTCCATATCCTAACTAAAACTCAAAATAAATCCGCGACAAAATCCGAAAAGGTAGTTTCATTTATAATGTCGAATATTCGCGTAAATCTAAGAAAGTATTATGTGAACCAGTACGGACTGGAAATCGCAAACAAGATTCGCCGGTTAGAAGATCTAAAGACAAAGCGTGCAAGATTATTAACATCCCTAACATTCTTGAAGAGATGTCGTGATCATCGTCTCATTCCTACGTGTGTTAAAATATCTACTAAAAAAAACATTCGAGGAAGCGCTAAGATCATAAACCAGGCAAGTTTTAAGTTGTTACGGACAGTGATTCGTCAAAACCGCCGCGATCTACGCAGTAACGACCGGGACATCGAACAAACGTCCGACGATGTTAAGACAGTGTTGACACCATATGATTTCAACGAATGCATTGACACTTTAAATAAGCGCGAAACATCTAAATATAATCAATGCAAAATTAAGCATATTTCAAAATATAAAAAACTCGTTGAAAAATTAAACATCAAACAGACAAAGAAATTCAAAGATTATAACGGAACGCGCCCGTCTACCACAGACTCACACTCGAGCGGACTTCACGCAGTTGTCAATCTGTCAAAACAACCGCTGGACGATTCTACTATTCGGGTACTAAACAAAGGTTTAAATTTTGCTGTTACACCGGCGCGCATCCCTTATGAGAACATCATTTGCGCTGTTGAAGATGTCTTGGCCAAAAATACTATGAAAACTGAGGATATGGAGGCCATACGTCAAGATGTTTCATCTTTGTTACGTCGTAGTACAAGGCCCAAACCTAATCTCAATAAACAGGAGTATTTAGCGTTGAAGAACTTACGCAACAGGTCAGATATCTCTGTACTTCGCGCAGACAAAGGAAATGCAACCGTAGTGATGGATACATCAGATTATAATGATAAAATTAAACAACTGCTGTCGGATGAAAGTACTTACAAAAAGGTTAAAACGGACCCAACAACCACCGTTTTAAATGATACTAAGAAGTTGATTAAGAAATACTCCGACAAGTTAAATCTAGATGTCAAAGACCTTATTCCATCATGTGCAAAACCACCTAAACTATATGGTCTTCCGAAAATACATAAGGCGAACGCCCCCCTACGTCCAATTGTGAGCCAAATCGACTCGCCGACTTACAAATTGGCCAAACTAGTAGGAAAAGTACTCTCACCACTCAGAGGTCAAACAAGTGCGTTCACAAGAGACTCTTACCAGTTTGTCAATGAAGTTAAACATCTAAAACTCATGGACAATGAAACAATGGTTAGTTTTGATGTACAGTCTTTGTTTACCAGCCTACCAGTAGAAGACTGTATTGAAATAATATCTAAGAAACTTATGGCTTACAACATGCCGATTGAATACACAGAACTTTTAAAACACTGCCTAACATCTGGCTATCTACTGTGGAATGATGAATTCTACAAGCAAGTGGATGGAGTGGCCATGGGTTCGCCAGTCTCCCCTGTTGTCGCCGACATCTTCATGGAGGACTTCAAGGAGACTGCCCTAAACACATCACCTGTGACCCCTCGGTTCTACAAGCGGTACGTAGATGACACTTTCACAATATTACCAACTGACAAAATAACTGTATTCCTAGAACATCTTAATTCCATAAATCCTAAAATACAATTCACAATGGAATTAGAATCGGACAATACATTAGCTTTCTTAGATGTATTAATTAAACGTAATCCAGATAACACCTTGAGTCATACTGTGTATAGAAAGAAGACCCATACTGATAGGTACCTGAATGGTGAATCTCACCACCACCCTTCACAGTTAGCTACCGTGGGAAAATCTTTGTTTCAGAGAGCTCGAGGGATCTGTGACGAGCAACACCTGGCGGGAGAGCTGCAACATGTCAAGCAGGTTCTGCAAGACAACAAGCTACAAGTGCCGCGCCCTCGTCACAGTGAACGAGTGAAACCAGCCACAGTCGAGCGCGTACCTGCAATTCTGCCCTATGTGAGAGGAGTCACTGACAAGATTGGCTACATCCTAAAGCGTGCTTCTATCAAAACATATTTCAAGCCGCCTAAGAAAATCAGTCAGTTTCTACCATCAGTCAAGTGCCATATCCCTCTCCAAGATGCAGGAGTATACAAACTTGATTGTGACTGTGGGCTCTCTTATATCGGACAAACAAAGAGATCTATTAGAACTAGGATCAAAGAACACATAGCTGATGTGAAGCACCGTCGCAATACTACATCCGCTGTCTGTAAACATTGTCTGGATCGCCCCAGCCACTATATTCGCTTTGATAACCCTCAAATACTCGCGAAAGAGACTCGTTATCGACCTAGAATGATTCGCGAGGCAATTGAAATTAAAAAACATCCTAACTTTAATAGAGAGGACGGCTGGGTATTACCACCTTCTTGGGATCCTGTAATTAATATAATAAAATCTAATATTAATAAAAGTAATTATAATAGACAGTCGGATGTAGTTAGCTCATACTGTGTGGATCTTGATACAAGTAGTCAAATTTAATATTATATATAATTATTGTATGTATTGCAATATTGTTAAAATATTTTTAAAAAGAGCAAGTGTAGAGTTTCTTGCCGGTTCTTCTCTGCACAAACAGCCTTCCGAACCGTGCAGTAGCTTTCTTTCAATCTAAATTCAAACAATTTTTTAAAAATTATAATTCAAAAGAATCTGTCAAATCTAAACATAATTTGATTTGATTTAATTATTTTTAATTTGCAGTAGTGTTGCTTAATACTTTAAAATGATCAAAATTCAATTTATATTTTAACTTAATTTTCTTATATCAAATTAATACTTAATTTAAATAATAAAATGCAACTTAGCATAAACAATTTATAGGTAAGAAAATATACATATTATTAGAATAGCAACACTACATAATACTTTTGAATAACTAATATTAAAATAAAAATTATAATAATTATAATAATACTAGCTAAAAATAAGTTAATAATATTGCCATAATTATAAATTATTTTTAAATTATTTAAATTTAAATATAAATGTTTAGAATTAAAATTTTATAAGGTACTCTGATGCCATTTTCAAAATTTTTGTAAATTGTGGGTAGGCACTGTCTGTAACAAGTATATAAACCTATGAGACGTCAAATACCTTAGTCTCTCCCGTGACCATGATTGCTGTAAAGCATTCGAAACGTCGGGAACTAAAAATCAAAATAAATCCGCGACAAAATCCGAAAAGGTAGTTTCATTTATAATGTCGAATATTCGCGTAAATCTAAGAAAGTATTAAAAAAGAAACGATCGAAATCACTTGCTGCGTATATATTATTATACTAAATTATTGACATTAACTTAATAACACGATTCGTCGTTAGTGAATTAGAATGATTACTTGTATAATAGTTTCTTAGGTTTACACGAATATTTGACATTTTATAAACTACGTTTTCGGATATTTTCGCCATAGTCAATTTGTTCTTCTGTGACAATAATTATATTTTCATTACAAAAAAAGTGCGCTCTAGATCATATTGATGACATTTCACCTTATTTACATTTACATAATTATTTATTTACATACATATTTATTTATTTACAGACTGACCGATATTCTCATTATTGTAGCGTAATTAACTTACAATTCAATATAAAACGGAAATATAACCTAAGCCTAATATTTCACTAATATTAGGATTAAGACACATAAAACTTACTTTCTGCGCCAGCAGTCGCGGGTTCTGGTCCCGCTGGGGGCATTCATTTGTTGAGCACGAATGTTTGTACTCCAGTCATAGGTGTTTATATAAATATAATATGTATGTATTTAAAATTTATATATGCAGTGTATCAACTATCTGGTAGCCGTTATACAAGCTTTGTACGCTTACCACGGAACTAGATGGCGCTGTTGTAATAATGTCCCAACATATTTATTTATTTATATTAATATAGCTTTTCATATATCTCGAAATTTTATCCCCCGAACGGAATCGCGGGCAGCAATATATTGAATTATATAGCAGTAGTAACTACTTGAGTTATCATTTTATCATTTCTAAAATAATTTATTGCAATAAAACGTTTCTATGAATGTTCTACACGAATTATAGCCACATTCATTCAACGCTTTAGGTCAGTGCTTATATTATGGTAGTAAAAGATAATTACCGTGTCTTTAAGTAATATTACATTTTTATGAATAATTTAAACTGGTACTTTCATAGAATTACGCGAATATTCAACATTCTATATATTTTGTTGGATTTTAGACACAAAATTTTGACATTTTAAATACAAATAGATCTTTTCGCGTCACGCTACCGGTTACAGATTCACGGGTCTCCTCCGTAATCTACAGTAAAACATTAACAACATCAAGAACCAAAAATCAAAATAAAACTCCAAAAAAAATCTGAAAAGATGAATATTTTAAAAACTATTCGCCTAATAAAAAAGCTTTGATTTTTATGATTACTTAGATTCTTTTTTATTCATTGAAATTACTGACCTATAACATTTTAAAACATTAAAATTAGGTACCCGCTAGCCGAGCGAAAATGTTCTCTTTCCCTCGGTTATTGCTTGGCAACTAAGGTTGCCATAGCCTATATTATGTTACTTCAGATCATACTTTATCTGCGTAGATACTAAATTTACGAAACCAGTCAATCGTTTCGGCGTAACACTGATACAGTGATATAAACAAACTTTTAAATTTAAATTATACTAGCAGTAACCATGGAATTGCCCGTGTTGAACTTCCAATTGCTATGAAATCTTCGCTTCAGTCTCTTTGGAACATACACACATCGACTTTTATATTATATGTATATACGAGTATATACTGACAGTGCCCGCGGCTTTGCCCGCGTTGATATTTTCAATTGCTACTCAACTTCACACGATCACTCGTTGGGCTAATTTAAAGTAAAATTTCATCAAAATTGCTCCAGCCGTTTCAAACTCCATCAGAAATATACACGTGAGCAGCGCGGCTTACTCTTACTTATTTAAATAAATCTGCTTGATAACATTATTGCCCAATTTCATATCCTGAATTTTTTTTCGAATTTTGTCCAGCCGCTACGAAGTCTATAGGGAACATACATACACACATCGGCTTTTATATATATAGACAGCTTTCTTGCACTATAACCTGTTCATTATCCTATTTTCTAAAAGACATTAGGTCACTCAATAAGTTAAGTAACTAATCTGACGTCGTTTAAGTAGAGCACATACTCGCAGAACCGTTAGCCGGAACATTTCGCAACAAGCCTAACCACAAATCCCATCAAATGACTTATAAAACTTGTATACACATAAATAGTTTCTTTACATAATAACTTTTTATAGAGTCATAATCTTATATTTGAAATTAAATGCGAGTGTTATCTTAACATGATTTTTTTAATGATAACTAGCGAAACAAGGCCCGCTCCACTGGGTGTAAGTTAAAATTAATTAAACAGTTTTTATAATTTTCTAATACAATAAAAGTAGCCAAAGTTACTCCTTATACCATTAGCTATCTGCGAGTGTAAGTCCCATCAAAATCGGCACAGCCATTTGAAAGCTTAGCCGGAACCAAAGAAAGACAGACAGACAAACAAATTATTTAAAAATTGAATTTTTATTATTTGATATAATATAATTCATAGGC